>JALAZF010000081.1:8564062-9787500 GCA_022829125.1 Lathyrus tuberosus
GAACTTTCCTGGAATGATCTCTTCTCTGTGAATTGCATTTCTTGAACTTCTCTTGGTTTGGGGACCCACAAGCTTCCTAAAAGCACCCCCGCCTCCTCTTGGGCATTGTACAAGGACCTTTCAGCTTCCTAGAAGTTCTCATACCTTCTCTTGGGCTTAATACAAGGACCCTAATGACCTTTTAAAGGTATAAGACAAAACATAGTCATCCTTTGCTAGAGCAGTCTTTCCAGTGTCAAACCTCAGGCCACTTTAGGGTTGATTCTCATCCCTTAAGGCCCTTGGCCTCTTTTGGGCATCCTACAAAAGATAAAACTCTTCAACACCAGTAGACTTGGACAGTCTAAACCCCCCTTGAGTCTCAAAGACATTCTCAAGTTCCTTTCAAACATAGGAAAAAACACCGATCACTCTGGATAAATCTCCAGCAGAAACCCGGTCTCTCTCATGAGAGTTCCCCACCCTTGGACATGCCTATGGATCTAATCCTCAGTAGTAAGATAGCCTCCTCTTAGGCTTTGTATAATGATCTTTCCTTAACATAGTCAGCCTCCTCTTGGACTTTGTACAATGATCCTCCCCCAGCGGAGCTAACCTTTTCAGAATCTCCCGTTGAGTCAATCACTTTTTAGACTCTCTTGTTGAGTCAATCACTTTTCAGACTCTCTTGTTGATTCAATCATTTTTTATACTCTCTTGTTGAGTTAATCACCTTTCAGCACTCTCTTGTTGAGTATAAAAGACTCTCTTGTTGGGTCAATCTCCTTTTAGCCTCAATCTCGGGCTTCGTACGAGACAACAAATCACTCTCTTGTTGAGTATAAAAGACTCTCTTGTTGAGTCAATCAACTTTTAGACTCTCTTGTTGGGTCAGTCAGCTTTGCGAGACTCTCTTGTTGAGTCAACTCTTTTAGCCTCCGTCTTGGGCTTTGTACAAGACAAATAAAAGCACTCTCTTGTTGAGACAAACTCATTTCATCCTCCATCTTGGGCTTTATACAAGACACATATAAACCTCCCCAATGGAGTCAAAAATCCCTTTTAGCCTCAATCTTGGGCTTTGTACAAGACAGAAAGAACATTTTCCCCAGAAAAGTCAAACAGTTAGCCTCCTCTTAGGCTTTATATAATGATATCCCCAAAGAGTCAGCCTCTTTTTTACCTCAATCTTGGGCATTGTACAAGACATATACACTCGTTTGTTGAGTCAGTCTTATCTAGCCTCCTCTTAGGCTTTGTATAAAGAAATCCCTAGTTGAGTCAATCAACCTCTTAGCATCAAACTTGTGTTTTGATCAAGGCATACAAAAATCAACAATTCCTCTTTAGAGATGACAAATTCTCTCTCAGCCAAAACCTTTTAGCTTCATATCTTGGGCTTTAAACAAGATACAAATCACCTTTAGCTTCATGTCTTGGGCTTTGAACAAGACACCAAAACATCTTTTTCCTCCCTTAGAATAGGAGGAACTACGATTGCTCTGATTTCCCTATTTTGTTAAACGGGAATACGTAGGCATAAGATTGCGAAATCTTAGCGAGCATACAAATCAAAAACTTAGGTCCAGTACCTTACCCAAAACATAAACAAAACTCATTCTCTCTCCCATACTTCCCAAGAAACTTTCCCAACCCATTAACGGATAAACACCATCAAGTACAAAGCAGAACCTAAAGCTAACAACCTGTGGATAACCACATATAGGATGGGTAATTGATAACTCCCCATTGTATAACCTGACCCCGAACTCCCCGAATCTCTTTAAGACGTTTGTTCAGTTAAACATTCGCGTGCAAGGTTAGTTTTAGATAGCTTCCCTTTCCCTTCCAACTTCACGGGATAAATAAGAAATCAGAAAGTAGCACCCTTTCTCCATGAGGAGAAAACCCAAACTTCAGCGATATGGTGGTCGAGTCACTGATAAAAATCGCTTGCTACAGTAAAATGGCGACTCTGTTGGGGAGTCCTTAGAATGATCCTTGGGGCATCGTCCCCATCATCCACAAGAAAATGGCGACTCTGCGGGGAGTCCTTAGAATGATCCTTGGGGCATCGTCCCCATCTTCCATAGGAAAATGGAGACTCTGCTGGGGAGTCATTGACTGTTGGGATCATAGGACTAGAGGTCTAGGATGTTAGGCCAAATATATATACTGCTTTTCCTAATTGATATCTATGTTTATTTTTCTGCTAATGGGAATGCGTGTGATGCCGCATGTGGAAAGATTGAGTATACACCTAAGATAAGTGATGGCACTAGACGAGTAATCTTACAGGGAGTAACTCCCAAATAAGAGACCTCCGTCGACCATCGAATCAGTGGAGACACCCTTTGCGGATTCAATGCCTATACGACTTCGGTTGTTGAAAGATGATTGTTCGATTGTGGTTGTCAGAGAAGCTTGGGATTTTTAGTAGACTAAGACCATTTAGTAGTGCGGAAGCTATCAGAAATAGTTGTCACACGATACTACCCTCATTTGAGATTTCTCTCTAAGATACTGCAGCTCGCTCGGGTGATTCCAGCCTACTGTTGTTATCCCAAGAGGAATCAATGATTTTGAGAGACAGGTACAAAAATCACCAGTATAAACCTTTGGGGATGGGTAGAGCCTTGACTTTATGACACTGAACCTTTGACCCCATGTTTTTTCTATGTTTTTGTGTGCTGCATTCATGCATTAAAAAATATTAAACAAAGAAAATCTTCTCTTCTAGTCTCTCTTTTTCAAATTACACTAAGACAATGATTGCAAATATCAGAGAAAAAGATTACGCTAATGGATTTCGGTAGAAGGAGGACTCACAAGTATACCTTCAAGGTTCCAAAACTAGAGGATTTGAGAGGGTTGACAAGGATGATCACCAACCCTGATGCTTTCAGAGCTAAGTACGGAGGACTGCTATCTCTGTTAAGGGTCCATGTAATAGAAGGAATCCTGGCTACGCTAATTCAGTTTTACGATCCGGTCTATCACTGTTTCACATTCCCGGATTATCAGCTAGCACCAACACTGGAGGAGTACTCTCACCTGACTGATTTACCCATTACTTACCAAGCTCCTTTTTCCGGACTGGAAGAAATTCCAAAGGATCAAACCATTGCAAGAGCAATTTATTTGGACGAGTCAGAAGTCAGGACTCACATGACCACTAAGGGTGGAATCCAAGGTTTACCAACCAAGTTCTTAGTAAAGAAAGCTCTGTACTTCGCTAGTATAGGGAACGTGGCTGCTTTCGAAAGTATTTTTGCTTTGCTCGCCTACGGGTTATTTTTGTTTCCCAATATTGATAATTCCGTTGATATCAATGCCATTAAGATTTTTCTAATTGGAAACCCTGTACCGACTTTGCTCGCAGATGCGTATCATTCTGTACACTTAAGGAATTTGTACAATGGGGGAATGATCACATGCTGTGTACCCCTGCTATACAAATGGTTCACTTCCCATTTACCTAAGTATGCCACTTTTTGGGATCATAAGAGTGCTCTACGTTGGTCGCAGAGAATCATGTCTCTTACCAACTCTGACATCGATTGGTACAATCGGATCTATGACGGGATCAGAATCATTGACCGTTATGGAAACTTCCTTAATGTACCCCTCATAGGAACTAAAGGAGGAATCAATTATCATCCCGTTTTAGTTCGTCGTCAATTTGGATACCCGATGAGGCATGTTCCGCGTAATGCTCATCTGGAAAGACTTTTCTTCAAGGAAGGAGAAAATGACAGGGCACTAAAGACAGAAATAGTGCATGCCTGGAAACATGTTCATAGGAAAGGAAGAGAGTCTCTAGGAAAGCCGGATTGTGTCTCGGTGGAGCCTTATCTCCACTGGGTACAAACTTGAGCTCTCAAGCTAAGGATGCCTTACCCTCGTCAAGAAGTTCTTCCATTAAGGGACCATGTCCTTTACTTTATGTCTGATACGGAAAAACTTCAGGTTACTCTCAACAAAGTTCAACAGGAGAAGAGGTCTTGGAAGAACAAATACCGCATTCTCAGTGTGGAGTGTAACAAAATACATCAACTGTTAAAAGAAAAAGATGCTCGAATTGAGATTTTAGAGCAACATGCTGTAGAAAATCAAGAAGACCAAAGGAATTTGCTCGCTCCTTTCACTTGGCAAAGGAATGATAACCTGACAACGGCTCAAGAGCCCCGGTCAAAGAAAAGGAAAGTACCAGAACCAGCACCTGAGCCCTCATCAGAGAGGACTCTGGATCCATTAGCTTAAACATTTCCTTTTGCAACACTTTGTAATCTATTGTATTTCCATTTCCGCAATCTTTGAATTCAATAAAACGGGGCCTTCCCTACTGTTTGATATTTGCAATCCAATTGTTGAAGTTTATTTTGATTAAACAAAAATTTTAATTAATATAATCACTGCATATCATTCATCATTCTCACATAACGCTTTCTCCTTACCTATGAATCTCACGTTTGTGTCTCGGCTCTAGAGTCAAACTGTCTCATTCGTACAATACTTGGGCCAGTTAACAAAAGAAAATGGATAATCTCGAGGAAGAGAACAGAGAGTTGAGAGAAGAACTCGGCGCTCTGAAAGAAGAACTGAGGAAACTTTATAATGACATGCAAGCTCTGGCAGAAGCTCAGATTCAAAGGACTGTGATCTCAGAGATCACGTCGACGCCCATAGTGGAGAAGTATGATCCTCGATATAACATGCCTAAATATCATCCCTGGGGCATGCCTATTAACTATATCCTGGAAGAATATGTTCCGCCGATCACTAAAGATCGGGGAACCGCAGCAGGAACCGCTGGGCCTGAAGGTTACAAACTTCGGGAAAGCAAAAATGCAAGAGGCATGACAGTAATTCCTGAAGGTTACAAACTTCGGGAAGCACTAAGAGTCTTTGCCGTAATAATTGTACCACCACCCGTGGTGCACACTATCCCGGAAGGACAGATTCCATAGATACCTTCTGGTGGAAACGAAAGTATGGATGAGAGAATGAAGGAGTTCCAGGAACAGTTCCTGGAAATGCAGAAAGAACTGCAAGCCCTTCGCGATCAGGATCTATTTGGAAAGGACGCTGCAGACCTTTGTTTGGTCCCCAATGTTAAAGTTCCGCACAAGTTCAAAGTTCCCAAATTTGAAAAGTACAAGGGTAAATCTTGCCCTCAAAGTCATTTGGTGATGTACGCTCGGAGGATGTCAACTCAGATAGAGAACAACCAGCTACTGATCCATTACTTCCAAGATAGTTTAACCGGTGTCGCACTAAAATGGTACATGGGATTAAACCGCACTAAGATCACCACTTTCAGAGATCTTGACGCTGCCTTCATTCAACAATATAAATATAACCTGGACATGGCACCGGACAGAGATCAACTTAGAGCCATGTCATAAAAGGATAAGGAAACCATTAAGGAATACGCTCAGAGATGGCGTGAAATTGCCGCTCAGATTTGTCCACCTCTTGAGGAAAAAGAGATGACAAAAATTTTCTTAAAGAGCTTAAGTTCATTTTACTACGACAAAATGGTCCCCTGTGCGCCCGACGACTTCACCGAGATGGTAGGCATGGGAGTTCGTCTTGAGGAAGTGGTCCGAGAAGGACGCCTGGTCAAAGATGACGGATCATCAAGTAGTACAAAACGATAAGGTAGTGCTCTCCCTAAGAAAAAAGAGCAGGATATTGGGAATATCTCTCTCGGAAAGCAAAGGCGACAGTACCAACCAGTAGCAACGGTAACTCCTGCTATTAACCCTGCGCCTGTACCTACGTATCAACCTCCGGTTGCTCAGAGCCAACTGAATCAACAACAATTTCAGCAAAGGACACAATAGCCTCTTCAGTAGGCTCGTCCTCAATATAACAACAACCGTACAACGCAACCACCAGGGTTTGACCTTATACCAATGTTGTACGCAAAATTATTTCCATTACTACTGGTCAAGGGGCACGTCCAAACCAGGGCTCCACTTGCAATCCCGGAGAATCCGCCTTTTTGGTTCAAAATGGATCAGACTTGTCCTTACCATCAAGGAGGACCAGGGCATAACATAGAGAACTGTCTCAGTTTCAAATCCGATGTGCAAAAGCTTATTAGGAGCGGGGTCATATCCTTTAAGGATACGAATCCAAATGTTCTCACAAACTCGCTGCCTCAACACGAGAAAGCTGCGGTAAATTTGATAGAGGGAGAGTCTAACCACAGCTATCAAATTCATGATGTACTCTTATTGAGGGCCAACTTGGTCAAGATGCATTGTAGACAGAGCGGATATGGCCATGTGCCACCTCACAATTATCACCAGTGTGATATCTGCTCCAAAAATAATCAAGGATGTTTTGTGGTGCAATCAGCTCTACAGGAACAATTGGATCTCGAATGGATCCAAGAGCACCGAATTCGTGATGTCAACACGACTTACTCGAATTCCAACACCATCCAGAATCACGACATCCGTGCGATGAATATCAACTTGGTGGCGATGCACTCAAGGCAAAGCCAACGTCATAATCTGCCACGGCACAATTACGATTCCTGTCTGGTCTGCTCGATAAACAAACAGGGATGCTCTTTTGTACAAGAGGCCCTCCAGCGTCAGATGGATCTTGGATGGATCCGGGACTACTATAATAGGAATCCTTATCAAGTCAACATGATTCAAATCTTTGATGTTTGTTTGATGAATACCAGCTTGGTGGAGTTGCATGCTACACAAGTCCAACTCGATTTTCTGATTTCGCGTAATTATCAGAACTGTGCAGTGTGCCGTGAGAGTAATCAAGGATGTGCTCTCGTTCAAAGAACGCTTCAACACTTGTTAAACCACTGGTGGCTTCCGATCTATATGGATGAAGACACACAACAAGTCAGCATGACTAACGGGAACCCTGCTAGGCATCAAAGTCAGGATGTCCGATCAATGGAGATAGACCTAGTGAGGTTACACTACATACAAAGCGGATGTGGCCAGGTGCCACCACATAACTATGAACGCTGTAGAGTTTGCTCGGAAGATGATCAAGGATGTTACCTCGTGCGAGCAGCCCTTCAGAGTCAGTTGGACGACAAAGAAATTTGACCGTGTCTAAGTTCTGGATCAATCAACTTGATGCCAGACTATTTCGCTGATCAAATCAAGGACGTTGTCATAATCTCTGATCGTAAGAGGACCAAAGATGTTTGTACCATCATCCCTTTACTTTACGAATCGAAAGTTCTTAACTAGGAACTGATTGAAATTACTTACAATGGTCAAAAAAATTAGAAGGCTCCTGTAGTTATCTATCTGCCGGGACCACTACCGTATGAATTAACTAAGGCTATCCCTTACAAATACGGTGCCACAACAATTGAGAATGGAAAGGAAACTCCATTACCCTCCGTCGTGAATATCGCAGACATTAGTCGAGTAACATAGAGCGGTCGGATCTTCAACAGAGGAGTTGGAGAACCCACCAAGGAGAAGGAACCTCAAACAGAAGTTCTTGAATAACCAGTCGGTCAGTCCAATGGTCCCGACCTTTCAAAGAACAACTATGAGATGCTAAGACTCATCCAGTAGAGTGAGTACAACATTGTAGACCAACTGTTGCAAACTCCGTCGAGAATCTCTGTGCTATCTCTCTTGCTCAGTTCCGAAGCTCACAGGGAAACCCTGTAGAAAGTCTTAGAGCAAGCTTTCATAGAACAAGATATGACGATAAGACAGTTCAATAGCATCGTCTCCAACATCACTTCTTGCAATAACTTGGGATTCAGTGATGAGGAACTGCCGAAAGAGGGCCACCGTCACAACATGGCACTCAATATTACAGTCAACTGCCAGGATGATGCATTAGCCATCGTACTAGTAGACATCGGATCAGCTCTAAATGTGATGCCAAAGTCTATGTTGATGCGATTATCATACCGAGGATATCCGATGAGAGCCACTGAGGTCACCGTCAAGGCATTTGACGGATCCCAAAAAACAGTTATCGGCGAAGTCGACCTTCCCATAACTATCGGTCCTCACACCTTCCAAGTCACTTTCCAGGTCATGGACATCCGGGCAACATACAGTTGCTTATTAGGAAGACCTTGGATACACGAGGCGGGGGCAGTCACTTCGACACTTCACCAAGAGCTGAAGTTTGTCAAAAACAACCAACTCGTCACCCTCTGCAGAGAGAAAGCCTTTTTCGTGAGTAACTTATCATCATCCCCTTGTGTAGAACTAGAGGAGGTTATCGGAACCCAGTTCCAAGCATTTTCGGTGAGCAATGACAACCAATCAGAAAGAGGAACCTCGATTTCCTCGTACAAAGATGCTCTCGAAGTAATCAAAAGTAACAATGGGAAAGGATGGGGACAACTTGTGATTCCTACTAATAACAAAGCGAAGAAAGGTATTGGCTTTTCCTCAACCTGTACCCAGACTGCTGCTAACGATGAAGTTTTTATCCCATTCAGGACTTCTTCCACAGTGGAGGTTTTCTTCACCCAGTGTCTCAAGAAGTACATACTATCAACGAAGGTGATTCCTCCGATACAGAGGAAGAATGGAAGTCCTATCTTAACGAGGACGGTTATATGTCTCAGGATAAAATGCCTATGCCATTTTGCTATCCCACGCAGAGTCTGAGGTTTATACCAAGGTTAGACGTCAAAATGATCTACGGAGATTGCGATCCGGAAGGATACCATGCTCCACCTAACTCATTATAGGAGGACACTCTGATGAAAGATAACTTTGACTACTATGGCCCGATGGATAGCCTACCAATGTGGCAGCCATACCCAGGAGACTCGGGGCAAGAGAATCAGCCGAACGATGATTATCAGCTAAGCATCATTGAAAAGAATACCTGCGTCCCCACAAAAGCATGGGATCATTACTCAAGGCATTCAAACAATATCCAGTACAACGATGAATTTGCAAAGATTGCAGGACAAGAGTTCCTTAACTATGCTTTTCCTGAGGTCAACGTCATCGAAAGGGATGACTCCTCCAGCTCCAAAGAAGTGTGGGATACCTTAGGACAACCGAGTGGCAAATACGACTTCATGGTCAAGTACACCGCTCCTGAAAGCTCTCGTATCAGGCTCGAAGTTATCCAACCAACTGGATGGGGAGATACACTTGAGAGTACAAATACTGTGCAAAATGCAGCTGAAGAATCCTCCTACGATAACTCTGCCTGGGAGATAGATTCCAACGATCCTACTCCACCAGAAATCAGCGTCATTTCTAAAGACAAGCCAAGAAAGAAGGTGCCAGACTTTGTGATTCACCGGGGAGTTCTCCGCCAATGGGTTGCTGTCAACGTCCCGAAAGTCGTTCATAAGTCTAAGTAATTGCCGTCTTTGTCTTAACCTTTCACCCTGCCCAGGTGAAACAGATGTTTTTATAGGGCTCACTTTCTGTAAATGTTCCTCTTCACTTTGCCCAAAGCGAAAGAGTTTTGTTTTATAAGGTTGTAGTTTCAAGAATCGACAAAATCATAAATAAAATAACGTCGTTCTGTAATTTCCCCATTTATTGTTGTTTTCTCTTTTCGCTTTTTCAGAAAATGGTAATCCTAAAAAACAACTCAAATAATAAACAAGTAGTTTTCAGAAAAATATTGTGCACACACTCTTGCATTCTATCTATCTCTTCTAAAAAATTTCATCACGTCATGCCGATTGCTTGTTTTAAACCCCATTGAAACATACGATCCAATGCCTTCTCCCAACTTTAAATTCCCGGTATTTGAGGCTGAAGAAAAAAATGACAAAGAAATTCCAGAAGAGATCTCCCGATTACTCAGACAAGAGGAAAGGTCCATTGAACCTCACAAGGAGCCGTTGGAAACGGTCAACTTGGGTTCAGAAGAAGAGAGAAAAGAAGTCAAGATTAGGGCACTGCTCAGTCCAACTGTCAAAGAAGACTTGATAAAGATTCTTAAAGGGTTTCCCGATGTATTCGCTTGGTCCTACCAGGATATGCCAGGGTTGGATACCAGCATCGTGGAACATCATCTACCGTTGAGATCAGAATGTCCCCCAGCGAAACAAAGACTAAGACGGACTCATCCAGACATGGCCATCAAAATCAAAGAGGAAGTACAGAAACAGATTGATGCGGGTTTCCTCGCCACATCAGAATATCCTCAATGGTTAGCCAACATAGTACCACTTCCAAAAAAGGACGGAAAGGTCAGAATGTGTGCAGACTACAGGGATCTGAACAAAGCCATTCCAAAGGATGACTTTCCCTTACCTCACATAGACGTTCTGGTAGACAGTACAGCAAAGTTCAAAGTTTTCTCCTTCATGGATGGATTCTCAGGCTATAATCAAATAAAAATGGCGCCGAAATACATGGAGAAAACTTCATTCATCACCCCATGGGGCACCTTTTGTTACAAGGTAATTCCGTTCGGTTTGAAGAATGTTGGGGCAACCAATCAACGGGCCATGACTACTCTGTTCCACGACATGATACACAAAGAAATAGAGGTATATGTCGATGACATGATTGCCAAATCTAAAACAGAGGAGGAGCATGTGACCCACCTGTCAAAACTATTTGAGCGGTTGAGAAAGTACAAACTCCATTTGAATCCTAACAAATGCACATTTGGTGTCCGTTCGGGGATACTGCTAGGGTTCATCGTCAGCCAGAAAGGGATTGAGGTTGATCCTGACAAAGTCAAGGCCATTCAAGAAATGCCTTCTCCAAAAACTGAAAAACAAGTCAGGGGATTCCTGGGACGTGTGAACTATATTTCCCGATTTATATTCCTCATGACCGAGACATGCGCGCCGATCTTCAAATTACTCAAAAAGAATCAGGATTGCGTTTGGACAGATGACTGCCAAACCGCCTTCGTAAATATCAAAGAGTATCTATTGAACCCACCGATTCTATCACCTCCAGTAGAGGGAAGACCGTTGATCATCTACCTAACAGTCTTGGAAGACTCAATGGGTTGTGTACTTGGCCAACAAGACGAAACGAAAAGAAAAGAGTCTGCCATTTACTATTTAAGCAAGAAATTTACCGAATGCAAAACTCAGTACACTATGCTTTACAAATCTTGTTGTGCTCTGGCTTGGGCAGCCAAACGTCTTCTCCAGTATATGATTCGTCACACTACTTGGTTAATCTCCGAAATGGATCCAATCAAGTATGTCTTTGAAAAGCCTGCTCTCACGAGAAGGATTGGCCGTTGGCAAATGTTGTTGTCAGAATACGACATCAGGTACCATGCTCAGAAAGCCATCAAAGGGAGTATTTTAGCCGATCATTTGGCTCATCAACCGATTGACGATCAAAAATCAGTCGGATTTGACTTCCCAGACGAAGATGTCATGTATTTAAAAATGAAAGATTGCGATGAACCGCTACCCAGTGAAGGGCCAGAACCTGGTTCCCAATGGGGACGTATCTTTGATGGAGCTGTCAATCATTATGAAAATGGAATTGGGGTAATCATCATAACACCTCAGGGTACCCACATTCCTTTCTCTGCCAGACTGACATTCAGGTGTACAAATAATGAGGCCGAATACGAAGCTTATAGCATGGGTCTCGAAGAAGCGATTGACTTGAGAATTAAGAACTTGGATGTATATGGCGACTCAGCCCTAGTTATCAATCAGATCAAAGGAGATTGGAACATATACCAATCAAGACTAATTACTTACAAAGATTACGCGAGAAGGTTGTTACCCTTCCTCAACAGAATCGAATTTCATCACATCCCTCGTGAAGAGAATCACATGGCTGATGCATTAGCCACTCTCTCTTCCATGATTAGTGTAGGTCAAAGAAACGACTTACCTAAGATCGACATAACGCGCCTTGAAAGGCCCGCTTACACCTTCACGATTGAAGCAGTCATAGGCGACAAACCTTGGTATCATGATATCAAGTGCTTCCTTCAAAAACAAGAATACCCACCTGGGGCATCCATAAAGGACATGAAGACTCTTAGAAGGTTGGCAGAAAGCTTCTTCCTGAGTGGTGATACACTGTATAAGAGAAACTTCGACATGGTCTTGCTCCGATGCATAGACAGACCAGAAGCAAACATGTTAATGAAAGAGATTCACGAAGGATCCTTTGGCACACATGCCAACAGACACACAATGGCGAGAAAAATTCTGAGAGCAGGGTACTACTGGTTGACCATGGAATCCGACTGCTACAAGTACATGAGAAGGTGTCACAAGTGTCAGATATACTCAGACAAATCCATGTACCGCCAACGCATCTCAAAGTTCTCTCTTCCCCATGGCCTTTTTCCATATGGGGAATTGAAGTGATCGGCATGATTGAACCCAAAGCTTCAAACGGACATCGGTTCATCCTAGTAGCCATTGACTACTTCACCAAGTGGGTCGAAGCAGCATCGTATGCTAATGTAACCCGATAAGTGGTGGTCCGATTTATCAAAAACAATATCATCTGCCGTTATGGTGTTCCAAGCCAAATCATTACTAACAATGGATCTAACTTAAATAATAAGATGATGAAAGAGTTGTGCATTGAGTTCAAGATTGAACACCATAACTCATCTTCCTACCAACCTAAGATGAACGGAGGGGTAGAAGCGGCTAATAAGAACATCAAGAAGATCGTTCAAAAGATGGTTGTAACCTATAAAGACTGGCACGAGATGCTACCCTTTGCTCTTCACGGTTATCGCACATCTGTCCGCACTTTAACATGGGCAACCCCTTTCTCTCTAGTATATGGCATGGAAGCGATGCTTCTTATAGAAGTAGAGATCCCATCGATCAGGGTATTGATGGAAGCTAAGCAAACAGAAGTTGAATGGTGTCAAAGTCGACACGATGAACTGAACCTGGTCGAAGAAAAACGAATAACGGCTCTATGCCATAGTCAGTTGTATCAACAAAGAATGAAGAAAGCGTTTGACAAAAAGGTCCGACCTCGTGTCTTCAGTAAAGGAGACCTTGTGCTCAAAAAGATACAATCATTTCTCACTGATTTACGGGGCAAATGGACTCTGAATTATGACGGCCCTTATGTGGTCAAGAAAGCTTTCTCAGGCGGCGCCTTGAGACTCGCAACCATGGACGGAGAGGAATTTGCCTACCCCATAAATGTTGACGTAGTCAAGAAATACTTCGCCTAAATAAAAAAAAAAAAGCAAAATGTCTCGGTGGATTGAAAACCCGAAAGGGCGGTCTAGGCAAAAATTAGAGACATAATAAAAAAATCAACCAGGTGGATTGGAAATCTCAAAGTACAATCCAGGAAAAAATTAGGGGTTAATGGTAAGTAACTACGTCCAAAAAAGGGGCAAATCCCCCAGCAGCGGTCGTGCCATCCATCAGGAAAACTCCAGTCAAGGTCATATTCGACGGAAGCTCAGGATGCCCGGAATTCAAAGTTGGTAGAAGGATAACGGTCGTTATGTTTCAATGTAGCCCTTTTCCCTTAAAATTACCATTTTCTAACTTTGTAAATACTCTATGGGATCACGTGTTTGGCTGATTTCCATCCTATCAATAAAATTTGAGCCCTAGTGCTTTTGTTTGCAATTCTTATTTGTTTTAGCTTTACAGAACGACATGTTAATATGATTAACGATTCTTGAAATAAAACAAAAATGAATTTACTTGTCAAAACTTTTCTTCTTTTAAAATAAAGATGGCAATTTCTTTTGACTTTTGAACGTCTAAAAGAACATCGATAGCTTCTCCAAAGGTGGTTAAGCTTCAAAGTGCAGAATCAAAGTACTCCTTCTAAAACCATTATACCTGAATGAAGGATCAGCTGTGTCAGATGCGAATGTTTCGTCCGACGCCCCCGACAGAGTTCTTATCTCCTAAGCACGATCAACGTTGTTCCCCATAGGGACTATCTCTCCAAAGCAAGGCAGAATTACTATTTTGAACCTAAGGTACCTCTTCGTCCCCTGCAGTGGCCGAGTATCCAGTCGTGTTCATGTATTTAGTACGTATATCGCATCAGTTTTGTCAGCATAAACATACTTACATCATGCATTATTAATTTACATTCATATTCATATTGCATCACTATCACTCTAGTCGATCTTATCCCCTAATGATAAAAGTCCTCTCAATCGAGTTGTCAGTTCTTTCCTCGTGAGGAAGCGAATCATCTAAGTAATCTCTCTCCAGTTTATCTCTAGATTAGAGACGGTCCTCAAACACTTTGATAACTTGAACCTCTGAAAAGGCAAGAAAACCTTCGACAAATATCACTCTTCGTCGTTGAAGATGATATCTTCGCTTTCCCGGATTAAAAAAAATCCCCAGAGAAAGCCCTTCCAAATTGGATGACATCGTATGGCATTACTCCGAGAAGATCTCGAAGAAAAGTATGATGTAGTATCCCCAAGCAGAAAGCAGTTTCTCAAGAGACTCGTTTTTCCCCAGTAGAATCCACAAATGGTATTTCTAATAGAGAAGTTTGTATACCTCTACAGCTCAAACGAATGGGTTTCCCCAGCAAGTCTGACATCAAAACTTTTTCCCATCAAATGGCATCTCCCCAGGAAAATTCGGCAAGAAGTTTGAGGAAAACCGCTACGAATAGCGTCCCTTGTCAAAGTTTATTGACAAAAGAAACTGAGACCAGTTCCTTGGTAGGAAACCAGGATTAAGGGGAAGTTTACATCAGGAACTGAGACCAGTTTCTTGGTAGGAAACCAGGATCGAGGGGAAGTTTACATCAGAACCTGAGACCAATTCCTTGGTAGGAAACCAGGATCGATGGGAAGTTTATTTCAAAAGAAAACTGAGACCAGTTCCTCGGCTGAAGATCAGGATCGAGGGGAAGTTTGACTTTTCTAAGCATCATTGCTTAGCAAAAGAAGATGGATGAGCAAGCTGCCGTTCATAACCACCATCAAAATTTCGGGTATTCCGATATTTAATCCTCTTGCACCCCGAATGCCCGAATACCTTCGCCATTCACACCTTCGCGTCCAAGAAGATTAAATAGGGGCATCTGTCATACCCCAAATTTTGACCACTAAGATTTCCCATCATTGTGCAAACCATCATCACAATATGGATGTACCTTTGTGCCTCATCAATTTCCTCAAGGAATTGTTGAGCATTCACTACAATCAGAGATTAGGGTTTTAACCTCTCTCAGGGTACTTAGACAAATGATTAATTAAGAAATGACATGATCTTGAACTTTTCTAACCTCTCAAATACCCATAAAGGATCAAGAGGACTCCCACATCAAGAATCAAGCACAAGGCTGCAGCATTCCAAGGGGATTAAGCCTCAAGATTGCCAGTGTCACCAAATTAGGGTTTTGGTCTACCAAGGCCTCCAGATGGGAATTTTCCTCTGGGCATGAGCCAATACTTCAAAGCATAACTTAAGATGCTCCAAGGGACATCATGAACCCAGTCATCAAGTTAATTTAACCTCAAGGGAAGCATTCATCAAAAAAATCAGGAATTAGAGTTTCTTGACCTAATTCACCCCTAAGTTGACTTTTGGGAGAAAACATGAGCCATGACCTCAAGACATGATTTGAGGGTCTCTAATACACTACATTGATCCATTTGCAACAATGGATTAACCCAAGAAGCTTGATCTACAAGTTTCAATTTCATCTGGACGACAATTAGGGTTTTAAGGGAAAAGTCATTGTGCCTTTGATTTTTGACTAGGACATGCTCCCAAACCTTGGGACATGATTCAATACACCCTATAACACCTTTGGAACATAGCCATTAGGTTTGATTTAGGTCAAGGACTTGATTTCACCAAGGATCTCATAGTTTGGAATTCATCTGATAAAAAGTCAACTGTGCACAAAAGTCAACTTTGACTTTTTGATATTTTTCACAATTATGGTTCCTTGACCCTAAAATGATGTTAATGTGTGATTAGAATCATCATTCATCAAGAAAAATCAAAGAAAGTGGGATAACTTGTTATGGATTTTAAAAGTGTCAACTACACCTCATTCCAATTCTTCATGGATTTTAAGTTATGGAGTGGTCAAAATGGCTGAAAACATGAAATGTCACTTTTTCCAACACTTAGTGAAATTTTCACTAAGTCAGAATCTGCCTTGCTTTTTATCAAAATGTAGGGGGATTTTTCACTTGGATCCAAAAAGTTTCAAGACAAACTATGTTCACACATATGTTGTATCACATAAGGGCTTTCCAAAATGTCCAAGAGCTTCATCAAACTTCATCTGAGCTAGGAGTTATAACAGCTGAAACATGTAACACCCCCAATCTATACCCCCAATTAATAAAGCGGTAACAAAAATTCAAAATTTCATCAGAGTATATTGAAAACATTCACGGCATAGACTGAGGGGTCACATCAATTGAAACAAATACACATAAACCTGCTCATAAAGATATGCAACAATCAGGTAGTAATACAAACAGAGGAACTCAGTTCCTACTACCCGCAATTCAGAAACAGAATAAAAGCGGAAAATCTGCACTGAATCTCATATATATATATATATATATATATATATATATATATATATATATATATATATATATATATATATATATATATATATATATATCACATAAGGAGCTTGTTTGTCATATACAACATCATACATGTACAATCCAAAAGATACATGTATACATAATACAAATAATCACACTCGATCTCCCCGACTACCCGGTGCTACATATCAGAGCCGACTGACAAAAGAATGAAGACCTAAGCTTCACAAAAAGACCTCCAGCATCTAATCTGCAATGCCTCATAGAGCATAAAAAATAGCAGAAGGGTGAGAAACACAATCATAATATAATTGCATACAATTATATATAACATAAGAGTACACATACATAATATTCTCACCGCAACTTATACCAGAAATCGTACACAAAACAACATAATGTATATTTCATATATCCAACACCCAGGTATATCAACCATGCACAATACAAATATCACCAACATATATACATATATCAACTCATCAATTTCATCCACAATTCCACACACAATCAATCCATTCATGATTTATGCAAATGCACAGAGACCGACACAACGACTCTATGCAATGCATATGTGGTACCATCCATCCATCAATCTCAACACTAGTTCACTCAGGAACTATTGGAACCATCACTTTTTACTTAATGTAACTCCCCGTCGGGCACACGATGTTCCCCGTCGCTCACACCTCTTTGTATAAGGCACACGAAAGGCACACGATCGTCTATAATCATCGCTCACACCTCTTTGTATAAGGCACACGATGTTATAGTGGATTCCCTCTGGAATCGATTCGTCGCTCACACCCCACAAGGGCACACGACATCACCAACATGCATATCATGATGCTTGGCATACAATGACTCATGATATTCAAATGCACACATATACACATCCATAATCATGCATATATCATCAAATACCACCATAGCATTTTCTTGCCCTTAGGCCACAAATCATCATCCCAACATGTATCACATGCATTCTCATCACACCACAGCACACAAGTCATACAACATTCATATCAACAACACATTGCATGATACACATCAAATTCACACAATTAAAACGACAAAAGTCGACAAAATGACACTATTCCCAATTCCCGACATAATTAAATCGGCCAACAATCTCAAAACCTATTTTTATAAGAAAGAACATTTCATAAGCTTTCCAATGCTACGAAGAACGTCCCGATCCGAGTTACGGATCAAAAGTTACGGAATTTAGAAAACAAATAAAAATTTTGAAGTCCCAGACTGCGCTGAGCGGGCTCCGCTCTGACTCGTGAGATTGCATTTTTTTCAGAAGCGCGCTGAGCGGGCTCTGCGATTTTCAGAAAAATCCCTCTTCGAAAATCCAACCCAAAAATCCTATTTTTCACCCAAACTCAATTCCAATAGCAAAACAAATATCAACGATTGTTCATACACACAGTGTGATCATACAATACAGTTTATATCGATTTCCGACCGTGAAAACATCAATTTTTACTCGTTTATCTCATTTTGACCTATATTTGAAAAAACCAATAAAACTTCCACACAAACATACATAATCATACACAATCATAGTATAATCGAGTTTCGCACCCTTACCCGATTAAATCGCGCTTGAAAAGTCGGTTCAATCGGTTCCCAAATCCACAAGTTTTTCCTCTTTTTCCTCTTCTCTTTCTCTTCTCCTTTTTCTTCTTCTCTTTTCTCTCTATTTTTTCTTTCCTTACTATTTTTCTCTCTTTTCTTTCTATTTATGTTTTCTAACTTAAGAAAATAAATGAAATGACCAAAATACCCCTACACTCAAATATCTCGCAAACGCTCCCAAAACGCGATAAAATATAATCACGATGAAAAATAACATATTTTCAAATAAAAGTCAAAAATAAATTAATATAATAATAAAATAATCAAAACGACTCAATTAAATAAAACTGACAAAACTGGGCGTTACACAACATGCCATGCTGCAAATTGTCTTGGCAAGGCAGACTTGTGCATGAAGGCACGATTTACTCAAATTGTTCAATTCCAACCATGCTTATCCATCTGAACACCTCAAGGGGGAACAACCAAGGGATAAGCACTGATTCATCAGCCTCCTAAGTCCAAGATTCCCAAAGTAGCATGCCAAACCCTAAAAAGCCTAAAAGAGGCCAAGACTCCAATTTTGTCTCCAAGCATTCAATGGATGCACTGAGTGATTTCCAACTGAATGAGTCAAGGATAAGCTCTGAACCAAAGGATCATAGGTCTGTGCTCTAACCTCTAGTCAATGGCTAGAGGAGACTTAAGATTCCAAAGTGATGCAATTGGCCAACAGCCTGCTGCAGCCATTATTCACTATTGCTTGCAAAACAAACTTGCTCTACTATAAATAGAGCTCATTTGTGCTCAGTTTGAGTACACCAAAGCACTACAACACTTGTTTTCCTCAAAATCTCTTTCTCTAGGCCAAAATGCCTTCTTTAGCAAGGTAACTCTGAGTTTTTGAGTTAGAGAGCATTTCCATCACAGATCATGATTCAAACACATTCAATATGTCATATCTAAGCTCTCCAAACTCTCATAAGTAACCTGTAACACCAAAATCACAAAGTCCCCTCTCAAAACCTCAAAATTGGACTTTTTTACATTTTTCAAGCCATGTCTTGATTCAGTCACTTTCAAAACCAGATAAAGCCTCAAACACACTCCAAATATCATCTTTGAACTGTCCCAAATGGTTCCTCACATCTGGAACACCATTTGAGAGAGTTGCTTTACTGGCCACTTTTGCCCCTTTTGCAAGAAAGAGCTCAAACTTGTTCCTGAGGATTCCAGTTGATTCCAACCATTCTAAAAGCTTCCAAGGGATCATTTGAGGGTGTCCAAAGCATTAAATTGTTTCTGGAACAAAGCACTTGACAGATTGCCCAAAAAGCTCCTAAAGAGGTAAGCATCACAACTTGAACTCTTTGAAATATGCATTTCTTTGAGGTCCACTGATCATACACATCTCATACATATTATATATGTTGTGTTTGAACCAATTCATCATGTAATTCATGCCTGTAACAAGAGATAGCATAGAAAATGCAATTATAGGCCTATTTCAAGAACACTATCGGGTTTTGAAATAGGAGCCTCATATGAAAAAACCACCACCACCATTGGATTCCTTATGAAATTCTAGGCAGGATAGAAATAATATTTTGTCCCCAATCCATGGAGAAATGAGAAAGTTACAAGCTTCACGTTTTTTGCCAAAATCTTGCCTTGCCTTGCCTTGGCCAGGCCAAAAACAAGGCATGCCTCATATATCCATGGGGTGGTTTTGATACACGGATGTATCACCACCCTAGTGGTAGGACGCGCGCACTGCACACAAGAGGTCTGGGGTTCAAATCCCCCTCGCCCAAGATCCTCTTTTTTTTACCATTTTTCCACTTTTTATCATTTTTCATATTATTTTTAAATGATTTGAAAAGTTAATAACTCTCTCAATTTTAATCATTTTTGGTTGATTCTTTTTCTGGAAAATCACAAAAATAGTAAAATATTTTATTCTATAAAAAAATAAAATTTATATCAGTTATTTAATATAATTGGTATTTTTGTAAATAAATTCATTTTAATTGTTTTTAAACATTTTAAAAATGAATATTCATCTTGAAAATCAAAACCAAATGAATTTTAAATCATCTTGTGATTAAAACCTCATTTTTCAAACCTTAACCAAAAATCACAAGTGGTTTATTTAAACCTATTTGGTATTTTTATCATTTTTTATTAATTTTCTTTGAAAAATTACTTTTAAAAAGTGAAAATTAGGGTTTCTTTGATTTTTAATCATACTCAAATATTTCAAAACACTTTTGGGCCTCTTGGTAGAGTTTAAGTCCCATCCCTTTGTAAATAAACAATTTTGGGCCTCGGTGTATTGTATAAGTCCCGATACCGTCAGAAACCTCGGCGCGATCACCATTTTCAAACAAACAACTAGGTCTGCCCTCGTGTTGTAAGTCCCATTTCTTTTCTTTAAAGCACTTTTGGGCCTCTTGGTAGAGTGTAAGACCCATCCATTTGTATAGAAAATCTTTTTGGGCCTCAGTCACTTGCATAAGTCCCTGTACAAATTCAAAACAACAGTACAATCACTGTTAAAATTTGGGCCTCTCCCTGAGCTGTAAGCCCCGATCTCTGTTCAAAATACTTTCTCCTTTGATTTTGAATCCAAACTTATAGTTGCTATCAAAATTTTCTTTAATTTCTTTGAACAACTAACAAAACAGCATGAAAGCTCTACAACGGGTAAGTGTTTATCCGCTTTCTTTTATCTGCTTTCATATAAATAACTGTATTGTGGGGCTGCTTCACTGTAAGTCTTCTTTCATACCTTTTAAATACTCGTCGTATATCAACTGTATATACTAGTATAGTTATTTAGAGTTTTCCCCGGCAACTACGTCTAGAACTAGGTAAAGCTCGTTGGTCACTCTTGAATACAAACAAAACTAGATCCCCATAGGATTCCAGATACAGTCTTCCCTTCTCTTGGGGTTAAACAATACGGAACAAAGAGAAAGGCAGTATTCTCGGTGAACCTTTTCTCAGACTGTCACCCTTAGAAATTGTCAAAGAAACTCTACTCCTAAGAGATGATCTTTTCTCCGTGAATGGCATCTCTTGAGTTTCTTCCAAACCCTCGAACTTTCCTGGAATGATCTCTTCTCTTTGAATTGCATTTCTTGAACTTCTCTTGGTTTGGGGACCCACAGGCTTCCTAAAAGCACCCCCGCCTCGTCTTGGGCGTTGTACAAGGACCCTTCGGCTTCCTAGACGTTCGCATACCTTCTCTTGGGCTTAATACAAGGACCCTAACGACCTCTTAAAGGTACAAGACAGAACTTAGTCATCCCTTGCTAGAGCAGTCTTTCCAGTGTCAAACCTCAGGCCACTTTAGGGTTGATTCTCATCCCTTAAGGCCCTTGGCCT
Source organism: Lathyrus tuberosus (assembly GCA_022829125.1). NCBI lineage: Eukaryota > Viridiplantae > Streptophyta > Magnoliopsida > Fabales > Fabaceae > Lathyrus > Lathyrus tuberosus. Next base: position 8,585,504 of record JALAZF010000081.1, read on the forward strand.
CTTTTGGGCATCCTACAAAAGATAAAACTCTTCAACACCAGTAGACTTGGACAGTCTAAACCCCCCTTGAGTCTCAAAGACATTCTCAAGTTCCTTTCAAACATAGGAAAAAACACCGATCACTCTGGATAAATCTCCAGCAGAATCCTGGTCTCTCTCATGAGAGTTCCCCACCCTTAGGCCTGCCTATGGATCTAATCCTCAGCAGTAAGATAACCTCCTCTTAGGCTTTGTATAATGATCTTTCCTCAACACAATCAGCCTCCTCTTGGGCTTTGTACAATGATCCTCCCTCAGCGGAGCTAACCTTTTCAGACTCTCTCGTTGAGACAATCACTTTTCAGACTCTCTTGTTGAGTCAATCACTTTTCAGACTCTCTTGTTGAGTCAATCATTTTTCAGACTCTCATGTTGAGTTAATCACCTTTCAGCATTCTCTTGTTGAGTATATAAGACTCTCTTGTTAGGTCAATCTCCTTTTAGCCTCAATCTCGGGCTTCGTATGAGACAACAAATCACTCTCTTGTTGATTATAAAAGACTCTCTTGTTGAGTCAATCAACTTTCAGACTCTCTTGTTGGGTCAGTCACCTTTGCCAGACTCTCTTGTTGAGTCTACTCTTTTAGCCTCCGTCTTGGGCTTTGTACAAGACATATAAAATCATTCTCTTGTTGAGACAAACTCATTTCAGCCTCCATCTCGGGCTTTGTACAAGACACATATAAACCTCCCCAACGGAGTCAAAAATCCCTTTTAGCCTCAATCTTGGGCTTTGTACAAGACAGAAAGAACATTTCCCCCAGAAAAGTCAAACTGTTAGCCTCCTCTTAGGCTTTATATAATGATATCCCCAAAGAGCCAGTCTCTTTTTTGCCTCAATCTTGGGCCTTGTACAAGACATATACACTCTCTTGTTGAGTCAGTCTTATCTAGCCTCCTATTAGGCTTCGTATAAAGAAATCCCTAGCTGAGTTAATCAACCTCTTAGCATCAAACTTGTGCTTTGATTAAGGCATACAAAATCAATAATTCCTCTTTAGAGATGACAAATTCTCTCTCAGCCAAAACCCTTTAGCTTCATATCTTGGGCTTTGAACAAGATACAAATCACCTTTAGAATGTCTTGGGCTTTGAACAAGACACCAAAACATCTTTTTCCTCCCTTAGAATAGGAGGAACTATGATTGCTCTAATTTCCCTTTTTCTTTAAACGGGAATACGTAGGCATAAGATTGTGAAATCTTAGCGAGCATACAAATCAAAAACTTAGGTCCAGTACCTTACCCAAAACATAAACAAAACTCACTCTCTCTCTCATACTTCCCAAGAAACTTTCCCAACCCATTAACGGATAAACACCATCAAGTACAAAGTAGAACCTAAAGCTAACAACCTGTGGATAACCACATATAGGATGTGTAATTGACAACTCCCCATTGTATAACCTGACCCCGAACTCCCTGAATCTCTTTTAAGGCATTTGTTCAATTAAACATTCGCGTGCAAGGTTAGTTTTAGATAGCTTCCCTTTCCTTTCCAAATTCACGGGATAAATAAGAAATCAGAAAGTAGCACCCTTTCTCCACGAGGAGAAAACCCAAACTTCAGCGATAAGATGGTCGCGTCACCAACAAAAATCGCTCGCTACACATATATGAAAAATGAGAAAGCAAGTAAAATAACAGAAAAATAAATGCAAAGCAAGGCCTATACCTCCTAGGAAATATAATCCTAAAGTCTCCAGCAGAGTCGCCATTTTTCTATAGCGTGCCGTTTTTTCTGTGACGCGACCACCTTACCGCAAATGGATTTGGGTGCTACTTTCTGATTCTGTATTTATCCTATAAAGATGGTTAAGGAAGGGGAAGATATCTTAAACTAACCCTGTACACAAATGTTTTCTTTAATAAATGCTAAGAGATCGGGGATCGGGGTCTGGTTATACAAAGGGAAGCTATTAACACCTAGTGTATCTATGGTAATCCATAGGAATTTCTTTTGTATGTATTTCTGTTAACTTGAAAAGCTTTCTTGTGTTTATCTGCTGTGGATTTAGGAAAGTTTCTCCTTTGGGAGGGTTGAGAGAATGTTTTTGTTATTTTGGGTTTCCTGTTGTTTTTGGGAAGGTACTGGACCTAAACTTTTTAATTTGTGTGCTTGCTAAGATTTCGAAATCTTATGCCTACGTATTCCCGTAAAGAGATTTTGGGAAATCAGAGTAATCGTAGTTCCTCCTATTTCTATGGGAGGAAAGATGTTTGGTGTCTTGTTTAAAGCCCAAGATTGAAGCTATCAGAGTATTTGTGTCTTGTTCAAAGCCCAAGATTGAAGCTAAAGTTTGACTGAGAGAGGGAATTTGTCATCTCTAAAGGGAGATATCTCACCTATTCATCACAAATGTTGAATAATTGATTATAAGGGAAATTACTTTAACTGGGATATGAGAAATCCAGCAATGCCATAATTTCCTTTATAAGAGAGATGTCATGAAGGAAGAAGCTTTAACTCAGTGTAGAGCAATGCCACTTTTTCCTATATAAATCTTTCATGGTAAGAGAGGAACATTGGCTTGGATGTGTAGAATCCAGAGGCTTGCCCCTTATATTTGTTAGATGAAAGATAAATTTTATCCAGGATAAAGGACGGGCTCCAGCTTGGATTTTTGAATCAACAAGTGTGCCATTTACAGCAATTATCTGGACAAAGGTTTTGATTGTTTATTTTGATATGATGTATAGAGGAAATATCCTCCTACTGAGGGGATGTTGATTTTTGTGTGCCTTGATCAAAGCTCAAGGTTGAAGCTAAACGAAAGTGACTCCACTGGGGAGTATTATATTTGTCTTGTACAAAGCCCAAGATTGAGCCTGACTGAGGAAATCCTTATATGAAGCCTAAGAGGAGGCTATCTCTTGCAGAGGACTTATTAAAATTGAGGAGCAGGTTCAAATTGTATTGGGGAATCTAAGGGATTTACTCTTGCTGGGAATCAGGGAAGAGTTGAAATACCAGATGCCATGGGGCTCTGTTTCAGTTAAGGATTTGTTGATGGTAATTTGACCATGGCTGGGGATTTTTAAGGTGAAAGTTAAGCCTTGTTAGAGGTCAGGGAAGTTTAAAGGTTGAGTTAAAAAAACATTAAAAGTTTTTAACTCTTCTAGAGACTGGTGAATTGGTAGAATGATCGGGGCTTTCCTATGCTTTTAGGAAACTTAAGGGTCTCTGTGTGAGATCCAAGAGGAGATGAGACTTTCCAAGTCTATTTGAATGAAGCCCGTGAGGAGGCTGAGACTGTCCAAGTCTCTTAATAAAAGATAGACTCTGGTGTAGAGAAGGATCTTTGTATGATGACCAAGAGAAGGCTGTTGGTTTAGGATCATCTTCTGCATGGTAGGATGTTCTAGGATTTTGACTCTCCTGGGGATTGACCTAATAGAGATGACTAATTTCTATCTTATGCTTTTAGGAAGCCTTTGGGTCCTTGTACTAAGCCCAAGAGGAGGCTGGGAAACTTCTAAGAAGCCTGTTGGTCCTTGTACCAAGCTCAAGAGGAGGTTGTGGATGCTTCTAGAAAGCATGTGGGTCCAAGCCTAAGAAAAGTTCAGGAAAGGTTTCACCGCGAAAAAGTCCTTTCTTTGTTGAACAGTTCTAAGGTTTGAAGAAATTCAAAAGAGGTTTCACCGGGAATGAATCCTCTCCGGGGAAATGAATTTCTTGTACATATATACATTTCTAAGTTTTGACAGTCTTGAGAAAAGTTTCTCCGGGAATAATACCTTTCTCTGTTCCATATTGAATAAGCCCAATAGGAGGCAGACTGTATTAAGGGAAGTTTCCTATGAGGGAACTAGTTTTGACTAAGTTAAAAGTAACATCTGGTTTTACCTAAGTATAGACCTAACTGCTGGGGAAACTCTAAACAAATATGCACAAGAATATATACAAATAAGTGGATTAACAGGTATATAAACAAATATGCATTGAATTGAAAAGATGTTGGGACTTATACTCTGAGAAGAGGCCCAAGTGTATGGTGATTGATTGTGTGATTTTAACTATATGATTAGGGTTGAAGAAATTGAAGAAAGTTTTGAGGAAAGTTTGAATTTGAATTTGAATTAAAAGAAATTTGAAAGAAAAGAATGTTTGGGGCTTATAACTCAAAGAGAGGCCCAAATGGTCTAAGAGTAGTTTCACCGAGAATAATGCTCCTCTTAGTACCAGTTAAAAACAGACAGATGGTTTTGAAAACAGAGGTATGGGGCTTACAACTCAAGGAGAGGCTCATGGAAGTTTTTTATTGTTTAAAACAATGTTTTGTACAAAAATATTGGGGCTTATACTCAAGGAGAGACCCAGATGACTGGTTTGAAAACATGGATCGCACTGCGATACCGAAAGATGTTGTGGGACTTATTCTCTAGCAGAGGCCCAAAAATTGTTTTTGTACAAAGAGGTTGGGTCTTACACTCTATTAGAGACCCAAAAGTGTTTGTGAAGAAAGAATAGTGAGGCTTATACTCAAGGAGAGGCCCAGATGATTTATTTGAAAAGCGACGATCGCGCCGCGGGTTTGAAAACCACAGAGGGACTTATGCAGTGACTGAGGCCCCAATTATTTGTTAACAAAAGGGATGGGTCTTCCACTCTATAAAGAGGCCCAAAAGATTATTTTTATACAAGAATTGGGGCTTATAGCTCAAGGAGATGCCCAGATGAAAAACAACGATAGCACCGTTTATTTTGAAAATCGTATCGGGACTTATACAATGACTGAGACCCAAAAATTGTTTATTTACAAAGCGGGTGGGTCTTACACTATACAAAGAGGCCCAAAAGTGTTTCAAATGAAGTTGAAAAAATAAAATTAATTAAAAAAATACAATTTTTCAAAGAAAAGTAAATAGAAAATGATATAAAATATCAAATATATTTAAAAACAAATTGTGAACTTTGAAAAATGTTTTGAAAAATCATATTATGTTTATATGAAAGTGTGAAATTCATTTGAATTTGAAAAATCAAGAGGAAAATTTCATTAAAAATGTTAAAAAAAAACAATTAAAATGAAATTCTTTACAAAAATTGACACCATATTAAATAAATAATATAAATTTTATTTTTTTGTAGAATAAAATATTTTAACGTTTTTGTGAATTTAAAAAAAAAATAACCAATAAAAAATTATTAAAATTGAGGGAGAAATTAATTTTTGAAATCAATTAAGAATTTTCAAAAATTCAAATAATTTGAAAAAGGCGCCAATGGTCACCTTCTTCTTCCCTGTGCCTGCGCCATGGATGATTTGCAAAACCTCGCTTTTCTCTTTGATTACTCAATGATTTTGCACGATTCAAATATCAATCTCACTCGTTTTTGAACAAGGATTCCATTGGTACCAATTAATTGCATTTATTTTTAGTGTGGAGTGAGAAATCAAGTGATGAACATATGAACCCTAATTTCTGCAAGAACACTATGAAATTATATACAAGATAGCTACAAAGAAATTGATTAAGGGGAAACACTCTACATAAGTGCAGAAACATGTTTGTAACTTGAAAACACATTTATGATGCATGGATCATAGAGTTTAAGAGTTCAGGCTTACCTCTTTCAAGAAGAAATCGAATTGTGTGTTGGAGGTGTTACAGATGTTGTTTGATGACTTGGACAGCTTCAATGGACCTTATGCAAGGTGTTTGGAAGCTTGGAATGGATTGAAACAACCTGGATCACTTCGTGGAAACTCAACTGCAAACAGGCCTGAGTTTGATTTTTAGCTTTGTGATTCTGAGGTTACAGATGTGTGAGAAGTGTTTGGATAGCTTACATATGATGTATATGATGTGTCTACACCATTGATTTTGATAGAATTGCTTCCTATTGAAAAATTCACATGTTACTTGAAAAGGAAGCAATTTTTGGTTTTTGAGAGTGAAATGAAGAAGAGCATGTGTTGTTATGCTTTGGTGGCCTCAAACTGATCAGAAAGGATCCCTATTTATTGTAGAACAAGTTTGTTTTGAGAGCAATAGTCATTGGCAACTAATCATAGTGTGTAGCTTGTAGCCATTGCCTTGGATGTTCCAAAGTGCCAAGTCAACTCTAGCTTAACTCCATTCCATTTCTGCAGGTTTGAATGCTTAGAGTTTGGACTTGAATCTTGACTGGTTTGGATGGTTATGGCTTGGTTCATGACACCTCAATACATTGCATTAATGTAACCTTGCCAAAGTTGAATCTCAAAGTTCATGTCATGATGGTTTTGCACATGCCAAGTTAAATTCTTGACTCCTTGATCAAGAAACAAGTGAGTCATTAGAAGTTTTGTGTTTTTGAAAGATGACAAAGTTGGCAAATTGGCAAGACTTGAGTGAAAAAATCGTGTGGCACAAATTATATTTTCATGTTGTTGTGTAGGCAGGGTGAAAAATGCCATTTTTGAAGGCTTATAACTTCTTGCTCAAGTTAAATCATGGGAGGCTCTTGTACTTTTTAGAAAGCCCCTATATCATACTTCAACTTTGATGTTTAACTTTGTTCTTGAATCATCTTGGATCATAATGAAAAATGGCTCCAAAGTTGGGCAAATCATGAAACATATTTTGTCCCAAATTTTTCTAATTGTTTGAAAAATGTCCCTTTTTCATTTTTGGTGATTTTGATCAATCCATAACTCAAAATCCATGAGGATTTGGAATATGTTGTAGTTGACAATCTTGTAGTATGTAATGAGAGCTTTCATTTGAGATTTGGATGGAAGAAAAAGGTTACTTGGATCACAAGTTATGGTCTTGCAAAGTTGGGTAAAAATCACTTTTTTTCATGACTTAGTGAAATTTCAAGTGTCTTAAGATTGCCCCTTTTGCAAGTAACCTCACTTTTCTTGATTTTTCTTGATTGGTGATGATCCAAACCATAAGTTAACATTGTTTTTGACTTAGAGAAGCCATGTTTGTCAAGAAATCCCAAAAGTCAAACTTGGTTTTTTTGGCACAGTTGACTTTTTGTCAGATGAATTTCAAACTTTGTGATTTTCTATGAAATCAAGTCCTTGACCTAATTCAAACCTAATGGATTGGATTCCATAGGTGTTTTAGAGTGTCTTGAATCATTTCCCAAGGCTTGAGATCATGTCTTGGTCAAAAGTGAAAGGTATGGTTGACTTTTTCTCAAAAACCTTAGTTTGTGGTCCAGATGAATTTGCATATTTGTATTGCTCATGGACCAAGTTCTTTGTGTCTGTTTGAACTATTAAGAGGATTAGTATAAGATATTTGAGGTCTTTAAAACATTTCTTGAGGGCTTGTCTCATGCTTTGCTCCAAAAGTCAACTTAGGGGTGAATTAGGTCAAGAAATCCTAATTCCTGGTTTTTGATGAATGCATCCCCTGAGGCTATTTTGAAATTGTGATTGGATCCATGAAGTCCTTTTGATCTTCTTGAATCATGTTTTGAAGTATTGGCTCATGCCCAGATGAAAATTTTCCTCTTGAGGCCTTGGTCGACCAAAACCCTAATTTGATGACACTGATGATCTTGAGGGTTAACCCACTTGGAATGTTGCATCCCTATGCTTGATTCTTGATGTGGGAGACCTCTTGATCCTTCATGGATGTTTGAGAGGCTTGATAAGTTAAAGATCATATTAATTCTTGATTGATCCTTTGTCTGAGTGCCCAGAGATGGCTCAAAACCCTAATTCTTGATTGGAGTGAATGCTCAATAATCTTTGAGAGGATTGATGAGGCATGAAGGTACATCCATATATTGGTGATGTTTAGCACAATGACGGGAAATCTTGTGGTCAAAATTTAGGGTATGACACATACCTGAGGGATATATACCACTGGTCACTGAAGACCTGGGAGCCACAGTCGGAACCTCCAGACCTGAAGGTTACAAACTTAAGGTGAACGAAGATGCAAGGACTACAACAAAGACTCATGTGCCTGAAGGTTACAAACTTCAGGTCATCGAAGCGCCAAGAGTTACTGCAGTAATGTCTATACCACAACCTATGATACATACTATCCCAGAGGAACATATTCTTCAGACCATCCCTCGGAAGGATGAAGAAGTATACGAAAGAATGAATGAATTCCAAGAACGATTCTTGGAATGCAGAAAGAACTGCATACCATTTGCGGACATGACTTGTTCGGAAAATATGCTGCTGACCTCTGTTTGGTCCCAAACGTCAAAATACCGCACTAGTTTAAGGTGCCCGACTTTGAGAAGTACCAAGGCAATTCTTTCCCTCAAAGTCACTTTGTAATGTACGCCCGAAAGTTGTGTACCCAGACAGAAAACCAACAGCTACTAATCCACTACTTTCTAGACAGTTTAACCGGTGTCGCGCTCAAATGGTACATGGGATTAAACTGTACTAAGAGCAGTACTTTCAGAGATCTTGGGGCAGCTTTTGTTCAGCAGTACAAATACAATTTAGATATGGCACCCGACAGAGATTAACTCAGAGCTATGTTTCAAAAAGATAAAGAAACCATCAAGGAGTATGCTCAAAGATGGCGTGAAATTGCCGCCCAAATTTGTCCTCCTCTTGAGGAGAATGAAATGACAAAAATCTTCTTGAAAACATTAAGCTCATTTTATTATGACCAAATGGTCGCCAGTGCACCTAGTGATTGTACCAAAATGGTCAACATGGGGGTACGCCTTGAGGAAGTCGTCCGAGAAGGTCGATTGGTTAAGGACTCTGAACCATCCAGTAGTAGTAAAAGATACTGGAGTGCTTTCTAAAAGAAGAAAGAGCAAGATATCAGTAATATCTCGTAGAGTAAGAAAAGGAGAAGGTCCAACCTCGACAGATGGCAACGGTATCTCCTATTGTCAATCCCGTGCCGATCCCGGCATATTAACCATAAGTTGCTCAGAGACAGCCAAATCAACAACTGTATCACCAAAGACAGCAACAGCCTCTTCAGCAGGCTCGCCCGCAATACAATAACAACAATCATTTTCCATGATCACCAGGGTTTGACCCCATACCAATGTTATATGCATAACTATTCCCACTTTTGCTATCCAACAGGCACGTTCAAACTAGGACACCTCTCACAGTGCCGGACAACCCCCCTTATTAGTTCAAAGCTGATCAATCTTGCCCTTATCATCAAGGAGGATCGAGGCATAGCATTGAGAACTACCTCAACTTCAAATCTGATGTACAAAGGCTCGTCAAAAACTGAGTTTTATCTTTCAAAGATACGAATTCGAATGTTCATACAAATTCGTTGCCAGAACATGAAAAAGCTTCGGTAAACTTGATAGACGAAGAACCCGACAGCAGTTATCAAATTCATGATGTACGCCTACTAGGAACAAATCTGGTAAAAATGCATTGCAGACAAAGTGGGTATGGCCATGTACCATCTCATAACTATCATCAGTGCGACATTTGTTCCAAGAACAATCAAGGGTACATCATTGTACAAACAACTCTTTAGGAACAGATGGATCTAGGCTGGATCCAAGATCATAGGATTCATGGAATAAATATGGCCTATCAACATCCATACATTTTTCAAAATCATAACATCCGCGCAATGAATGTCAATCTAGTGGCAATGCATTCAAGACAAAGTCAGTACCATAATTTGCCGCTACACGACTACAATGCTTGCCAAATTTGTTCAAAAGACAATCAATGATGTTCTTTTATACAAGAAGCCCTTCTGCTTCAAATGGATCAAGGATGGATCCAAGACTACCATGGAAGGAATAATAACCAGATCAACATGTGTCATACCGCAAAATTTTCCCTTAGATTCATTGACTCGTCTGCGTAACATATTAGGGCAATCATTCTGCATGCTAACCTTGCCTGTGTGGTTGTTTTGTTTATTTGTTCATTTGTGTTACAGGTTGGAATTAAAACTATACATTTGGTACAATTGGTTTTACTAAAGGGTTGCGGACATTTTGTTTGGACTAATGAAAAGAAGGGTGACATAGTCTGCAATGTGGGCTTGGAGACCCAATTAATGGTCTAAATGATTTACAATAGACATTACGACACCAAGTTAGATCATTATGGTTGTTCGAAGAGTGGGGTTACAAATAAGATTGCAATTTGGTTTTGAGTTAGATCTTCAAAGATGGTTTCAAGGGATGAATTCGGTTCAAGTTTTTTCCTCAACTTGGTTTAAGGGATTATTTAAGTGGAATTTGTGAGAAGGTCTTAATTTTGGATTAAGGCCATCTTTAAGTTGGATTTACAAGTTCACTTCATTTTGGACTTACAAGTTTAATTCAATTTTGGAATCTCAAGTTACTTTCTAGTTGGATTCAGATTGTTTCTTTTTTTTTCTTTTTGAACTTACAAGAGTTCAAGTGAATTAAGGATTTGCATTTGGATTAAGGAACCGAATTTGAGTTAAGGTTTGCTCAACTTGGATCAAGAGGACTTTTAATTTGGAACAAAGGAAATTTCTTTTTTTACTTCCAAGAATATACAAGAATTTACAAGAGTAGTTTGGAATTTACAATCTTGGGTTACAGTGATTCAAATTGGAATTACAAGAATTTTGTGGTGTTACAAGTTACTACATATCTCTAAACAAATACAAGGAGGATTGGATTTATTTTTTAAAATGTAGGGCTGTTTGAGTTTAGGTGTTCAACTAGCATAGTTGAAACCAATACCCGCGCCCGACTTTGATTTTGGCAAGCCTCTAGTGTAGTATTTGTTTCCAAGTTTGTTGCCATTCAAGGATTTCCACCAAGAAGAAACTCGAGCCTCCAAATCTTGAGAAAACGAACAGCCCCTGGTCATTCATGCATCACAAACTGCATTACAATCACATTACGGAAATTCTACGCATAATAAATCTACAGAGCCCTAAAATCCCTACCAACCAACTTCTAGATGCATAATGTTGAGAACAAATAACCCCAGATTATACGCTACAGTACAGTAGGAGGATTATTCAACTCAAGCCTACGACATAAGGACTTCCTAATCAGTCCATACCAGAAATATCCTTTGGAATACTTACAATTCAACATTGGTTTTCGAGGTTCGATCAAGATCAACAAAGAAGGATTCAATTCCAGGAGGTTCTACGAAGGTTGCACCAAAGTTCATGTCTGTAAATCAAGGCCCATAATTAGATTATGCAGTTATAAAACCAAGTTACAGTACCTGTTGGAGTTGCAATTCCCAGTGCTGTGAAACGAGAATAGTTCAGATTTGCCTAGGCAACTTTGTATCACCCTGCTGTTCCCAAACAACATTAACATACCATCCAAACCTAACCAAAGTAATGGAAGAAGAACAACACATGCTCAAGGGTTTTGAAACCTCTCCTCATGCACCTGAAATCAAAATCCATTTGAAGTTAGAATTTTCAATATTGATCCACAATAACCGTGTATTAGGAAAACAAGGAAAACTTACACAAGGCCATTATTCCCGAGCATACGTGTTCAGATTGAACAAGGGAATGTATTCTTGTGTTCAAGAAAATGTCCCAAGCAAATCAAGAGAAAAGAAGTTCAGGTTCTGAAACACTAAAACCAGTCACAAAGGTCACAAAATCATCATCACCATCAGTTCGTTCTTCGCAAGGCAATCCAACACAACCAACTTTCAAATGTGTCCCAATCTAATGGATAAACAGGTCACAAACATGTTTAGATTGGAAAAGGTTTTGTTTTCATCACGAAGTCAAACATTATCCAAATTTCCAAATCAACCTCAAAAACACGTTTTGGCAAATTTACAATGCTCCCAAACATCATCAAGTGATTTACTTCTTTCCAAAAGGATATAAAACATGCTTCAGACATAAATTTAACTTTCCAAAACTACAATCAGATGGTAAACAAGTTAGCAGACAACATTTGAAAACTTTCCTATTTGGCCTCAGATCTTTTGAATCAGAAATTGATGGGCAATGTCAAAGGACACCACCAACATCAATTCTTTCCAATTTGGAACACACAGCATTCAACTCATTGATTACAAAAGATCACATCAAAACAGAGAATTTTCAAATCTCCCAAATCAAATCGTATCAAAACCGTCCAAACCATATACCAGACTACAGCGAAACTTCTCAAATTTAAAAACCAAATCATATCAGGCACAACCGAAAATTTCCCAAACAAGCACCAAACTAAATCAATTCGCAAATCATATTAGCAGACAAATAACACATTATCACACCATCAATCAATATTCAGATTTCCAAAAATAAACTCATCACTGGCCATCTATAAAAAGGGACGCATTCTCATCAGAAAGGGACGACAAAAATCAGAGATCAAGCATAAAACCATAATCCACAATCACATAATAAAATCAACAGATCGTACACAGCAACCATCCATCAATTCCAACCCACAGAGAACGAAGGCGGAGATTCAAAGAAAGGCGTTCATCATCATCTCAATAGCCAGAACTTCAGAAGCAGACAAGTTCAAGACGAAGGCAACGAATCATACAAAGAGGTAAAGAGAAAGGAGATCTTCCCTGAACGATTCACGACGATGTCGCCACCATCACCGACCACCTTGCCTTTTTCCTTTTCTGCTTTGAATCATTGCATCTTGTATTTGTAACTATCAATCATAATGAAATCGGGGTATGGGTTGTGTAGGGTGGGGTTTTCTTGTTGATTTTGTTTGATTCGAGAGAGAAAATGAGATTTGAGCGACGGCACAATTTAGGTTTTCTCAAACCCTAGTTTCGTTTTGAGAGAAGAGAGAAAAGCGAGAGAGAGAGAGAGAGAGAGAGAGAGAGAGAGAGAGAGAGAGGAACGATTTGATCCGTGGGAGGCTCCCTCCGTTTCTGCTTTTTTTCTTTATTTCTCAATCTTTTATTTTCATTCTATTTTAATCAAATATTTTAATTAATAAAATAAGACCTTTTAATAATACTAAAACTAATATCTCTTTTTAAATAAATAAATTAACTTTTCTTTTTTTAGTTTAAGGGCACTTTTTTCCTTTTTTTCTCTTATTCGAAACGGTCCTAAAAATAAGTAGAACCTTTTTTGAAATAATAATTTCTTTCTTTTATAATATAATTAAGCTAATTTATAAAAATGAATCCTTTATGTAGTGACCCTTTTAATGATTAAAACGTTTAGAAAAACTTTTTTATTAACTTTATGACCTTAAACCTAAAAAATAAAAACACTTAAAACAATTAAAACCTTTTTTAATTAAGAAATTCTAATTAAAAATAATCCTTAATATAATATCTCTTATAATAATGAAATTTTATTAAAAATGATAAAATTAAGACCTTTTTAATTAATAAGAAAAATCTTTTTTTTTAATTAATAATAATCTCATAACATAATTCCCAAGAATAATGACCTCTTAAAATTAATAACACTTTTCTCAATAAACTGTTTATTAGAACCCTCCTCGCACTTGAGCGTACGCTTATGTGTTTAGCATGTCATTCATGATTGATGCCCTGTTCGTGCCTTTATATGCTTACATCTATCTGAATGCTTGCTTGATAATTTTAAACCTTTTCAAAATAAAAAACTCTCGATCTAACGTTGAGCCCTTTTCTACCCATTGTAAGTCGGTCGCTTCCAAGCATCGCCATCAACCTTTTGGTCACCATACACATTACTAGCCCACTTTGCTAGTGCGCACAAACTAATCTAAGTTAGATGTCCCCTTAATTCCAAAGGAAGGTTCACTAACATTGACTTAACGTCATAGGATCTTTAGAACCCTTGGCCTTAGGATTCGGAGTCGTCGTACTCCACGTCTCGCCGTAGACGCTTAGAATCTTAGCCTTAGGATCGAAGTCGTCGTACTCCAAGTAAATGCTCCGCCGTGAACATTTATAAGCCTTCCCCTCTTAAACCAACCTACAACTTTAGAGTTGCCACACTCTATGTAAGGTCTTGCCTTAGACTTTACCTCCCCCTAGAACCTTGACCCCGTCAAGAAGTTCCTCTTCTCAGAACTACGGATACTCTGATTCTGTTCCCCTCGAGATACGTAGGCACAAGATGCGACATCTTGTCGAGTATACTTGTATACTAACCCCTAGGGTTTCAACCTTTAGCATAGCACCCTTAGCAAGCTAATAATAAATAACACAGATACTAACAAGAGGTTCCTGTAGAGTACTACAGACTTTTAGGATGCTAATACCTTCCCTAGGCATAACCAACCCCCGAACCTTAGATCTTAGGTTTTTTCACATTTGAATCTTTCCTTTGGATAAATCAAAGACGGTGGTGAACATTTAAAGAAACGTGATCCTAGTTAATCAATAACTATGGAATCTGATTCTCACCGCAATAGAACTGACGACTTCACTGGGGATTGTCGAGGGTTTCCCCTATCTTGTTTTTTTGCTTATGTTATCTTTCTTTATTTACTTGCGATATTTGCTTATTATCTATGCTGGTTTTCTGGGTTACTATTTGTGTGGTGAGATAAGTCCTACACCCGGACTTGAGTGAAAATTATGATAGGATGGTGAGAATTCAAGGAGACTTTGAGGGAGTCGATTCCTGAAGAAGTTGAATTGAGACTTCACCACTCAGTTTAGGCCCTCTAAAATTTGATATTGTTCAACGAGTCCATTCGTGAAGACGATATCATTTCGAACTAAAGGCCATCGAGACTGAGGACCTTAGTTACCTTTAACCCAACTTGACCTATTAGGATGTAGTGCGGGGACTATGAGGGAGTCTATTCCTGAATTAGTTGCTACGCGATACTACACTCAGACGAGATTCTCTTGAGAATATTATTGATTACCAAGTGATTTGGAAAATCGATAATATCCGAAAGATGGATTGTAGACTCTGGGAACTTTGTAGAACCTGTTCGGCAGGTACATTTGAAACCATAGTGCATACCTATTGGGATGGGTAGACCTTGGCTCCATGATATGACCTTTCAAACCTAGGGCCCTTTGCCTATTTGTTTTGCTCGTGTGTGCTTTGTGTTGTGTGCCTTGTGTGTTGCATACATTCATGAGCATCATTTCATAAAGATTCATGGAACTTAGCTCTATTTGTAAACATCATAGGGATATCATGGACTCTGAAAAGTAAGAAGACGTCAAAGTACATTTACAAGAGTCATAACCTGGACGATCTAAGGGGACTAGAGACCTTGCTGACAGATAAAGAAAGGATCGAGACCAGATATGGGAAGTTATTATCTCCATTCTACTACTGCTTTCTTGATTATCAATTGGTACCTTCCCTTGAAGAATTTCCTCAGCTGATGGAGTTACTAATTTAAGACAAAAACTCATTTCCTATCTTCGGTTAATATTCAAGCTAAGATGACTACAAAAGAAGGTTTATCAGAAAGGAAATATTTTTTTGCAATAAACGGAAAGCTCAAGATGTCCTATTCCATTCTAAGTCATCAGTCAACACTCTAGAAATTGATCGTCAACAAGCTTATTCAAGAAGAAGCTCAGTTGGAAGAAAGAAGTCAAAGGATTCAAGAATACCATTGGAATAGTCTCCTTAGATCCATCATTATTAGCTTTTATTTAGCTTTACGTTATGACTGTTGTAAGGCGTACAGACGCGTTTTATAATTAGTTTTGTAATAAATCAATCTTTAGTATTCCGGTACTAATGATTGTAACCGACAGTTTTATGACTTATTAAAACGAGCCTTTTGATATTCCATGATGATTATAAATAGCTGAGTTTCCATGAATCTTGTTGCATAGCATTCGCATTTTCTTTTCTCTCTCTATCAAGGAACTTAGAATTGTTTTGCAAGCATTGTACGATGGATTACGGAAAGAATGGGGCTTTGTCGTACACCTTCAAGGTTTCAGATGTTGAACAACTAAGGGAACTAGGAGGTCAGATTAAGGATCCTGAGGTGTTCGCCATGAAGTATGGATAGATCCTTCCACTGTTCCATATTTTAATAGTTGATGGTCTGTTGCAGACGCTAGTTCAACTGTACGATTTAATTTACCACTATTTCATCTTCCAAGACTTCCAGCTGAAACCCACATTGGAAGAGTACTCCGCCCTGTTAGGGATCCCGGTCAAAGATTCACCTCCGTTCTCCGGTGGAGAAGGAAGACCCAGCCAGGAAGACATCGCAAGGGCGACCCGCATAAAGCTTTTGGAAATCCGGACCCACATGACGATCAAAGGAGGAATCGATGGTTTTCCTGCCTAATTCTTGTTCGAAAAAGCTCAACATTTTGCTAGTGTAGGGAACACTGAAGTATTCGAACATATCTTTGCGCTGCTGGCCTATGGTTTGTTCTTATTTCCCAATGTTGAAGATTTTGTTGACGTCCATGCCATAAGGATTTTTATGCTCAAAAATCCAATTCCTACATTATTAGCCGATGCTTACCACTCTATCCATTCGAAGGCTCTGAAGGGAGAAGGGCGGATTACCTGTTGCGCGGCTATCCTCTATAGGTGGTTTATTTTGCACCTACCGAGGTCTACCGATTTATGGGATGTGAAAGATGGTTCAGAATGGCTTGTGAAGCTCATGTTTCTTCACTAGTACAAAATTACCTTTTTAGCAGAGTTTTTTAAGTCAGTTCATATGCCACCTGACTTAAGAAAGGACGCGGTGGCAAATTTGTAAATAATTTTCACTTTGTTAGGTCGGGTGCAGAATCAACCGACTTAATAAAAATTAAATAAAATAAATATACTTTGCTCCAAATTTCTTAAATCGCCTCCTTTATCTAACTGACTTAAGAAGTCATTTATTAAGTCAGGTGTTTTTCAGTGTCTTTCACCTGACCTAAGAGGTTTTAACATGACGCCGGTTTGATTCCAACTTTATTCACTTTAGTGAAAAAAAACAATATTAATAAAATTTTAGTTTGATACAAGGATTCGAACCGAAGACAAAAGCATCGCACAGTAAAATATAAACTTATGAAAGAGTTTCCCTCCTTGGTTCATGCAGTGCCTTTCTCTCTGCCTTTGCATTTTTGTAACCACCAACATATAAACCCTAAATCACCATTATCACCATTATCACCACTCTCACCACAACCATAATCATAAACCCTAAATCAATAATCAACCAAAAATGTATTGATGTAGCGAGATTCCGTTTAGGTTTTGTCACTCTCTCATCACCACTGCAACTTCCGTTTTCTCTCCAATCGCTGCTACAAGATCTCTTTTTTTTTGTCGTTATACCACCGTCACCATACTCAATCTTTTCTCTCCAGGTTCTCTCTCTTCTCTTCGTGTTACTGATGAACTTTTATGATTTGGGTTTGTGTTTATTTGGCGGTAACAACATTTTGCTACACATGAACTTTAATTTTTTGAAACCTGGCTTGTGGTATATGATTCTTACATCAAAATAGGGACAAATAGCTAGTGTATATGGAAACTTTAATTTGAATAGAAGCTAACAGTTGTGTGTATGAGTTTTCAATTTGAAGTGTTAAACAATAAGGTTAATTCATTTGATATCAGCAAGTTGTCTTGGAACTGTTAACTGGAAATCTTTAATATTTCTTGTATTTGTGTCTATGTCGGGACCGGACACCGGTATCGACATTTGTTATTACGTTTAGTTTATTTAATTTTTAAAATTAGTATCGATGTTGTCGTATCGGTGTTGGGTTGTGTTCGGAGTCTATGTGATTCATATTCTAAACTCTTCATGTCTTTACTAAAAATGTAAGAGCCCACTTTGAATTATCATTTAAATGTCCATATTAGATTTTAAGGTCAATGTTTCCTTTAAAAAAATCAAAGGTATAAAAGGATTGTACTAGAACTTTGTTGGCTTACCTGCTATAAACCCCTATAATTATTTTTATGGATTGTTCTTTAATTTTTTGAAACCTGGCTTGTGCTTGTTTGTATATGATTCTTACATCAAAATAGGGACAAATAGTTAGTGTGTGTGGAAACTTTTGTTTTAATAAAAGCTAACAGTTGTGTGTATGAGTTTTCAATTTGAAGTGTTAAACAATAAGGTTAGTTCATTTGATATTAGCAAGTTGTCTTGGAACTGTTAAATGGAAATCTTTAATATTTCTTGTACTTGTGTCTATGTCGGCATCGGACACCGGCACCGACATTTGTTATTACATTTAGTTTATTTAATTTTTAAAATTAGTATCGATGTTGTCGTATCGGTGTCGGTTATGTTCGGAGTCTACGTGATTCATATTCTAAAGTCTTCATGTCTTTACTAAAAATGTAAGAGTCCACTTTGAATTATCATTTAAATGTCCATATTAGATTTTAAGATCTATGTTTCCTTTAAAAAAATCATAGGTAGAAAAGGATTGTACTAGAACTTTGTTGGCTTACCTGCTATAAACCCCTCTAATTATATCTATGGATTGTTCATGTGCAGGGGAGATGAATATGTCAGGAATGCATAGGTGATGCAATCCAGCAGCTATCCTTACAGTGTCTCGTTCCACATCCATACAGATAGTAGTAATTTTATTTGATTGAACACAAGTAAAGGTAAGATGACTTTTAAATTGGTACTATTCTAGAATATAATTTTCTATATTTTTAGTTAAAAATATGTTGGATTGATTAACCTCTTATATGTTTGTTTTCTTTACATTGGTGTGTGGGGGTGGTGCAATGACCATGTAAAAGTGTATGAGATCTAAATAATGCTCCAACAAGGAGTTTTGTTTGAGTAAAAATGACCTGTCAATATTTGCTATTGAACGACTTAAAGCTTAGAACATAAACAACATACAAGATCAATCTCATTGTCACTTGTAATATTTCTTTAACATAGGGTTTGAACATACAAGATCAATCTCATTGTCACTTGTGATACAATTTTCTTTTAGTTTCTAATACTTTCAATAAATGTCTAAGTATGGTTTTATTAGTAAAGTAAAAAGTTAATGATCCACCAATGGCAATTAAAATTACAGTTTTTTTTTGTTGCAATGTTAATGCTTCTAGTTCATATTTTCCCCTGTTTTTCTATCTTCATGAGCTAAATAGCCAACTTGTAACCATTGCCAAAGAACATACTGTTTCTAATATCTATTTTGGAAATTACAATTTTTTTTTCTGACTAGAGTAGTCTATAATGATTATAATTTTATCTTATAAAAAAGAATAAATGAGAAATCATCAAATCTGCACTTGCGCCTCTGTATGGAATTGGGCAACAATGGCGTTTATGGATTTATGGATCCGCATTTCACTCATGGTCAAAATGAGCGTGGTAGTGTTCAGTCCTACATACAAAAGAAGATGTGTGATGATATAAAAGAGTGTTGTTACCTTACTCCTTATTTTAACAAGTAAGAATTTTTTTCTTGTTATAATCAATCACTTATAATTGATAGAAATTTATTTAACCATTAAATTGTATTTTCCCTTGTAGTCATCATTTGAAATTGTTCATCATTAATCATAAGAAGTTTGAAGTAGCCTTTCTATGTTCATTGGGAAAGAAGCCTGACAAAAAAATATATGACATTGTTGAAATGTAAGTATATACTGTATCTGTCAATTAATTCAACTATGTTGCTTTGTGTTTATCATCTTAAAACTTTGAATGGTGAAATAAAAGTAAAAAGTGAAGTTGATGATCCATAACATGATTTCTAAATACTTATTATGTTATTAGTAGTAGCACTAATGAAGCCTAAAAAGCTAGTTCTGAAACAGACGTAGGTATCTGATTTATTTTGCTAACTCTAAAAAAATTGTAGAGCTTTGGGAGCTTATAATAAGTTACAACACGTGAGGAAGCAAAAGAAAGTAGAATGGTTCTATCCCACCGTAAGTTGTTAATTTTATATTTAAGTGAATAATTCCAGATATATATATATATATATATATATATATATATATATATATATATATATTCTGTATTCTATAATAATTTTTGAATAATATTTACTAACTAGACGTTCACATTTGATATTAAATTTTAGAGTCAAAAGCAACAAGTTAGTTATGAGTGCGGCTATTACATCATGGTTCACATGTTGAACATTATATCGGCTATATTGTTGTTGGTTCATGGGCACAACCGCACAAGTAAGTAATATAATTGTTTTAACAAGTCGTATAAATTAATTAATACTATTTTTAATGTTGATATAATTATTTAATGTTATGGCAACATTTGTTTATTCAGATATTTCGAGATTCAAATTCATTTCAAAAAGATGAAGTTAAAAATGTTCAAGAACGTTATGCAAACATGATATTGAAACATATTGAAGCAAGTGCGGACAATAACATGAATCAGGTGCAATTCTGGGTTGGATGTTAGCTATTGGCTATTCGGACAATGATGTGAACTTTTCTGGCCAATTATTAAGGTTTCTTGTTTTGATTGTATTTTGATAGTAACTCGTGTTTGTACTTTTTGATAAGACTATTGTTATCGCTATTGAGTTTATATTTTAGTGCAATTGAACTTACCTGCTAGCGCAGTGGATGTGTACCTATTTGGTTACAATGAAATTTTAATTTGATATGATAATATTTTCACTTCTATGGTTTTATTTTTATTATTAGACCTACTGTTGCTGTCAGTTTTAATATATATATATATATATATATATATATATATATATATATATATATATATGCCATAAAAAAACTGATATTACAAAAAAAATAAAAAATAAAAAATTCAACTTGTTAGGTCGGTTAATAATATCCTATTTAAGAAAAGAAATTATTAGGTCGGTTATAAAAGGCGCAAGAGTTTCTTAAAAGCCTAGACTTATTAAGTTGGTTTCTGTTTACCTGACCTAACAATTATTTATTAAGTCAGTTCTAAAACTGACTTAAGAAGTCAAAACTTCTTATGTCGGCAAATCTTAGGTTGGGCTCGAACCCGACTTAAAAAGTCGTTTTTAACCGATTTAACAAGTGTTTTTTCTACTAGTGCTTACTCGGATATTGTTTGGCATGACCCGATGTATGGAGGAATCCCTATGATTCATAGCTGTGGAGACTTTTCCAATGTACCTCTTCTTAGTACAAAAGGATGTACCAGTTACAACCCCGTGCTCGTTCGTCGTCAACTAGGGCACCCAATGGAAGGAGTACCTGATCCGGAAAGCCTGGCAAGACTTTTTCTCTATCAAGGAGAGAACCTGAATTTGAAAACTAGAATTGTGTTTGCATGGCGTCGCATCAATCGACAAGGAATGACGGCAACAACAAATCATGATTGCTCAGTTACTGAAGAGTGTTTAGCCTGGACGCGTGAAAAGGATATCATGTTGAGAATGCCTTATCCTCGTCCCAAGCCTCCTGTAGTCAAATCAGATGAAGTTTCAAAGTTGAAGGATGAAATAGGGAAGCTTACCCTGGACAAAGCAAGGATGCAACACCAGATCGACAGGTTGATGGAAGAGCTCCGTGGAAGACAAGGGGCATCGTCCAGCAGTTTAGACTCCTAGTTCCTTTTGTGTTGTTGCTTATGTAATAAAACTTTGGACGTGTACTGGTTTTGGAAAATCTTAATAAAATGTTTTATTTTGAATATCTACAATGACTGTAATTACGGTTTTAAGTTCCTTGATAGCTGCATCGCCTTGCATTTGCATCTCATATCATTTGCATCTTTGCATGTGCATTGTCCTTTCTTTTTCTTATTCCTGTGTCTCTCTCCAGTGTTTCTGTCACCCTGAATCCTCTGTTCCGAGAGACGAGCTGTCAAGTCACTACTCAGGCTAATCAATGAAAGAAGATGGATAACATGGAGCAAGAAAATTAGGAACTCCGCAAGGAAGTAACTACTCTGAAGAGTAGTTTTGAAAGGCTCTCTGCTTTGGTTGAAACCCTGGTAGAAAATCAATCTGCTTCCCAGATCCCTGGGAACACACCGATGCCCATTCCTGAGATTCCCGACCATAAGGAACAAGCTGCTAAGACCATGTTACAAGGAAAGTATAAAGGGTCTCGTAGCCAATTTAAACAACACAAGGGGCAATATTATTCTTCTGACCGGAGATCTCCTTAGTATCAACAAGATCTTACCTATCAGCCTATGCAACAGGCACCCGTCTATCAACTATTTGTTTATCAACCAGCTCCTGCTTATCATCCAGCACAAACTTCGCAGGATCATCAACGAGTGCCCAACGCTCCTAATTATCAACAACATAGGGATCTGGTACCTCATCCAAATGCTCCTAATAGAAGACCATATAAACCTATAATTTCTCCTATTCCGATGACTTATACTGAGTTGTACCCTTCCCTGGTGCAACGAGTTTTAATTACTGCAAGAGCTTTGGGGCCGCCTCCTAACCCACTTCCACCTAATTATGATCCCAATGCTTATTGTCTGTTTCATGAAGGGGCACCTGGCCATGATCTGGAAAGATGATATGCCCTTAAAGTTATTGTAAGGAAGTTAATGGACCAGAAGATTCATTCTTTTGGTGATTCTCAACCAAATGTTAAGAAAGCTCGTATTGATAGTGTTCCTGCTACTCAAGTAACCTCGAATTATCAACCATAATCTTATCAGAGAATACATCAGAGTTATGCTCAGATTCACAGTCAATGGTGGGCTAATCGAAGACGTCCTCAGTATCGGCAATCATACTACCGTAAGTTGCGTCAACATGCTAGACAAAGACTAAAGAAGTAGAGGCATTTCACTCCGCTACCAATGCCATATAGTCAATTCTTGCCAGACTTAAACAAAAGTGGGTTGATAGTGCCAAAGGAGCTGAAGCCAGTACATTTTCCATACCCACCAGGTTTTAACGCTAACACCTGATGTGACTACCATGTTGGGGCACAGGGGCATTCAACTGAGGACTCTGGGGGTGCTCCCGAGTAAGGTTCAGACTCTGCTAGACTCCAAGATGATCTCCTTCACCTCTCAAGGCATTCAGATTCACAGTCCTCCACCCAATCATGTAGGTTCGTCAGTCCCGGCTGTGGAAGAGATTACCAAGAATGGATGTGAAGATGTTTCTCAGACTGATCTCGACAATCAACGTTGACTACTCCAGAGATTTCTTTTCAAGCCGATGCAATGAAGAGAAACTGTTCCCAAGATCATTTAAGTTGTTTATTTTGTTTGCATTTGTTATTTCTATGATTATTAAAGCACGTCTTCTTGTAAGAACTTGTTATTTTGAACGTTTAATGCAATATAATGTTTGTTTCGAAGAAATCCATTCGCTTCGCTCATTTTAAAATCGTTTACCGTTTTATAATGCCAATACTACTGAATGGAGAATGATGAAATAAAACATAACATCTCCTGTTGCATGCTTTTGAACAAACTCTGCTAAGGATATAAGGCACTGTTTCAAATTCCCCAAACACCGGAGATAAACATTCGTCAACCCTTTTGAGCCTTGTAGTAGTAGTTTTCTTCTCTAAAAAATACAAAAAACCCTCATGTTGTACCAGGGGCAGGGTAATTTTCAAAAAAAGAGTAAATATCCCGAAGAAAGGGGTGGGTACTAAATAAAATTTGAGCCACATATCCTTTGTTTCTTCAACCATGATCTAAAACCACTATAAAACCCTTAAAAGACCTTATTGAAGTAGGGTTTATTTCGAAAGCATACTCGATGAGATAATGTTTCCTGACTCCTATGAGATACGCTCAAAATTCGTATTGGCATTATAGAAAAGGGAATTACGTCATATCCTAACTAGTGATTCGGTCATAAGTCTGCGATATGCCTTTTTCAATAAAACTTCAAAAACAAACATGATGTTGTATTAGCAATTTCGGAATTTACATTTTCTTCCTGTAAATACTGCTTGATGTCATAGAAGTTCGCAAACAGCTACGAGAAGTTCAACCTCTGAGATATGGAACTCTGTTGAAAATAGTCATTTCAAAATATCAGTCCGGGGCATACCGCCTGAAGATCATGATGAACTGGGGTAAGTTGTTCCTCAGTTGCTGTAAATGGATCAACCCTGAGGGGAAAGATCGAAGACTCAGTACACAAAATACCTTTAATCTGGGCCAGTTACGTCGAGATTCTACCAATCTCTCAAGAGTTAGAAGATATTGGAACATTTGGGATGCCAAGTCTCCTGTAAAATCCTTTTGAGAGGACCTCTCCTTTCAGAACCATGCAGTCTGGGGCATTCGAGAATCGAAGACTTTTCCAACAATTGATATTTGAAATTGGCGACTACCATGCAAGTCAGAACTTCACTGACTTCATATCATTCCTTCATCAATTTCCCGAAGTGTTTATGCCTTAAATGGTATGATAATTCCCCAGCAAGTTTGTACTACAGCAAGTCCGGGCGATTCCCCAGTGAATCATTATTTCAACCAGTTCTGACAAGATTTATACAAGAAATCAGCAGTTGGTTGACCTAAGGATCCCCAGTGAATCTCATTGGTCTCAACCTTCCTTGATGAAGCGAGTGTTTATTTCACTCCGCAATGTTTTCTCAGATTTCAATCTTCCTCAACAGTGGATGTTTATTTCATCCCCATTGAAGGCTACTATGACGTCTGCAACTACAATATGGGTTCAAGCTTCCCCAACAAAGTGGATATTTATTTTATCCCCGTAAAGCCTCGTCTATGGCATATACTACTACATTCTCACTTCGGATTATCTCAGTTATAACGGATATTTATTTTATTCCCGTGGCATCTACTACTTCATTTCAGCTCACTTCAGGTTATAGTGGATATTTATTTTATCCCCATCGAAGTTTCCGACCATGAGTTGATCCGTCAACAGTGGATCTTTCTCACTCAGAGTAATCAATTCACCTTGACAATCCCTAAGTGAATTCATGAAATTACCCCCAAATGGATTACTATCTCCCCAAAGAAGTTGGAACTTTTGGCTCCACATATGGATTTTATACAAGCCTAGCAGATGTATCTCTTGTGCAGAGGATGAACGAGCTTCCTCGTCGATATATTTTTCTTCTCCTTTTTCTTTCGTTGTTTTGTCAGCATGAGCATAAGCATGGCATATCATCATATGCATCGCATTTGTGCATGTTCGCCTTCTATTTGTTCTTGTCGCCTTATCCTTATCTGTGGTTATGTTTGCACCAAGTTTTGGGTTTGTCCGATCTCTCCAAGTAGATTTGTTAACCCCTGGGCAGAAAATGCTAACCTTTCGAAATTCCCCACCGAGTTCGACCCTCGTGGATGATGGTTATTTCAGTTGTCTTTTCCCATGTTTGGATAAGACAAAACCCCATTCGAGTTCATTCCTCGATGGTGGGTTTGTTTGACAGCTTCTTTCTAGTTTGGTCCTAGATTGAACTTCGGTCTTTGACAATTTGCCTTCAGGGCGCCAAGCTGGGTTTAAGCGTGCACTTATGTTGCTCTATGCCTCGTTGTGGGTACTTGTTATATTGTGTGAGTCACCGCGCTCCATGTCACATTTTGAGTCGATGTACTCTATGTTTTATTCTTTTGCCTTGCCGTGGGTACCTTTTTTTGAGTCGTCGTGCTCTATGCTATATTTTGCCTCATTGTGGGTATATATTTTATTTCGAATCGCCGTGCTCCTTGCTATTTTGTTTCGAGTCTCCATGCTCCATGTTATATTTTGTTTCGAGTCGCCATGCTCCATGTTATATTTTGTTTCGAGTCGCCGTGCTCCATGTTATATTCTGTTTCGAGTCGCCGTGCTCCATGTTATATTTTGTTTCGAGTCGCCGTGCTCCATGTTATATTTTGTTTCGAGTCGCCGTGCTCCATGTTATATTTTGTTTCGAGTCGCCGTGCTCCATGTTAAATTTTGTTTCGAGTCACCGTGCTCCATGTTATATTTTGTTTCGAGTCGCCTTGCTCCATGTTATATTTTGTTTTGTTTCGAGTCACCGTGCTCCATATTCGTTATTGGTGGTGTGTAAGTCCAGTGCAACAATAAGTCACAGGGCGTTTTAACATGAAGTCCATTTACGTGGCATACAGGGGAGTTTATGCACCCTGTCTTTGTTTTTTTGTTGGTTCCTGAAGATCCCGCTTGACCTCTTCACTTGAAGGAATTTCCAGGCATTATTTGTTTTTTGTTTACACGATCCTACTGTTGTGTGGATCCTGCCTTATCTTTTTGTATCTTAGATATCAACTAGTCACGCATGAACCTTTTAGGTCGTCGCCCTAGATACCCCAGTGTTTGTTTCTTTTCCCCAGTGTGTTTGGTGGTCCCCAGTGAGTTTGTTACTCGTCGTGTTGGCTTTTTTTTCCTGCTCGTTTTTGTGTCATTTGCATCGTACATCTATCATACCATCATTCTCATCATGCTAGAGTTCATGGCATGTCGGCATTAGGTTTAGTTTTGTCCATAGCATTGCATGTCATTGCATCTAAGGGCAAAATTTTCGGTTATCTGTATTTAAATATCTTTCACCATGACCTATTGACAATCTTCATCATTCATGTCATCCGGTGAAGATATTTAAATAGGGGAAACTGTCATACCCTAAAATTTTCCCTTAGATTAATTGATTCGTCTGCGTAACATATTAGGGAAATCATTCTGCATGCTAACCTTGCACGTGTGGTTGTTTTGTTTGTTTGTTCATTTGTGTTACAGGTTGGAATTAAAACTATACATTTGGTACAATTGGTTTGACTAAGGGGATGTGGACATTTTGTTTGGACTAATGAAAAGAAGGGTGACATAGTCTGCAATGTGGGCTTGGAGACCCAATTAATGGCCCAAATGATTTACAATAAACATTACGGCACCAAGTTGGATCAAGATAGTTGTTCGAAGAGTGGGGTTACAAATAAGATTGCAATTTGGTTTTGAGTTAGATCTTCAAAGATGGTTTCAAGGGATGAATTTGTTTCAAGTTTTTTCCTCAACTTGGTTTAAGGGATTATTTAAGTGGAATTTGTGAGAAGGTCTTAATTTTGGATTAAGGCCATCTTTAAGTTGGATTTACAAGTTCACTTCATTTTGGACTTACAAGTTTAATTCAATTTTGGAATCTCAAGTTACTTTCTAGTTGGATTCAGATTGTTGCTTTTTTTTCTTTTTGAACTTACAAGAGTTCAAGTGAATTAGGGATTTAAATTTGGATTAAGGAACTAAATTTGAGTTAAGGTTTGCTCAACTTGGATCCAGAGGAATTTTAATTTGGAACAAAGGAAATTTCTTTTTTTTACTTCCAAGAATTTACAAGAGTAGTTTGGAATTTACAATCTTGGGTTACAGTGATTCAAATTGGAATTACAAGAATTTTGTGGTGTTACAAGTTACTACATATCTCTAAACAAATACAAGGAGGATTGGATTTATTTTTAAAAATGTAGGGCTGTTTGAGTTTAGGTGTTCAACTAGCATAGTTGAAACCAAATACTCGCGCCTGACTTTGATTTCGGCAAGCCTCTAGTGTAGTATTTGTTTCCAAGTTTGTTGCCATTCAAGGATTTCCGTCAAGAAGAAACTCGAGCCTCCAAATCTTGAGCAAACGAACAGCCCCTGGTCATTCAAGTATCACAAACTGCATTACAATCACATTACGAAAATTCTAAGCATAATAAATCTACTGAGTCCTTAAATCCCTACCAACCAACTTCTAGATACATAATGTTGAGAACAAATAACCCCAGATTATAAGCTGCAGTACAGTAGGAGGATTATTCAACTGAAGCCTACAACAGAAGGACTTCCTAATCAGTCCAAACAAGAAATATCCTTTGGAATACTTACAATTCAACATTGGTTTTTGAGGGTCGATCAAGATCAACAAAGAAGGATTCAATTCCAGGAGGTTCTACGAAGGTTGCACCAAAGTTCATGCCTGCAAATCAAGGCCCATAATTAGATTATGCAGCTATAAAACCAAGTTATAGTACCAGTTGGAGTTGCAATTCCCAGTGCTGTGAAACGAGAATAGTTTAGATTTGCCTAGGAAACTTGTATCACCCTGCTGTTCCCAAACAACATTAACATACCATCCAAACCTAACCAAAGTAATGGAAGAAGAACAACACATGCTCAAGGGTTTTGAAACCTCTCCTCATGCACCTGAAATCAAAATCCATTTGAAGTTAGAATTTTCAACATTGATCCACAATAATCGTGTATTAGGAAAACAATGAAAACTTACACAAGGTCATTATTCCCGAGCATACGGGTTCAGATTGAACAAGGGAATGTATTCATTTGTTCAAGAAAATGTCCCAAGCAAATCAAGAGAAAAGAAGTTCAGGTTCAGAAACACTAAAACCAGTCACAAAATCATCATCACCATCAGTTCGTTCTTCGCAAGGTAATCCAACACAACCAGCTTTCAAATGCGTCCCAATCTAATGCATAAACGGGTCACAAACATGTTTAGATTGGAAAATGTTTTGTTTTCATCACGAAGTCAAACATTATCCAACTTTCCAAATAAACCTCAAAAACACGTATTGGCAAATTTACAATGCTCCCAAACATCATCAAGTGATTTACTTCTTTCTAAAAGGATATAAAACATGCTTCGGACATAAATTTAACTTTCCAAAATTGCAATCAGACGGTAAACAAGTTAGCAGACAACATTTGAAAACTTTACTATTTGGCCTCAGATCTTTTGAATCATAAATTGATGGGCAATGTCAAAGGACACCACCAACATCAATTCTTTCCAATTTGGAACACACAGCATTCAACTCATTGATTACAAGAGATCACATTAAAACAGAGAATTTTCAAATCTCCCAAATTAAATCGTATCAAAACCGTCCAAACCATATACCAGACCACAGCAAAACTTCTCAAATTTGAAAACCAAATCATATCAGGCACAACCGAAACTTTCCCAAACAAGCACCAAACTAAATCAATTTGCAAATCATATCAGTAGACAAATCACACATTATCTCACCGTCAATCAATATTCAGATTTCCAAAAATAAACTCATCACTGGCCATCTATAAAAAGAGACGCATTCTCATCAGAAAGGGACGAAAAAAATCAGAGATCACGCATAAAACCATAATCCACAATCACACAATAAAATCAACAGATCGTACACATCAACCATCCATCAATTCCAACCCACGGAGAACGAAGGCGAAGATTCAAAGAAAGGCGTTCATCATCATCTCAACAGCCAGAACTTCAGAAGCAGACAAGTTCAACACGAAGGCAACGAATCACACAAAGAGTTAAAGAGAAAGGAGATCTTCCCTGAACGATTCACGACGATGTCGCCACCGTCACCGACCACCTTGCCTTTTTCTTTTCTGCTTTGAATCATTGCATCTTGTATTTGTAACTATCAATCATAATGAAATCGGGGTATGGGTTGTGGGGGTGGGGTTTTCTTTTTTATTTTGTTTGATTCGAGAGAGAAAATGAGATTTGAACGACGGCGCAATTTAGGTTTTCTCAAACCCTAGTTTCGTTTTTAGAGAAGAGAGAAAAGCGGGTTAGAGAGGAACGATTTGATCCGTGAGAGGCTCCCTCCGTTTCTGCTTTTTTTCTTTATTTCTCAACCTTTTATTTTCATTCTATTTTAATTAAATCTTTTAATTAATAAAATAAGACCTTTTTATAATACTAAAACTAATATCTCTTTTTAAATAAATAAATTAACTTTTCTTTTTTTAGTTTAAGGGCACTTTTTTCCTTTTTTTCTCTTATTCAAAACTGTCCTAAAAATAAGTAGAACCTTTTTTGAAATAATAATTTCTTTCTTTTATAATATAATTAAGCTAATTTATAAAAATGAATCCTTTATGTAGTGACCCTTTTAATGATTAAAACATTTAGAAAAGCTTTTTTATTAACTTTATGACCTTAAAACTAAAAAATAAAAACACTTAAAACAATTAAAACCTTTTTTAATTAAGAAATTCTAATTAAAAATAATCCTTAATATAATATCTCTTATAATAATGAACTTTTATTAAAAATGCTAAGATTAAGACCTTTTTAATTAATAAGAAAAATCTTTTTTTTAATTAATAATAATCTCATAACATAATTCCCAAGAATAATGACCTCTTAAAATTAACAACACTTTTCTCAATAAACTGTTTATTAGAATCCCTCCTTGCACTTGAGCGTACGCTTGTGTGTTTAGCATGTCGTTCATGATTGATGCCCTGTTCGTGCCTTTATATGCTTACCTCTATCTGAATGTTTGATTGATCATTTTAAACCTTTTCAAAATAAATAACTCTCGATCCAACGTCGAGCCCTTTTCTACCCATTGTAAGTCGGTCGCTTTCAAGCATCGCCATCAACCTTTTGGTCACCATACACATTACTAGCCCACTTTGCTAGTGCGCACAAACTAATCTAAGTTAGATGTCCCCTTAATTCCAAAGGAAGGTTCACTAACATTGACTTAACGTCATAGGATCTTTAGAACCCTTAGCCTTAGGATTCAGAGTCGCCGTACTCCACGTCTCGCTGTAAACGCTTAGAATCTTAGCCTTAGGATCGGAGTCGTCGTACTCCAAGTAAATGCTCCACCGTGAACATTTATAAGTCTTCCCCTCTTAAACCAACCTACAACTTTAGAGTCGCCGCACTCTATGTAAGGTCTTGTCTTAGACTTTACCTCCCCCTGGAACCTTGACCCCATCAAGAAGTTCCTCTTCTCAGAACTACGGACACTCTGATTCCGTTCCCCTCAGGATACGTAGGCACAAGATGCGACATATTGCCGAGTATACTTAGATACTAACCCCTAGGGTTTCAACCTTTAGCATAGCACCCTTAGCAAGCCAACAATAAATAACACAGATACTAACAAGAGGTTCCTGTAGAGTACTACAGACGTTTAGGATGCTAATACCTTCCCTAGGCGTAACCAACCCCTGAACCTTAGATCTTAGGTTTTTTTCGCTTTTGAACCTTTCCTTTGGATAAATCAAAGACGGTGGTGAACATTTAAAGAAATGTGATCCTAGTTAATCAATAACTATGGTATCTGATTCTCACCGCAACAACATGGTTCATATTTTCGACATTCGTTTAATGAATACTATCCTGGTAGAATTACATACCAAGCAAGTCAGACTTGGTCATTTGTCAGCACATAATTATCAGGACTGCAAAGATTGCTCTGAAAACGATCAAGGTTGTGCACTTGTACAAAGAACTCTTCAACATCTATTGGATCATTGGTGGCTTCCAGTATACCAGGATGAAAATACATAACAAGTTAGCATAACTAATGGAAATCCGAACAGACATCAAAGTTGTGACATCCGCTTGGTGGAAACAGATTTGGTAAAGATGCACTGCATATAGAGTGGGTACGGTCGGGTGTTACCTCACAATTATGAACGCTATCGGATATGTTCAGAAAATAGCCAAGGGTGATACATCGTGCGAGCAGCTCTCCAGAATCAAGTAGAGCAAGGAGAAACCCAATTGTGCCTAAATTCTAAGTCAATCAATATGGTGCAAGGCTGCCCAGGGCAGCATGCAGTTTACGACATTAAAAACATTGAAACATGATTGTTCAAATTTCACAAATGCCTGTGCGGACTTGATTATTTTGGTCCAAATCACAACGATCATTCAGCTTGCAGAAAATGCCGCAGAAGTCGACATGGTTGCCTCCTTGTCCAAAATGAGATTCAAGAGTTATTAGACAAAAGAACCATCACAGTCTTGAAGGAAAGAGAGCCTGTTAATTATGGAATTAATGAGGATGTTTTCACCATAATCCCTCTGCTCGATGAACCAAAGGGCTTGGAGATCCCTTTTGATAGTGGAAAAATTTCCAATCTCCCCGAGCTGGAACCAATTGAAGTTACTTTTGATAGTCAAGAGACCCAAATAACCCATTTGATCATCTACCTACCTGGCCCAGTGTCATACGAGTCAGAGAAAGTTATTCCGTACAAGTACGGTGCAACCATAACAGAAGATGGAAAAGAAGTTCCGCTGCCATCTATTGTCAGCGTTGCTGATATCAGTCAGGTCACCCGAAGCGGTCGAATCCTCAACAGAGGAGTTGTAGAACCTGTAAAAGAAAAGGAACCTCAAGCTGAAGTTCCTAACCATCAAGCTGGTCAATCGAGCAACATAGAGCCTGTGAAAAATAACGATGAAATTTTAAAACTCATCCAGAGAAGTGAATACAACATTGTGGATCAACTATTACAAACTCATTCTCGGATATCCATGTTATCTCTCCTGCTTAGTTTCGAAGCTCACAGAGAAGCTCTACAGAAAGTCTTGGAACAAGCCTTTGTAGAACAAAATGTAACAGTAGGTCAGTTTGACAACATTATTTCCAACATCACTTCCTGCAATAATTTGGGTTTCAATGATGAAGAACTTCCAGAGGAAGGCAAGAATTATAACATGGCACTCAATATCACAGTCAATTGTCAGGATGATGCTTTAGCCAGTGTACTCGTAGACACAGGTTCATCATTAAATGTCATGCCAAGGTCAACTCTGGTATGACTATCTTTTTAAGGCACCCCCATGAGAGGCAGTGAGATCATAGTCAAAGCTTTTGACGGGTCCAAGAAGACAGTTATCGGCGAAGTTGACCTTCCCATAACCATTGGTCCCCACACTTTCCAAGTCACATTCCAAGTCATGGACATCCGAGCGCCATACAGCTGTTTATTGGTACGACCTTGGATACATGAAAGGATTGGGGGTATGTTGTGATTCTTGTTGATAAAAAGACAAGAAAAGGTCTCGGTTTTTCTCCAGCATTTACCAAGACTACAAAAAAGGATGAAAGTATTCGTCCCATTCAAGATTTCTTCCACAGTGGAGGCTTCCTCCACCCAATTTCTCAAGAAGTCCACACCATCGAGGAAAATGGTTCTTCTGATACAGATGAAGATTGGAAATCATATTTCAACGATGAAGGATATATATCTCAGGAAGAAACATACATGCCATTTTGCTCTCCGAAGAAAAGTCCTAGATATATACCAAGATCAAATGTCAGAATGATCTACAGAGATTGCGATCCCGAGGGATGCCATACTCCACCCAACTCATTGGAAGAAGATACTCTAATGAAAGACAACTTTGATTACAACTCATATGATCCCATGGATGATTTTCCCATCTGGAAACCTTACATGGAATATTCAGGGCAAAAGAGTCAGCCATAGAATGCATATCCGCTGAATGACCTTGAGAAAAACCCACTTGTTCTCCTAGAGTCATGGAAACCTTACCAAGAAAATTCTGAAAATGTCAAACATCATATTGAAGAATTTGCAAGAATCGCAGGACAAGAATTTATCAACTTCGCATTTCCTGAGGTCAATGCCATTGAAGAAGATGATTCATCTATCCCCTCAGAAACTTGGGATACTTTGGGGAAGCCAAGCGGCAAGTACGACTTTCTAGTGATGTACACTGCTCCCGAAAGCTCTCGCATCAGATATGAAGACATCCAGCTAACAGGATGGGGAGATCCTCTTGAAAATGAAAATACTGGTGAAGATGCAACAGAAGAGTCCTCTTATGATAACTCTGCATGGGAAAAAGTCTCTAGTGATCCAACTCCGCCAGAAATCACTGTCATTACTAAAGACAATCTTGGAAGAAAATAACAGACTTTGTGATCCACAGAGGAGTACATCACAATTGGGCCGCGGTCGATGTCCCGAATATTGTTTATAAATTAAAGTAATTGCCTCGTCTTTGTTTTGTCCTTTCACTTTGCCCGGGTGAAAAAGATGTTTTATAGGGCTTGCTTTTTTGTAAATATCCCTCTTCGCTTCGCCCAGAGCTAAAGAGTTTTGTTTTATAGGGTTTGTGTTTCAAGAATCGACAAATCATAAATAAGAATGTCATTCTGAATTCCTGCATTTATTGCTATTTTCACTTTTTGATTTTCCAAAAAATGGTAATCCTAAGAAACAAACCCAAAAAAAAAAATAAGCATTTTTCAAAATACACTACACACACTTTTGCATTCTCTCTGTCTTTTCTAAAAAAGAATCATCACGTTATGCAGATTATTTGTTTTAAACCTCATTGAAACATACGATCCAATGCCTTCTCCCAACTTTGAGTTCCTGGTATTTGAAGCGGAAGAAGAAGGAGACAAAGAAATTCCATATGAGATCTCTCGATTACTCATAAATAGGGAATAATCCATTCAACTTTACAAAGACTCGTTGGAAACGGTCAATTTGGGTTTAGAAGAGGAGAGAAAAGAAGTTAAAATTGGAGCACTACTCCATCCTACTGCCAAACACTACTACAAAATGCTAAAACAACAACGTCAAGCTTACAAAGCATCCTTTTACGCCGTTGTAATAGGTTAAAATTTCCGCACCCAGGCAAAAGCTGATTCATTTAATGACGGTTGACTTAAACCACCGTAGTAATAAATAAAATGTAGCAAGCTTCGATTCCCTGCAACTACATTTTTCCATTTTTAGAGTACATTTAGCGTGTGTCACTTAAGTCCATTATTTAAAAAATAAATTGTAAATGATTTTACAATGGTTAAGATGAACAACCGTAGTAATAAATGAAATGTAACATGCTTTAATTCCCTGCAACACATATTTTCCATTTTTTAGGATACATTTAACGTGTGTCACTTAAGATTCCACTACAGTTTGTTTCTCCAACCGAGTTAAAAGCTTTACTGATAAATTAAAACAAAACTTATTCTGTATTTCTTTCATAAGATGCCCTAATCGAACAAGTGAGCCAGAGATGCCCTAACCTTTACCTTCTTCGTATCCATTCATTTGGAGCTCAAATATTGACCGTCTTCATTCATTTGCTTCTTCAGCTTTGAAGTAAGGTACTCTTCAACATCTTCATTCCTTTTTTATTAGTTTATGCTTAAATATTGACCGTATTCATTCATTTTCTTCTTCAGCTTCGAAGTAAGGTACTCTTCAACATCTTCATTCCTTTTTCTTAGTTTATGCTCAAATATTGACCGTCTTTGTTCATTTGATTCTTCAGCTTCGATGTACGGTACTCTTCAACATCTTCATTCCTTACGTTCATTTGATTACAGCTTCGAAGTACGGTATTCTTCAATATCTTCATTCCTTTTTTCTTTGTTCATATTGTATATGCTCAAGTCAGAATGAGATGTTTCATATGCTTTACGTTTAGTATGAGAGTACATCTTCATTGATTTTTTCTTTGTTCATATTGTATATGCATATGCTTGAATTTTTGGATTAGATTTTGGTGTGTCATTCACATTATTATACGCTGTAATGGATTTTGGTATAAATTTCAGAAGTTGGAATGGAACGTAGTTGGATGAAAGCCAATAGATTAGGTCCGGTTTATGAGAACGGAGTTCGTGAATTCCTTGAATACGCTGATAAACATCTTCCCGCCAATAATGGTATCTTTTATTGTCCTTGTGTTGTTTGCGCGAATATCAAAAGGGGTACAAAGAAAGAAATACACAATCACCTTTGTTGTGATGGTATATGTCAAAATTATATAATATGGATGTGGCATGGTGAGGTGGATAATAAGGAAAGTCGGGCGTCACAAAGTCAAAGAGTGGAGGAAGATGAATATATGGAAGATCAACTAGAGGATATGTTCTGTGATATTGGGGAATCTTCTTTTATGAATGCTCATATTTATGATAATTTATGTAGTGATAAAGACACCCCTTTATATAAGGGATGCACAGAGTTCACACGATTGTCGGCGGTGTTAAAGTTGTTTAATCTGAAGGCAAAAAATGGATGGTCGGATAAAAGTTTCATGGAATTACTTGAATTGCTACAGCAAATGTTACCAGAAGATAACAAATTGCCGGATCGTTGCTATGAGGCCAAGAAGATATTGTGTCCACTGGGTCTGGAGTATATCAAGATAGGTGCTTGCCCTAATGATTGCATATTATACCAGAAAGAGTATGAAAACTTGTTACAATGTCCGAAATATGGTGTGTCGCGTTACAAGCTGAAGGCTAACAATGGTGATGACAATGATCACTATGACAATGTTAGTAGGAAGCTTCCTCCTGCTAAAGTGTTATGGTACTTGCCAATAGTTTCACGATTAAAGAGACTTTTTGCTAATTCGAATGACGCAAAGAATCTTAGATGGCATGCAGATGAAAGGATTTGTGATGGAAACGTTTTCCATGTAGTTGATTCGTTGCAATGGAAGAAAATTGATTCCTTGTTTCTGGATTTTGGAGTCGAGCCAAGAAACCTTAGGCTTGGGCTTATCACCGATGGAATGAGCCCCTTTAGTAATCTGAGCACTAATCATACTTCGTGGCCTGTTCTTCTCACTATTTATAACCTATCTCCTTGGTTGTGCATGAAGCACAAGTATATACTGTTAAGTATGATGATTTCTGGACCACGACAACCTGGTAACGACATAAATGTTTATCTAAGTCCATTAATTGATTATTTACAACTCTTGTGGGATGAAGGCGTTGAAGTTGATGATGCATATTCTGGGGAAAATTTTAATATGCGTGCAATGTTATTTTTCACAATTAACGACTTTCCGGCTTACAGTAACTTGGCTGGATACAGTGTCAAAGGACATAAAGCGAGTCCTATATGTGAAGATGATACTTGTTATCACCAGCTTGAGTTTGGAAAAAAGACCGTTTACCTTGGGCATCGAAAATTTCTAAAATTGGGTCATCCTTATCGTAGATTACAAAAGGCTTTTAATGGAGAGCAAGAGTTTGGTGAGGCTCCTAAACCTTTAACCGGGGATGAAGTTTATCAACGACAGGAACACATTAATGTTGTCTTTGGAAAGAGAGAAAAAGAAAAAGGTGGGAAGAGAGAAAAAGAAAAAAGTGGGAAGAGAGGAAAAGAAAAAGGGGCATTTGTGAAAAATATATGGAAAAAGAGGTCCATCTTCTTTGATCTTCCATATTGGTCAAGTCTTGATGTTAGACATTGTCTTGATGTGTTGCACATTGAGAAAAATGTGTGTGATAGTTTGATTGGCACACTTCTAAACATTCCGGGCAAGACTAAAGATAGTAAGACTTCCCATCTTGATATGGAGAAGATGGGTATACGAAAACAGTTGGCTCTAATAGAGAAAGGAAAAAAGAACTTATTTGCCTCCAGCATGTCACACTCTATCTAAAAAGGAAAAAAAGATGTTCTGCGAGTGTTTGCAAGGTATTAAAGTTCCGCAAGGTTACTCATCAAACATCAAGAAACTTGTATCAATGAAAGATCTCAAGTTAATTGGTTTAAAATCTCATGATTGTCATGTATTGATGCAACAACTTCTACCAGTGGCTATCCGTGGGATCCTTCCATAAAATGTGAGAGTAAATATAACGAGACTGTGTTTATTCTTCAATGCCATATGTAATAAAGTTATTGATTTCAAAAAATTGGATGAATTAGAAGATGAGGCTGCCATTATCTTGTGTCAATTGGAGATGTATTTTCCGCCATCATTTTTTGACATTATGGTTCACTTACTTGTTCATCTTGTAAGAGAAATCAGAATTTTTGGTCCAGTTTATTTAAGGTGTATGTATCCAATAGAGCGATATATGAAGATCTTTAAAGGATATATGAAGAATCATCACCGACCAGAAGCTTCGATTGTTGAAAGGTACATCACAGAAGAAGCTATTGAGTTTTGTACAAGCTATTTGTCGGATGCAAATTCTATAGGAATTCCAAAGTCTCGTCATGCTGACACAGACGGAAGAGGTATTCAAGGTCTAAATGTTTGGTCAATGGCTCGGGATGTAGTTATTCAATCACATTTCTATATATTGAATAATATAGATGAGGTTCAACCTTTCATAGATACTCACAAAAGACTTTTGAAGAAAAAATGTCTCCGAATGAGTGACAAGTTGTTGTTGATAGAGCATAACAATAGATTCATGGATTGGTTTAATAAAAGTGTATCTAATGATCGTAGTGCATCCGAGATACTTAAATGGTTGTCGTACGAGCCAGAATTTTGTGTCATTACCTGGAGTGCATACGACATTAGTCATTATACCTTTTATACAAAATCAAAAGATGATTGTAGTACAATGCAAAATAGTGGGGTTATGGTTGAAGCTGAATCGATGTATTTCTCTAGGTCGAAAGATAAGAATCCGGTATTGGCAAGTACTGTGTTTTATGGTGTCATTGATGAGATTTGGGAGATTGATTATGTTATTTTCAAAGTGACTTTATTTAAATGCAAGTGGGTTCCCAATAATAGTAATGGTGTAGACATTAATGACTTAGGATTCACCCGGGTCGACCTTGGTAAGGCATCTTTTAATACAGAACCATTCATCATGGCTTCTCAAGCAAAACAAGTTTTCTATGTTACCGATCCATCGGACAAATCGGGGAAATGGTCAATCGTTCTCCAAGGAAAATACATTCCTCTTAGTGATGAAAGTCTTGATATTCCGTCCACACCTTCTTACACAACACAAGTTCCTACCTCATACGATGAAGTTGATGGAGATGCCGCGCATGCTATACGACTCGATCATGAAGAAGGAATATGGGAAAATTAACAAGTACGTAATTTATTATTTATTCATAATATATTAATTGTATGTTATAGTTTAGAAGTATTTTTACTAACAAGTCTAATTATTTGAAATCATAGGTATTTTGAGTCCAGACACCAGGCCTAGAGACAAGACACCAAGAGACAAGATACCAATACACCAAGTTACAATTATGTGAAGTTATGTAATGTGTGTAAACTGTAATATGGTATATGTGATATTTTATTTATGTAGGTTGTTTGTTCTGATAAAATGTAATGTGGTATATGTGATATTATGAATATGATACAATTAATATTATTATGAAAACTTTATCACAAAATGTGAATTGTATTTTTCTACTGTGCTGTGATATGGAGAACAATAATACAGGTAAAAAAATGGGATTAATTATAAAAGCAGGATCATATTTGTTAATTTTGTAAAAAATTTAACGACGGTTATATTTCATAACTGTTATAATATCTGGCGCGCTGTCCAGGAAAAAATAAATATCAAAACTGCGCTACTGGGAATCGAACCGAGGACAATTATTTTTATTACAATGGTGTATTGTAAAATCCGTTGTGATAGTTAGAGCGCTTTCCAGGTTATTACAACGCCTACAAGGCTGTGGTTATAAGTATCATATATACAACGACAATCTACATAACAACGCCCTCGCTGGCGTCATTATATGTCATTCCCAACCGTTGTTAAATGGGTTTTTCGTTGTAGTGAAAGAAGGCTTGATAGAGCTGCTCAAAGAATTTTCATATGTGTTTGCTTGGTCCTACCAAGACATGCCAGGGTTGGATACCAACATCGTGGAACATCACTTACCACTGAAGCCAGAATGTCCTTCGGTCAAACAAAAATTGAGAAGGACTCACCCAGATATGGCCATCAAAATTATGGAAGAAGTGCATAAACAGATCTACGCAGGCTTCCTTGCCACCTCAGAATATCCTTAATGTCTAGCCAACATAGTGCTAGTTCCCAAGAAAGATGGAAAAGCCAGAATGTGTGTAGACTACAGGGATATAAACAAAGCAAGTCCAAAGGATGATTTCCCCTACCACACATTGACATGCTAGTTGACAGAACAACAAAATTCAAAGTATTCTCCTTCATGGATGGATTCTCGGGCTATAATCAAATCAAAATGGCCCCAAAAGATATGGAGAAAACTTCATTCATCGCCCCATGGGGTACCTTTTGATACAAAGTAATGTCGTTCGGTCTAAAGAACATAGGAGCAACGTATCAAAGGGCTATGACAACTCTGTTTTACGACATAATGCACAAAAAATTGAAGTGTATGTCGATGACATGATTTCCAAATCTAAGATAGAAGAAGAACATGTGGAACACTTATCGAAGTTATTCCAGCGTATGAGAAAATACAAACTCCGCTTGAATCCCAATAAGTGCACATTCGATGTTCGTTCAGGAAAGCTCTTGGGATTCATTGTCAGCCAAAAGGGAATTGAGGTTGATCCCGACAAAGTCAAGGCCATTCAAGAGATGCCTTCTCCAAAGACTGAAAAACAAGTAAGAGGATTTTTGGGACGTATGAATTACATCTCAAGATTCATATTCCTCATGACCGCGACATGTGCGCCAATTTTTAAACTACTAAGAAAGAACCAAAATTGTATATGGACAGAAGATTGCCAAAAAGATTTCGACAGCATCAAAAAATATCTGCTAAAACCGCCTATTCTGTCTTCTTCAGTGGAAGGAAGACCACTGATCATTTACTTAACAGTTTTGGAGGACTCCATGGGCTGTGTACTTTGCCAACATGACGAAACAAAGAGAAAAGAGTCTTCCATTTATTACTTAAGCAAGAAGTTCATGGACTGTGAAACTCAATACACTATGATCGAGAAAACTTGTTGCGCTCTAGCTTGGGCAGCTAAACGTCTTCACCAGTACATGATTTGTCACACTACTTGGTTAATCTCCGAAATGGATCGATCAAGTACGTCTTTGAAAATCCTGCTTTAACAGGAAGGATTGCTCGTTGGCAGATGTTGTTATCAGAATACGACATCGAGTACCATGCTCAGAAAGTCGTCAAAGGAAGTGTTTTAGCCGATCATTTGGCTCATCAACCAATTGACAATCAAGAATCAATCAAATTTGACTTCGCAATCAAAGATGTGATGTACGTAAAAATGAAAGATTGCGATGAACCGCTACCAGACGAAGGGCCAGAGCCAGGATCCCAATGGGGATTAATATTCAACGGAGCTTTCAACGCTTATGGAAATGGAATTGGGGAAATAATTGTTACACCTCAGGGTACCCATATTCCTTTCACCGCCAGATTGGTATTTAAATGTACAAACAATGAGGCCGAATATGAAGCTTGCATCATGGGTCTCGAAGAAGCTATCGACTTAAGGATAAAGAATTTAGATGTGTATGGAGACTCAACCCTGGTTATAAATCAGATCAAAGGAGAGTAGGAAATATGTCAACTTGGATTGATTCCTTACAAAGACTACGCGAGAAGGTTGTTACGCTTCTTCAACAAGTTTGATTTTCATCACATTCCTCATGAAGAAAACCACATGGCTGATGCACTAGCTACCTTATCCTCCATGATTAGTGTTCATCGATGGAATGACGTACCCAAGATTGACATAATATGCCTTGATAGGCCCGCTTACATATTTGCAGTAGAAGTCGTCAACGATGACAACCCATGGTATCATGATATCAAATGCTTCCTTCAAAGACGGGAATATCCGCCTGTGGCATTAAGAAAAGATAGGAAGACTCTCTGAAGACTAGCTGGCAACTTCTTCCTAAACAATGATGTGCTCTACAAAAGAAACTTTGACATGGTTTTGCTCAGATGCATGGACAGACACGAAGCAAACATGCTAATGAAAAAGATTCATGAAGGCTCTTTTAGCACTCATGCCAATGGGCATACAATGGCAAGAAAAATTCTGAGAACAGGATATTATTGGCTGACAATGGAATTTGATTGCTAAAAATACATGTGAAAGTGTCACAAGTGTCAGATATACGCCGATAAAATTCATGTGCCGCCAACGTATCTCAAAGTTCTTTCTTCTCCATGGCCTTTTCCTATATGGGGAATTGACATGATTGGCATGATTGAACCCAGAGCTTCAAACGGACATTGATTCATCTTGGTAGCCATTGATTACTTCACCAAATGGGTCGAAGCAGTATCATACACAAATGTGACCAGACAAGTGGTGGTCCGATTTATAAAAAAAAATCTCATCTGTCGATATGGTGTTCCAAGCCAGATCATTACTGATAATGGATCGAACCTGAACAACAAGATGATGAAAGAATTATGTGCTGAGTTCAAAATTGAACACCATAACACATCTCCCTACCAGCCTAAAATGAATGGAGCGGTAGAAGCAGCTAACAAAAATATCAAGAAGATCATTCAGAAAATGGTTGTAACCTACACAGATTAGCATGAGATGCTACCATTTGCTCTTCACGGTTAACGTACATTTGTCTGCAATTCAACAGGGGCAACCCCTTTCTCTCTAGTATATGGCATGAAAGTAGTGCTCCCCATAGAAGTAGAGATACCATCAATAAGAATCTTGATGGAAGCCAAGCTAAAGGAAGCTGAATGGTGTCAAAGCAGATACGATGAACTGAACCTAATCGATGAAAAAAGAATGACGACTTTATGCCATGGTCAGTTATATCAACAAAGGATGAAGAAAGTTTTTGACAAAAAGGTCCGACCTCGGGTATTCAGAAAAGGCAACCTCGTTCTCAAAAAGATCCAATCATTTCTCACTGATTCTAGTGGCAAATGGACTCCAAATTATGATGGCCCATATGTTGTTAAGAAATCCTTTTCAGGCGGTGCATTGAGACTCGCAACCATGGATGGAGAAGAATTTACCTACCCCACAAATGTTGATGCAATCAAGAAATACTTCGCCTAAATGATAAATAAAACGTCTCGTTGGACAAAAAACCCAAAAGGGCGGTCCAGGCAAAAATTAGAGACATAAACAATAATCGTCCCGATGGATTGAAAACCTGAAAAGGAAATCTAGGCAAAAGTTAGAGATTTATGGCAAGTAACTACATCCGACTAAGATTGGATCATCAGAAGTAACGTCATCTGTCAAGAAATCCTCAATCAGAAGTCACCTTCAGCAGAATCTCAAGATACTCAGAATTTAAAGTTGGTAGAAGGATAGTGGTCATTATGTTTCAATGTAACCCCTTTCCCTTTAAATTACCATTTTCTAAACTTTGTAATGCTCCATGGAATCACGCATTAGGATGATTACCATTCTATCAATAAAAATTTGAACCCTTGTGCCCTTTGTTTGCAATTATCATTTATTCTGCTTTGAAAAATGACATTTTAATATGATCAACATTCTTGAAAAAAAATGAATGTACTTTTGTTTTCAAAACGAAAATTTCAAATTTACTTCTGGTTTTAAAATAAAGATGCCAATTTCCTTTTGATTAATGAACACGAGAGGAACATCAACAGCTTCTCCAAAAGCAATCAAACTTCAAAATGAAGAATCAAAATATTCCTTGTGATCAGTATATCCCAAGTGGAGGGTCAATTACTTCAGATTGATAAGATGGAGTATCCTTCCTATCACTCCCCAGAAGTCGCATTTTGTTATTGCCAAGAATATGAAAAGTTCAGCGGCAGGAATTTGTTCCCTCAACAGATCAGTGATACTTTTTATCCCCCTAGAGCGGCCGAGTATCCAGTTATGCTCATCACCAGTCCTTATGTCATGTCTGTTTTATCAGCATCAACATTTCATACATACATCATGCATAATTGATTCATATTAATATTCATTTTGCATCTCATATTTCGATCACTTTGGTCATATTTATCCCCAAGTGATATGTGTCCTCTCTCCATTAGAGTTGTTAGCCTTATAAAGAAAATATATATTCTTTCTAAATCCCCACTGAGTTTGATCCTCATGAAAGATTTTCCTTCAGTTTTCCTTTCCACACTTGGATAGGATAAAATCCCAGTTTGAGTTTTTTCCTCATCGGGAAATGTATCGTCTAAAAAATCTCTCTCCAGTTTATTCTTGGATTGAAATCGGTCCTCGACCACTTTGATAACTTAAACCTATGAAAGGCGAGAATAAATTTGGTTATACACCTTTGGAACTTCACTCTTCGCCATTGAAGATGATATTTTGCTTTCCCGGATTAAGGAAAATCCCCCGTGGAAACTTTTCAGCAAAAGAGTCTTGGCAATATGGATATCACATCCCCCAAGAAATCTATACCGATCGGCAAACAAAGAAGTCTATTTTTTCCCCATAATTTTCCCAATAAGTCGACAAATGGCAGTCTCTCCCCGAGAAGTTTGTCCTACTTTCAAGGAAGTCATCAGCACCTCAAAATCAAATTACATCACAAAAAACATTCCTTGTCAAGAAAAGAAATTGAGACCAACTCTATGGCTGAAGACCAGGATCGAGGGGAGGTTTATTTCAGAAGAAACTAAAACCAGTTCCATGGCTAAAGACCAGGACCGAGGGGAGGTTTATTTTAGAAGAAACTAAGACCAGTTCCATGGCTGAAGACCAGGATCGAGGGGAAGTTTCACCCTTTTCTAAGTGGCTTTACTTAGTAAAAGAAGATGGATGATCAAATTTGCTACCATTCACATCCACAAT
The DNA here is from genome assembly GCA_022829125.1 of Lathyrus tuberosus. Taxonomy (NCBI): domain Eukaryota; kingdom Viridiplantae; phylum Streptophyta; class Magnoliopsida; order Fabales; family Fabaceae; genus Lathyrus; species Lathyrus tuberosus. The sequence continues at coordinate 8,629,558 of JALAZF010000081.1, forward strand.
CAAAATTTTGGGTATTCTGATATTTAATCCTCTTTTACCATGAACGTCTGAATATCTTCGTTATTCACACCTTCAGGTCCAAGAAGATTAAATAGGGGCATCTGTCATACCCTAAATTATGAACCCAAGACTTTACATCATTGTGAAAATCATCACCACAATATGGATGTATTTTCATACCTCCCCAATCTTTTCAAAGATTGTTGAGTATTCACCTTAACCAATGATTAGGGTTTTTGAGCCCTCTCAGAGCATTTAGATAAAAGATCAATAAAGAATTGACATGATCTTCAACTTATCAAGCCTCTCAATCATTCATAAAGGATAAGATATCCTCCACATCAAGAATCAAGCACAAGATTGCAATATTTCAAGTTGATCAAGCCTCAAGATCATCAGTGTCACCAAATTAGGGTTTTGGTCGACCAAGCCCTCCAAAGAGAAATTTTCATTTGGTCATGAGCCAATACTTCAATATATGATTCAAGAAGCTCAAAAGAGCCTCAAGAGTCCATTCATAAGTTCAAAATAGCCTCAGGGGATGCATCTATCAAAAATCAGGAATTAGGGTTTTAACCTAATTCAGTCCCTAGGTTGACTTTTGGAGCAAGGCATGATCTAAAACTTCAAGATATGCTTTAAGGGCCTCAAATACATCATATTGATCCATTAACAAGATTGGATTGATTCAAAGAACTTGATTTCTAAGCAGTACAAGGATTCAAATTCACCTGGACAAAAACTAGGGCTTCTGAGAAAAAGTCAACCATACCTTTGACTTTTGAACAAAGCATGTTCTCAAACCTTGGGAAATGATTCAATACACTCAAAAACACCTTTGGAATCCATCCATTATGTTCAATTTATCCCAAGGACTTGATTTCATAAAGGATCACAAAGTTCAAGTTTCATCTAAGATAAAAAGTCAACTGTGATCAAAACCAGGTTTGACTTTTGGAATTTTTTGGCAAACATGGCCTCTTTAAGTCAAGAACAATGTTAACTTGTGATTTAGATAATGATCAATCAAGGAAATCAAGAAAAGTGAGGTTACTTGCAAAAAGGGAAACCTTGAAAAACTTAAATTTTCACTAAGTTGTGGAAGGAACATGGTTTTTACCCAACTTTGCAAGGCCATAACTTGTGATCCAAGCAACTATTTTTTTCCATCCAAAGCTCAAATGTTAGATCTTCTTACATACAACAAGATTTCAAAGCAAAAGTACCCCCAAAAAATGCATAGATTTTAAGATATGAAGCATTAAAGTTAGGGTTTCATGAGATTTTGAACTTTGACACTTAAAATTATTTAGGCAGAATCTGCCTCATGTTTTGTCCAACTTTGGAGGCATTTTCCATTATGATCCAAGATGAATCAAGACCAAATTTAAACATCAAAGTTCAAATATGATATACAAGCTTTCCAAAAAGTACAAGAACATCCATTGATTCAACTTGAGCAAGAAGTTATGAACCCCACAACATGCCTTGATGCAAACCGGTTTTTGACAGTGGGTACATAACTTGCATCCCACAATTTTAAGTCTAAATTTGATGACTATGCAATATTGATCCTCATCTAATTTAACAAGAATCTCAGTCAATCATGAAGAACCTGCAAACTTGGGCCCTAAGTCAAGAATCCTATCCTTTGGCATGTGAGAATCATGATGACAAGCTATGGAACTTAAGTTTTGGCAAGTTGCATTAATGTGATGCTTTAAATTGGTATGAAACAAGCACAAACCAGCCAAGACTTAGTCCAAAGCCATGAGTGTTCAAACCTGCAAAAATTGAATTGAGTCAAGATATAGTTATGCTAGAGGAGACTTATAGTACCTTAGACTTCAAGTCATGCTAAATGACAAAATCCATTGGACAATAGCATGCTCCCTCATCCATTCACTATTCTTCCCAAAATGAATTTTCTTAAACCAAAATGATTTTAAATATTCATGTGGATAAAATATCTTTTTCATAAACCTTAATCATTATTTATGACATGATTAATGGATTCATTTGATAAATTATACATTTTTTATTGATTTTTCTTTGAAAAATATCTTCAAAAAAATGAAATTAGGGTTTTGTTTAATTCAATCTTTAAAAACTTCATAACAATCTCTGGGCCTCTATTAGAGTGTAAGACCCAACCATCTTTGTAAATAAACCTTTTTCTTGGGCCTCTACTATAGTATAAGTCCCTCCTCTCAGTGTTCAAAATCACTGTTGTTTTACAAACCATCTCTGGGCCTCTAATAGAGTGTAAATCTCATCTTTTGTACATAAATAAACCTCTTTCTTGGGCCTCTTTTAGGAGTGTAAGTCTCATCTCTCTGTATATAGACTTTGTTTTAAACAATCACTTGGGCCTCTGATAGAGTGTAAGACCCAACACCCTCTTTTGTAAATAGAAAATATTTTAGCCTCATTCATCCCGGGCTTTGTACAGGATACAAACAATCATCTGGGCCTCTATTTAGAGTGTAAGACCCAACACCTTTGCTTCTCTCTTACTTAAGATCAAGTCATCTTCAAATTCAAAACTTTCTCCAGTTTCTTCAAATTTCTAATTCAGTCTTGAAGAAAACATCTAATCAATCACAATACACTTGGGCCTCTATCCAGAAAATAAGACCCACCACCTTTCTCAGTTTAATTCATACATGTTTATATAATTGTTCATATATCTGTATATATACTTGTACATATCTTGTTTAAGTTTCTCTTAGCATTTAAATGATTCTCAGTTTAGACTAGTTCAAACAATAGGATCCTTTCAATCAGTATAACTTAGTTCAAACAACTAGTTCCCCTCATGTACAAAGGAACTCTTCTTCCCAATACAGTTATCCTTCTTTTGGGCTTTGTTCAATTTATTCAACCTTGAGACAGTTCAATAAAGAGAGGATTATTTCTCGGTGAAACCTCTTCTTTAACCCCTTTAACCCTGGAACAGTTCAATAAAGAAAGGATTATTTCCCGGTGAAACCTTTCTTGAACTCTTCCTAGACTTGGAAAGTCTCAATCCCTAGCCTCCTCTTGGGCTTCATACAAGGTCCCACAGGCTTCCTAGAAGCATCCCTAGCCTCATATTGGGCTTCATACAAGGACCCTCTGGCTTCCTAAAAGAATAGGATAGACCCTAGTCATCTCTATCCCTACACCAATTCCTAGGAGAGTCAAAACCTTTAAGACATTCATGCTTCTCCTTTAAGTCTCTTCTGATCCTCAACAAGGTTTGGCTTTAATCTTTAAAATCCCCAGCCAGGATCAGATTACAATCAACAAATCTCCAAAAGAATCAAAGCCTTATGGAATTTAATAATTCAACTCTTTTCTAATCCCCGACAAGAGATGAATAGGTGAGATATCTCCCTTTAGAGATGACAAATTCCCTTATAAATCAATTCTTCAATGTTTGTGATGAATAGGTGAGATATCTCCCTTTAGAGATAACAAATTCTCTCTCGGTCAAACTTTTAGATTCAATCTTGGGCTTTGAACAAGACACAAATACTTTTTTAGCTTCAATCTTAGGATTTGAATAAGACACCAAACAAAATTTCCTCCCATAGAATAGGAGGAACTACGAACGCTATGATTTCCCCAGATCTCTTTATGGGAATACGTAGGCATAAGATTGTGAAATCTTAGCGAACGCACTAATCAAAAATCTTAGGTCTACCACCTTCCCAAAAACAGTAGAAAACCCTAAAACAACAAAAATATTTCCTCAACCTTCACAAAGGAGAAACTTTCCCTATTCAACAGCAAATGGATTTAAGCAACCAAGCAATTCAACAGTAAAAACATATGCAAATAAAGGTTCCTATATATTACTATAGATACTCTGGGTGTTAACAACTTCCCTTTGTATAACCAACCCCTGATCCCCGATCTCTCCGTATTTGTTAAGGAAAACATTTACACGCAGGGTTAGTTTGAGATATCTTCCCCTTCCTTTTAAGCTTCATAGGATAAATATAGAAATCAGAAAGTATCACTAAATGCGGTAGTAGTCGCGTCACAAAAACCGAGCTACAAAGGCATCACATAATACAACTTTGATGTTGATCACTTGAAGAAACGCAATTTGGATCTGTCATACCCCAAATTTTTACCACTAAGATTTCCCATCATTTTACAAATCATCATCACAATGTGGATGAACCATCATGCCTCATCAAATGCCTTAAGGGTTGTTAAGCATTCACTACAATCAAAATTAGGGTTTCAAGCCCTCTCAGAGCCTTAGACAAAGGATCAATCAAGGAATGACATGATCTTCAACTTGTCTAGCCTCTAACATGTCCGCAATGGATCAAAAGGACTCCCACTTCAAGGATCAAGCACAAGGCTGCTCCCTTCTAGGTGGATCAAGTCTCAAGATCGCCAGTATCACCAAATTAGGGTTTTGGTCGACCAGGGCCTCCAGATGAAAATTTTCATCTGGACACAAGCCAAAGATCCAAAACACAACCTAATGTACTCCATGGAACCTCATGGACCCATTCATCAAGTCAATTTTGCCTCAGGGGATGCATACATCAAAAATCAGGAATTAGGGTTTCTTGACCTAATTCACCCCTAAGTTGACTTTTAGGGCAAATCAAGAGCCAAGACCTCAAGAGAGGGTTTGAGGGTCTCTAATGAGCTATATTGATCCATTTGTAACAATGGATTAATCCAAGAAGCTTGAGCAACAAGTCTCAATTTCATCTGCACCACAATTAAGGTTTTAAGGAAAAAGTCAACTGTAACTTTGACTTTTGACCAGGACATGCTCCCAAGCCCTAGGACATGCCCCAATATACCCTATGACACCCATGGAACATGTCCATCAAGTTTGATTTAGGTCAAGGACATGATTTCCTGAAGAATTGCACAGTTTGGAATTCATCTGATAAAAAGTCAACTGTGCACAAAAGTCAACTTTGACTTTTTGAGATTTTTCACCAAAATGGATTTTTAACCCTAAAATGATGTTAATGTATGATTTGAATCATTATTCATCAATAAAAATCAAGAAAAGTGGGATAACTTGTAAAAGGGGTAACCATAAAAACTTAGAAAAATTTCTAAGTTAAAAATAAAGTGACAAGGGTACCAACTTTGAAGGATCATAACTCCTAAACCACAAAGCCATTTTTTCTCATCCAAAGATGGATTTGTAGCCCTCATTACCCTCTACAAAAATTTCAACTAGACCTAAGTCCAATTCATTAAGGATTTTGAGTTATGGAGTGATCAAAATGGCTGAAAAATGAAAATGTCACTTTTTCCAACACTTAGTGAAATTTTCACTAAGTCCAAATCTGTCTTCATTTTTTGCCAAATGTAGGGGGATTTTTCACTTGGATTCAAAAGGGATCAAAACTAAATATGTTCAAACAATTGTTATATCATGTAAGGGCTTTCCAAAATGGCCAAGAACATTGCCAAATTCCATTTGAGTCATGAGATATGACATTGGAAAATTGCCTTGCTGAAATCTGTCAAGGCAAGGCAGAATTTGCAATTTTGCTCGATTTGCCAAAATCAGCCAAATTCAAATGCTCCTATCCACTTGGACACATCTGAGGATTGAATCTAAAGGGGACAATCACTGAGCCAAGCCTCCAAAGTCCATGGAACAAGAAATAGCATGTTGAACCTAGAATGGCCAAAATAGGGACAAGACTCCAAATTTGGATTGAAGCATTCAATGGAAGCATCAAGGTGGCATGGACTGAGTCATTCTCATCTAAAATTAGTCAAGACTTATCCAAGACCAAGGGAACCACAGCCCTGTGCCCTAACCTCTAGTCAATGGCTAGAGGAGACTTGCATTTCCATTGGCCAACATTGAACAAACACTTGCTGCAGTTGCCATTCACTGTGGATCCCAAAACAAACTTGCTCTACTATAAATAGAGCTCAATTATGTTCAGTTTGAGTACACCAAAGCCATCTAACAGATGCTTTCCTCAAAACCTCTTTCTCTTGGCAAAAATGCCTTTCTTAGCAAGGTAGCTATCGGGTTTTGAGTTTGAGAGCTTTTCCAATCAAACCAATCACACACACACCTCATACACATCACATATGAGCTGATCAAACACTTAGATCACTTCTGAAACACCAATTTCACAAAATCACCAGCTGGTTGCTCAAATTTTCAATCAAGTTGCAGTTGAGATGCCATGAATTGATCCAGCCAATTTCAATCAAGTCCAAGCATTCAAACACATTCCATAGGGTGTAGGGAAGCTGTTCAGATCATCACCACTCATCTGTAACACCTCCAAACCAAAAATCACATTGCACTTGCTGTCACGGCTTAGAGGTAAGCATATACTTGGTCATCTCTCAATCTATGCATATTTCCTCGCACAATAATTTGGCCATATGTTCATAATCATGCATGGAATGTTTTCCCTCAATTAATTGCATTGTTTGAATCATGTATCAAAAATCCTAGCCTTCATGCAGAAATTAGGGTTCTTGAGGTTTCTTCGTGATTTCATGTTTTATGTTTAATTTAAATGAAATTAAGTGTTATAGACATGATCGTGAGGTTGAGACGAGCATAATGATATGTGGATTGCATGATATGATTACGTATTCAGCGAGATTGGATGGAAAACGTAAATCAGCCAAACCCAGAAAAACGCGCGTGTTCTTGCTTGTGTTCTTGGCGCCTTTTTCACAAATTCAAATACTTGAATTTTGTGATTTTGTTTAATTGATTCAAAAATTAATTTCTCTCTGAGTTTTAATGATTTTGAGTTGATTCTTTTTTTAATAATTCACAAAAATGTTAAAATATTTTATTTTATCAAAAAAATCTCAAAAATATTATTTATTTCATATAATTGATATTTTTGCAAAGAATTAATATTTTAATTGTTTTTGACATTTTAAATATTTTTTCTACATTGATTTTGCAACTTTTAATGCTTTCTAATTATTTTGTAGGTCAATACTTAATTTTTGAAGCATTAATCCAAAATCACAATTTGTTTTTCATATGTTAAACAATTTTGATCATTTTTAATTGAATTTTTATTCAATTAAATACATTTTTGAAAACAAATTAGGGTTTTTGGATTAATTCAACCCTCATAAATCATTTTCAAAACTCTTTGGGCCTCTTGAGAGAGTGTAAGACCCAACCCACTTGTACAGAAATATTTTGGGCCTCATTCGTTGTATAAGTCCCTCTGTACATTTTCAAATAAACGGCACGATCATCGCCTTTTGAAAAATAACCTTGGGCCTCTCCTTGAGCTATAAGACCCATTCAAAAACACTTTGGGCCTCTAATAGAGTGTAAGACCCAATCCCCTTTTAACCAAACCATTTTTGGGCCTCACTTATTGTATAAGTCCCTCTGCGTTAAAAGAAAACCTCGGCGCGATCGCCATTTTTAAACGAATAATCAATTGGGCCTACCCTCGTGTTATAAGCCCCATTCTTTTTCTTTAAAACTCTTTGGGCCTCTTGAAAGAGTGTAAGACCCATCCCTTTGTACAGAAAAACCTTTTTGGGCCTCAGTCACTTGTATAAGTCCCTCTGTACAAATTCAAACAGTGCGCTCACTGATAAAACCCTAGGCCTCTCCTTGAGCTGTAAGTCCCAAATTTTTCTTTTTCAAAGCACTTTCTCCTTTGATTTTGAATATACTGTCGTTTTCAATCTTTCTTTTTTGAACAACTAACCAAACAGCATGGAAGCTCTACAACCGAGTAAGTGGTTATCGCTTTCATTTACCGCTTTCATATACATATAACTGTATTGTGGGGCTGTTTCACTGTAAGTCTTCTTTCATAAACTCATATCGACTGTGTAATAATAGTATAGATATTTAGAGTTTCCCCAGCAACTACGTCTAGAACTAGGTGACGCCGTTTCGTTTATTCGTAGAAATAAACAACTAGATCCCCAATAGGATCACCAGATACACTCTTCTCTCAGGCTGTCCTCATTAGGAATTGTCAAGAAACTTTACTCCCAGAGATGAATGTATTCTCCGTGAATGGCATCTTTGAGTTTCTTCCAAATTCTCAAACTTTCCTGACTTTGATCTATTCTCGGTGAATAGCATTGCCTTGAATTTCTTGGGGTTTGGGGACCCACGGGCTTCTTAAAAGCAATCGACCTCCTCTTGGGCATCGTACAAGGACCCACATGCTTCCTAAAAGCAACCCCGCCTCCTCTTGGGCTTAGTACAAGGACCCTACGGCTTCTTAGAAGTATCCCCAGCCTCCTCTTAGGTTTCGTATAATGATCTCTTCCTCCGGGAATGATAGCCTCCTCTTGGGCTTAGTACAAGGACCCGTCGGCTTCTTAAAAGTTTCCAGCCTCCTCTTGGGCTTCGTACAAATTGTCCCAACGACCTCCTAGAGGTATAGGAACAGAACTTAGTCATCTGCATAGAACGGTCCTTTCAAAGAGTCTACTACTGTTTCTCAAAACATAGTACAAAAGGTGAAACTCTAGACTTGAACAGTCTAACTTCCTTGAGTCTCAAAGACATTCTCAAGTGACCCCTTCGTTAAATAGGAAGGAAACCCGCAGACTCGGACAGTCTCAATACCCTTTGGATTTCCCGTTTCCTCAAAGAAAAGGAAATATCCCTGATCCTCAAATCAAATCCCTGAGTACAGTGTTACTCATATAAGAACTGATTTTCTCTTTTAAAATAAGTATACTGGACCTGTCACTTAACTGAAACAGTTACCCTAGCCTCCTCTTAGGCTTTGTATAATGATCCTTCTCCAGTGAAGATAGCCTCCTCTTGGGCTTTGTACAATGATTCTCCCCAGCGGAGTCAAACAACATTTAGCCTCTCTCTCAGACTTTGTACGAGACACATAAGAGACTCCCTCGTTGAGTCAATCACCCCTTTCGCCTCCATCTCAGGCTTTGTACGAGATACAAAAAACTCTCTTGTTGAGTCAAATAGCCTCCGTCTCGGGCTTTATACGAGATAGCAAAAGACTCCATTGTCGGGTCAAAACCTTTTAGCCTCTCTCTCGGGCTTTGTACGAGACACATAATAGCCTCCTCTTAGGCTTTGTATAAGAAAACCACTGGTTGATCCAATCAACCTTTTAGCATCAAAGTTGTGCCTCGTTCACAGTACACAAACATCAACAACTCCTCCCCTTTCATCTAATTGCTGTAAGCGGCAAGCCTCTGGATCATCTACATCCATGCCACTGTCCCTCTTTTAGCATGAGAAATTCCTAAGGAAAGATAGCATTGCTCTACACTGAGTTAAAGTCTTCTCCTTCAGGTTAAAACCTCCTTTAAAGGAAATTATGGCATTGCCGGATTCACAAATCCCGGTTAAAGTAATTCTCCTTTATAAACAGTTGTGACATACAACTCCCTTTTTAGAGATGACAAATTCTCTCTAAAAACAACACCCTTTTAGCTTCATATCTTGGGCTTTGAACAAGATACAAATCACCTTTTGCTTCACGTCTTGGGCTTTGAACAAGACACCAAAAAACACCCATTTCCTCCCATAGAATAGGAGGAACTACGAACGCTCTGATTTCCCTGTTTCGGTAAACGAGAATACGTAGGCATAAGATCGAAAGAAAAGATCTTAGCGAGCACAATCAACAAAAAACCAAAATCCCATACTCTTACATACCTATCAAAAAACATCAGTCCTAACATCCTAATCCTTGTTCCCCGCCAGAAACCTTCTGCCCAGATAAAAAGAAAGAAAATGTATTGGCGAAAATACAAATAACCAGTACAAAGGCCCCCCCACATTGATAGCATTCGTAACCTAACAGACCGCTGTTTAAACTCAGTATGCAAAGCAGGGTTAATTGGAGACATCTATTTCCCTTCCTTCATCAGCTTTAATAGGATAAAAAATGAATCGACCTGTAGTTTAAGCTCAACCGCAGAGAGCGACCAGCGCTTAAGAACCGCGTCCAAAATCGTTCGCTACAGAAAAATGGCGCCCACCGTGGGGGCCGGTCTCTGTTTTTTCTTCCTTTTTACCTCTTGTGTGAATACCACAGATTGGGGCTTCCGCCGGGGAACCCAATTTTTGTCAAGAACTTAGGATTCATAGCTTTAAAGGTCTAGGATGATTAGGACAAATATATATACCGCTTTTCCTAATTGCTATACGTGTTTATTTTTCTGCTAATGGGAATGCGGGTGATGCCGTATGTGGAAAGATTGAGTATACACTTAAGATAAGTGATGGCGACGGGGTCGACCATCAACCTCAGTGGAGGCTGACTAACGCAACCCATTCTCTCACCTAGACAATGGGCCGATTGTTAAGTCTGAGAAGCTGAGGAGCCAAACCCTTTCGTAGTGCGGAAACTATCGGAAATAGTTGTTACACGATACTACCCTCATTTGAGGCTGGTGATCTATTCTCGGTGAATGGCACTTACTCTAAGATTGCTTTACAACTCGCTGGCGATCCGCTTGTTGTTTTGCTTTCCTGGGAGGAGCTGATGATAATGAGTACAGGTACAAAAATCACCCTAGTATAAACCTTTGGGGATGGGTAGAGCCTTGACTTCATGACAACGACCCTTTGACCCCATGTTTTTTCTATGTTTTTGTGTGCTGTATTCATGCATTCATCTAAAAAACATTAAAACATTCAAAATATTTCTCTTCTAGTCTCTCTGTTTTTCAAATTAAACTAAGACTGTGATTGCAAATATCAGAGAAAAGGATTGCACTAATGGATTTCGGTAGAAGGAGAACTCACCAGTATACCTTCAAGGTTCCAAAGCTAGAGGATTTGAGAAGGTTAGCGAGGATGATCACTAACCCAGAGGCTTTCAGAGCCAAGCACGGAGGTTTGCTACCACTGTTAAGAGTCTGTGTGCTTGAGGGAATCATGGACGCGCTCATTCAGTTTTATGATCCAGTTTATCACTGTTTCACATTCCCGGATTACCAGCTCGCACCAACGCTGGAGGAATATTCTCACCTGATCGATTTACACATTACAGATCGAGCTCCATTTTCTGGACTGGAAGAAATTCCAAAGAATCAGACAATTGCAAGAGCAATTCATTTGGACGAGTCTGAGGTCAGGACTCACATGACCGCTAAGGGTGGCATCCAAGGTTTGCCAGCCCAGTTCTTGACAAAGAAGGCCCTGTATTTTTCCAGTATAGGAAACGTGACTGCTTTTGAAAGCATCTTTGTCTTGCTCACCTACGGGTTATTTTTGTTTCCCAACATCAATAACTTTGTCGATATCAACGCTATTAAGGTTTTTCTCATTGGAAACCCTGTGCCAACTTTGCTCGCGGATGCGTATCATTCTGTACACTTGGGGAATTTGTACAGCGGAGGGGAGATCACATGCTGTGTACCTTTGCTTTACAAATGGTTTATCTCCCACTTGCCCAAGTCTGCTGCTTTTTGGGATTGCAAGAGTGCCTTACGTTGGTCGCAGAAGATCATGTCCCTCACCAACTCTGATATTGATTGGTGCAATAGGATTTATGATGGAATCAGGATCATTGACCATTGTGGAAACTTCCCCAACGTACCCCTTATAGGAACTAAGGGAGGAATCAATTATCATCCAGTTCTCGTTTGTCGTCAATTTGGATACCCGATGAGACACATCCCACTGGGTGTTCATCTGGAAGGTCTTTTCTTCAAGGAAGGGGAAAATGACAGAGCACTAAAGATGGAAATAGTGCAAGCTTGGAAGCATGTTCATAAGAAAGGACGAGAGTCTCTAGGAAAATCGGATTGTGTCTCGGTGGAGCCTTATCTCCATTGGGTACAAACTAGAGCTCTCAAGCTAAAGATGCCTTATCCTCGTTACGGAATTCTTCCACCGAGGGAATCTGTCATGTACTTCATGACGGAAACTGAAAAGCTTCAGGTTACTCTCAACAAAGTTCAAAAGGAGATAAGGTCTTGGAAGAACAAGTACCGCACCCTCGACGTAGAATGCATCAAAATATAGCAATTACTGAAAGATAAGGATGCTCTGATTGAGATTTTAGAGCAATATGCTGTGGATAATCAAGATGACCAAAGGAATTTGCTCGCTCCTTTCACCTGGCAAAGGAATGACAACCCGACAACGGCCCAAGAGCCCCGGTCAAAGAAAAGGAAGATACCAGAATCAGCACCCGATTTCTCTTCAGAGAGGACTCGGGACCCATTAGTTTAGGTTTCTGTTTCCGCACCTTGTAATCTACTGTATTTCCATTTCTGTAATCCTTTGGAATTCAATAAAAAGGGGTTTCCCCACTGTTTGATATTTGCAATCTAATTGTCGAAGTTTATTTTGATTAAACCAAAAAAACAATTAATATAATCATTGCATTCATCATTCTCACATCGCGTATTCTCCTTACCTACGAATCTCACATTTGTGTCTCGGTTCTAGAGTCAAACTGTCTCATTCGTATAATACTCAGGCCAATCGTCAGAAAAGGATGGATGATCTTGAGGAAGAAAATAGAGATTTGAAATAAGAGATCGACGCTCTAAGAGAGGATATGAGAAAGCTTCGTAACGACATGCAAGCCATGGCAGAAGCTCAGCTACAACAAACTGTGATCTCAGAGATCACCTCAATGCCCATAGTGGAGAGATATGATCCTAGGTATCAGATACCGAAAGATCGTCCTTGGGGCATGCCTGTTAATTATATCCCGGAAGGATATGTTCCGCTGATCACTGAAGATCAGGGAATCACAACAGAAGCCGCTGGGCCTGAAGGTTACAAACTTCGGGAAAGCGAAGATGCCAGGGGCATGCTGAAGACTTCTGAAGGTTACAAACTTTGGGAAGTGCCAAGATTCACCGCCGTAGTCACGGTCCCGCCCCCTGTGGTGCACACTGTCCCGAAAGGACAGATTCCACCAACACCTTCTGATAAGAAGGAAACTATGTTCGATAGAATGGATGAATTCCAGGAGCAATTCTTGGAAATGCAGAAGGAGCTGCAAGCCATTCGCGGTCAGGATCTATTTGGAAAAGACGCCGCAGATCTCTGCTTGGTCCCAAATGTGAAAGTCCCGCACAAATTTCAAGTGCCCGACTTTGAAAAGTACAAGGGTAACTCTTGCCCTCAAAGCCATCTGGTGATGTACGCTCGGCGGATGTCAGCTCAGACGGAGAATCAGGACCTACTGATTCACTACTTTCTGGATAGTTTAACCGATGCTGCACTCAAATGGTACATGGGTTTGAACCGTGCCACGATCAACACATTCAGAGATCTTGGTACTGCCTTCGTCCAACAATACAAATACAATTTGGACATGGCACCCGACAGAGATCAACTCAGATCGATGTCACAAAAGGACAAGGAAACCTTTAAGGAGTATACTCAAAGGTGGCGTGAAATTTCCGCTCAAATTTGTCCACCTCTTGAGGAAAAAGAGATGACAACTATTTTCTTAAAGACCTTAAGCTCATTTTACTATGACCGAATGGTTGCCAGTGCGCCCAGTGACTTCACCGAAATGGTCGACATGGGCGTACGTCTTGAGGAAGCCGTCCGAGAAGGACGTTTGGTAAAAGACACTGGATCGACGAGCGGTACTAAAAAATACGGTAGTGCTCTCCCTAAGAAAAAAGAGCAAGATATTGGGAATATCTCTCTCGAAAAGCAAATACGACGTTATCAACCGGTAGCAGCTGTGACTCCTGCTATCAACCCTGCGTCTATTCCTACGTATCAACCTCAGGTTGCGCAGGGCCAACCTGACCAGCAAAGGACACAACAGTCTCTTCAGCAAGCTCGTCCTTCATATAACAACAACCGTACAACACGTCCACCAGGATTTGATCCTATACCCATAACGTATGCATAACTGTTTCCATTACTACTGGCTAAGGGGCACATTTAGACTAAATCTCCTCTTACAGTACCGGAAAATCCGCCTTTTTGGTTTAAGGTGGATCAAACATGCCCTTATCATCAAGGAGGTTCAGGGCATAACATTGAGACTTGTCTCAATTTCAAGTCCGACGTGCAAAAACTTGTTAGGAGCGGGGTCTTATCCTTCAAGGATACGAATCTTAATGTTCTTACGAACCCGCTGCCTCAACATGAGAAAACTGTCGTCAATCTGATTGAGAAAGAGATTAACGATGTCTATCAAATTCACGATGTACTCTTGTTGAAGACCAATCTGGTCAAGATGCATTGTAGACAGAGCGGATATGGCCATGTGCCACCTCATAACTATCACCAGTGTGATATCTGCTCTAAAGACAACCAAGGATGTTCTGTGGTGCAAGCGGCTCTACAGGAACAAATGGATCTCGGATGGATCCAAGAGCACCGAGTTCGTGAAGTTAACATGGTCTACATGAATTCTAACGTCATTCAGAACCACGACATCCGTGCAATGAATGTCAACTTGGTGGCAATGCACTCAAGGCAAAGCCAGTATCATAATTTTCTGCGGCACGATTACAGTTCATGTCTGATTTGCTCGGTAAACAAACAGGGATGCTCTTTCATACAGGAGGCCCTCCAGCGTCAGATGGATCTTGGATGGATCCAAGACTACCATGATAGGGACCCTTATCAGATTAACATGGTTTAGATCTTCGATATTCGCGTGATGAATACCAACCTGGTAGAGTTATATGCTGAACAGGTCCGACTCGGATTCTTAATATCACACGACTATCAAAGCTGTAAAGCAGGTTACGAAAATGATCGAGGTTGTACCCTTGTCCAGGAGGCACTTCAGCACTTGTTAAATCACTGGTGGATGCCAATCTATATGGATGAAGATACTCAGCAGATTAGTATTAGTGACAGGAATCCTACTCGACGTCAGAGTCAGGATGTCCGATCAGTGGAAGCTAACCTAGTAAGGTTACATTGTATTCAAAGTGGGCGTGGCCAGGTGCCACCACACAACTATGACAGTTGTAGCGTCTGTTCAGAAAGTAACCAAGGGTGTTACCTTATGAGAGCAACTCTTCAGGGTCAGGTCGGTCGTGGGGAAATTCGTCCATATCCGGGTTCTGGACCCATCAACTGGACGCCGAACTACCTTGCCGAGCAAGTTGAGATGTTGTCACGATCTCTGGTTATCACAGGACCAGGGATGTTTTTGCCATTATTCCTCTACTTGACGAATCTAAAGTTCCCAACCGGGAACGGATCGAGATTACTTACGATGGTCAGAAAAATCAGAAGGCTCCTGTAGTCATCTATCTACTAGGACCGCTACCGTATGAATCAGCTAAGGTGATCCCTTACAAATACGGTGCAACAATAATTGAAAATGGAAAGGAAATTCCATTACCCTCCGTCGTGAATATTGCAGACATCAGTCGAGTAACACGGAGTGGTCGAATCTTCAACCGAGGAGTTGGAGAACTTAACAAAGAAAAGGAACTTCAGACAGAAGCTCCCGATCCACCAGTCGGTCAATCCAGTGATCCCGACCTTTCGAAAAACAATGATGAGATGCTGAAGCTCATCCAAAGGAGTGAATATAACATTGTCGATCAACTGTTACAGACTCCTTCAAAGATTTCAGTGTTATCACTGTTACTCAGTTCAGAATCACATAGGGAGGCTCTACAGAAAGTCTTGGAGCAGGCCTTTGTAGAACAGGATGTAACAATCAGACAGTTCGATAGCATTGTCTCTAACATCACTTCCTGCAACAATTTGGGATTTAGTGATGAGGAATTACCTGAAGAGGGTCGTCGTCATAACATGGCGCTCAACATTACAGTTAAGTGCCAGGACGATGCTTTAGCCAGCGTACTGGTAGACACAGGGTCAGCCCTGAATGTTATGCCAAAGTCCACTTTGATGCAATTATCATTCAAAGGCCCTCCGATGAGAATCAGTGAGGTCGTCGTCAAAGCGTTCGACGGATCCAGAAAAACAGTTATCAGCAAAGTTGATCTTCCCATAACTATCGGTCCTCACACTTTCCAAGTCACTTTCCAGGTCATGGACATCCGGGCAACATACAGTTGTTTATTAGGAAGACCTTGGATACATCAGGCTGGAGCGGTCACTTTAACCCTCCACCAAAAGCTAAAGTTCATCAAGAACGATCAGCTTGTCACGGTTTGTGGGGAACAAGCCTTACTTGTGAGTAACTTGTCATCATCTACTGGTATAGAACCCGAGGAGGTTATTGGAACTCAGTTCCAAGCACTGTCGGTGAGCAAGGACAATCGTTTCAAAGGAGGAACCTCGATTTCCTCATACAACGATGCTATCAAAGCGGTCGAGAGTACCGATACGACAGGATGGGGACAGCTTGTCATTCCTGTTGGCAATAAAACAAATGAGGGTCTTGGTTTTTCTGCAACCTGTACCCAGACAGCTGCCAGCGATGAAAGTCTTCATCCCCTTCAAAACTTATTCCACAGTGGAGGTTTCCTTCACCCAGTGTCTCAGACAGTTCATGCTATCAATGAGGAAGATCCCTCTGACACAGATGAAGAGTGGAAGTCCTACCTTAACAAGGACGATTATATGTCTCAGGAAGAGGTGCCTATGCCTTTTTGCTTTCCTACAGAAAGTCCAAGATTTATACCAAGATCAGATGTCGAAACGATCTACGGGGATTGTGATCCGGAAGGATGCACGCTCCGCCAAATTCATTAGAGGAAGACACTCCGATGAAAGACAATTTTGACTACACCTACTATGGCCCAATGGATGGTCTGCCAATGTGGCAACCTTATCCAGGAAACTTGGGGCAAGAAAGTCAGCCGAGTAATGAAACTCAGCTGAGTATCATTGAACAGAATACCTGTGTCCCCACCATGTCATGGGATCAACACTCGGGTCATTCAGAAACTACTCGACATGAAGATGAATTTGCAACGTTTGCAGGACTTGAATTCATCAACTATGCTTTTCCCGAGGTCAACGTCATCGAGAGAAATGACTCCTCCAGTTCGAAAGAAGTGTGGGACACCTTGGAACAACCGAGTGGAAAATACGACTATATGGTCAAGTACACCGCTCCCGGAAGCTCTCGTATCAGGCTCGAAGACATCCAGCCAACTGGATGGGGAGATACAGCTGAGAGCACAAATGCTATACAAAATACAGCTGAGGAATTCTCCTACGAAAATTCTGCCTGGGAGACAGATTCCAATGATCCCGCTCCACCAGAAATCAGCGTTATTTCTGAAGATAAATCAAGGAAGGTGCCAGACTTTGTGATTCACCGAGGAGTTCACCGCCAATGGGTTGCCGTCGAGGTTCCGAAGGTCGTCCGGCAGTCAAAGTAATTGCCGTCTTTTAACCTTTCACCCTGCCCAGGTGAAACAGATGTTTTGATAGGGCTCGCTTTCTGTAAATATACCTCTTCGCTTCGCCCAAAGCGACAGAGTTTTGTTTTATAGGGCTGTAGTTTCAAGTTTCGACTTGTTCATTAATAAAATAACGACGTTCTGTAATTTCCGCATTAATTGTTGTTTTCTCTTTTTGCTTTTTCAGAAAATGGTAATCCTAAAAAACAATTAAAAATAAAAATAAGCAGTAAAATAAATACACTGCACACACTTTTGCATTTTCTCTATCTCTTCTAAACACGAATCATCACGTCATGCAGATTGCTTGTTTTAAACCCAGTTGAAACATACGATCCGATGCCTTCTCCCAACTTTGAGTTCCCGGTATTTGAGGCTGAAGAAGAAAATGACAACGAAATTCCAGATGAGATCTCCCGATTACTCAGACAAGAGGAAAGGTCCATTGAACCTCACAAAGAGCCGTTGGAAATGGTAAACTTGGGTTTGGAGCAAGAGAGAAAAGAAATCAGGATTGGGGCACTGCTCAGTCCAACTGCCAGAGAGGGTTTGATAAAGCTTCTCAAAGAATTTCCCGATGTATTCGCTTGGTCCTATCAGGATATGCCAGGGTTGGATACCAGCATCGTGGAACATCACTTACCGTTAAGATCGGAATGTCCTCCAGTAAAGCAAAGGTTGAGACGCACTCACCCAGACATGGCCATCAAAATCAAAGAGGAGGTACAGAAACAGATTGACGCGGGTTTCCTCGCTACATCTGAATATCCTCAATGGTTAGCCAACATCGTACCTGTTCCGAAAAAGGATGGAAAGGTCAGAATGTGTGTCGACTACCGAGATCTGAACAAGGCTAGTCCAAAGGACGACTTTCCTTTACCACACATTGACATGCTGGTAGACAGTACAGCAAAGTTCAAAGTATTCTCCTTCATGGATGGATTCTCGGGCTATAACCAGATCAAAATGGCACCGAAAGACATGGAGAAAACTTCGTTCATTACCCCATGGGGCACCTTTTGTTACAAGGTAATGCCGTTCGGTTTGAAGAACGCCGGGGTAACCTATCAAAGGGCCATGACTACTCTGTTTCATGACATGATACATAAAGAAATCGAGGTATATGTCGATGATATGATTGCAAAATCAAAAACAGAGAGTGAGCACGTTGAACATCTGTCAAAATTGTTCGAACGTCTAAGAAAATTCAAGCTCCACTTGAATCCCAACAAGTGCACCGTCGGTGTCCGTTCAGGGAAACTACTAGGGTTCATCATCAGCCAAAAATGAATTGAGGTTGATCCTAACAAGGTCATGGCCATTCAAGAAATGCCTTCTCCAAAAACTGAAAAACAAGTCAGAGGATTCCTGGGACGTTTGAACTACATCTCCAAATTCATATTCCTTATGACTGCCACGTGTGCGCCGATTTTCAAATTACTGAAAAAGAACCAGGATTGCGTTTGGTCAAAAGATTGTCAAACCGCCTTCGACAGTATCAAGGAATATCTGTTGAATCCTCCGATTCTATCACCTCTAGTGGAAGGAAGACCACTGATCATTTACCTCACAGTCCTAGAGGACTCAATGGGATGTGTACTTGGCCAGCAAGACGAAACTAAAAGGAAAGAGTCTGCCATTTACTATTTGAGCAAGAGATTCACCGACTGTGAAACTCGGTACACGATGCTCTAGAAAACTTGTTATGCTTTGGCTTGGGCAGCCAAACGTCTTCGCCAATACATGATTCGTCATACTACTTGGTTAATCTCTGAAATGGATCCAATCAAGTACGTATTTGAAAAACCTGCTCTCACGGGAAGAATTGCCCGTTGGCAGATGCTGTTATCAGAATATGACATAGAGTACCACGCTCAGAAAGCCGTTAAGGGAAGTATTTTAGTCGATCATTTGGCTCATCAACCGATTGACAATCAAGAATCAATCGGGTTTGACTTCCCAGACGAAGATGTCATGTATCTAAAAATGAAAGATTGCGATGAACCGTTACCCAGTGAAGGGCCAAAACCAGGTTCCCAATGGGGACTTATCTTTGACGAAGCAGTTAATCATTATGGAAACTGAATTGGGGCAATCATTGTTACCCCTCAAGGTACCCACATTCCTTTCACTGCCAGACTTACGTTCAAATGTACGAACAACGAGGCCGAATACGAAGCTTGTATCATGGGTCTCGAAGAAGCAATTGATTTAAGGATCAAAAACTTGGACGTATACGGTGACTCAGCCTTGGTTATCAATCAGATCACAGGAGATTGTAACACATACCAATCAGGATTGATTCCTTACAAAGACTATGCAAGAAGGTTGTTACCCTTTTTCAACAGAGTTGAGTTTCATCACATCCCTCGTGAAGAGAATCACATGGCTGATGCCTTAGCTACTCTCTCTTCCATGATTAGTGTAGGTCAATGGAATGACATACCTAAGATCGACATCATGCGCCTTGAACGGCCCGCTTACATCTTCATGATCGAAGCAGTCATAGACGACAAACCTTGGTATCACGATATCAAACGCTTCCTTCAGAAATAAGAGTACCCATCTGGGGCACTCCGAAAAGACAGGAAAACCCTCAGAAGACTGGCTGGAAACTTCTTCCTGAGCGGTGACACTCTCTATAAGAGAAACTTTGACATGGTCTTGGTCCGATGTGTAGACAGACCAGAAGCAGACATGCTGATAAAAGAAATTCACGAAGGATCCTTTGGCACTCATGCCAACGGATACACAATGGCGAGAAAAATTCTGAGAGCAGGGTACTATTGGTTGACAATGGAATCTGACTGCTACAAGTACATGAGGAGGTGTCATTAGTGTCAGATATACTCTGACAAAATTCATGTACCACCATCACATCTCAAAGTTCTCTCTTCCCCATGGCCTTTTTCCATATGGGGAATCGACATGATCGGCATGATCGAACCTAAGGCTTCAAACGGACATCGGTTCATCCTAGTAGCCATTGACTATTTCACTAAGTGGGTCGAAGCAGCATCATACGCTAATGTAAACCGACAAGTGGTGGTCCAATTTATCAAAAACAATATCATCTGCCGTTATGGTGTTCCAAGCGAGATCATTACTGATAATGGATCTAACTTGAACAACAAGATGATGAAGGAGTTGTGCGCAGAGTTCAAGATTGAACATCATAACTCATCTCCCTACCGACCCAAGATGAACGGAGCGGTAGAAACGGCTAACAAAAACATCAAGAGGATCGTTCAAAAGATGGTTGTAACCTACAAAGACTGGCACGAGATGCTACCCTTTGCTCTTCACGATTATCGCACATCTGTCCGCACTTCAACAGGGGCAACCCCTTTCTTTCTAGTGTATGGCATGGAAGCAGTGCTCCCCATGGAAGTAGAGATCCCATCAATCAGGGTATTGATGGAAGCTAAGCTCACCGAAGCTGAATGGTGTCAAAATCGACACGATAAACTAAATCTAACCGAAGAAAAGAGAATAACGGCACTATGCCACGGTCAGTTGTATCAACAGAGAATGAAGAAGGCGTTCGACAAAAAGGTCCGACCTCGTGTCTTCAGGAAAGGAGACCTCGTGCTCAAGAAGATACAATCATTTCTCATTGATTCCTGGGGCAAGTGGACTCCGAATTATGATGGCCCATATGTGGTCACAAAAGCTTTCTCAAGCGGCGCCTTGAGACTTGCAACCATGGACGGAGAGGAATTTGCCTACCCCACGAATGTTGATGTAGTCAAGAAATACTTCGCCTAAACTTAAAAAAAAAAAAACGTCTCGGTGGATTGAAAACCCGAAAGGGCGGTCCAGGCAAAAGTTAAAGACATAAAAAAATCATCCCGATGGATTGGAAATCTCATAGTACAATCCAGGCAAAAATTAGGGATAATGGTAAGTAACTATGTTCAACAGAGGCAAGTCCCTCAGCAGCAGCAGCAGTTACATCGTCCATCGGAGGAAAACTCCAATCAAGGTCATCTTCGACAGAAGCTCAGGATGTCCCGAATTCAAAGTTGGTAGAAGGATAGTGGTCGTTATGTTTTAACGTAGCCCTTTTCCCTGTAAATTACCATTTTCAAACTTTGTAAATACTCTTTGGAATCACGCGTTTGGCTGATTTATATCCTATCAATAAAATTTGAGCCCTTGTGCTTTTGTTTGTAATTCTTATTTGTTTTAGCTTTACAGAACGACATTTTAACATGATTAGCGATTCTTGAAATGAAACAAAAATGAATTTACTTGTTAAAAATTTTTCTGCTTTTAAATTAAAGATGGCAATTTCTTTTGACTGTTAAATATCAAAGGAACATCAATCGCTTCTCCAGAGGTAAGCGAACTTCAAAGTGCAGAATCAAAGTACTCCTTCTAATCCAGTACGCCTGAATGAAGGTATCAACTGTGTCAGAGACCTTGTTTCTTCTGACACGCCTCGGCCGAGTTCTTATCTCCTAAGCCCGATCAACGGTATTCCCCGCAGGGACTATCTCTCCTAAGCAAGGTAGAATTGCTACTTTTGGACCAACGGTACTTCTTTGCCCCGTGATGGCCGAGTATCCAGCCATGTTCATCCGTCAATTTGTATGTCGCGTCAGTTTTGTCAGCATAAATATACATACATCATGCATTATTGATTTGCATTCACATTTCATATTGCATCACTATCACTCTAGTCGGCCTTGTCCCCTAGTGATAGAGGTTCTCTCAATCGAGTCGTCAGTTCTTGCCTCGTCAGGAAACACTGCGTCTGAACATTCTCTCTCCTCCTGTTTATTTCTGGATTGAAGTTGGGTCCTCGACCACTTTGATAACTTGAACCTCTGAAAGACCAGAGAGCCCTCAGTTAACATCACTCTTCGCCGTTGAAGATGATATCCTTGCTTTCCCGAATTAAAGAAAAATCCCCCAGAGAAAGCCTCCTAAGCAGAGATTTGGCAGTACAGCTGCCATTCTCCGAAAAGATCGCTGATGAAAAGGTCATCGGCACCTCAAAATTGGACCCCATCACATGGCGTTTCTCCGGGAAGATCCCGAGAAAAGTATGATGTAAGATCCCCAAGTGGAAACAGTCTCTCAAGAGACTCGTTTTCCCCCAGTAGAATCAACAAATGGCGTCTCCAAACAGAGAAGTTTGTGTACCTCTACAATTCAGACGATTGGGTTCCCCAGCAAGTCTGACGTCAAAACTTTTTCCGTCAGATGGCATCTCCGCAGGAAAATTCGGCGAGAAGTTTGAGGGAAATCGCTACGAATAGCGTCCCTTGTCAAAAAGTTTATTGACAAAAGAAACTAAGACCAGTTCCTTGGTAGGAAACCAGGATCGAGGGGAAGTTTAAATCGGAAACTAAGACCAGTTCCTTGGTAGGAAACCGGGATCGAGGGGAAGTTTAAATCGAAAACTAAGACCAGTTCCTTGGTAGGAAACCAGGATCAAGGGGAAGTTTACATAAGCAACTGAGACCAGTTCCTTGGTAGGAAACCGGGATCGAGGGGAAGTTTACAACAGAAACTGAGACCAGTTCCTTGGTAGGAAACCAGGATCGAGGGGAAGTTTGTTTCCGCAACTAAGACCAGTTCCTTGGCTGAAGACCAGGATCGAGGGGAAGTTTACCTTTTCTAAGCATCATTTCTTAGCAAAAGAAGATGAATGCGCAAGCTACCATTCATGACCACCATCAAAATTTCGGGTATTTCGATATTTAATCCTCTTGCACCCCGAATGCCCGAATACCTTCGTCATTCACACCTTCGGGTCCAAGAATATTAAATAGGGGCATCTGTCATACCCCAAATTTTGACCACTAAGATTTCCCATCATTGTGAAAATCATCATCACAATGTGGATGAACCATCATGCCTCATCAAATGCCTCAAGGGTTGTTGAGCATTCACTACAATCAAAATTAGGGTTTCAAGCCCTCTCAGAGCCTTAGACAAAGGATCAATCAAGGAATGACATGATCTTCAACTTGTATAGCCTCTAACATATCCACAATGGATCAAAAGGACTCCCACTTCAAGGATCAAGCACAAGGCTGCTCCCTTCTAGGTGGATCAAGTCTCAAGATCGCCAGTATCACCAAATTAGGGTTTTGGTCGACCAGGGCCTCCAGATGAAAATTTTCATCTGGACACAAGCCAAAGATCCAAAACACAACCTAATGTACTCCATGGAACCTCATGGACCCATTCATCAAGTCAATTTTGCCTCAGGGGATGCATACATCAAAAATCAGGAATTAGGGTTTCTTGACCTAATTCACCCCTAAGTTGACTTTTAGGGCAAATCAAGAGCCAAGACCTCAAGAGAGGGTTTTAGGGTCTCTAATGAACTATATTGATCCATTTGTAACAATGGATTAATCCAAGAAGCTTGAGCAACAAGTCTCAATTTCATCTGCACCACAATTAGGGTTTTAAGGAAAAAGTCAATTGTAACTTTGACTTTTGACCAGGACATGCTCCCAAGCCCTAGGACATGCCCCAATATACCCTATGACACCCATGGAACATGTCCATCAAGTTTGATTTAGGTCAAGGACATGATTTCCTGAAGAATTGCACAGTTTGGAATTCATCTGATAAAAAGTCAACTGTGCACAAAAGTAAACTTTGACTTTTTGAGATTTTTCACCAAAATGGATTTTTAACCCTAAAATGATGTTAATGTATGATTTGAATCATCATTCATCAAGAAAAATCAAGAAAAGTGGGATAACTTGTAAAAGGGGTAACCATAAAAACTTAGAAAATTTTCTAAGTTAAAAATAAAGTGACAAGGGTACCAACTTTGAAGGATCATAAATCCTAAACCACAAAGCCATTTTTTCTCATCCAAAGATGGATTTGTAGCCCTCATTACCCTCTACAAAAACTTCAACTAGACCTAAGTCCAATTCATTAAGGATTTTGAGTTATGGAGTGATCAAAATGGCTGAAAAATGAAAATGTCACTTTTTCCAACACTTAGTGAAATTTTCACTAAGTCCAAATCTGTCTTCATTTTTTGCCAAATGTAGGGGGATTTTTCACTTGGATTCAAAAGGGATCAAAACCAAATATGTTTAAACAGTTGTTATATCATGTAAGGGCTTCCCAAAATGGCCAAGAACATTGCCAAATTCCATTTGAGTCATGAGATATGACATTGGAAAGTTGCCTTGCTGAAATCTGTCAAGGCAAGGCAGAATTTGTAATTTTGCTCGATTTGCCAAAATCAGCCAAATTCAAATGCTCCTATCCACTTGGACACATCTGAGGATTGAATCTAAAGGGGACAATCACTGAGCCAAGCCTCCAAAGTCCATGGAACAAGAAATAGCATGTTGAACCTAGAATGGCCAAAATAGGGACAAGACTCCAAATTTGGATTGAACCATTCAATGGAAGCATCAAGGTGGCATGAACTGAGCCATTCTCATCTGAAGTTAGTCAAGACTTATCCAAGACCAAGGGAACCATAGCCCTGTGCCCTAACCTCCAGTCAATGGCTAGAGGAGACTTGCATTTCCATTGGCCAACATTGAACAAACACCTGCTGCAGTTGCCATTCACTGTGGATCCCAAAACAAACTTGCTCTACTATAAATAAAGCTCAATTGTGTTCAGTTTGGGTACACCAAAGCCATCTAACAGATGCTTTCCTCAAAACCTCTTTCTCTTGGCAAAAATGCCTTTCTTAGCAAGGTAGCTATCGGGTTTTGAGTTTGAGAGCTTTTCCAATCAAACCAATCACACACACACCTCATACACATCACATATGAGCTGATCAAACACTTAGATCACTTCTGAAACACCAATTTCACAAAATCACCAGCTGGTTGCTCAAATTTTCAATCAAGTTGCAGCTGAGATGCCATGAATTGATCCAGCCAATTTCAATCAAGTCCAAGCATTCAAACACACTCCATAGGGTGTAGGGAAGCTGTTCAGATCATCACCACTCATCTGTAACACCTCCAAATCAAAAATCACATTGCACTTGCTGTCACGGCTTAGAGGTAAGCATATACTTGGTCATCTCTCAATCTATGCATATTTCCTCGCACAATAATTTGGCCATATGTTCATAATCATGCATGGAATGTTTTCCCTCAATTAATTGCATTATTTGAATCGTGTATCAAAAATCCTAGCCTTCATGCAGAAATTAGGGTTCTTGAGGTTTCTTCGTGATTTCATGTTTTATGTTTAATTTAAATGAAATTAAGTGTTATAGACATGATCGTGAGGTTGAGACGAGCATAATGATATGTGGATTGCATGATATGATTACGTATTCAGTGAGATTGGATGGAAAACGCAAATCAGCCAAACCCAGAAAAACGCGCGTGTTCTTGCTTGTGTTCTTGGCGCCTTTTTCACAAATTCAAATATTTGAATTTTGTGATTTGGTTTAATTGATTCAAAAATTAATTTCTCTCTGAGTTTTAATGATTTTGAGTTGATTCTTTTTTTAATAATTCACAAAAATGTTAAAATATTTTATTTTATCAAAAAATCTCAAAAATATTATTTATTTCATATAATTGATATTTTTGCAAAGAATTAATATTTTAATTGTTTTTGACATTTTAAATATTTTTTCTACATTGATTTTGCAACTTTTAATGCTTTCTAATTATTTTGTAGGTCAATACTTAATTTTTGAAGCATTAATCCAAAATCACAATTTGTTTTTCATATGTTAAACAATTTTGATCATTTTTATTCAATTAAATACATTTTTGAAAACAAATTAGGGTTTTTGGATTAATTCAACCCTCATAAATCATTTTCAAAACACTTTGGGCCTCTTGAGAGAGTGTAAGACCCAACCCACTTATACAGAAATATTTTGGGCCTCATTCGTTGTATAAGTCCCTCTGTACATTTTCAAATAAACGGCACGATCATCGCCTTTTGAAAAATAACCTTGGGCCTCTCCTTGAGCTATAAGACCCATTCAAAAACACTTTGGGCCTCTAATAGAGTGTAAGACCCAATCCCCTTTTAACCAAACCATTTTTGGGCCTCACTTATTGTATAAGTCCTTCTGCGTTAAAAGAAAACCTCGGCGCGATCGCCATTTTTAAACGAATAATCAATTGGGCCTACCCTCGTGTTATAAGCCCCATTCTTTTTCTTTAAAACTCTTTGGGCCTCTTGAAAGAGTGTAAGACTCATCCCTTTGTACAGAAAAACCTTTTTGGGCCTCAGTCACTTGTATAAGTCCCTCTGTACAAATTCAAACAGTGCGCTCACTGATAAAACCCTGGGCCTCTCCTTGAGCTGTAAGTCCCAAATTTTTCTTTTTCAAAGCACTTTCTCCTTTGATTTTGGATATACTGTCGTTTTCAATCTTTCTTTTTTGAACAACTAACCAAACAGCATGGAAGCTCTACAACCGAGTAAGTGGTTATCGCTTTCATTTACCGCTTTCATATACATATAACTATATTGTGGGGCTGTTTCACTGTAAGTCTTCTTTCATAAACTCATATCGACTGTGTAATAATAGTATAGATATTTAGAGATTCCCCGGCAACTACGTCTAGAACTAGGTGACGCCGTTTCGTTTATTCGTAGAAATAAACAACTAGATCCCCAATAGGATCACCAGATACAGTCTTCTCTCAGGCTGTCCTCATTAGGAATTGTCAAGAAACTCTACTCCCAGAGATGAATGTATTCTCCGTGAATGGCATCTTTGAGTTTCTTCCAAATTATCGAACTTTCCTGACTTTGATCTATTCTCGGTGAATAGCATTGCCTTGAATTTCTCTGGGTTTGGGGACCCACGGGCTTCTTAAAAGCAATCGGCCTCCTCTTGGGCATCGTACAAGGACCCACAGGCTTCCTAAAAGCAACCCCGCCTCCTCTTGGGCTTAGTACAAGGACCCTACGGCTTCTTAGAAGTATCCCCAGCCTCCTCTTAGGCTTCGTATAATGATCTCTTCCTCCGGGAATGATAGCCTCCTCTTGGGCTTAGTACAAGGACCCGTCGGCTTCTTAAAAGAATCCAGCCTCCTCTTGGGCTTCGTACAAATTATCCCGACGACTTCCTAGAGGTATAGGAACAGAACTTAGTCATCTGCATAGAACGGTCCTTTCAAAGAGTCTACTACTGTTTCTCAAAACATAGTACAAAAGGTGAAACTCTAGACTTGGACAGTCTAACTTCCTTGAGTCTCAAAGACATTCTCAAGTGACCCCTTCATTAAATAGGAAGGAAACCCGCAGACTCGGACAGTCTCAATACCCTTTGGATTTCCCGTTTCCTCAAAGAAAAGGAAATATCCCTGATCCTCAAATCAAATCCCTGAGTACAGTGTTACTCATATAAGAACTGATTTTCTCTTTTAAAATCAGTATACTGGACCTGTCACTTAACTAAAACAGTTACCCTAGCCTCCTCTTAGGCTTTGTATAATGATCCTTCTCCAGTGAAGATAGCCTCCTCTTGGGCTTTGTACAATGATTCTCCCCAGCGGAGTCAAACAACATTTAGCCTCTCTCTCGGGCTTTTTACGAGACACATAAGAGACTCCCTCGTTGAGTCAATCACCCCTTTCGCCTCCATCTCGGGCTTTGTACTAGATACAAAAAACTCTATTGTTGAGTCAAATAGCCTCTGTCTCGGGCTTTATACGAGATACCAAAAGACTCCATTGTCGGGTCAAAACCTTTTAGCCTCTCTCTCGGGCTTTGTACGAGACACATAATAGCCTCCTCTTAGGCTTTGTATAAGAAAACCACTGGTTGATCCAATCAACCTTTTAGCATCAAAGTTGTGCCTCGTTCACAGTACACAAACATCAACAACTCCTCCCCTTTCATCTAATTGTTGTAAGCGGCAAGCCTCTGGATCATCTACATCTATGCCACTGTCCCTCTTTTAGCATGAGAAATTCCTAAGGAAAGATAGCATTGCTCTACACTGAGTTAAAGTCTTCTCCTTCAGGTTAAAACCTCCTTTAAAGGAAATTATGGCATTGCCGGATTCACAAATCCCGGTTAAAGTAATTCTCCTTTATAAACAGTTGTGACATACAACCCCCTCTTTAGAGATGACAAATTCTCTCTAAAGACAACACCCTTTCAGCTTCATATCTTGGGCTTTGAACAAGATACAAATCACCTTTCGCTTCACGTCTTGGGCTTTGAACAAGACACCAAAAAACACCCATTTCCTCCCATAGAATAGGAGGAACTACGAACGCTCTGATTTCCCTGTTTCGGTAAACGGGAATACGTAGGCATAAGATCAAAAGAAAAGATCTTAGCGAGCACAATCAACAAAAAACCAAAATCCCATACTCTCACATACCTATCAAAAAGCATCAGTCCTAACATCTTAATCCTTGTTCCCCGCCAGAAACCTTCTGCCCAGATAAAAAGAAAGAAACTGTATTGGCGAAAATACAAATAACCAGTACAAAGGCCCCCCCACATTGATAGCATTCGTAACCTAACAGACCGCTGTTTAAACTCAGTATGCAAAGCAGGGTTAATTGGAGACATCTATTTCCCTTCCTTCATCAGCTTTAATAGGATAAAAAATGAATCGACCTGTAGTTTAAGCTCAACCGCAGAGAGCGACCAGCGCTTAAGAACCGCGTCCAAAATCGCTCGCTATAGGATCATTGAGAAAACTGGCCATCAAAATTGGATTTTTCAACGGTTTGACACTTAGAAAAAATTCTAAGTATTTGGAAATTTTCACAACTTTGAAATCTCAACTTTGATCATCCATAACTTCCAATCCTTATGAGCTTTTGATCTAATTCTTTCACATTGTTAAAGTATGTGATGTCATCTTCGAGTGCATAAAGTCATGCACTTGATAAGATGAAAAAACTTATAAACAATTCTAAATGTTTGGATTTTTAGTAAATTGAAAAATCCTAACTTTGAACATCAGTAACTTCCACTCAAATAAAGCATTAGGCTTGTTATTTTATTCAAATTGAAGTATCAAATGCCATATTTAAGAAGAGTCCTCAAGTGTTTTCATTGGATGCTTGAGGAAGAAGTTATGATCTTGGAAAGTAGGTCACTTATTCATGCATTTCCATAACTTAGAAAAAATCTAAAACCCTAATTTTACAACTTTGAATCTTTTCTTGATTTTCTTGATTAATCATGATCCAATTCACTTATCTTTCATGTTTTCATGATTATTGATTTGAGAAAGTCATGTTTGACCTAAAAAGTTAAAAGTCAAACTTTGACTTTGATCAGGTTGACTTTAAATCAGATGAGTCCAAAACTTGCACTTGCCAATGAATCCAAACTCTTGGGCTCATTATATCATGTGAGTGTAGTTCAAAGGTGTATTTAAGGGTCTTGAATCATGTTCCTAAGCTTGGGATCATGCCATGGTCAAAAAGTCAATATCTAGTTGACTTTGAGTAAAATCCTAATCAGGTTCACTTGAGAAATTGAGGCTTGATGATCTTGATTTAATGCCACCTCAAACTTGACTGTTGATGGGGAAGTGTCACGGTGAGAATCAGATATCAAGCTATTAATTAACTTGAATCACAATTCTTAAAAATTTACCACCGAACTTTGATTTATCCAAAGGAAAGGGTAAAGACCGAAAACCCTAATTGCAATGTAAAATAATGCAAGAGATCTAAGGGTCGGGGGTTGGTTATACCAAGGGAAGGTGCTAGCATCCTAAGTATCTGTAGTACTCTACAGGAACCTCTTATTTTATTGTGTTATTTATTATTTGTATGCTAATGGGTGAAAAGGCAAAAGGGAGACCTAAGTTGTTATTTCTAAGTATGCTCGCCCAGACATCGCATCTCGTGCCTAAGTATCCTGACTGGAATGGAATCAGAGCATTCATAATTCCCCTTACTAGGGGTGAGTAACTCTTGACTGTGGTCAAGGTTCTAATGGAAAAAGTAAGTTTCTGCGGAAAGACACCTACATAGAGTGCGGCGACTCTAAACCTAAGGGTATGTTAAACGGGAAAGGAAATGTCCATGGCAGGACACTCACATAGAGTACGGAGACCTTAATCCTATGGCTAGGAGGAAAAGGGAAAGAAGTGACCATGGCAAGACACTCACATAGAGTACGGCGACTCTAATCCTAAGGCTAGGATAAACGGGTAAAGGAAGGAGTAAGCTAGGCTAAGCAATCCTAAATAT
This sequence comes from Lathyrus tuberosus, assembly GCA_022829125.1. Taxonomy (NCBI): domain Eukaryota; kingdom Viridiplantae; phylum Streptophyta; class Magnoliopsida; order Fabales; family Fabaceae; genus Lathyrus; species Lathyrus tuberosus. Next base: position 8,659,983 of record JALAZF010000081.1, read on the forward strand.
AACATGGCAGTCAGCAAAAGGGATCCTCCCTTGAAATCGAACATACGCAATCATTCGTATGCAATGACTATTACAAACTATCACTATGCAATGTATTAAAATCAGGGCAAGGATCATCAACAAGTGTATGTCTTGAAACCCATAAGAAGCTAACCGCATCCTCGTAACTTTTAAACAAGAATTTAATCATAAACTTGAACTAAGAATTGATTACAGATTTTAATTAGGCATATATCTCAAACTTAATCAACATCAAATTATCAACCTAATTTATTAAAAATATAATTAACTCACTAATATTAAATCCACACCTAAATTAAGAAGAAAAAAAACAAAATATAATTAAATTAGTAAATACAAAAACAAAAATAGCCAAGATTTAAATAAAAAAAATCTAAAATATAAATTACAACAAATTAATAGAGAAAAGTATGGGGAAAGTTCATATTACTAAAAATAAAATATATATGTGTAAAAAAAGTATTTTATATATATATATATATATATATATATATATATATATATATATATATATATATATATATATATATATATATATATATATATATATATATATATATATATATATATATATATATATATATATATATATATATATATATATAGCTTAAGTAAACCAAGACTAAATTTATATATAAAATTGAAAACATAAAATATCTATAGAAATATAAATAAAATAAAATAAATAAAATAATAAAATTCTTAAGAAAACAAAACATACAACTTTAACAAATCACAAAGTAGATAATTTAGAAAGGTTAAATGTGTATAAAAAAAAAACTTACAGTATTTAACATGCATATTGAATTAATTACAGAAACTGTTACATCTATAATACACCCTCTGGTCACTATTATAAGCAACAAAAAACTTTTTTGGTTCATTGAATATTTGATGTATCTGATATATAATAATGTCCAGATACATCATTTATTCAATGAATCTAAAAAGGTTTTTGTTGCTTATAATAGTGACCGGAGGGTGTACTAAATATAAAACTCCACTGGAACTAGCATTATATATATATATATATATATATATATATATATATATATATATATATATATATATATATATATATATAGGGTTCATATCCTATGAGAATGCTATTTTTATGTAAGAACATGAGAATGAATCTGAATCATTAAATTTTAAATTAAATGGTGGAGATTATGTGTGATTTTTATTTTTCTCTCTCCTTCATTATTAAAATAAATGACGGAGGAGAGAAAAAAAACTGACACATAATCTTCATCATTTATTTTAAAATCTAATGGTTCAGATTCATTCTCATGTTCTTACATAAAAATAACATTCTCATATGATACGTTTCATATATAAGAATCTAAAACAGAAAGTATATATTCATGAAGTTTTCATACCAACAATATTTATATATAAAGTTCAAAACAAACTAAGGTAAATATATACATATAAAAGTTAAGAACAACAGTATGCCACAATCAAAATATCTTTTATATATATATATATATATATATATATATATATATATATATAAACCAAAATCTAACTGTACAGTTTCAAGCCGCAAATAATAAGAAATAGAAACACAATTTTTTTTAAGGAAATCAAAATGTACTATTACCTCAATGCGATGTCGTCGGTGTTACCGTGGTGTTGTGAAGAAGCGGGATGGTGGTTGATGCCTAGGTGCAGTTGCGTGTTGGTGAGGTACAGTAAGGTTTATATGGATCTTTTTATGATTGCTTGTTGTCTTCTATCTGTTTGTATGTTGCTCTGTTATAGCCACCAGGTTTTGTGGTTTATGAATTCCTCGTCAATATGTCTGAAACTCTTTGGAAAGAGTTTAAATTCTTGTCTCCTTGTCCTGTAATTCATGAAAATGTTGTAATTGTGTTGAAACATGTCTGTGTATGTTTGGAAAGAAAATGAACTTGTCTTGAACATGTTTAGGTCTTGTTTTGGAAAGGACAGATGTTGCTAGGAACATGATTAGGCCTTGTTTTAGAAAGAAATTGAATTGGTCTTGCTGATGTTTGATTGTGTTTTTTTAATAAAAAAAGGAAATATTAATAAAAAAATTAAAAATTTAAATTTAAATTCAATATCTAATTAAATCTAAATAAATTAAATGATTATTTAACTAAAAATAAAAATGATTGAAAAAAGAAATAAAAAAGTCGGTCAGAAAAGTGCTCGAAAAAATAAAATGAACACACCAAAATGATCAGCGCGAAATAAACATATTGGAAAATTACAGCGTTTGGTCAGATTTTGAAATAAATTTAGACCGGTTTGTCTGTAAATCCAACAAATTTATTCTCACTGACATTTCAGACATTATGCAAGATGAAGTGCATGATATGCTATGCAGACGATGCGAAGCGAAAAACAAAATCTCAGGGTAAAAAATTAGGGTATGACAGATGCCCCTATTTAAGTTTCTTCTATCCAGAAATATGGAGATTGAAATCTTCGTCTCGGCGAGGAAGGAGAGACTTAAATACAAACATGCACAATTTTTGGCCCTAAGATGCCACAAGATGCACATGATATGAAATGATATGAATGCAAGACATAGATTCTGTGAGGAATGATGTCACAGGGGATAACTGTATACAGAAATGTTGCTGAAAGCATGGCTAAAGAATCAAAGACCCAACGAGGAACAACTTAGCAAACAAGGCAAGATTCCACGGGGAAAAGTATCAAAGGGACACAACTGAGGAATACAAGATATTATGGACATCTGCCAAGGTGACAAACAGTGTCCAATAATACTTGGAAAAAGAGGGACAAAACCTGAATGGAGATACAAACATCTGGAAAAGCATCAGATGCTGAAAGTAACACAAATCAGGAAGACACAACAAAAACATCTAAAGTAGCAATGGATGTGGTGCGAGACCAAATTTGAGTATGCAACAGAGATTTCCAAGAAAGCATTTAACTTTACAGTGGAATAAACAGAAACATCCAAAAAGCAGAAGCAACTTACTTGGGAAAAGGTTACAGTCATTAGAGGTTTTGTCAAAAATGCATTAAACAAAACTCTGGGAGAGTACAACAACAACTATCAAAGACATTCAGGAGAGCATTGAATGAACTTTGGAATATAAACAGACATCTATCAGAGATATTCAGAATAGCATTGAATAAGCTCCATTGGGGAATCAACAGTTATCCATGAACGGAACTGGATGGAAAAGAGTCATAACATTCAGAAGATCATTGAATGAGGTGAGGAGAACTCAAGGAAATGTATCAGGGACATTCAAGCAAACATCAGAGGTATTCAGAAAAGCATTGAATAAACTCTGGAACATATGAAAACATCAGAGATATTCAGGAACGCATTGAATAAACTCCAGAAAACATTAGAGATATTCGGAAAAACATCGAATAAACTCCTGAACATATCAGAGATATTCAGAAAAATATCGAATAAACTCCGAAACACATCCAGAAAAGCATTGGATGGACAATGGAAACAGACTTGAAAACAATTAACAGCTGTTAACCACAGTCAGAAATAAACTAAAGACATCTAGAATAGCATTAGATGATGACAACGATTCTGAAGATACATCCGAAATATTTAGAAAAACATTAAATGTACGGGAAAAGATTTTGAAGACATATCTGAAAAAACATTAGATAAACAAGGTCGTAACTGGAAGAACATCAGATAGACATAAAAGGAGTTCTGGAAAAACATCAGAACAAAGTCGTATCTGGAGGAACGTCAGATAGACATAAAAGGGGTTTTGGAAAAACATCAGAATTGCAAAGGTATATATCTGGAAACTCACTAGGGAGTAAAACAAATTCTGGAAGGGTGTCAGAATCACAATTGGAATATCTGGAAAAACATCAGATAGGTTCTGGAAGAACATCAGAACAAAAGACTCAATCTGGAAAAACATCAGAAAGATAAACATATCTGGTAAAACCTCGAATAGATTCTGGAAAAACACTAGAATCACAACGAAAATATCTGGAGAAACATCAGATAAGTTAACATATCCGGTAAAACCTCGGATAGGAAAGGTCATATCTAGAAGAACGTCAGATAGACACGACAAGATTTGTTTGGTAGACGCCAAGTAAGTTGGACTTTGACCACAAGGTAAGACGTGAATAACAACGCGACCTGTGGAGAATGAAAATGAGGATGAAACACTCTTGCTATGCATATGTATATGAATTATGCAGATGATATATGATCAAATGCGGACATCGAAGACACAACTTGCCTCTTTTGGGGAGAAGATAAGACTGAAAGGCTGATTCCTCAACACGGAGGCCACTGCCATTTTGCTTGGGGACTAAAGATGCTACTGCTGAGCACATTTCTGCCACACTGGTAAACTGTATCAAGTTGATGGTCCTTGTAGAAAGGATAGAGAGCTGCTTGGGAATTCTTCAAGTAAATTGCTCTAGATTAGCTAATTGTTGTATATGAACTAATCATTGCTTCGACTTGTCTGATTCTGTAAATGACTTCTTTACTGTGCGCTTGGAAAGCTTGCCCCAGTCTGAGTCTTGAAAGATCTTCTGAATAAACCAATTCTGAGAAGGACTTGCACTGAGAAACAAACCTTGAACTAATTCTTAATCGGATCTGGAAAGAACGTTCCCCTGATAGGATCACCGACCAAGTTTCTTAACTGTTTGAAAATTCCTTGAGAGGAAAGCCAGTTTGCAAACAAAAGTGTTCATACAAGCATGGTAATTTTAATACAAAGTTCATGCAACTTTTGAAATCAAAGTCAATTTTGAAAGATGTAAAGCATAAGAGTCATTAGTCAAAACACGGTGGTTCAAGACATTTAAAGTGAAAGGTGAAGCACAGGTGTGATGCCAAAACAACATGATTTGCAAGGATCTTTTGGAGTCAGTTTACGCAACCTTGCTATAGTATGATTTCAAAATAACCTTGCTTCAGTTAGGTCTTTTGAGAGTTGTAACGTGGTCTGGTTCACGGTTTAAGAAACAAAGGATAAAGGCTCAAATTTTATTTGTGCCCACCCAATCTTCTTGATGACCTTCAGCCATACGCTCAATTAACTCAGACTATGCACTCAGGTTCCCCAAAAGGTTGGAAATTGCACTGATGATGGTTCAGAAGTCGAGGGACTTTGAAATAGCAGTCACTGCTTCCTTACAACATTTGGTTGTTGTTGTCATTAAGGATTCTCAAGGTAAGGATTTAAAGATTTCCTCTTTTATTATCCCTAACTTTTGCCTGAATTGTTTCTTTTGAAGCTTACAGCCAGCGGGATGCCCCAGTTTTCCCTAAGTCTCCTTCATAGGTTTTGACTTAGCGGGCTTTTTTTATTTTTTTTTTTATTTTTATTTTTTGTAAGAGAGTGGCCGTCTCGCTTAATGATTACGGTGAACCATCATTGCCTTTCGACTTGAAGGACATCTTCGACACCTGCTTGTTGTGTGCGAAGGAAAATTTGTAAGGTTAAGATTATGGGTTTTTTGTAAAGAAAGAAACTCCAACTTCTTGGCTCGAAGGGTTTAACAAGGGAATAACTTCCTTATTTCTCCAGTATTTAGGGAATTGAAACAATGCATTGCATCATCAGCAAAGTTTATTTGAAAGCATACCAGTAATTATGAGTACAACATTTTCATCATCCTCCCTCCAATCTTTGCATAATAAAAAAGAAAGTGGAAAAGATATAAAATAGTTTTTGAAAAGGAAAGCATAAAGATGTAAATGATGGACAATAAGAATTAAATTAAAAGTGGCAATGCTCATTTCATTAATTACGAAAGTACTAACATAATTTGAATGCAAATAGCTAGTACAAAATAAAGGAAAACGCAAACAACAAGAAACATGGCCTAGTGGCTAATCAGCGACAGGGGTGAGTTGGCCTGTCTGAAACACTGGCTTTTAGGAAGATAGTTTATTGAAGTCGACTGAAGCTTCACTTGTCGTGCTCTGGCAGAGAATTATTCTGAACATTAGGATTGCTATCATGAAAGCTAAGGATTCCTACCTTAATTAAATCACACACTCTACCTTCAGTGCATAGCAATTTTCCAAGTCGTGGCCTGCGGCACCTTCATAGAATGTACAGTGGAGATCAGATCTGAATCCAACTAGAAGAAGATTTGGAGGAGGAGGTAGGGTCCTTATGGTAATCAAACCTTTCTGAACCAGGCCAGGATAAAGTTCAGTGTACGACATTGGAATTAGATCAAATTGACTCCTATTATGGTACTGGTTCTGTCCAACGGCTGGACATTGAGGAGCTTGAGCTGGTCATGGAGCAGCAACCACAAGAGTAACAGTAGGAACATCAGGGTGATCAGCATACTGAGGTCAGGGACGAGGCCTTCTTGTTTCAAACATGACTGCATTAGTCTGATTTTCCCTTTTCTTCTGGAAGTTCCCATAGGATTTCTTTGCATCATTAGAAGATTCAGCAGCCTTAGATACTTTACCATTCTTGAGCCTTCCCCGAGTCTTTGACCAATAGTTACCAAATCAATGAAATTGAAGGAAACACTGCCAATCATTTTCTCCCAATAGAATGGAGACAAGGTGTCCATGAACATTCCAGTAAGCTCCTTTTCTGCTAGAGGGGGTTCAACTTGAGAAGCGAGTTCTCTCCAACGCTGAGCATATTCCTTGAAAGACTATTTCTCATTCTGAGACATATTTTGAAGTTGACGCAGGTCAGGAGCCATATCGAGGTTATACTTGTACTGCTTCATAAAAGCATTTGCAAGATCCTGGAAGCAGTGGATACTGTTCTGTTCAAGATTCATATACCATTTGAGAGAAGCTCCACTCAAGCTATCTTGAAAATAGTGGATGAGCAGCTTCTGGTTGTTGGTATAAGCAGCCATCTTTCGAAAGTATATGACCAAATGACCCCTTGGACAAGAGTGTCCCTTATATTTCACAAACTCAAGAGTTTTGAATTTGGCAGGAATAACAAGGTCAGAAACCAGGCACGTGTTGTCTGCGTCCACACTAAAGAAGTCATTGCTTTCCACGGCTTTAAGTGTCTTATCTATGGTCTGAAATTGTTCACGGACAACCTCAGGTTCAACAAAGTCTTCACGGACTTCACCCTGATAACTAGCAACATTGTACTCATAGAGAGGGTTCTCAAAAGGAGCATGGACAGTCCCTGCAATAGTGTGGACCACAGGTCTAGGCTCAGCGAAAACTGGAACTTGAAATGTCGTCTGACAGTTTGACCAATCATAGCAGTAGATGCAAGAGGTGGAGAATAATTATGGGGTAAACCAAACTCTCGCCAAGTTGAAGGTGGCACCTGAACAGGCTGAAGATCAGCATTTGAAACCTCCTGGATAACAGTCCTTTGGGGTTGCTCCCCTCTAGCAATCAAGACTTGGAGCATTTCAGTGAGCTTTGTCATGCTTGACTTAAGATCATCGATCTCCATTCGGATCTCTGCGTTGTGTGCTTCTTGTTCTGACACCTTGGGTCTGTAGTTAGCTCTAGTCTGATATCGGTGTCGAGGAATCAACTTGACGATTGACAAATGACACTGGAAGATAGAGACAGCCAGAGATGAGTTGCTGGACATAACAGATGTATGCAATGAATTATGCAAAGATGCAAATGACATGCAATTCGATGCAAGACAGGATGCAAATCACACATAGTAGGATCAAAGGTTCAAGATCACAGCATGTAGTCTGGGTGAAGAACCAACCACGGGGTATGTACTAGTGTTTATAGTGTACCTGTACAACGGGTTCTAACAAGTTCTCAAAGTCATCAGCCCATCTTTCGGATATTATCAATTTCCCAATTACTCGGTGGTTAATAATATTCTCGAGAGAACCTCTTTTGAGTGTAGTATCGCGTATCAACTATTTTGGGACTACTCCCTCATAGTCATCGCACTACGTCCTAAGAAGGCCGAGTTGGGTTAAAGGTAACTAAAGGTCCCCAATGTCACGAGCTCCTAGGTCGAAAGTAGTAATGTTTTCACGAATACTCGTTCTACAATATTACTCTCAAGAGGGCCTCAACTGAGTGGTGATTTCTCAAGTCAACTTGGTCGGGAATCAACTCCCTATAAGCCTTCTTGAATGTATCACCTTCCTATCATAAGTGCACTCAATTCCGGGTTAGGACTTATCTCACAATAGTATGTAACAACCCAATCAGACACATATAAACAAATATACAATAACACATATAAAACAAGTTAGGTGTAACCCTCTTAGGGTAGTCCCCAGTGAAGTCGCCATTTCTGTCGCGGTGAGAATCAGATATCAAGCTATTAATTATCTTGAATCAAAAATATTTGAAATTCACCACCGAACTTTGATTTATCCAAAGGAAGGGGTAAAGACCGAAAACCCTAATTGCAATATAAAATAATGCAAGGGATCTAAGGTTCGGGGGTTGGTTATACCTAGGGAAGGTGCTAGCATCCTAAGTATCTGTAGTACTCTACAGGAATCTCTTGTTTTATTGTGTTATTTATTATTTGTCTGCTAAAGGGTGAAAAGGCAAAAGGGAGACCTAAGGTGTTATTTCTAAGTATGCTCGCCAAGACATTGCATTTCGTGCTTACGTATCCTAACGGGAATGGAATCAGAGCATTCGTAGTTCCCCTCACTAGGGGTGAGGAACTCTTGACTGTGGTCAAGGTTCAAAAGGGAAACGTAAGTGTCTGCGGCGAGACACCTACATAGAGTGCGGCGACTCTAAACCTAAGGCTAGGTTAAACGGGAAAGGAAATGTCCATGGCAGGACACTTACATAGAGTACGGCGACTATAATCCTAAGGCTAGGATGAAAGGGGAAAGAAGTGTCCATGGCAAATCACTCACATAGAGTACGGTGACTCTAATCCTAAGGCTAGGATAAACGGGTAAAGGAAGGAGTAAGCTAGGCTAAGCTATCCTAAATATGACGTGGCAGTCAGCAAAAGGGATCCTCCCTTGGAATCGAAAATACGCAATCATTCGTATGCAATGACTATTACAAACTATCACTATGCAATGTATTAAAATCAGGGCAAGGATCATCAACAAGTGTATGTCTTGAAATCTATAAGAAATTAACCGCATCCTCACAACTTTAAACAAGAATTTAATCATAAACTTGAACTAAGAATTAATTGCTGAAATACCCTAATTTTTACCCCTAAGATCCCACATGTCATTTGCATCTACATCACAAACAAGATCATCAGTATCCGTGTGTTTTTATTACTTGCTTTATGTTTGCTTCTGTTTACTAACCTCTAACCAAAATACCAAAAAATATTTTGCAATTTTTGCTTGTTTCTTCTTCTCTGTGTCTTTAGGATTTTGCAAGGAGATTGATGACAAAGACATGTCTTGGAGCTTGTGTGGCTATTCGGTTATGGTCGAGATCAGATGGATGTTTGACCTAATTTTGGCCAAACTGTTAATGGATTGCTTGAATTGTAAATTGGTTGTGGAAGTGGTCTATTTCTCAGCCAATGTGTATCAAGGTTAAGTTGCCTTGTATTAGAATTCATCAGATGATCAAGAAGTGATTTATGAGAAGTTTGGTCCAAGTTATCATGATCAAGTGCCCATCAGTCCATTAGTGGTGCATCTGCGGATTTATTTTCCCAGAGATTAATTCAGACAAATTCAAAGTGATTCGGAACTTATCTCGTTTTTTATCAGAGATTCAGAGAATTTTATGGAAAAGTTCAAATGGATTCAAATGGTCGTTGCTTCAGTTGCGAGTTATTCAGTGGTTCAGGAGTGGCTTTGTTCATATTAATCATATTGCTTTGAGTGGTTAGTTCAAATTTAGTTTTGGTTTAAATCAAGAATTCATGCCAATTTTAATTTTCCATTTTTTCTAAATCATTGTTATCCATATCCATCTCAAAATCCAATTTCCATATCCTATTTCCATATTCCAAAATTCTTCATATCCATTATCCATTGTTCAAATCCAATTTCCAATTACAATTTTTCAATTATCCATAACCAATTTTATCCATTATATCTATTTTGATAATCCATATTTCAAATTCTAATTATCACATTTTCATTTAAAACCAATTTCTATTTTTCTTTTTTATTTCATTTCCATTTCCTAAACAATTTCAACCCACATTCCTTCATTATACATTTCCAACATTTTTTTTTTAATATCCATGCCCATTTAAATCCATTCTATGCCATTTAATATTCAAAAAGGTCATAAACAAAATTCAACTTAAGATTTCAATCCATCTTTTTTTAGAATGCCATACACAAGAAAATGGCAACATGAAATGCAAGGCCATGATAACACCAAGCCAAGCTGCCAATGCTACAAGTCTCCACTGCAAGCCGTGCTTAGAGATGGCAATTGGATCCATTAAGGCAAAATCCATCCAATCCATCCATCAAAAAATCCATCCAATTCATCCACCACATAAAAAGTAAGTTAATGGATTGGATTAAATCCATCCATTTATATGTACGGATTGGTTCAATCCATCCAACATATTTTAAGGATCCAATGGATTATTTTTATTTCCGTTAGATTTATTTTTTAAAAACTAATAAAAAATAGAATTTTTTTTTAAACAAAATCAAATTTATTTTTTCGAAAAAAAAAACCGACTTTTTTTTCCAAAAAAAAACCGACTTTTTTTCAGAAAAAAAACCGATTTTTTTTATAAAAAACCGACTTTTTTTTCTGAAAAAACCGACTTTTTTGTTCCGAACAAAAAACCGACTTTTTTTAAAAAAAAAACTGACTTTTTTTTCCGAAAAAAACCGATTTTTTTTCCAAAAAAAACCGATTTTTTTTTGAAAAAAAACTGACTTTTTTTTCGAAAAAAAATTGACTTTTTAAAAAAAAAAAAAAATAACCGACTTTTTTTTTCCGAAAAAAAAAACCCGACTTTATTTCGAAAAAAAATTGATTTTTTTAAAATAAAAAAAAAAAATTGGATGGATGGATATCCATCCATTAAAAATATGTTAATGGATGGATTGGATGGATTTTATTTTTAACGGATGGATTGGATTGGATAATTTTAAGAAAATTTTAGTGGATTGTTAATGGACTAATGGATTATTTTGATCTATCCATTAACAATCCAATCCATATCCATCCAATCCATCCATTTTGCCACCCCTAGCCGTGCTTCATGAAACACTTTGAGCTACATGTTATTTGATCCTTCAAGGAGTAGCTCCCAGGTCAGTGAAGTGGAGACGGGCAATGAGCTTATTCAAGATGCATGGCTCTATGAAACATGCACGTTAGCCCTTCAATTGGTGGTAGATCTTTCCATCAACTTCTACAACTCTGTTATCCCACTTTTGAAAAAGGTGTTGATGCTCCTTGTAAGTTTTATAAAGCGCCCTCATCAAAGCCTGGCCGGCATTGGTATCGCGGCATATGTCCGTTGATGAGTAATGTCAGGGAATTGTTTTCTATTGAGAAATGTTGAGAAGTGGTTTTGACACTAACGGATGCAGCTAAATGCATCGCTCTCTAACTCTACATTCCTCAGATGGTGGGGGACTTTGCAATGGGAAATGGAAGTGGAGGTGGGTTTACACCAAATTGGCAGGATTATGTTCTCTCTAATTATCTGTACTATACTTCCTTGGTTATGCATTTTATTGGATTTGCTCACAGGTTTCTTCATAGTGATGTTGAAATTGTAGTCCAGATGGTTCTCAAGGTGTTAGACACATTGACATCATCCCAAAGAGCTCATTGACCTTTTGAAAAAACATAGATACCCTTTTCCATTCTAAACAGGCTGGCTTGAGCAAACCAATGTTGAAATAACTTGTACAGATATGTTCCTATCATCCGTGAATAGCTGCAGGACTGGAAAGACGGTTTATGTGAGACTGATGTTGACGGTTCATCCTTGCATGAAAATTGGAACAAAGATTTGCGACTATTTGCTGATGTGGCTGATGTTCTCATTGACACTGCCGTGGAGACTGTAACTTTTCAGGCTCCCGTTGTTAGCGAAGTTGTCGTTGCTGCGGCTAATTCCTATTGGCCTGTACAAACTTTAGCATCATGGTATAGAGAACAAGACAACTCTAATAAACCACTAGTGCGGATGATTGATGGTTTGGAAAGATGTTGCGGATCGGTCTTAACTGATTTTATCATTATGTTGAGTGAATGTTTTGTCGAAGTGCTTGTCCTTAGATATAATGTTCCACAACTACAATCGGAAACTTAGTGGTGAAGTTAGTTTCAAGGTTCCTGCTGAAGACTCATTTCATCTGGTTAAAGCCTTAAGTATGGTTGTTACTGAACTTCCTGTGGAGATGAAAGCTGAAGAACCTCAAAAACATCTCATTATTTGACAGCATGTTCTTTGGAGTCATACCTCAACGTTTGGGAATTAACAGCAGTTTGGTACAGTTGGATTTCATAACAATGGCTTCACAGATAACTCTATTTCCAAACGTTGCCTACACTATACCAAACTCAACTCAACGGAGAACACAGCCTGAGTCGATTGTCGTCGCCGCAAACATTTAGAACCTTCGCCACAACGCCACCTACTACTGCTACAGACTGTGATAGTAACCCAATTGCATTTTGGACAGTCGAATCATCTAAACATGGAGTGGTATTTAGCTGCTGTTTATTGAAGCATAACTTGGTACATAATAAATATGCTTCGAATAATGACGTGGATGTTACAAAGTGTAAATCTGAAACGGCAAGTGGGAACATCACAAAAGAAATGTCTGCAAATAAGGTAGTTGTTTCTCATGTACCCCAGGAGAGCTCGGCAAACATGCTAGCTGTAACGAGTTCATCACTCACTGGCAAATAAGTTTTCTTATCCTTTAAAAACTGAGAAAATGGCGAATGGGTTTGTTGGGTGTTCCAGCATATTTCCTTTTACTGTCTCTTGAGCTTCTGCAGGATTTGTTGGAAGGGGTTAGCCACTCGTTTACAAAGAACTTCCATTTTATTGACTCAGTGAAGGCATACCTTTCGTGTGCATTGTTACGAGCTTCAATTTCACAATCCCCCGTCATATTTCAGCATGCAACGGGAACATTCTTGGTGCTGTTACTGCGATTCAGGGAGAGTCTAAAAAGTGAAATAGGCATTTTCTTTCCACTGATAGTTCTTAGACCTCTGGATGGTTTAGAATTTTCTGTCAACCTCGGTGTTCTTCGGGTGTTAAAGAAAGTATGCAAGGATCCACAAATGCTTGTTGACATCTTTGTGAATTACGAATGTGATCTTGAGGCGTCAAACTGATTTGAACGAATGGTTACAACTCTGTCCAAAATAGCTTGCTGCTTCTCAAACAGTTTCAGTGTCAATCCAAATTGCATTACTTGGTTTTCTTGAAAACTTAACGTCTATGCACTGGTACAGAAATCACAACCTTACAATTTTGTGGCGAATCAACCTTTTTTAATACTTACTAGTTACATTGCAAAGGGGTGATGTTGAAGTTCTTGTCCTTGAAAAATTGTTTGTGTTGCTTGGGGTCATTTTGGGAGAGGCTTTTCTATCTTCTGAGCTTGAAAACGTGGTTAGATTTGTGATAATGACATTTGATCCACCAGGTTGGCTCCACAACGTCCAATTACGCGAGAATCAATGGTTAAGCATGCGGCATCATAGCATGTCCAGGGCCAAGCTGCGAAAACGGTGAGTACCGAACAACTGACATAAATTGCTCAAGTGATAATCAATGATTGTTTTGCCGACAAGAATTGCGAGATCACGTGTTGAACCAAACCACTGTCATGGTTGATACTCACCACTCAACTCAACTCATCGTCGTTATCATGAATATCATCACTGCAACAATCTCACTGTTATTAACCTTTCTTCTCACGATTTCAACTGTGAGCGCCATCTTTGATCAAGCCGGTTTGTTCACTTTCTCCCAGCTTCTGTAATTCAATATTAGATACACCAATGTGCTTGGTTTTAGGCAGTGAAGGAAGTGGCCTTTCAGAAAAATCTATGAAAGCATGTGAGCTTGTGAGCATTGCAATGACTGGAGAATATGAGTCACTCAATGTTTCTGTTGCAGGTGGTATTTTCATTGTAAACTATGGAGAACTTGAATACAAATTGAAGGTGCTTGAGTTAAAACCTTATTCAAGTGTAGAAACAGATATTGAAGTTGACATAGTTGATTCGATTGAATTCTCAGAACTAGGGGTGTTCAAAAATATGGTTAACTGAATTGTATATTAGAATTGAACTGAATTGCACTATAAAAAAACTGAACCATTTAAATGGTTAATGAACTGAACCATTTAATTAAAACAATTCAAATTCAGTTTAAAACTGGTTCAGAACCAATTTTCTTTTATTAACTAGTTTAATTATATAATTTAATTAGTTTTTAATATAAGGAAAAATTCACATTTAAATAAATTTTTCCTTGAAAAATACAATATTTTAATATTTCTAATTAATGACATATATTATATTTTTTATTCACATTCCCACTCTCTATGTTGTTCTTCCCCAAACTTAACCCTAGATTCTCAAATTTCACTCTATGTTCATTCTCACTCTCTGAAATTGTAACCCTCTTTCTCTCAGTCTCTATTACTTATACAGTTATAATTGAATGATACATCTTGCTAAGGCTAATGTTTGATCATTATGAAGGTTGTGTACGCCAGTTTTGTGGTTGCTACGGGTGGATCCAATCTAACAATCTGGCTACTTTTTGCTTTTGTGGTAATATTTCTCCACCAGAATTAGCATGGTTTGAATGTTTGGAACAAAATTTTATTTTATTTTGATTTTGCCTTGTTTTTCACATATTTCTTTTTGTCGGTTACAGGTTGCAAATCTGGCATTTGCAGCAGTAGAAACACATAGCTGGTATCGTCGTAAATTTGAAGATTATCCAAGCCGTCGGTTTGCTATTATTCCATTTATTCTCTGAGATTGTGAGGCATAGTGTAACTATCACAAAATATAACAGTAAATAACTACATCTTCTCAAGATGTACTTATTTAGGTGAAACTGTTTTTATTTATTTATGAAAAAAGCTTAGTTAAATAATTTATCATATGAGAAGAGTCCATTAGTTACATTCAAGTTGTTTCAATTGTTAGTTTGCGTTTTTGAATGGTTTATACAGGCACTTAGTCGTGATAAGAATGGCTCCATGAAAAAACTGCCATCAACACTTTTTGGGTCTATAAGATTTACTCTGGAAAATGCTGTAAATTGTACTAATAAGTCTTCATAAAATGACAAGGCATAATGTTAAGGCGTTTGCTTACCAAAAAGTTTAAAAAAAATCTAGATTTAAATCCAATTTTATTTTAAAAAATCACAAAAAACAGTTTTTTTTAATATTTAAGAAAACCAGTTTGAAAATCAGTTTGAAATTTGGTGAAAAAAATAATCCAGTTCTTCTAAAAAATTGGTTTTAAACTGGTTAAACTAAATTAAACTGGTTTAAAATGGTGAATTGGTTCTAAACTGGTTCTAAATTATAAACTGGTTCTGAACTGGTTCTGAACCGAATTGAATTGGTTTAATAGATTAACCACTTTTTGATAAAGTGGTTTTTAAGAACTGCATTGAACCATTAATATGGTTCGGTTCAATTCAGTTCATGAACCACGAACACCCCTACTCAGAACAGGCTCATCAACATGTTTTAATTCCAACTTGTATTTCGGCACCACACCATCATTTGCAACAATGAAAGAGTATTGAATATACTTATGAATAATGGGGTTGATACAGAATTAGCACTTGAAACCACTGGAGAAACCAATCTACACCCTATTCAAATGGCTGCACGGCTCGGTTTACGTAACATTCTTCAATGTTTGATTAATGGTAACTATAACTTTGACACGCCCATATTTTCCTTCAAACTGAGTAGAAAACGGAAAAAAAAAAAGAATGTTCCGCAAATGTAAATGCTGCTGCTATAATCTCTGCGGAAAATATGGTTGGAGAAGGGAATTATGATGTGAATGAGTTGGAACCATACCACCACGAGCAATACACGTCAAGCCTCACGTTGAACCAAGCCAGACTACTATTGCCCTGTCATCGTACCGCCACTGGTGTCTAATTGGAACGTCGCTTTAGAATAGTTTGGAAGATATATTCAGTCTCTTGTTTTTTCTGCGCATTGAACCTTGGCGCGACTGGCAGTGGTGGACCAAAGAGCCTTGAAATTGGTCAAGGGAGTTTTAAAGACCTTGATGTTAAGAAGAACCAAGGAAACAAATGATAAAAAAGGAAAGCATGAGGCTTACTACAGGATCATGTTCAGCGCGTATGGTTCGTTTTAATCCTCCTAGCATTCAGTCTGCAGTCTATTATAGAGAAACTCTTATTCAGGACCTAGCTTCTGCTCTTGTTAAAGGCACTCCACGAGAACAACAAAATGAGCTGCAACACGAATTTTCAATACATCCAAGAGCAAGTCGATCCAAGCCAAGAAGTACCAGGACTTGTTGAAAGTTCAATACATCCAAGAAGTACCTAGCTTCTGTTTTTTACAATGTTTGCAATTAATTTATATTTTAAAGATCCTTGAAAGTTGAATGAAACATTTGTATTTTGCATATTGCACATCAAGCATCATCTCTTGCATTGTTTCTTGCCTTTGCCAGGTGTCTTATATTTCCCTTTGGTCTTCATTCAGCCAAGCTGTTGCACCAGTATAATACACAGGCTAATCAGAGAAAGAAGATGGATAACTTTGAGCAAGAAAACTGTGAATTCCATAAGGAAGTGACTACTTTGAGGTTTGGTATGGAAAGGCTCTTTGCTTTAGTTGAGACTCTAATTGCTGCTCAGAATCAACCTTTTCCTCATATTTCTCAGACTCCGCTTCAAAAGACTGTGATTTCTGAAATCATTTCAGTGCCTATTTCGGTGGCTCCCATTAGCACTTCTAGTAGTTCTAAGAAGTACGAAAATGGTTTTGCACAAGAAGAAATAGCAAGTTGATAATACTATTTCGCAAGAAAAGCGTAAAGGATCTTGTAGCAAAAGTAAGCAACAACGACACATGGCTCAGTTTGATTCGATCTCGATGACCTATTCTGAATTATATCCTGCTTTAATGCATAGGAATCTGGTGCAAACAAGGACTCCGCCTGCTACCCCAAAGGATCTCCCATGGTGGTTTAAGTCTGGTCGCTTTTGTGCATTTCATCAAGGGGCACCCGGTTATGACATTGAGAATTGTATTCATTTGAAAGCTGAAGTACAAAGATTAGTGCAAAGCGGTATTCTATCTTTTGAAGCTCTGGACCCAATGTCCAGGAAAAACCATTGCCCAAGCAAGGAGGTGTTACTGTGAATATGGTGAGGGGATGTCCTGGAAAATACCATATCTCTGATGTGAGTTCAATAAGACGATCTTTGGTTGATATGCACATCAGTTTGTGTAAGCTTAGCTATTATGGGCATGATCATGCTTCTTGTAAAATTTGATCGAAGAATCCTCGTGGATGTTCTGTTCCGAAGATGGATCTCTAAGATATGTTGGATCAGAAGCTTCATATTGATCATGATGTGAATTTCATAGTTCCGCATTTCAATATGCCAGAACCGATTGCAATTTCTTATAACGATCAGAAGTCTGCTGCTTCTCCTTAGGTTATTTGTTCGCCAAGTTCTGCAACTTACAATTCTGATGAAGTTATGCCTTATAAGTGCAATGCTACTATGCTCGAAGATGGCAAGGAAGTTCCTATTATTGATATTAGTGGAGTGACCCGCAATGGTCGTATGTTTGCTTTTGTGCCTCCCAACAGGATTGAGGACGTTCCTTAAGGCATAAGCCCATACTGAAATAGTTTTCTCAAATCATTAGTTCATTTACTGCAATTTATTTCGTAATCTTTCATGTTTGTTAATGCTTTGTTTGCGTGTAGAACTTGTTTGTTTTGAATATTAATCATAATGTAATGAGTATGTTTGTCTTGAAGAAATTCATTTGCATTCGCTCATAAATTATTTTCCTGCATTTTCAATACCAACTTCTTGTTTAAACTCTTGGAGGGAGGATGATGAATTGAAAACACAAAATTTCTGGTTGTATGCTTTTGAATAAGACCATGCTGATGATGTAAGGCATTGTTTCAAATTCCCAAACACTGGAAATATAAGGAGGATAATCCCTTGTTAACCCCTTTGAGCCTTGAAATTGGAGTTTCTTTTCTAAATGAAAAAACCCTTACGTTTAACCTGGGGCAGGGTAGTCTTTAGTTAATTTGACCAAGCGTTCAAATTTCTAAAAGGAGTGTGCATCTAAGGACCGACCGCAATGGTTATCCCTCATTCCAAAGGGAAGAGGCAGTCACAACCTTTCAAACAGGTCAGATAAGCCAATGTCACATGATTTGTTCAAAAAAAAAAAGAAAGAAAGAAATCAAAAGAAAAATAAAAGCCCGCTAAGTCAAAAAAATTGAAAACAAGTGACTTAGGCAAAAATTAGGGCATCCCGCTGGACATCAAAAATTCAAAAGAATTAGTCCAGGAAAAAGCTAGGGAAAACAAATGAATGAAAAGCGCGAAAAGCAAAAAGAAATGATTACAAAGAAAAATCCTGAACAAATTTGTGTGACTACAGACAAAAGGGTGACTGTTATTCCCCGAAAAACCTCATTGGTTCTTAAACCATCATTTTCATTGGTTCCTCGACCATCACAAAATCCCTTTGAAAGATGAACATTCTTATCAAATTAGCTGAATGTATGACTGAAGAACATCACGGAGAATGGATAGGTACAAATAAATTTTGAGCCTAAAAATCCTTTTTTCTGAAAACGTGAACCAGACCACATTTCAACCCTCAAAAGACCTAATTGAAGCAGGGTTTATTTCGAAAGCATACTTTAATGAGATAGTGTTCCTGACTCCCATGAGTTGTGCTGAAAGATCTTTGTTGGTGTTGTATATGCATTCAAAAATCAATGTCGCATCCTAACTAGTGATTCGGTCAAAGGTTTTGGCGACATCTTTTCAGTAAAAACTTCAAGATTAACATGTGTAATTGCATTAGAATTATCATTCTCAGAATTAACATTTTCTACTCGCATACATTTGTTGACAACATTGAGGCTTACATATAAGCATCAATGATGAGTTTAATCTTTTGAGGTCTGAAACTCTTATGAGTATTTGGCAAATCATTTCAAGGAATGGTCATATCCAGGGGCATGTTTCCTGAAGATTTTGTTGAGCATGAGCAAGTTTGTTTTCCCAGTTGATGCTTTCACAGGGACAAAGCTTGAATACTTCATTGATAAAAGAATACGCCGAGTACAGTCAATCTGGGACAGTTACGTCGAGATTCGACGAATCTCTCAAAGTTTGAAGACTCTGGGGCAGATTATCTTAAGTTTCTTGAGAAAAAATTCTTGTATATCATGCAGCTTGGGGAAAAAGTTAATTATTATACGGCTGATCTAACACAACAGAACTCGACATTCTCCCCATTTGAGTTTGTCATTGTTGATGTTTTCCACGGTAGAGTCTGTTGATGATCTCCCGAATAGAGTTTGATCTTATTGATGCATTTCTCAGTTGAGAACTAGTTCAAGCATTCCAAACTTAGATTCCACTACTAAGTCTTGATTCAGATTTCCTCAGTCGAGCGTGGTTCTTCTTCCCCGACCTGTGTATGATCAAGCATATATAAGTGGGAATGTGATGTTCGATCCCATCTCATTGTGATAAAACTTGATGAGGAATCCCTAGCAGGTTCTTACCTCCTCTGTCATGGTTTGTTGCTCTTATGGCCAATTTGAATCATATTTTCCTCCTAAGAAGTGTTGATATAGCAGTCACCTGTTGGGTTTTCTCTCACCCTGTGTTGAGTTTTAAAATCCCCTACATGTTGACTTCCTACTATGGTGTTAACTTCTTAATCATCCCCGCGATTCCAAGATGTTTCTCAAGGTTGTTAGTGCCCAGAGAATTATCTTTGCTGATCCCAAATGGAGGTTGGGCAGTCATTACCACTGGTTATGAAAGATGGGATATGATCCTCATCAGATTCACTTCCCAGTGAAGGAATGTCAACAGTTATTCAAAGAACGGTAAGATCATGAAGCACAATGCTTAGAGTTCTCCTCAACAAGGTTAGCTCTTACTCCCCAGTAGAGTTTGTTGATATTTCCTCAGCAGAGTTTGTTCATATAACCAGTTGTTGACAAGATGATGGGCTCCTTCAAAGGTTTGTTATGGTGTGTTGAATTCATAAGGTCCAATGTTGTTCGATTTTTCCCCAGCTAGGCCTTGATCCGGATCTTCTCCAGCTGATTATGTTATGGTCAGGTAGTTGAGTAGTTTTGATGGTCCACCTCTCCTTTATGGTAGTCCCCACGCAGGGATTCATTTTTTTGCTGTCCACAGTATAAGTCATATGAGGAATCCTCACTCAGATTTTTACCCTCTAGACGTGTTGTTGTTGCTTTGGATGTCCCAAAATAGAGAACACCATTATTTACCTCTAAGAAGCATTGACATAGTGGCCGCTTGTCAGTTTTTATCTTGTCTTGTGGATGTCTTTCTCTCCAGGTTATTTTACCTAGAGATTTATCCTTGTTGATTCCCCAGTGGAGGCAACACATTATTGTTTCGAATATTTCCAATCATAGAGCAATGATGTTAACTTCTTATTTTCCCCGGCATGTCCAGGATGTATTTCTCTCCAGATTGTTTTACTCAGAGATGTGTCCTCCCAGTGAAGATTGTGCATCAATATTACAGCTATACGCCAGTGAAGTCGCTCATGATATCTTTATTCAAGGAATATTGATATATTAGTCACATGTTTGGTTTTCTCTCATTTATGATGAGTATTGATCTAAAATCTCCCCATAGTTTGACCTTTTGTTGTTTTCCTCAACAAGTCCAGAAGGTTTTGCTCAGATTTGGCTAATCCTCAGAGAGCTTTTCTCTTGTATCTCTAGCAGAGCTGCCTTGTTTTCCCAGTGGATTTTGTGTAAATGTTTATATGTTTACAATCCCCATCGGATCCTCTATTTTTCCGCAGCAGATCTCCTTATCTTATTGAAATGAAAGTTCATGTGAATTTTTATTATCCCTAAGAAGAGTTAGAAAGATTTAGGTTGTTATGATTCCCCAACAGCTTTCCTGTCATCCTCAAAGCAGAGTTTATGTTGTTATCCTCTTTGTGGATCATTGATGTTAGAAACTGATATTTGGGTTTCTCCCCCAAGGAGTATTTTCTTTTCTCCAGCAAGATTTGAGCCTTGTAGTAGGATTTATTTTCCTTTAATGGCTTTTATTTATCTCTTGCAGGATTTCTTTAGTTGAATCCCTAGCAGAGTTGCTAATGATATCTCCATCTTGTTGAGATTGGTCGAGTATTCGGTGGTGTTGTGATGTTTATTCACCCTCTGTTTATCCTTATGTCTGTTTTGTCAGCATATTCATACTCATATTCATTGCATGCACATTTATTTATTGTGCATAGCATATTGCTGTTGCATTGTGCATCTTGCATCTGTGCTGGTGATTCTTTGCTCTCTGGTGTTGTTATCCCTGCAGAGCGTGTGTGTCTTCTCTCCATTTAGAGTGTCGACCCGTAAGCAGAAAATACATATCTTTGTTAATTCCCCACTGAGTTTATGCCTCGTGGAAGATATTTATTTCAGTTTCCTCCCCAGTGCATTGTCTGGATGGAATTAATCCCCATTTGAGATATTTCCTCCTTGGGATGAGTCTTGTTTGACTGTTTCTCTCTGGTTTATTCCCGGATTGAACTTTGGTCCTTTTCTCTGATAACTGGGGCTTGTTACCTTTTCGGTTGATTACGTTGTCGTAACTGTTACTTGGTTGATAGTTGGTAATCCTCCTTTTTGAGCTTATCACCTTTGTCGTCCTACCCATTTAGTTGGTAGTAGGTGATATAGTTGGCTTATTAGCTTTGTCGTACTGCCCATTTAGTTGGTAGTAGGTAATATAGTCGGGTTTGATTACCTCGTTGTAGCTATCATTTGTTTGATAGTTGGTAATCTCTCCTTTATTTTCGGGTTTATTACCTTTGTCGTCCTGGCCTTTGTTGGTAGTAGGTAATATTTATCGTACCTCTTTTTTAGTTGATTACCTCGTCGTAGCTCTCACTTGGCTGATAGTTGATAATTCCTCTTTTTGAGCTTATTACCTTTGTCGTCATGCCCTTTAGTTGGTAGTAGGTAATATATCCGGATTTGGTTACCTTGTTGTAACCATCACTTTGTTGATGGTTGGTAATCTCTCCCTTTTGAGTTTATTACCTTTGTCGTCCTGCCCTTTAGTTGGTAGTAGGTAATATTTCTCGTATCCCTTTTTGGTTGATTACCTCGTCGTAACTATCACTTGGTTGATAGTTGGTAATCCCTCTTTTTGAGTTATCACCTTTGTCGTCTTGCCTATTTAGTTGGTAGTAGGTGATATAACTGGCTTATTACCTTTATCGCCCTGCCCTTTGTTGGTAGTAGGTAATATTTCTCATATCCTTTTGTTTGATTGCCTTGTCATAGCTATCACGTTGTTGGTAGTTGGTAATCTTTCCTTTTGATCATGCTATTACCGGATGTCTGGTAGTAGATGATCTCTTCCTCGAAGAAGATTGTTTCCTCCACTGTTAGGTAGTGTTTCCCTCTTTTGTTTTCCCCTTGTGGAGTCTTTTCTCTTTGCTCCCCAGCTTTTGTTTGTCTCCTGTGGCGTTTTCTGTAACGCCCCAGTTTTGGTTAGTTTTATTTAATCGAGTCGTTTTGATTATTTTATTATTATATTATTTTATTTTTGACTTTTATTTGGAAATATATTATTTTTCATTGTTGTTATGTTTTATCGCGTTTTGGGAGCGTTTGCGAGATATTTGAGTGTAGGGGTAATTGGGTCATTTTGCTTTATTTTCTTTAAGTTAGAAATAGAAAGAAAAGAGAGAAAAATAGTAAGGAAAGAAAAAGAGAAGAAGAAAAAGAGAAAGAAGGAAAAGAAGAGAAGAAAAAGAGAGAAAACTTGTGGATTAAGAAATCGATCAACTGACTTTCAAAAACACGGTTAAATCGGGTAAGGGTGCGAAACTCGATTATCTTATACTTGTGTATGATTATAAATGTATGTTTTTGGTTGTTATTGGATTGAAATTGAAATATAGAGTAAAACCCATAATATGTTGGAATTGTTAGAAATTGATATAATTTATGTCTGAAATCATGTTTTAGTGTCCCTTATTGTTGATACATGATAGACACATGTTGTTAGGCATTCAATTGGTAATTTTCTGGTGTTTAGGTGAGATTGGGAGTGATTTTTGGGTGAATTTCGCAGAAAAATTATGCAGGAAATTTCTGGTTTTTCCACTGTCCATACGCGTATCACTCAAGGCAATACGCGTATTGGTTAAGGCAATACGCGTATGGCATTGAAGAAATGTGAGCAATACGCGTATGGAGTTCCATTTTTCTCGGCCATCTGCCCATTTGCGTAATGGTACGCGTAAGGTTGAGGGCAATACGCGTATGAAGTGAGGCAATACGCGTATTGGAGTTTTTAGTGGGATTGTTAGGAGGAATTGGTCTCTACCCATACGCGTATCAAGTTGGGCAATACGCGTATGGAATAGGCGAGGGAGCAAGGCAATACGCGTATGGCTCAGGGCAATACGCGTATGGCCAAGAAGATTGCAGAATTGTGTTTTTCGCGATTACTTTTCTTGTTCAGTCCGTAACTTGTGTTCCGATTATCTGTTTTTAACATTCTTGGTATCGTTGAATAGCTATTGAACTGTACTTTCTTATGATGATGGTTTTGAGATTGTTGACCGATTTAATTATGTTGGGAATTTGGAAATGTGTCGTTTTGTCGACTTTTGCCGTTTTAATTATGCGTAATTGATGTGTTATCATGCAATGTGCTGGTGATATATGTTATATGACTTGTGTGCTGATTATATGAGGTGAATGCATGTGTTTAAATGTTGTGATGAGGGTTTGTGGCCTTATGGCAATTAAATGCAGTGTTTTGGGCTTGAGTGCAAAGCATGATTATTGTTGAGGGAGATGATTGCATATATGTATGCATTTGAATGTCATGAGTCATTGTATGCCAAGCATCATGATATGCATTCTTGTGATGTCGTGTGCCCTTGTGGGGTGTGAACGACGAAACGATTCCAGAGGGAATCCGCTATAACATCGTGTGCCTTATACAAAGAGGACCTAAAGCGATGATTATAGACGATCGTGTGCCTTATACAAAGAGGACCTAAAGCGATCAGATTGTGTGCCTTATACAAAGAGGACCTAAAGCGATCCATAAACGTCGTGTGCCTTATACAAATAGGTGTGAGCGACGGGGAACATCGTTTTCCCGACGGGGAGTTACACTAAGTAACAAGCGATGGTTCTAATAGTTCCTGAGTGAATTAGTGTTGATATGATGGATGGATGATACCGCATTGCATTGCATAGAGTCGTTGTGTCGGCCTCTGTGCATTTGCATAAATCATGAATGGATTGATTTTGTGTGGAATTGTGAATGGAATTGATGAGTTGAGATATATATATATATATATATATATATATATATATATATATATATCCTGTTGATAAAATGCATTTATTTAATTATATATGCCTTGGTGATGAATATATGATGATATGCATTGTGTTGTTTTGTGTTTGAATTCTGGTATAAGTTGTGGTGACAATATTACATGTGTATTTTGGTGTTATTATATAATTGTATGCAATTATATTATGATTGTGTTTCTCACCCTTCTGCTGTTTTAATGCTCTATGAGGCATTGCAGATTAGATGCTGGAGGTCTTTTTGTGAAGCTTAGGTCTTCATTCTTTTGTCGGTCGGCTCTGATATGTAGCACCGAGTAGTCGGGGAGATCGTTGTGATTTATGTGTATATGTGTATATGCCTTATGGATTGTATATGTATGGATCTGTGTATGACAGACAAACTCTTTATGTGATATATATATATATATATATATATATATGAGATTCAGTTGCAGATTTTTCGCTTTTATTCTGTATCTGATTTGTGGGTAGAAGGAACTAAGTTCCTCTGTTAATTGCTACCTGATTGTTGCATATCTTTATGAGCAGGTTTATTATGTTTTGTCTCAATTGATGTGACGCCTTCGTCTATGCCATGAATATTTAATTATACTCTGATGA
Source organism: Lathyrus tuberosus (assembly GCA_022829125.1). NCBI lineage: Eukaryota > Viridiplantae > Streptophyta > Magnoliopsida > Fabales > Fabaceae > Lathyrus > Lathyrus tuberosus. The sequence goes on from JALAZF010000081.1 coordinate 8,685,154, forward strand.
AATTTTTATTGCTTTATTTAATTGGGGGTATAGATTGGGGGTGTTACATTTTCTCCCCACAAAGGTCTTGTGTCTGCATATCATCCGCATAATTATATCATTTTGTGGTCTCTTAGGGCCATCACTTAGGTTTATTGTTATATTTAAGTCTCTTCTATCTCGTCGAGACAAGGATGTTCATCTTCATATCTCCGGATAGAAGAAACTTAAATAGAGGCAGCTGTAATACCCTAATTTTTACCCCTAAGATCCCACACGTCATTTGCATCTGCGTCACAAACAAGATCACCAATATCAGTGTGTTTTTATTACTTGCTTTATGTTTGCTTCTGTTTACTAACCTCCAACCAAAATACCAAAAAATATTTTGCAATTTTTGCTTGTTTCTTCTTCTCTGCGTGTTTAGGGTTTTGCAAGGAGATTGATGACAAAGGCATGTCTTGGCTCTTGTGTGGCTATTCGGTTATGGTCGAGATCAAATGGGAGTTTGACCTAATTTTGGTCAAACTGTCAATGGATTGCTTGAATTGTAAATTGGTTGTGGAAGTGGTCTATTTCTCAGTCAATGTCTATCAAGGTTAAGTTTCCTTGTACTGGAATTCATCAGATGATCAAGAAGTGATTTATGAGAAGTTTGGTCCAAGTTATCATGATCAAGTGCCCATCAGTCCATTAATGGTGCATTTGTGGATTTATTTTCACAGAGATTGATTCAGACAAATTCAAAGTGATTCGAAACTTATCTCGTTATTTTATCAGAGATTTAGAGAATTTTATGGAAAAGTTTAAATGGATTCAAATGATCGTTGTTTCAGTTGCGAGTTATTCGGTGGTTCAGGAGTAGCTTTGTTCATATTAATCAGATTGCTTTGAGTGGTTAGTTCAAATTTAGTTTTGTATTAAATCAAGATTTCATGCCCATTTTGATTTTCCATTTTTTCTAAATCATTGTTATCCATATCAATCTCAAAATCCAATTTCCAAATCCTATTTCCGTATTCCAAAATTCTTCATATCCATTATCAATTGTTCAAATCCAATTTCCAATTACAATTTTTCAATTATCCATAACCAATTTTATCCATTGTATCTATTTTGATAATCCATATTTCAAATTCTAATTATCACATTTTCATTTAAATCCAATTTCTATTCTTTTTTTATTTCATTTCCATTTCCTAAACAATTTCAACCCACATTCCTTCTTTATCCATTTCCAACATCTTTTTTATAATATCCATGCCCATTTAAATCTATTCTATGCCTTCAATTGGTGGTAGATCTTTCCATCAACTTCTACAACTCTGTTAATCCACTTTTGAAAAAGGTGTTGATGCTCCTTGTAAGTTTTATAAAGCGCCCTCGTCAAAGCCTGGCCGGCATTGGTATTGCGGCATATGTCCGTTGAAGATTAATGTCAGGGAATTGTTTTCTATTGAGAAATGTTGAGAAGTGGTTTTGACACTAAAGGATACAGCTAAATGCATCGCTCTCTAACTCTACATTCCTCAGATGGTGGGGACTTTGTAATGGGAAATGGAAGTGGTGGTGGGTTTACACCAAATTGGCAGGATTATGTTCTCTCTAATTATCTGTACTATACTTCCTTGGTTATGCATTTTATTGAATTTGCTCACAGGTTTCTTCATAGTGATGTTGAAATTGTAGTCCAGATGGTTCTCAAGGTGTTAGACACATTGACATCATCCCAAAGAGCTCATTGACCTTTTGAAAAAACATAGATACCCTTTTCCATTCTAAACAGGCTGGCTTGAGCAAACCAATGTTGAAATAACTTGTACAGATATGTTCCTATCATCTGTGAATATATGCAGGACTGGAAAGACGGTTTATGTGAGACTGATGTTGACGGTTCTTCCTTGCATGATAATTGGAACAAAGATTTGCGACTATTTGCTGATGTGGCTGATGTTCTCATTGACACTGCCGTGGAGACTGTAACTTCTCAGGTTCCCGTTGTTAGCGAAGTTGTCGTTGCTGCGGCTAATTCCTATTGGCCTGTACAAACTTTAGCATCATGGTATAGAGAACAAGACAACTCTAATAAACCACTAGTGCGGATGATTGATGGTATGGAAAGATGTTGCGGATTGCTCTTAACTGATTTTATCATGATGTTGAGTGAATGTTTTGTCGAAGTGCCTGTCCTTAGATATCATGTTCCACATCTACAATCGGACACTTAGTGGTGAAGTTAGTTTCAAGGTTCCTGCTAAAGACTCATTTCATCTGATTAAAGCCTTAAGTATGGTTGTTACTGAACTTCCTGTGGAGATGACAGAGCTGAAGAACCTCAAAAACATCTCATTATTTGACAGCATGTTCTTTGGAGTCATACCTCAAGGTTGGGGAATTAACAGCAGTTTGGTACAGTTGGATTTCATAACAATGGCTTCACAGATAACTCTATTTCCAAATGTTGCCTACACTATACCAAACTCAACTCGACGGAGAACACAGCCTGAGTCGATTGTCGTCGCCGCAAACATTTAGAACCTTCGCCACAACGCCACCTACTACTGCTACAGACTGTGATAGTAACCCAATTGCATTTCGGACACTCGAATCATCTAAACATGGAGTGGTATTTAGCTGTTGTTTATTGAAGCATAACTTGGTACATAATAAATATGCTTCGAATAATGACGTAGATGTTACGAAGAGTAAATCTGAAACTGCAAGTGGGAACATCACAAAAGAAATGTCTGCAAATAAGGTAGTTGTTTCTCATGTATCCCAGGAGAACTCGGCAAACATGCTAGCTGTAACTAGTTCATCAATCACCGTGGCAAATAAGTCTTCTTATCCTTTAAAAACTGAGGAAATTGCGAAAGGGTTTGTTGGGTGTTCCTGCATATTTCCTTTTACTGTCTCTTGAGCTTCTGCAGGATTTGTTGGAAGGGGTTAGCCACTCATTTACAAAGAACTTCCATTTTATTGACTCAGTGAAGGCATATCTTTCGTGTGCATTGTTACGAGCTTCAATATCACAATCCCCCGTCATATTTCAGTATGCAACGAGAACATTCTTGGTGCTGTTACTGCGATTTAGGGAGAGTCTAAAAGGTGAAATGGGCATTTTCTTTCCACTGATAGTTCTTAGACCTCTGGATGGTTTAGAATTTTCTGTCAACCTCGGTGTTCTTCGGGTGTTAAAGAAAGTATGCAAGGATCCACAAATGCTTGTTGACATCTTTGTGAATTACGACTGGGATCTTGAGGCGTCAAACTGGTTTGAACGAATGGTTACAACTCTGTCCAAAATAGCTTGCTGCTTCTCAAACAGTTTCAGTTTCAATCCAAATTGCATTACTTTGTTTTCTTGAAAACTTAATGTCTATGAACTGGTACAGAAATCACAACCTTACAATTTTGTGGCGAATCAACCTTGTTTAATGCTTACTAGTTACATTGCAAAGGGGTGATGTTGAAGTTCTTGTCCTTGAAAATTTGGTTGTGTTGCATGGGGTCATTTTGGGAGAGGCTTTTCTATCTTCTAAGCTTGAAAACGTGGTTAGATTTGTGATAATGACATTTGATCCACCAGGTTGGCTCCACAACGTCTAATTACGCGAGAATCAATGGTTAAGCATGCGGCATAGGTGAAATGGGCATTTTCTTTCCACTGATAGTTCTTAGACCTCTGGATGGTTTAGAATTTTCTGTCAACCTCGGTGTTCTTCGGGTGTTAAAGAAAGTATGCAAGGATCCACAAATGCTTGTTGACATCTTTGTGAATTATGACTGTGATCTTGAGGCGTCAAACTGGTTTGAACGAATGGTTACAACTCTGTCCAAAATAGCTTGCTGCTTCTCAAACAGTTTCAGTTTCAATCCAAATTGCATTACTTTGTTTTCTTGAAAATTTAATGTCTATGAACTGGTACAGAAATCACAACCTTACAATTTTGTGGCGAATCAACCTTGTTTAATACTTACTAGTTACATTGCAAAGGGGTGATGTTGAAGTTCTTGTCCTTAAAAAATTGGTTGTGTTGCTTGGGGTCATTTTGGGAGAGGCTTTTCTATCTTCTAAGCTTGAAAACGTGGTTAGATTTGTGATAATGACATTTGATCCACCAGGTTGGCTCCTCTAATTGTGGTGAAGGCTCAACCATATTAGAGGAGATTGATGAGGCATGTAAGTATATCCATATTGTGGTAATGATCCTCACAATGATGGGACAACTTGAATACAAATTGAAGGTGCTTGAGTTAAAACCTTATTCAAGTGTAGAAAAAGATATTGAAGTTGACATAGTTGATTCAATTGAATTCTCAGAACAGGCTCATCAACATGTTTTAATTCCAGCTTGTATTTCGGCACCTGTCATATCCCAAATTTTGACCACAAGATTTTCCATTATTGTGAGGATCATTACCACAATATGGATGTACTATCATCCTTCATCAATCTCCTCAAGGATTGTTGAGTCTTCACTACAATCAAGAATTAGGGTTTCAAGCCCTCTCAGAGCATTTAGACAAAAGATCAATCAAGAAATGACATGATCTTCAACTTGTCTAACCTCTCAAACATCCATAAAGGATCAAGAGGTCTCCCATATCAAGAATCAGGCACAAAGTTGCAACATTCCAAGTTGATTGATCCTCGAAAACCCTAGTGTCACCAAATTAGGGTTTTGGTCGAGTGAGACCTCCAGAGTGAAGTTTTCATAGGGGAATGAGGTAAAGCTTCAAAATGTGACTCAATATGCTCAAGATAACCCTAGGCGTCCATTTGCAAAGTTAAAACACCCTCAGAGAATGCATTCCTCAAAAGTCGGGAATTAGGGTTTGTCATACCCCAAATTTTGACCACCAAGATTTCCCATCATTGTGAGGATCATTACCACAATATGGATATACTTACATGCCTCATCAATCTCCTCTAATATGGTTGAGCCTTCACCACAATCAAGAATTAGGGTTTTAAGCCCTCTCAGAGCACTTAGACAAAGGATCAGTCAAGAAATGACATGATCTTTAACTTGTCTAAACCTCTTAAACACCCATAAGGAATCAAGAGGACTCCCACATCAAGAATCAAGCACAACGTTGCAACATTCCAAGTGGATAAAGCCTCAAGATCGACAATGTCACCAAATTAGGGTTTTGGTCGACCAAGGCCTCCATGCTTCAAAGCTTAACCCAAGATACTCCAAGGGACCTCATAAACCCAATCATCAAGTTAATTTGACCTCAGGGGATTCATTTACTAAAAATCAGGAATTAGGGTTTCTTGACCTAATTCACCCCTAAGTTGACTTTTGGGACAAAGCATGAGCCAAGACCTCAAGACATGATTTGAGGGCCTCCAATACACCACATTGATCCATTGCAACAATGGATTGGCCCAAGAAACTTGGCTCACAAGTTTAAATTTCACCAAGACCACAATTAGGGTTTTGAAGAAAAAAGTCAACTGTACCTTTGACTTTTGACCAAGACATGCTCCCAAACCTTGGGACATGATTCAATACACCCTATAACACCTATGGAATCCACCCACTAGGTTTGATTTAGGTCAAGGACTTGATTTTACAAAGGATCGTACAGTTTGGATTTCATCCGATAAAAAGTCAACTGTGCACAAAATCAAGTTTGACTTTTTGGAAATTTTCACAAATATGGTTCCCCTAAGTCAAAAATAATGTTAATGTATGATATTGATCACCATTCATCAAGAAAAATCAAGAAAAGTGTGGTTTCTTGCAAAAGGGGCAACCTTGAGAAACCAAAATTTTTCCAAGTTATGGAATAAAAGTGATTTTGGTACCAACTTCCAAGGACCATAACTTGAGATCCAAGCAACCATTTTGGGTGATCCAAAGCTGGATTTGTAGGTCTTGCTACATTCTACAAAAGCTTCAACTACCTCCAACTCCAATTCTGTATGGATTTTGAGTTATGGAGTGATCAAAATGACAAAAACATGAAAATGACACTTTTTCCAACACTTAGTGGAAATCTGCCTAAGTTACCAGCCTTGAACATCAATGTTCATGAGGGTTTTTTAATGGGATCCAAATAGTTTCAAAACAAACTATAATCACACATGTTTTGTATCATATGAGGGCTTTCTAAAAATCATAAGAGCCTCACATAACTCAACCTGAGCAAGGAGATATGAACCCTCAAAATCACCATTTCCAACTGTCCTAAGCAAGACAGATTTTGTGCATTTGCTCGATTTGGAAAATTTGGACAACTCCAAGCCTTGTCATCTATTTGGACACATCTGAGAATAAAACAAAAGGAGAATGATCTGATCCCCAAGCCTCCCTAGTCTAAGAATCTACATATAGCCATGCCAAACCTAAAAGAGTTAAAAAGTGCCAAGACTCCAATTTTGTTTCAATGCATTCAATGGATGCATCAAGGTGGCATGAACTGAGGCAAGTTTAACTGAATGAGTCAAGCCTTATCTCTGAACCAAAAGACCATAGACCTGTGCTCTAACCTCAAGTCAATGGCTAGAGGAGACATGATATTCCATTTTATCCATAATGTGCAACAGACCTACTGCAGTTGCCACACACTATTGTTGCCAAAACAAACTTGACACACTATAAATAGAGCTCAATTGTGATCAGTTTGAGTACACCAAAGCACCCAAATTGATGCTTTACTCAAAATATCTCCTTCACTCCAATTTTTGCCTTCTTACTCAAGTCACTATCGGGTTTTGAGTTTGAGAGCAATTCCAACCAAACCAATCACACACACACCTCATAAACATCATATGTGAGTGATCCATAACACAAAATCACATCTAGAACATCAGATTCTCAAAATCACCAGCCACTTGCACAAGCTTTTAGCAGATTTGCAGTTGAGGTGCCATATCAAGTTCCAGCTCATTTCAATCCACTCCAAGCATTCAAACACACTCCTTGGCACCTAAGGAAGCTGTCCAGATCATTGGAATCTAGCTGTAACACCTCTATCACCAAACTCGATCACCAGCTGCAAGAGGTAGGCCTGAACCCTTCAAACTCTATGATCCATGCATCATGAATGAATTTTTGAGTTACCATCTTGTTTATGCGTGTATATGGAGTAATAACCCTCAATCAATTGCCATGAATCCATCGTGTATAGAATTTCATTGTGTTTATGCTGAAATTAGGGTTCTTGAGGTTTTCTTCTGATTTCTCACTCCATACTTAATATAAATGCAATTAATCTATATGGTTGTGATACTTGTTTAAAAACGAACAAGATTGGTACTTGAATCGTGCAAAACCATTGAGAAATCATAGAGAAAAGTGAGAAAATGCAAATCTGCAAAAACAGAGGGTGCGGGCAAGAACCAAGTGTTCTTGGCGCCATAATTCAAATTTCTTAATTTTAGTTATTTTTGTTTAATTGATTCAAAAATTAATTTCTCTCTGAATATTTATGTTTTTGAATTGATTCTTTTTCTCAAAATTCACTAAAATGTTTAAATATTTTATTTTACAAAAAAAAATCCAATTTATATTATTTATTTAATTTGGTTAGAATTTTTGTAATTAATTTCATTTTATTGTTTTTTAACATTTTAAAAATGAAATTCCCACTTTGATCTTTCAAAACCAATTGAATTTCAAACTTTCATATGATTAAACATGGTTTTTCAAAATATTTGTTAAAGTTTACAACTTGTTTTTAAATATATTTGATATTTTATCATTTATTATTTAAATTTCCTTTGAAAAATGACATTTTAATTTAAAATTAGGGTTTCCTCTCGATTTTAAATTTTTAAATAACACTTTTGGGCCTCTATTAGAGTGTAAGATCCATTCCCTTTGTAAATACACAATTTTTGGGCTTCAGTCATTATATAAGTTCCTCTGTGGTTTTCAAAACCGCGACGCGATCGTCGCCTTTTCAAAATCTTCAATTGGGCATCTCCTCGAGCTATAAGCCCCAACTCTTGTATAAAAATAACTTTTATGGGCCTCTTTGTAGCGTGTAAGTCTCATCCTTTTGTAAATAAATAAATTTGGGCCTCAATCATTGTATAAGTCCCACTGTGATTTTAAAACCTCGGCGCGGTCGTCACCTTTTAAACGAAAACCATATGGGCCTCTCCTTGAGTTGTAAGCCCCACTTCTTTTCTTTTTAAACACTTTTGGGCCTCTAATAGAGTGTAAGACCCAACCCCCTTTTGAAAACCAAACTTTTTTGGGCCTCAGACATTGTATAAGTCCCGACACGATTTTCAAAATGACAGTGCGATCACTGTCTTTCACTGGGCCTCTCCCTGAGTTATAAGTCCCATTCTTTTTCTTAAAACACACTTTGGGCCTCTCCTTAAGTTGTAAGACCCATCCCTTTGTACAAAAAACCTTTGTTGGGCCTCATGTCATTGTATAAGCCCCAGTACAATTTTCAAATCAACGGTACGATTACTGTTTTTTTTCATCTGGGCCTCTCCTTGAGTATAAGCCCCAAAAATCTCTTCAAAACAACTGCCCTTTTGATTTAGGTTCAAACTCATAGTTGTTATCAAAACTTTCTTTAATTTCTTGAACAACTAACCATACAGCTGTTACAATGGAAGCTTGCTCGCCTGTAAGTTTTATCAGCTTTCATTTACTTGCTTTCATATATATATATATATATATATATATATATATATATATATATATATATATATATATATATATATAGGCTAAATTACCTACAGGGTCCTTTAAGTTATTTAATTGTAACACTTTGGTCCTTTATGTTTGTTTTGCTTCAAATAGGTCCTTTATGTTACATAACTGTTGCAACGTTACCCTCTTAATGAACTTCCGTTAAAAAAAACCTGATGTGGCACAAACGTTGCTTATGTGGCGTTTAACAGTGCTGAGGTGTAATTTTAGCTAGTGATTATTTATTTATGTTATTACCAGGTGAGGAAAATAAAAGGTTAAATATGAAATCCCCAAATTAGAACCCTAATCTTCATCTCTCCATCTATGGCATCTCTCTGTAGCAGTGGTACAAATCAAAAAATTGAAAGCGGAAGTACATTCATTTCGAGATCATCTCCACTTGCAATCGGACCAACCTGTTCTTGTGGTACCAAAGCAGTGATAAGGAAGGTTAAGAAGCAAGGCAGAAATGTGGGGAATCTATTTTGGGGATGTAAATATTTTCAAGTATGTGGGGAAGCTATTTTGGGGAAGAAAAGTGGTATTTTATCTCATTTTTCTGTGTGTAAGTGAATAGTATGTTTAACTCCATCAATGATTTTGTTTTGTTGACAGAGTGAAGATGATAATGTTGGTTGTAATTTTTTTGAGTGTTATGTAAACCAACAAAGTGATGAAGGCAAACCAGAGATACAAGACACATACAATTCAAAATGTTCCAAGTGTGGTGAAAAGGATGTACAAATCAACATGCTTAGAAGGGATGACAACTGCAATAAGGAGATGTTGAAGAACATGTTGAAGATGTTGAAGATATTAGTTTATGGCATAATTTGTTTAGTTTTCATTTTAGTAGTCTTGATGTGTATGTTGGTTAAGAAGTGGTGATGACAATTGAGAATATGTGTTATTTGTTTTGCATCTCTGTTATCTGTGTTGCACTTGTATACCAGTCTTGTTACTGCAATATGTGTAAGCAGTTTTGCATTTAATGTTATTGTTGTTACGACTAATACAACTTAAAGGACCAATTTGTTACAACTTAAAAAGTTATAGGACCTGGTTGTTACAATTTAAAAATAACTCATAATAATGCACAGCCACAACAGAATTATAACACAACACATAATAACGCATGTCACCAAAATATTGTTATAAGATCCAAAATATTGTTATAACACAACCATAATAACACATTATAACATCCAAAATATTGTTATAAGATCCAAAATATTGTTATAAGATCCAAAGTAGGTCACCAATACATTGTTATAACATCCAAAATATTGTTATAAGATCCAAAACACCTAGTTATACAAGACTACATATTTAGTTCCAAAATACATTGAGTTCCAAAATACAGACTACATATTTAGTTCCAATACAGGCTACATATTTAGCTCCAACATTTTATTTGGCTTTTCTCTTAATAGGCAGCTTTGGTCTCTGACTTGTTGGTTGCTGGATTGATGTTGGTCCTGGTCTGGCCCTTCTCATGGCAAGTAGCTGAGAAACTGTGATAGAGTGTCTTGTTTGAACTCTCTCTGAGGCTGCTGATCTCCTAGTTTGAACTCCTTGGGACTGTTGGGACTGGACTGTTGGAGATGAAGTGGTGGCACTTTGGGATTGCCTAGTCTGAACTCTTTTAGTTGGTTGGGATTGGACTGTTGGAATTGTAGCAGTGGCTGTTTGAGATTGCCTTGTTTGAACTCTTTTTGTTGGCTGGGATATGACTGTTGGAACTGTAGTAGTGGCTGGTTGAGATGGAACATGTGCTGGTTGGGATGGAACATTGACAGGTTGAGATTGTATTGGTGCAGATGGACATGATGATTTGTTGTGTCCAGAAGTACCACATCTTGAGCACTTATTTGGCAATCCCTTTCTAGAAACATTTCTTGAATCCTTCCTCTTTTCATCAGCATCCTTGTTTTTGCTTCTTTTTGGCCTCTCTGGTGCCCTTCTGGATGGGGGTGGAAGTATATCAGGATATGGTGTCAATTCCCACATATTTTCCTCATTTGTTGGATAGATTAGTGGTTGGTAGCAAGCCTGATAATTTTCCTTCCTGTAATATGAAGGAATGTACTCAGCTAGGTCTTCAGATCTACCTTGGATGCAACAAATTGCATGACAACATGGAATTCCAGTTAGCATCCAATGCGTGCATGAGCACTCAAACCTCTTAAGGTCAACAATGTATTTCTCTCCAGGCACACTTGTATGCCTTACTTCATAAATTTTGTCACCTGATAACCTATAAACAAATGAAAAAGGAAAGGAAACTTTAATATTTGAATTACTAAATAGACTGAATTTATACATAAATAATTAATGAAGTACCTTGCCATAAAGAATCTTGATATTTCTTGCCTTCTTTCAAGCACCTTCTTAATCCTTGGAAGTACAGACTCAACATAATCTTCAATTTTAGCTCTATTAGTTGCCCATCTGTCCATGAGGTAGACTCTAATCTCTTCTAACATTGTTACAATTGGCTTTTGTCTTGCTCCAATTATGACACTGTTAAAAGTTTCAGACATGTTGTTCACCAACACATCACTTTTGGTACTATACTTGAACTGTGACTTACTCCAGAATCTAGGAGGAATCTTCCATAAATGTTTGAATGCCTCTTCATTTACTTTCCTAATCTCCTTCATTTCCCTTTCCCATGCTTGGGGATATTTAGCCTTGGCAGCCCTCCACATTAATTCCTTCAACTGTTTTCCTGGAAACCTTTTTCTAAAATTGCTATACAAGTGTCTAACACAAAATCTTTGATCAAATCCAGGTAACAATTCCTCTATTACAGGTAACAGACCCTGATCAGTTTATAAACACACAATGCTACAACAATAAGGGTCTACTTGTTACAATTTAAAAACATTAAGGACCTATTAGTTACAACTTAAAACATTAAGGACCTACTAGTTACAATTTAAAAACACTAAGGATCTACTTGTTACAATTTAAAAACATTAAAAACATTTTAGTTACCTTCTGCTGGTCTGAAATGAAAGTAATGTTCTTGCACACTTCTGGTCCTCCCAAATCCTGAACTAGCAGATCAAAAAACCACGCCCAAGAATCTTTGGTCTCTGCTTCAACTACAGCCACTGCAATTGGTAACATTTGTTCATTGGGGTCTCTACCAATTATTGGTCTACAAAAAGTAAAACTTTTCTTGCAGGCTTCAAGGCACATATATAATCTGTGGAAACTTGGAAGTAATGGCTCGCTCACATAATTTTCAGGTTGTTCTTCAATTTCATGTGGTTGTTGTTCAGTTGCTTGGACATTCACCTTGATGGTGTTGTTTGGGTTAGACCTCAGAAGTTCATGTGTGTAGTCATACAATCTACGCTATTGTTCTTTAAATGACCCTTCCACAATTGCAAGTGCTGCCTTCCTTGCCCTATAAGCTTTCATCCTATTCATACCAGCATTCCATTTCTCATGTAGTTTTTCACAAATAGCAGTCAGTTTCACATCAGGATTGAGTCTAACTGTGGAGTATAGTTTCTTACCAAGCCACTTAGTATTAAACATCCTAACATTGTACTCTCTATTACAAGTATGGTTGTCATTAAGTGTTCTTAATTGCCAAGTATCCTCATTAGGCAATTTAAAACACAAAGCCACCCATTCACACCCATCCTTGCATCCCACTCTAACCCTAGTTTTTTCATTCTTCAAAAACCTCAAATACCTACCATTATGAACAGCATAACTTGCAATAGCTTCCTTGAACTCATCCTTTGTTGAAAACAAGCTTCCCAATTCCCACTTATAGTCATTAAACTTCTTAGGCATGACAAATGGTGGGTGTTTTACCTTGCTATCCTCATCTGAATAATCACTACTCATGTCATCCTCACTCTCTAATTCTTCAGTCACATAGTCAGAATCAGAAAAACCAAGACATGCCTTTTTACCTCTCCTTCCTTTTATTTCAAAATCAAGCACATCTTCATCACTTGGTGTTTCATCCACAACAACTTCACTTCCTTTATCCACCTTCTTTTTCATAGGTCTACCCTTGTTTTTTTGGGAACTGCCAGATGTCTCAGTTGAAACCTGTTTTTTCTTCTTTGGTCTTCCACCCTTCCTTTTTCTTTTTTTAGGTGTCTCATCTGCTAGTAACTCATCAACAAGTTGATCATTTTGGCCAGCAGTGACACCTCCTTCTCCTAACAGCACTGCATCAAAACCATCGTTTAAAATCTCATCATCTGAGTCATCAAACATGTCTCCTAATGGACTGTCATCACTATCATGTTGGGGCTCATTTACATTGTCATGTTGGGGCTCATTTACATTGTCATGTTGGGGCTCATTTACATCCTCATGTTGGGGCTCACTTACATTCTCATGTTGGGGATCACTTACATTGTCTTGTTGGGGCGCATTTACATCCTCAGATTGGGCTTCAGTAACATTCTCAGGATGGGGCTCGAAAACATCCTCAGATTGGGCCTCAGTAACATCACCAGATAGGGGCTCAGGTAGGGCAACTACTATATCAGGTTGAGAAATAGGATGAACAATGTATATGTCAACCGTACCCTTAGTCTTTGACCAGTTCAGTGCTTCTATTGCACCATAGTCATTTTCTAAAGCCTTCAATGTTCCAGCAAAGTCGTATCATATTTCAAGAACACCTGGATGCTTCATCTCTTTAACAACACCTAAAATCTCGAAGTAACTCCATCTATCACCATCGCACTTCCAGTTTGACACTTCCCCCCCTTCATATTTGTCACCCACAAAATATCCCCCATGATGGAAATCAACGTAAAATACATCCATATCTATCCTAACCTATTAACATCAAACAGACCCAAAACTAAAATCAATCACATCTAGCGATTTGAAGCACTAAGAAGAACACCAAACTAAAATCAATATAGACATAAAAAACGTACCTCAAATTCTTCACCTTCAAGACCGTATCCGTCAATGGCGTCTTCGTCTTCGTCCCTGAGCTGAGTTGAGTATTCTTCACAATAAGAGTGTTCACCTAAACCTGATTAGGGTTAATGAAGAAATTAGGGTTGGATAACATAATTTTTAATAGAACATTTACACCTGGTAAAAAAATAAATAAATAATAAATTGAATAATTACACATAAGCAATGTTTGTGCCACATCAGGTTTTTTTTAACGGAAGTTCATTAAGAGGGTAACGTTGCAACAGTTATGTAACATAAAGGACCTACTTGAAGCAAAACAAACATAAAGGACCAAAGTGTTACAATTAAATAACTTAAAGGACCCTGTAGGTAATTTAGCCTATATATATAACTGTATTGCTGGAAGCTTGCTCACCTGTAAGTCCTTCTTTCATATCCTTTTAAATACTTGTCATATATCAATTATATATATACTTATATATCTGCTTAGAGTTTTCCCCGACAACTAGGTCTAGAACTAGGTAAAGCCAGTTGGTCACTCTCTAACACAATCAAAACTAGTTCCCCATAGGAATTTCCAGATACAGTCTTGCCTTCTCTTGGGCTTAAACAATATGGAACAAAGAGAAATGCATTATTCCCGATGAAACTTTTCTCAGACTGTCAATATTAGAAATTGTCAAAGAAATTCATTTCCCCAGAGAGGATTAATTCTCGGTGAAACCTCTATAAGTTAAGAATGCACCTAAGAGGGGGTGAATTAGGTGTATAGAGATTTTTCTCGGTTTTTCGACAGTTCTGAATTTTACTTTCCTAAAAGTTACTAAGTGATAAAATGTTGTAAAGGCGGAAAGTAAAGAACACCAGGAAGTATACTAGTTCCCCTCACAGGTCGAGAGTACTCCAGTCCCCTTTCAACTTGAAAGAGATTACACTAAAATGCTAGATCTTAGACAAGACAACCTAGTATTTCTATACTAGACTCTAACACACCACCAAGTACAATCCTCTTGGATTTTACAAGTTTAAAGTCCAACCGAGAACCAACCTCTCACAATGGACCTCTTGTATCCACAATCCGGATAACAAGGATAACAAAACCAACTGAACTTAATTCCAACAATCATGGAAATTAAGATATAATACAATGATGTAATTCTGGATTTTTGAATATTTGTGACAGATGGAATTTTGATGATTATCAATCACAAGATTGATCTTCTCCTTTGTATCACTCAATTCTCAAGACAATAATACAAGTGTTCTTTGAATACAAATGAAACTATGATGCTTAAAATGAAGGTTTATGCAAAGTTTCACTTTTAGTAAAAATTCTGAAGAACACTTAGAAAGATCTTGGAGATTGAAAGATATTGAGTAAAAGATTTGAAATTTTGTAAGGAGGTGAATTTAAAATCTGAGAAAATGATGTTTATATATGCCTATGACACCTTTACAAATGGTTACAAATTATGAAAGAATGCCATGGTTGATCAAAAGAAATAACAGAAAAATTTAATGAAGGGATGCAATAAAATTTTTGCCTCTGCTTCAGTGGTAACCGGTTACTCTATATAGGGTAACCGGTTACTTGACTACAACGTTTAAAAAATTTGAAAGTTTTGAAAGGGTAACCGGTTACCTTATATAGAGTAACCGGTTACTCAAGACTACAATTGAAAAATGCATAAAACCAGAGTTTCAAAACCATTTTTAATGCAACCAAATATGTTTCTAATGATCATGGCATAAATGAGGAATATGATGAACACTTGTATGATTGAAAAGAGGTTAAGTGTCATACCTGTTCCTATGAGCTCCAATCTTCATAATGCTTTGACAAATTGTAGAGACTTGATTCTTGAGCAAGAGACTAGATCAATCCTTTTTGTTAATCCATCTTGTCTTTATCAGATTCTTTGTAGTAGGTGTGTCTTCATCAAAACCTCTGAGAAGCCATGTCTTCACATTCTCCCCCTTTTTGATGATGACAACCAATCTTTGAAAGTTTGAATCAACCTTGATTTCTCTAACCACTCCCCCTAGAGAGATGCTCCCCCTTAATCCAGTAATTTGAAAGAGCTTTGAAATCTGCAGTTTTTGTTAGAGAAATGCAACCAATAATTCTTCTCCCCCTTTGTCATTAACAAAAAGGATGGAAAAGATTTTTTTGAAAATTAAGTAACAAATAAGCAACAGCATGAGTATGAATAAAGCATACATTACATTCACATAAAAATATCATCATACACAAGAATTAAAAACAACAATACTTAATAACAGAAACATTGTACGAACATTCACGAAACTAAAAGTTCTTGACAACAGAAGTCTTGAAACCTAAGAAAGGAAACATAATATAACTTAAACTAGAAATAAGAACAACAAAATGCAAAAACATAAACGTAAGTCTTTAGTCATCCTCAGACATTTGGTCTCCTTCTTCTTCTTCATCTTCACCATCTTCGCCTTCATCACTTTCTTCAATAACAGCCCAAGAACGGTTCATGGATCTAAAAAGTTTACTAAGAGCATTTATTCCCCGAGTTATTTCACGATGATTCCTTGCCATAGTTTCCTTTATGAGACGAATTTCAGAATACAAGAACTCATTGGTGACTCCACCTTCCGGGATTTGAGGGTTTTGTGGTACAAGCTCATCCTTGTAACGGAACATCCCATTAGGAGCAATGATGATGCCGGTGTTTTTAGTTGCCGTTGTAGCATTGATCTTACACATCTTAGCAACTGTTCTGGACTGGGCCAGCGCCTGCCCTACTGTCACGCAGGCCCAAGCCTAATCACCGGCGAAGGCCCAACGAGGCCCAAAGTCACCTTCGTGTCGGGTACGTACCAATCCCCTTGGACGTCGGACACGCGGGGTAAAAAGACCGTCGAGCAGAGGTACATAGCCCGCGAACGCACCTCTCCTCGACACCCACGTGCTCCTCCCCGCGAGGACACGTTCTCTTGTAACTTGCCACTCCCGAAGGAATCGGTCTGCCCTACTTCCGGAGATTCAGGGACCGTTACACCAGGACGAAGACCACGTGCTGGCCTTCACTACGCCACGTAAGACCTGGCAGTTACTTGGATTGGACCTTGCAATCCAGCCCAGTGCAAGTAACCATTGGCCCCACGTTGGGGGCTCTCTATAAATACCCTCTCACTTGAGAGGGTCAGGTTACGAAACATTCTAAATGCACTTCTCTGTATTTGCTTTTCTCTGACCTTGTCTGACTTGAGCGTCGGAGTACCTTGCAGGTACACCCCCATCCCCGCCGTATCATCATCACCGGAGCTGAAGTCCATACGACGTTACTGGCCACTGTCTAACTGTCTGATCCAGGTACGATCAGTGGCGCCATCTGTGGGAAACAGTACTTCCTCATTTTTCCTTCAACGATAAACCAAAGCAATTCCTCCGTTCATCACCAGCATGGCCAACAACCCGTCTGCGAATAAAGCTATGGACATCGTCCTTGCGCAACTCGAGAACGAAAACCACCGTGAGGACAATGCTGCCCTCAACATCAAAGAAGGCGACGTAAGAGACGGGCAGGCCGCCTCCCCAGACTCCCAAGACACGGCTTACGACGCCGCCCAGCAGGACGACCAGCAAGCCGCCTTTCAGCCAGTTGCTCCTCAGCCTAATGCAGATTCGAGCACCGTGGCCTTATTCGCCTTGGTCAACCAGACCAACCAGCTGATCATGCACCAGAATATCAGAATTGAAGCGCTCGGGCGAAGGCGAACACGACGATCTTCCCCGCGAAGACATCGTCGTCCACCTTCACCTCGTCGTTCTCCTTCCACGCGAAGGACTTCTCCAGAAGAATCTCGGACCCCCTCGCTGGTGCGCGAGGGCCGCCGGCCATGCCTCGAGTTCCCTTAGCCAGAAGCCTCCCAGAAGCGCCATTGTTCCCCCCCCCCCCTCTCAGAAGGAACCTAGGCGCTCCTCGACTACCAAGAGGAGCTAGACCGCCGAGGAGAGACCGAGGAACCGCTCTAGGAACTCCCCTCCATGACAAGGACCTGGTCGACACCACCGATCCCCATCAAGGTCCCCAGATGGAAGCGAAGACGACGACCAGAGGACCCCCCCTGTCATGGGAGATCATGGATGCCCCAATTCCTGTGGGCATGGAGAAACCCCCGCCACTGGGGACCTACGACGGCTTGACCAACCCCGATGATCACGTCGAATTTTTTGAAGTCATGCTCAACTTCAGAAATGTCAGGGGAGCCATTAAGTGCAGACTTTTCCCCACCACCTTACGGAAGGGTGCCATGACCTGGTACAAGAGTCTAGCACCCAGGTCGATCACGTCCTGGAAGCAACTAAGAGAACGCTTTACCAAACACTTCACGACATCTTACTGACACCCGAAGACAGAGGCCGCACTAGAGAGCATCTACCAGGGGAAGAACGAGCCTCTCAGGAACTACATTAAGAGGTTTAACATGGAGGCTGTCGATGTCCACACGCCCGACGACATGAAGAAGTTTTTAATCATCCGGGGACTACGACTTGGATCCAATTTTGCAAAGTCCGTGGGCCTCCGCAGACCTCGCCGTTTGAAGGACCTCCTCCAACGAGCTCAGTCATACATTGAGTTCGAGGAGTCAGAGGCAGCACAGGTCGCCCTCGACTCGAGGCGGAAGGAAGGCCCCCGCGGCCATAGAGAAGAAGACTCTCCTCCCCGATCCGGAGGAGAAAGAAAGAAGGAAAGTCGCCCCCGGGACTCTCGTGAACCGCGAGGACCAGCTGGCCGGTTCACGGAATACACGCCGGTCAATGCTCCCTGCGTGCGAATCCTCTCCGAGTGCTCCAACTCGGAATTTCTGAAAGGAGGCGTCCGCTTTCCGAAGCCAAATGCCCCCAAATCAAATACGGACAAGTCCAAGTACTGTAGGTTCCACCGGAGCCACAGACATGTCACGGAGGACTGCATCCATCTCAAGGATGCAATTGAGATCCTGATTAAGGAAGGACACCTAAAGAAGTACGCCCAGAAGAATGACACTCCTCGTCCCAGTGCCCAGGAAGCCCAAAACGTCGAGGAGACGACACCTTCTCACGACGAGAGTCGGCTGCAGGTCGCCCTCAGCGTCACTCGACCCGAAGACTTCTTTGTCCCCGAAGGCATCGAGGGCCAAGAGGAAGTTCGCAGCATGTGGGAAAACTTCCCCCACGAAGACCCCGTCGTTGCCCGTAGCACGTGGGAAGGTTTCCCCAAGACAGTGGTCATATCCGGAGGTGGTTACGAGAAGTTGTCCGTTGGGTCGATCAAGCGGAAATTTGACGAACTGGAGTCCGCAACGTCGGCGAAGACCACCACTCTCGAGAAGGTGCAAGGGAAATCAAACCCCATCACCTTCTACCTTGAAGAGCTCCCAGGTGGAGCACCCAACGCCACTATCCCCCTCTTGGTGAGGGCACAGATGGCGAATTTTGACATTCGCAGGATCCTTGTCGACCAGGGAAGTTCGGTCGACATCATGTACACTCACCTGTTCGGGACTCTCCAGCTCGACGAGAGACATCTGACCCCGTACGTCGGTTCAGATCTGCAGGGGTTCAACGGCACCACCACCAGACCATGGGGTTACGTTGAACTAATGGTCACATTCGGGGCCGAAGACACTGCCCGTCAAGTGAAGACCCGCTTCCTGGTGGTCGAATGTCCATCCCTCTACAACTGCATCCTCGGGAGGACCACCCTGGCCGAACTCACATCAGTGCCATCAACGGTCCACCTCAAGATGAAGTACTACACGGCCAGGGGACGGGTAGTTACGATGCACGGGGACATAGACGCGGCCAGGAGGTGCTTCGATGCTGCAATCAAAGGCATGAGTTCCATCGACACCAAGCCTAAGACCGGAGCAAAGCCATCCTCTGACACCGTGCATAGTCCTCTCCCCCGCGTCAACGCTGTCGACCTCGACAGCAGGTTCCTAGACGAGCACGAAGAGGGCGAAGCAGCGGACCTTGACCTCCAGGTGAAAAACAACGGGTAGCCTCTCCACCCAACGCGCCCCGTCCCAAACGGAGACTTCGAGCTCGTCGCCCTCGGGGATGATCCAGACCGTAATGTGAAGATTGGTACCGGGCTCCCCGACCTAGCGAAGAAGCAGCTGAAGGTAAGTCTCCAGGAGAATGATGATCTGTTCACATGGAGCACCTCCGAGATGCCTGGCCTTGCCCCCGAGGTGGCTTGCCATCAGGTTCTAGTAGACCCGGCCGCTAGGGCCATAGTTCAACATAGGCGTAGGCAGTCTCCCGAAAAAGCGGAGCCTGCAGAAAAAGTTGTAAAAGCCTACTAGAGGCGAATTTTATTTTGGAGGCCAGGTGCACGACCTGGCTGTCCAACGTTGTACTTGTCAAAAAGAATAATGGAAATGGAGAATGTGTGTTGACTATACCGATCTTAATCGGGCATGCTCGAAAGACTGTTACCCTTTGCCTAACATCGATCAGCTGGTCGACAATTCTGCAGGTTACAAGCTATTATCCTTCATGGACGCTTACTCGGGGTACAACCAAATCCCCATGGATAAGGTCGACAAACAGCACACGCCTTCATGACCGAGTCGGGAAAATATTACTACAACGTAATGCCCTTCGGCCTGAAGAACGTCGACGCGACCTACCAGCGGATGATGAACAAAGTTTTTTGGGGAGAGATCAGCGACATGTTCGAGGTCTATATGGACGACATGATCGTCAAATTCGCAGAAGAAGTCGACCACGCCCCGCACCTCAAGAAGGTGTTCGACACAGCGAGGAGATGTCGCATGAGGTTCAATCCTGACAAATGCACCTTTGACGTTCGGGCAGGTAAGTTCCCCGGCTTCTACCTCACAGAGCGAGGAATCGAGGCCAACCCTGACAAGTGTATGGCTTTCTCTGAGATCCCAACTCTGAACTCGAAGAAGTCAATACAATTACTGAATGGGATGCTGACCGCCCTCTCCCGATTTGTCGCCAAATCCGCACAATACGCAATCCTATTTTTCAAGCTCCTTCAACAAAAAGCCACGTTTGAATGGAGAGAGGAATGCGAGCAAGCTTTACTCCATCTTAAATGAGTCATATCATAGCCCCCGGTCCTCTCACGGCCAGAGAACGGGGAGACACTCTTCTTGTATCTCGCCATCACGAGCAAAGCGATCAACGCCGTCCTCATACGGGAAACCCCCGAAGGGAAAAAACCGATTTACTTCACGAACAAAGCCCTCCAAGGTCCTGAGCTCAGGTATCAGCAGATCGAGAAAGTCGCCCTGGCCCTCGTCACCGCGGCCAGGAGGCTGCGTCATTACTTCCTAGCCCACACTGCCGTCGTAAGAACTGAACAACCTATAAGGCAGCTCCTTGGACGACCAGATATGGCAGGAAGGATGATCAGGTGGTCGCTCAAACTCGCCGAGTTAGACATCCAATACGAGGGAAGGAAAGCCCTGAAGGCTCAGGTATTGGCCGACTTTGTGGCAGAGATGACCATCCCGGAGCCTTCGACCAACGGATCCCAAAAGTGGACGATATATATCGACGGAGCATCCAACACGAAGGGGAGCGGGGCGGGCATTATCCTTGAAAACGAGGAAGGCATCCTGATCGAGGTCTCCCTCGAACTATCCTTCCCGACATTGAACAATCAAGCAGAGTACGAAGCTTTCCTCGCCGGGCTTCGGTTGGCCAAGGACCTCGGCGCCAAAGAGGTCAAAATCTTCACTGACTCCCAGGTCGTAGCCTCTCAAGTTCGAGGAGAGTATCAGGCCAAAAACGAATGCATCATCAAATATCTGACCTTGGTAAAGGAAAAGATGAAGAATTTCTCCTCCGCGGAAGTGACCCACATCCCTCGCAAGCACAATACCCGAGCAGATGTCTTGTCCAAATTGGCGAGCACAAAGAAGAAAGGCGGAAACAAATCCATCATACAAGAAGTGTTTTCCCACCCGAGCATCGACAAACCCATTCCGGTGGCGAACGTGAATGCTGTTGAGGACAACAATTACTGGATGACCCCGGTATACGAGTACCTCACGACAGGAAAACTTCCCGAGGATCCCAAGGAAGCGGGGATGGTCAAGCGGCGAGCGTGTTCGTACACTATAGTTGAGGACAAGCTATATCGCCGCGAGTTTTCTATTCCCCTCCTCAGATGCTTCGAAGAAACCAGGGTCCCCGGTATACTCCAAGAAATCCACGAGGGGATCAACGCCCAACACCTAGGGGGCGATCCTTAGCCCGCAAGGCACTTCGAGTAGGGTATTACTGGCCCACCATGCAACAGGACGCAAGGAACACATCAAGAAGTGCGATAGATGCCAGCGACACGGGGACATGCACCTCGCTTCTCCTAATGAGCTCAAAACATTGTCCTCCCCGTGGCCATTTGTGTGGTGGGGAATGGATATCCTTGGACCTTTCGTCGTGGGATCGTATCAAAACAAATACCTCATCGTCGGGGTGGATTATTTTACGAAGTGGATCGAGGCGGAAGCATTGGCCAAAATCACGGCCTTCAACATACTACGTTTCTACAAGAGGAACATCCTCGCCCTATTCGGCGTGCCCCAAGCTATTGTCACCGACAACGAGACACAATTCACTGACAAGAACTTCCAAGACTTCGTCACCAAACTGGGCACGAAGCAGCACTTCACGTCGGTCGAGCACCCTCAAATGAATGGGCAAGCCGAAATGGCGAACAGAGTGATCCTCTGAGGATTGAAACGACGACTCGGAGACGCCAAACAACGGTGGGTCGAGGAGCTGCACAGCGTCCTCTGGGCCTACCGAACAACCCCACATTCCACGAACGGGGAGACCCCTTTTCGTTTGACCTACGGAACAAAAGTTGTGATCCCCGTGGAGATCAGAGAACCCCCGAGGAGGACGGAAGCCCCCCTCAACGAGGATGCAAACAGCGAGGCCCTAAGGGAAGAGCTCGACTTAGTTGAGGAGATAAGGATGGACGCATCCCTCTGCGAAGCCTCACTTAAACAGAAAATAACTCTACGTTATAACGACAAAGTTATCAAACGCAATTTTCAGGTAGGCACCCTCGTCCTACAAAGGAACCTAAAAGACTCGGGAGAAGGCAAACTTGCCGCGAATTGGGAGGGCCCGTACCGCGTCCGCGCAAAAATGGGGACAGGAGCCTACTTCCTCGAAAATCTGCACGGGGAAGAACTTGCTCGACCATGGAACGCTGAGAAGCTTAAACAGTACTACAGTTAAGCACTGCCCACGACACACTAGCATCGCGGTTACGGGGACGCACTATGGTACAAGCGCGACACCCTTATACAAAACACGATGATCAAGGGCCTCGTTGTGTGTGCGCGAGGACTTTTGATCCGACGGGGACACCTCGATCGAGCTCCGTCATCGTTGTACCAATTAGGCAAAACACCCAGCTCACGATGGGAAGTTCACGCCACGAAGCTAAGACCTCGACCGAGCTCTTAGCCTCGTTGAAGGTCGGAATACACCTCCGACCACTCGGCCAACTCTCCACGCAGTCGAGGATTATCGAAGTCGAGCGAATTCCCAGAATCTCTATTACTTAGACAAAAATAAATATAAAGCATAGCAAATACGATAACATCACACACAAGCGAAAACATACAAACATCACACGCGCAGATAAACAAAAATGCATTAACAGGCAGAAGCCCATTGTACAGGTATTACAAACAAGTATCAAATAGCCCCTAGCGTGTAGGCCGGGCATAGGCATCGAAAATAAAATGGCTCACATGCCAAACAAAACGAGAAATGAAAAACCTAGTCGGCGACGGACCCCTCTGGCTACTCGTGTTCGTCTGCCCTTCCGCCGACCTCTTCCTCTTGCATCAGCTGCACGATCTGACCGTCGACCACCTCGTAGTCGGGGTCAGTCCCTTTAGTTACAAGGTCAGGGTTGAGAACCCGAAGCTGCTGCACGGCGTTCCTGAAACCTATGTCAGCTGCCACGAGGTTATCCTGCTCAGCTTCCCTGAGTTTCGCTATCAGCGCTTCCCACGAAGTTAACAACTTGTCTTCCTCGGTTTCCTCCTCAATTGGGCGAACAACTTCTTCCAGCTTGGCGTTCCTCACCAAGAGACGTTTCCTATCCTCCTTAGCGTTCCTTAACCTCTCCTCCAACTTCTCTTGAAGCTCGACCTGGGCCTTGTTCTGGTTTTTGCAGTCAGCCAGCTCCTTGCCCACCTTTTCCATTTTAGCTGAAATGGACCTAAAACTCTCTTGCAGCTTGTTCAGCTCGTCTGCTGGGCATGTCTCGTTGTTCAGGACCAAGGTAGCAGTGCAAACCCGCATCACCGTGGACACGTCCTCCACCAGCGCCCTTCTTCGAGAAGCCCTGTCAACACCCAAGATGGTCTGAACTTCGGGTGCACCAACGCATAGGGAATTATTCCCCGTAAAGAAGTTCGGCCTCGAGTGGCAAGGCGGGAGCACAAATTTCACAGCGGGAGGGCTTTCGCTCTCAGTGAGGTCGACGCCCACCTGATCAGCAAGCCGTTATCTCTTCGGGGAGTTCTGAGTGCTGGGGGAGTCGCTGTCCTGGAGAGAGCCAGAAGAGCCCCCGGTTGCCGGAGTGGGACTGGGACCCTGTGCCCGGAGTTGCTCGATACGGCCTTTACCTCCCTTCTTCGAAATGCGGGCAGCCTTTAGTTTCTTGATGCGCTCCTCAGCACCCGACATCTTGCCTGCAAAGAAAATAAATGTGTCAGTAAATCGGAAACCAGGACCCGAAGAAAAAGCAAGTCGAAGAGGATTCTACCACCTAACAACTCAGGGCGTCCTCGTCAAAAAACATTTCGAGGAGGGCCCTCGTGTTGATCAACCGGCGTTTCGTCAAGACCTTCCCGTCATCACCCCGGATGAACTCCCCGTCAGGCGTCACGAGCTTGGCTTTGCTAAACCCGTTGACAAATTTGACTATTGCTTCGTACGCTAGGCGGTCCCCCTCGCACAGTCGACCAGGGCTGACGATGTAGCTGTCCGTCCCCCTCCAGAAATGCTCTTCTGTCCAGAACAAGGGGAACCTCGGTTCAAGGACCTCTTTCTGCCGCCCATCTACTTCTCGTCGGACCCGACAGTACACCGAATTCACGGCTTTGAAGGAGACCGGCCTCACTATATAGTACTGGTACTTGAAGTCGCTGACAGAGTCAATGTAGGTGCTAAACAGGCTGCTCACCTGCTTGAAGGACACCCGGCCATGTTTACCGTCGGTCGCTTGCCTTTGAAGATGAAAAATGCGGAAGAAGAGGGGCACAGTTGCCCCGATCTGGAGATATTTACAGACGAGCTCGAAGGCTCAGAGGAAGGCGAGAGAATTGGGGTGCAGCTGTGAGGGCGCCAAGAGAACACTGACTGTTGAAAGTCCGTAAAGGGAAAGCGCCACCCCGCCTGGTCGAACATGAATTCGTAAAGGGGAAATCACATTCCCCTGTACGTCGAACATATACGATGGTGCTCCAGCAGCCGGAACACTTTCCACGACTTCCTAGATCCCACCAGGAAGTTCTCGACCGTACAAAATATATCATCTTCGTCCCCGCCGACGAACTGGGAGATCATGTTTAGCGGCTCGTCGCTGGCCCATTCGTCGAGCGGTCGTTCCTCGACACTAGTTATCTCCGCCATCGGTGATTCGGGTTGGTCGTCGGTGTCTAAAGATCCCACGGCCACTGACAGCGCGTCCATTTACCTGAAAAGCATAAGGAAATGGTGAATTCGATGATCCAGATCAAATTCACCCCTCCATCCCAGATCAAGTGAAAGGGCGAAGAAGGGGCGTCAGGGACCACGCGACTGCCGCGATCACACGACGTCTTCGGTTATAAGACGAACGACCCTGGTACTGCTCCCCGAGGATTCATCCCATGGTTAAGAACGTTAGCGAGGACCCCGAGATATTCATCTTACGTCCTTGGGACATTCTTCCTGTCCTCGTGGTTCCCATCACTTCCCCCCCGCGGGATTCAACAAAGAAACTAAGAAATTCCGCCGTTTTCGCTGGATATTTCATGATTTCCATGAGAACTTCATCTGTTCACCATAAAACCACCATATAAATGCAAACAAAATGAGAAAAAAGAGAGAAACTTACTTGAAATACGCTTCCGGTAGGGTTCCGGTATGGCAGTCGGTAGCGGCGAACGGTGGCGAAAAAGAGAAGGAAGAAAGAGAGAGTCTGAGCAAAGGGGGAGCGAAAGTGCAAATGAAACGGGATGGCCCCTATTTATAAGGGCCTCACGAGACTCGAGGACTTCCTAGGCAATCAATTACGCTACCTCTAGCGTAGTCGCCCTAGGCAATGATGAGGTGTGACACGTGGCACACGCTTCCCCACGCACGTCTTTTCATTCCCCAACATGCTTCCTTCCATTCGCCTCGCTTCAGACTTCTCATATCCCCGCGAGCAGGTCAATTTATTCCTGCCCGGTTGACCAACCGCTCCTCGTTTAAAATCCCTTCCCCGACGGGATACGTCCTCGATATAGTACTAGCCCTTAAGTCATTACTCTGACACCTCAGAGCAACGACTTGGGGGGCTCCTGTTCTGGACTGGGCCAGCGCCTGCCCTACTGTCGGGCAGGCCTCTAACTCCCCCAATCTATACCCCCAATTAAATAAAGTGATAAAAATTTCATCAGAGTATAATTAAACATTCATGGCATAGACGAAGGCGTCACATCAATTAAGACAAAACACAATAAACCTGCTCATAAAGATATGCAACAATCAGGTAGCAATTAACAGAGGAACTTAGTTCCTACTACCCATAATTCAGATACAGAATAAAAACGAAAAATCTGCAACTGAATCTCATATATATATCACATAAAAAGTCTGTCTGTCATACACAGATCCATACATATACAATCCAAAAGATATCTATACATATACACATAAATCACAACGATCTCCCCGACTACCCGGTGCTACATATCAGAGCCGACCGACAAAAGAATGAAGACCTAAGCTTCACAAAAAGACCTCCAGCATCTAATCTCAATGCCTCATAGAGCATTCAAAACAGAAGAAGGGTGAGAAACACAATCATAATATAATTGCATACAATTATATAATAACACCAAAATACACATGTAATATTCTCACCACAAATTATACCAGAATTCAAACACAAAACAACACAATGCATATCATCATATATCCATCACCAAGGCATATATAATCAAATAAATGCATTTATCAACAACATATATATATATATATATATATATATATATATCTCAACTCATCAATTCCATTCTCAATTCCACACAAAGTCAATCCATTCATGATTTATGCAAATGCAAAGAGACTGACACAACGACTCTATGCAAATGCAGTACCATCCATCCGTCAATCTCATCATTAGTTCACTCAGGAACTATTGGAACCATCGCTTGTTACTTAATGTAACTCCCCGTCGCTTTCGGTCCTCTTGGTATAAGGCTCGCAATGTTTATGGATCACTTTCAGTCCTCTTTGTATTAGGCTCACGATCCGATCGCTTTCGGTCCTCTTTGTATAAGGCTCGCGATTGTCTATAATCATCACTTTTAGTCCTCTCGGTATAAGGCTCACGATGTTCTAGCGGATTCCCTCTGGAACCGATTCGTCGCTCACACCCACTAGGGCACACGACATCACAAGAATGCACATCATGATGCTTAGTATACAATGACTCATGACATTCAAATGCACACATATACACATCCATAATCATGCATATATAACCAAATACCACACATTGCATTTTCTTGCCCTTATGCCATGAACCATCATCACAACATTTTATCACATGTATTTTCATCACACAACATCACACAAGTCATGCAATATCCATATCAACAGCACATTGCATAATACACCTCAATTACGCACAATTACCACAACAAAAGTTGACAAAACGACACTATTCCAAATTCCTGACATAATTAAATCGGCCAACAATCTCAAAACCATTTTAATAAGAAATTACATTTTATTAGCTTTCCAACGATACCAAGAATGTTCGAAACGGATAATCGGAACACAAGTTACGGACGTAAACGGAAAAGACATCGCGAAAAGACAATATTTTACACCCCTGCTGGCCATACGCGTATTGCCCTGAGCCATACGCGTATTGCCCAAACTCATACGCGTACCATTACGCGTTTCATCAGATGGCCGAGAAAAATGGAACTCCATACGCGTATTGCCCTCATCCCTTCATTGCCATACGCGTATTGCCTTAACCAATACGCGTATTGCCTTGAGTGATACGCGTATAGGCAGTGGAAAACCAGAATTTTTCTGCAGAATTTTTTCTGCGAAAATCACTCAAACCCACTCCAAATTTTCACCTAAACACCAGAAAATTGCCAATAGATAGCACAACAACATATATCTAACATGTATCAACAATAAGGGGCCTGAAAACATGATTTCCGACACAATTTAATCGGATTCTAACAACTTCAACATATTATGGGTTTTTGTTCAATATCCAATTTCAATCCAAAAACAACCAAATACAACATACATAATCATACACAAGTATAATATAATCGAGTTTTGCACCCTTACCCGATTTAATCGTGTTTGAAAAGTCGGTTGATTGTTTTCTTAATTCCCCAAGTTTTTCTCTCTTTTCTTCTTTCTCTTCTCTTTTCTTTCCCTTTTCCTTCTTCTCTTTTTCTTTCTCTCTAATTTTCTCTCTTTCTATTTCTATTTTCTAACTTAAGGAAAAATAAAGTGAAATGACCAAAATACTCCTACACTCAAATATCTCGCAAACGCTCTCAAAACGCGATAAAACATATTCACGACTAAAAATAATATATTATCAAATAAAAGTAAAAAATAAAATAATATAATAATAGAAATAATTAAATCGACTCGATTAAATAAAACTATCTAAAACTGGGGTGTTACAACTCTCCCCCACTTAGAAATTTTCGTCCTCGAAAATATTACCTGAGACGAACAACTCCGGATACGACTCCCGCATCCGACTCTCCAACTCCCAAGTCAAATTTCCCTCAGCAGCGCCTCCCCACGCTACTTTCACAAGCGCAATATCCTTGCCTCTTAACCGCTTCAACTCGCGATCCAAAATCCTCACTGGAATTGCCTCCACCGTAAGGTTCTCCCTTACCTCAACCTCATCCATCGAAATCACACGCGACGGATCTGGAACATACTTCCGAAGCTGTGAAACATGAAGCACATCGTGAAAATTTGAAAGAATCGGCGGCAACGTCACCCGATAAGCCACAACACCCACTCTCGCGGATATCTGATAAGGACCAATAAATCGAGAAGTAAGCTTCTTTGACTTCAATGCACGACCAACACCCGTCACCGGCGTAACTCTAAAAAATACATGATCGCCCTCCTGAAACTCAAGATCTTTCCTCCTTCGATCATGATAACTCTTTTTCCTACTCTGAGAAGCCTTCATTTTCTCACGAATAAGTTTCACCTTTTCCGTAGTCTGTTGCACCAACTCCGATCCAACCACCGAACTCTCACCAGATTCATGCCAACACAAAGGTGTTCGACATCTTCTTCTATACAACGCTTCAAAAGATGCCATTCCAATACTCGAATGGAAACTGTTGTTATACGTGAATTCAACCAACGCAAGATAACTATCCCAAGCACCACCTTGCTCAAGAACACAAGCCCGCAAAAAATCTTCCAACGACTGAATAGTTCTCTCGGTCTGACCATCCGTCTGTGGATGATAAGCAGAACTCAATCTCAACTTGGAACCTAACACCTTTTGCAAACTTTCCCAAAATATGGAAGTAAACCTCGAATCTCGATCTGAAACAATACTTAACGGAACACCATGTAATTTCACAATCACACTGATATAAATCTCAACCAACCTCTCTAAAGAAAAACTGATGTCAATCGGAATGAAATGTGCCGATTTAGTCAGCCTATCCACAATCACCCAAATGGCATTATGCCCCCTCAGTGTATTCGGCAACCCTATCACAAAATCCATAGAAATGCTGTCCCATTTCCACTCGGGAATATTAAATGGTTGCAACAATCCACTAGGCTTCTGATGTTCCACCTTAGACTTCTGACACGTCAAACACGCATAAACAAACTGAGCCACATCCCTCTTTAATCCAGACCACAAAAAGATCTTCTTCAAATCTTGGTACATCCTATTAGCTCCCGGATGTATACTCAAATTACTCCGGTGTCCTTCCTCTAAAATCATCTTTTTCAAGTCCAAATGATCAGGAATACAAATCCTACCACGAAATCTCAAAACACCCTTATCATCCACTTTAAAGTCACCATTCACACTTTGATCTCCAACCGTCATCAAATCAACAAATTTCACATCCAACTTCTGTTTCTCGCTAACGGTTAACAGAAAATCATTAGTGACCTTTAACATACCAAGCCTCACGCTACCAGATGTCAATTCACACACCAAACTCAAATCTCTAAATGCTTCCAAAAGTTCCCACTCTTTAACCATCAAAGCGGACATATGCAAAGATTTCCGGCATAACGCATCAGCTACCACATTAGCTTTACCAGGATGGTAATTCAAGCTAAAGTCGTAGTCCTTCAAAAATTCCAACCATCTCCGTTGCCTCATATTCAACTCTTTCTGATCAAAAAAGTATTTCAAACTTTTATGATCACTAAAGACTTCGAATCTTGCACCATAGAGATAATGCCTCCAAATTTTCAATACAAAAACCACTGCCGCTAATTCCAAATCATGAGTAGGGTAATTCTTCTCATGAATCCTCAATTGCCTCGAAGCATAAGCCACAACCTTACCTTCTAGCATCAACACTCCTCCTAACCCAATCAAAGACGCATCACAATACACCACAAACGGTTCACTAGGATTCAGTAAGATCAAAATCGGAGCTGTAATCAATCTTCTCTTCAGCTCACTAAAACTTTCCTCACACTGAATATCCCAAATGAACGCTTTACCTTTACAAGTCAATTGGGTCAAAGGAAGTGCTAACTTAGAAAAACCTTCAATGAACCTTCGATAATATCCAGCTAAACCCAAAAAGCTTCTAATTTGGGTAACAGATCTAGGAGCCTCCCGTTGAGAACTGCATCTACTTTAGATGGATCCACAACAATACTATTACCTGAAATCACATGCCCAAGAAAACTCACTTCTGACAACCAGAACTCACACTTGGACAACTTGGCAAAAAGTTTCCTTTCCTTCAAAATTTGCAACACAACACGCAAATGTTCCGCATGTTCCTCCCGGGACTTAGAATAAATCAAAATGTCATCAATAAACACAACAACAAATCGATCCAAATGCTCATGGAAAATACGATTCATATACTCCATAAACACACCCGGCGCATTAGAAACCCCGAACGGCATCACAGAATATTCGTAATGACCGTATCGTGTCCTAAAAGCCGTCTTCTGAATATCTTCCTCTTTCACTCTAATATGATGATACCCTGACCTCAAATCAATCTTACTAAACACACAAGCACCTACCAACTGGTCCATCAAATCATCAATTCTCGGAAGAGGATACTTATTCTTAATCGTCACCTTATTCAGCTGGCGATAATCAATACACAATCGCATACTTCCATCCGTCTTCTTCACCAATAAAACTGGAGCACCCCAAGGCGACACACTTGGCCTCACAAACCTCTTTTCTAACAATTCATTCAACTGCTTCTTTAACTCAACCAACTCAGATATCTATAGAAAACTCCACCTCTCTCTCTGGCGGCACATCTGAAATATCCACAGGAAATACCTCGGGAAATTCACACACTACAGGAAACACATCAAGCACAACTTGACTATCCACTGTCAACGATGCAAACAACCCAAACAACCGAGCTTCATCCGCCAAAAGTTTCTTCAACTCTTTGGTAGATAAGAAACCCGACTCTTCGTCTTCTTCAAGAGAAGGAAATCTTACCAGCTTATGATAACAATCAATATAAACCCGATTGAACAGCAACCAATTCATACCCAGAACCACATCTAAACCCTCTAATGGCAAACACACCAAATCCATCTCAAAATCTTTACCATAAATGGTCAAAGGACAACTTAAACAAACCAAAGAAGTAGTTACTGACCCCATTGCTGGAGTATTAATAACCATCTCTCCACCCATCAAAGACAACAAAAGATTCAAACGCTTCGCGCACTCAGACAAAATAAACGAATGAGTCGCTCCAGTATCAATAATAGCAACTAAAGGCGTACTATTAATAAAATAAGTACCTCTGATCAGACGGTCTGCACTTGTAGTCTGAGTCCCTGCCAATGCAAAAACTTTCCCACCAGCCTGAGCTTGCTTTGGTTTCGGACACTTCGTGCTAATATTACCAGCTTCACCACAGTTGAAAAACTTCACCACATTCTTCCTCTTGCACTCAGCTGTTACATGTCCTAAACCTCCACAATTGGAACACTTCTCCTAATTCTTCTTACATTCGAACTGACGATGT
Source organism: Lathyrus tuberosus (assembly GCA_022829125.1). Lineage (NCBI taxonomy): Eukaryota > Viridiplantae > Streptophyta > Magnoliopsida > Fabales > Fabaceae > Lathyrus > Lathyrus tuberosus. The sequence goes on from JALAZF010000081.1 coordinate 8,717,244, forward strand.
CCTAAGTCACCACACCTATAACATCTCAGAGAATTAGACATACCTCCCCCACTTGGCCTTTTCTCAAAATTACCTCTTTGCTTACCCTTATCAGTTGGTGTCACATAAGGACCACCACAGAACGGTTGCTTCCCTTTCCTTTCGTTCACACTCTTATAGTGAGTAGAACGAGCTTTGCTATCTTCCTCATAAATCCTACAACAATCCACCAAGTCCGAAAACCTCCTAATCCTTTGATAACCGATTTCCTGCTTAATCTCAGGACGCAATCTGTTCTCAAACTTCACACACTTAGAAAATTCTGCAGTAGCTTCAGCATAATGTGGATAAAACTGAACAAGTTCCATAAACTTAGCAGTGTAATCAACAACAGACATATTACCTTGTTTCAACTCCAAGAACTCTATCTCTTTCTTTCCTCTTACATCTTCAAGAAAATACATCCTCAAAATTTCCCTGCTGAACAAAGTACAAGTAACCTCTTCATCTCCAGCTTCTAACGCCTGACGCATACTAACCCACGAATCATCAGCTTCCTCCTGCAACATGTGAGTACCCAGTCTCACCTTATTTTCCTCAGCACAGTCCATCACTCGAAAGATTCTTTCAATCTCCTTAAGACAAATCTATGCACCATCAGGATCATGTCTCCCTTTGAAGACATGCGGTTTCTTCTTCCTGAACTCATCATTCTCCCCAGCATTAGGTGCACCCTGCACAGCCCGAGCCATAGCTTGCATAGCAGTAGCCAAGGCAGCATCATTCCTACCAGCCATATTCTGTTCATTTCCAATAACAGCAACTATGGTTAAACGAACAGCTCCCCAAAACACAATGACCAACAAGGACTGACACAAACTGACACGAACCAGGCTCTGATACCACTTAATGTAAAACCCCCAATCTATACCCCCAATTAAATAAAGCGATAAAAATTTCATCAGAGTATAATTAAACATTCATGGCATAGATGAAGGTGTCACATCAATTGAGACAACACACAATAAACCTGCTCATAAAGATATGCAACAATCAGGCAGCAATTAACAGAGGAACTTAGTTCCTAATACCCACAATTCAAATACAGAATAAAAGCGGAAAATCTGCAACTGAATCTCATATATATATATCACATAAAAAGTCTGTCTGTCATACACAGATCCATACATATACAATCCAAAAGATATCTATACATATACACATAAATCACAACGATCTCCCCGACTACCCGGTGTTACATATCAGAGCCGACCGACAAAAGAATGAAGACCTAAGCTTCACAAAAAGACCTCCAGCATCTAATCTGCAATGCCTCATAGAGCATTCAAAACAGCAGAAGGGTGAGAAACACAATCATAATATAATTGCATACAATTATATAATAACACCAAAATACACATGTAATATTCTCACCACAAATTATACCAGAATTCAAACACAAAACAACACAATGCATATCATCATATATCCATCACCAAGGCATATATAATCAAATAAATGCATTTATCAACAACATATATATATATATATATATATATATATATATATATATATATATATCTCAACTCATCAATTCCATTCACAATTCCACACAAAATCAATCCATTCATGATTTATGCAAATGCAAAGAGACCGACACAACGACTCTATGCAAATGTGGTATCATCCATCCGTCAATCTCATCATTAGTTCACTCAGGAACTATTGGAACCATCGCTTGTTACTTAATGTAACTCCCCGTCGGGCAAATGATGTTCCCCGTCGCTTTCGGTCCTCTTGGTATAAGGCTCACAACGTTTATGGATTATTTTCAGTCCTCTTTATATAAGGCTCAAGATCCGATCGCTTTCGGTCCTCTTTGTATAAGGCTCACGATTGTCTATAATCATCACTTTCAGTCCTCTCGGTATAAGGCTCACGATGTTATAGCGGAATCCCTCTGGAACCGATTCGTCGCTCACACCCACTAGGGGACACGACATCACAAGAATGCACATCATGATGCTTAGTATACAACGACTCATGACATTCAAATGCACACATATACACATCCATAATCATGCATATATAACCAAATACCACACATTGCATTTTCTTGCCCTTAGGCCACAAACCATCATCACAACATTTTATCACATGTATTTTCATCACACAACATCACACAAGTCATGTAATATCCATATCAACAGCACATTGCATAATACACCTCAATTACGCCCAATTACCACGACAAAAGTAGACAAAACGACACTATTCCAAATTCCCGACATAATTAAATCGGACAACAATCTCAAAACCATTTTAATAAGAAAGTAATTTTTATTAGCTTTCCAACGATACCAAGAATGTTCGAAATGGATAATCGGAACACAAGTTACGGACGTAAACGGAAAAGACATCGCGAAAAGACAACATTTTACACCCCTGCTGGCCATACGCGTATTGCCCTGAGCCATACGCGTATTACGCAAACTCATACGCGTATCATTACGCGTTTCAGTAGATGACCGAGAAAAATGGAACTCCATACGCATATTGCCCTCTTCCCTTCATTGCCATACGCGTATTGCCTTAACCAATACGCGTATTGCCTTGAGTGATACGCGTATGGGCAGTGGAAAACCAGAATTTTTCTGCAGAATTTTTTCTGCGAAAATCACTCAAACCCACTCCAAATTTTCACCTAAACACCAGAAAATTGCCAATAGATAGCACAACAACATATATCTAACATGTATCAACAATAAGGGACCTGAAAACATGATTTCCGACACAATTTAATCAGATTCTAACAACTTCAACATATTATGGGTTTTTGTTCAATATCCAATTTCAATCCAAAAACAACTAAATACAACATACATAATCATACACAAGTATAATATAATCGAGTTTCGCACCCTTACCCGATTTAATCGTGTTTGAAAAGTCGGTTGATTGTTTTCTTAATTCCCCAAGTTTTTCTCTCTTTTCTTCTTTCTCTTCTCTTTTATTTCCCTTTTCCTTCTTCTCTTTTTCTTTCTCTCTAATTTTCTCTCTTTGTATTTCTATTTTCTAACTTAAGGAAAAATAAAGTGAAATGACCAAAATACCCCTACAATCAAATATCTCGCAAACGCTCTCAAAACGCGATAAAACATATTCACGACGAAAAATAATATATTATCAAATAAAAGTCAAAAATAAAATAAAATAATAATAGAAATAATTAAATCGACTCGATTAAATAAAACTATCTAAAACTAGGGCGTTACAAGGCCCAAGCCCAATCACCGGCGAAGGCCCAACGAGGCCCAAAGTCACCTCCGTGTCAGGCACGTACCAATCCCCTTGGATGTCGGACACGCGGGGTAAAAAGACCGTCGAGCAGAGGTACATAACTCACGGATGCACCTCTCCTCGACACCCACGTGCTCCTCCCCGCGAGGACACGTTCTCTTGTAACTTCCCACTCCCGAAGGAATCGGTCTGCCCTACTTCCGAAGATTCAGGGACCGTTACACCAGGGCGAAGACCACGTGCTGGTCTTCACTACGCCACGTAAGCCCTGGAAGTTACTTGGATTGGGCCTTGCAATCCAGCCCAGTGCAAGTAACCGTTGGCCCCGCGCTAGGGGCTCTCTATAAATACCCTCTCACTTGAGAGGGTCAGGTTATGAAACATTCTAAACTCACTTCTCTATATTTTCTTTTCTCTGACCTTACCTGACTTGAGCGTCGGAGTACCTTGCAGGTACACCCCCCTGCCCCGTCGTATCATCATCACCGGAGCTGAAGTCCATACGACGTTGTTGGACACTGTCTAACTGTCTGATCCAGGTACAATCAGCAACCATGTCCGTTTTTGGTTCCCTTTGAAGCAAGACCTCCTTATACTCCAAAAAACTTGAGATGATCCTAGCGTAAGGTAGTCCGCCGTTGAGAGAAAGTTGATGTCGCATATTGTGCACGATGACATAAGCCCAGTTAATTCCTATATTCAGCTTCATGCATCTGATTAATTCCATTTCCAGCTCACTGACTTGTGAATGATTAGAATGTTTTGGCACCAGAATATACGCCAGAACATAGTGAAGCATCCTGTCGCTCACTGTCAGAAGGTTTGCATACTTCACCACCCTGTTGAATTATGTGACTATTTACTCATAACATCCTCATGAGTTCCTCTATAGATTGAGACAAAGGAGTCTAAGCTATCAAAGTTTTTCCCGAAGGGAGTGGCCGGAAGAACACCGTGATGAAGTTCTTCCCCCTTTGACGGAATTCCCAAACATGTTCCCACATCAAATAAGTCTATAGAAATCTCAACCTTTTTAACTACAGCAGTTATCATGATATCTCCAAATTCATCTCTACCAAACTTTAAAGTAGAGTAAAACTCCCTAATCAAATCTGGGTAATAATAACCCTTTTCAGCAACAAGTTTTTTGACACCAGTATCCTTTAATAGAGTGCTAAAAGTAAAGCTATTACTAGGAAAAGCACTGAAATTGACATACTTCACTGCCATCAAAGATCGAGTCCGAACCGCGAAATCCAATCGTCGAGACTTGACAGTTGGTGCATTCCTCGTCAGTATCTGAGCTTCCTTCAGCCATCTTCTTCTTACCCTTGTCTAGTTTTGGAGCCATTGATGAAGCTTTGAGAAGTTAGGGTTTGTAGAGTGACTTTCGGATTTGGAGAGGGTGAGGAGCTTTGTGATGAAGGTTTGTGAGATTTGGGGTTTAAAAAAGAAAAATTAGTGAGTGGGTTTTAATTTTCCTTTGAAATTTCTTCGATTTCTCTTTTGAATGGAGCTTTGAATATGGGTAATGGGGTAGGTTGAAAGGTAGAAGAAGAGGAGAATGTGGTAAGGGTGAAGACCAAGACTTATGCAATGAATCAGAATAATAAAAGTTATCATTTAACACAAGAGAAAATGTAACGCGTGAAAATAAAATTAAATATTTTTTCTGAAACGTATAGTGGTAACCGGTTACTTCAGATAGGGTAACCAGTTACTTGATCAAAAAAGCGCAGATTCTGGAAAACTAGAATGGGTAACTGGTTACTTGATATAGGGTAACCGGTTACCTGATGCAAAAGTTTAAAAACAGCAGCTTCATAACTCCAAAAAGATCAGAATTTTCTAAAATTGTTTGCTATGACAAGATGTAACATATTATTATGCATCTTTGAGTAACACACTTATGTCAAAAAGATATATTTAAGATCATGAAAATTCAAGAAAATGAAAAAATATTACATAATACATATTTTAATGTAAATTTACAAAAAGTTAAAATGAAGGAAAATTGTGTACCATATCTTCATTAAAGCATATAATGAATAAGTATTAAAGATCTACACATCACCTTCATCTAGAATGCCAAGTTCTCTTCGAATCTTGTAAAATGCTTCTTTTGCGAGCGGTTTTGTGAAAATGTCCGCGAGTTGATTATGTGTATCCACGAATGTAACTTCAACATCGCCTTTTAGCACATGATCGCGTAGAAAATGATGTCGAATGTCTATGTGTTTTGTACGGGAATGCATGACTGGATTCTTTATAATATTGATAGCACTTGTGTTGTCACACCGAAGTGGGATGCATCCAAGGTTGAGTCCATAATCAAGAAGTTGTTGCTTGAGCCAAAGAATTTGCGCACAACAACTACCTGCCGCTATGTACTCTGCTTCTGCCGTGCTAAGAGCAACACATGCTTGTTTCTTGCATGCCCACGATACTAATGCATTTTCTAGTATGTGACATGTTCCACTTGTGCTTTTTCTATCACTTTTACATCCTGCTTAATCCACGTCAGAATAACCTACTAAATCACATATACTACCTTTAGGATACCATAAGCCGACATTTGATGATCCTTTAAGATACTTCATTATCCTCTTTACCGCTGTGAGATGAGATTCCTTTGGACAAGCTTGAAACCGTGCACACAAACATACACTAAACATAATATCAGGTCGACTAACAGTTAGATATAATAAAGAACCGATCATACCTCGATATTTAGTTATATCAACTGGAATTCCGGATTCGTCATGATCAAGATATGTGCCGGATCCCATTGGAGTTGCTATCTCTTTGCAAGTATCCATGTCAAATCTTTTAAAAAGTTCTTTACAATATTTGGATTGATTGATAAATATCCCATTCTTTGTTTGTTTGATATGCAATCCAAGAAAGTAGTTCAACTTTCCCATCATGGACATTTCAAATTCTCCTTGCATGATTTTTGAGAATTCTTCACATAAGGACTCATTTGAAGATCCAAAAATGATGTCATCTACATAAATTTGTACTAAGATAGTATGATGGTTAGTTCTTTTAATAAACAAAGTAGTATCAACTTTACCTTTTTCGAAACCGTGTTCGCAAAGAAAATTACTTAACCTATCATACCAAGCTCTTGGTGCTTGCTTCAATCCATTCAAGGCCTTTTTGAGTTTGTAAACATGATTAGGATGTTTGAAATCTTCAAAACCTGGAGGTTGACTTACATAAACTTCTTCAAGTATGTATCCATTGAGAAATGCGCTTTTAACGTCCATTTGATACAATTGAAAGTTCATAGAGAAAACATATGCCAATAATAGTCTAATTGCTTCTAATCTAGCAACCGGTGCAAATGTTTCCTCAAAATCTATACCTTCTTCTTGATTATAGCCTTGTGCTACTAATCTTGCTTTGTTCCTTATAATGAGACCATTTTCATCTAGCTTATTTTTGAAGATCCATTTAGTGCCAATAATATGCTTTCCTTTAGGTTTTGGAACTAAATCCCAAACTTCATTTCTTTCGAACTGATTTAATTCTTCTTGCATGGCTAGAATCCATTGATCATCATCTAAGGCATCTTGGACTTTAGATGGTTCTATTTGAGAAACAAAAGCCATATTAAGATATGCATCCTTTAGATTTAACCGAGTAGATACTCCTTGAGATATATCTCCAATAATCTTGTCAATCGGGTGATCTCTATGAGTCCTCCATTCTTTTGGTAGATCGGCGACTATAGATTCATCTTGGATAGATTCTTGATGATCTACTTGATTCTCATTGTTGACTTTGAAGGAGTCTTCTTGAGGAGCTTCTATGGAATCATCATCATTATCACCAATAACAATATCCTCCTTGGAGGGGTTAGATTCATCAAACTTAACATGCATAGATTCTTCAATAGTTATCTTTTTATTATAAATTCTATATGCCTTACTAGAAAGAGAATAGCCAAGAAATATACCTTCATCCGATTTTTCATCGAACTTACCGAGATTGTCTTTGTCATTGTTAAGGACAAAGCATTTGCATCCAAATATGTGAAAGTAAGCAATGTTTGGTTTCCTCCCTTTGAAAATTTCATAGGGGGTCTTCTTTAGAATAGGTATAATATTAACATGATTACTTACAAAACATGTCGTGCTCACTGCATCCGCCCAAAAATACTTTGGAAGATTTGAGTCGCTAAGCATTGTCCTTGCAAGTTCCACCAATGACCTATTCTTTCTCTCCACCAGTCCATTTTGTTGAAGAGTCCTTGGTGCCGAGAAGTTGTGAGATATTCCATGTCTTCACAAAATTCTTCAAAGGAAGCATTTTGGAATTCTCCACCATGGTCGCTTCTTATGGAGGCAATTGAAAGTGACTTCTCATTTTGAATTTGCTTTGCATATTTCTTGAACGCCTTGAATGCATCACTTTTCTGCACTAAAAAGAATGTCCAAGTATATCTAGAGAAATCATCAACAATAACTAAAGCATATACATTACCTCCGAAGCTTCTTGTTCTTGATGGACCAAATAAGTCCATATGCAACAATTGTAGTGGCCTTGAAGTGGACACCACATCTTTAGATTTGAAAGTTGACTTGGTTTGTTTCCCTTTTTGACAAGCATCACACAACTTATCTTTGACATATTTTATCTTTGGTAAACCAATAACCAAATCATACTTAATTAATTTATTAAAATGCTCCATATGAATGTGAGCAATCCTTTTGTGCCATAGCCATGAATCATTATTGTTTGCCATAAGACATTTAACCTTCAAAGAAGTGTCATCAAGGGAAATCATAAAAATATTGTTAATTCTTTTACCTTTAAGCATTACCTCATTAGTGACTTCGTCTTCTATCAAACATTCATCTTTGGTGAAATTGATTTTGAGTCCTTTGTCACAAAGTTGGCTTATGCTAAGAAGGTTATGCTTTAAGCCTTCAACATAAAGCAACACGTCTTCAATAGTTGTGAAAGGTGGTGCACCAACATTGCCTATGCCAAGAATCTTTCCTTTATTGTTATCTCCATATGTAACATAACCCTTGGCCTTAAGCACTAGATTTAAAAATTTGCATATATCTCCGGTCATATGCTTCGAACAACCACTATCAAGATACCACAGATTTGAAGTGGTCTTCAAGCAAACCTACAAAACAAAATTACGTTTTGTTAGGTAGCCAAATAGCCTTGGGTCCTTCATAATTAGTACCTTTCTTTACCCACACATAATACCCACTTGCAACACTAAAGTTTCTTACATAGCAAGCATTAGGTGTATGGCCAATAATACCACAATAAAAACAAGTAGGAAAAAAATTGCTTTTATATCTAGGAACATAGGATTTCTTTTTAGTAAACCTTTTCTTTGAAGAAGTTCTTTTCTTTTTAGGATAAGGATGCACATTCCTTGGTTCGTTCACTTTCTCTTTAGAAGTTTGGTCACTAGCCTTAACAAAGGTTGTTTTATTAGTACTTGGTTTAGAAAATTTTGAGTAACCAAGTCCACTTTTATCATTTGAATATCTTTGTTGAATAAGGACCGCTTCTAATCCAATTTGTCCTTTCTCATATCTTTCTATGACTCTTTTTAATTGAACAATTTGGAAAGAAAGTGATTCATAATTTTTACATACCAACCCTTGTTTTTCTTCACTAGTTTTCTTTTGTTTTTCATCTTTTGACTCTTTTTCCATAACATCGACTTTTTCTTCTAAAGATGTTATTTGTTTCTTTTGTAAAGAAATTGTTTTACACAAGACCTTACATTCATTTAAGAGTTCATTTATAGCTTCTTGTGCATCATTATCATAAAGAAAAAATTTAGTACTAACCTCGTCATTTTCATCATCGGAGTTGTGTGTAGCCATAAGTGCTAGTTTTGCGCTTTCATCGCTCTCCGAGTCGGATGATGAACTAATCTCGTTGTCTTCCCATGCAATGTATGCCTTTTTATTTTTTGAATCCTTCTTGCCTTTGAAACTTCCTTTCTTTGCAAGTTGTGGACATTCAGGTTTTATGTGACCTTGTTTTCCACATTCATAACATGTAATATCTTGAGACGAAGTGGCAGCCTCCTTTTTCTTGAAGTGTTTCTTCCTTTTAGCATAAAAAGACTTGTCTTTGTTACCAAAAAATTTACCGAGTCTTTTTACTAGCAGCATGAAATTTTCGTCTTCCTCCGATGAATCATCATTTTGTTTACTTTTTACATCTACTTTTAATGCAATACCCTTGGATTTCTTGTCTTGGAGTTCATGTTTTTCATGTTGTCCAAGTTCTAATTCACGTTCTTGGAGTTTACCAAATAGTGATGTGGAAGTCATCATAGAGAGGCTTTTCTTTTCCGATATTGCTGTTACTTTTGGTTGCCATTCTCTAGTTAATGATATTAGAATTTTGAGATTTAATTCATCATTTGAGAATGTTTTACCAAGTGCCATTAAGTGATTAGTCAAATGAACAAATCTCTTTTGTAATGCGACAATGGATTCTCTGGGCTGCATTCGGAACATTTCATATTCTACCAACGTATCCCATATTTCTTTAGCCGATTTACATTGACAAACACGAAAGAAATCATCAATACTTAAAGCACTTTGAAGAAGATTGATAGCTTTCTTTTCATTTAGAATTTTTCTCTTGTCTTCTTCATCATATGTACTTTTTAATTTTGCAGTACCAACACCATTGACCACATTAACAGGATTATGCGGACCATTCTCAATGGCTTCCTATATACCTTCTCCTTGTGCTTCAAGATGTGCCTTCATACGAATCTTCCAAAAGTCAAAATACTCTCTAGAGAAAAGTGGGGGCTTGTTACTACTTCCACCGTCTTTGAAAACCGGGTTTGTGCTTACGGAAGCCATGCTGGATCGTTAGGAACAGGTTACCAATAACCTGCTCTGATGCCAAATGTAAGTTAAGAGTGCACCTAAGAGGGGGGGGGGGTGAATGAGGTGTATAGAGATTTTTCTCGATTTTTCGAAGGTTCTGAATTTTACTTTCCTAAAAGTTACTAAGTGATAAAATGTTGTAAAGGCGGAAAGTAAAGAACACCAGGAAGTATACTAGTTCCCCTCACAGGTCGACAGTACTCCAGCCCCCTTTCAACTTGAAAGAGATTTCACTAAAATGTTAGATCTTAGACAAGACAACCTAGTCTTTCTATACTAGACTCTAACACACCACCAAGTACAATCCTCTTGGATTTTACAAGTTTAAAGTCCAACTGAGAACCAGCCTCTCACAATGGACCTCTTGTATCCACAATCCGGATAACAAGGATAACAAAACCAAATAAACTTAATTCCAACAATCCAGGAAATTAAGATATAATATAATAATGTAATTCTGGATTTTTGAATATTTGTGACAGATGGAATTTTGATGATTATCAATCACAAGATTGATCTTCTCCTTTGTATCACTCAATTCTCAAGACAATAATACAAGTGTTCTTTGAATGCAAATGAAACTATGATGCTTAAAATGAAGGTTTATGCAAAGTTTCACTTTTAGTAAACATTCTGAAGAACACTTAGAAAGATTTTGGAGATTGAAAGATAATGAGTAAAAGATTTGAAATTTTGTAAGGAGGTGAATTTAAAATTTGAGAAAATGATGTTTATATACGCCTATGACATCTCTACAAATGGTTACAAATTATGAAAGGATGCCATGGTTGATCAGAAGAAATAACAGAAAAATTTAATGAAGGGATGCAATAAATTTTTTGCCTCTGCTTCAGTGGTAACCGGTTACTCTATTTAGAGTAACCGGTTACTTGACTGTAACATTTAAAATTTTTGAAAGTTTTGAAAGGGTAACCGGTTACCTTATATAGAGTAACCGGTTACTCAAGACCAGAATTGAAAAATGCATAAAACCAGAGTTTCAAAACCATTTTTAATGCAATCAAATATGTTTCTAATGATCATGGCATAAATGAGGAATATGATGAACACTTGTTTGATTGCAAAGAGGTTAAGTGTCATACCTATTCCTATGAGCTCCAATCTTCATAATGCCTTGACAAATTGTAGAGACTTGATTCTTGAGCAAGAGACTTGATCAATACTTTTTGTTAATCCATCTTGTCTTTATTAGATTCTTTGTAGCAGGTGTGTCTTCATCAAAACCTCTGAGAATCCATGTCTTCATAACCTCTCTTGAATTTCTTCAAACTTTAGAACTGTTCACTAAAGAAAAGATTATTCCCGGTGAAACTTTCTTTGAACTCTTCTTATGTTTGGACCCACAGGCTTCCTAAAAGCATCTCCGCCTCCTCTTTGGCTTTGAACAAGGACCCCCTGGCTTCTTAGAAGTTCTCATGCCTTCTCTTGGGCTTAATACAAGGACCCTGAAGACCTCTTAAAGGTATAAGACTGAACTTAGTCATCCTTTGCTAGAGCAGTCTTTCCAGAGTCAAAACCTCAGACCAATTTAGGGTTGATTCTCATCCCTTAAAACACCAGCCTCCTCTTGGGCATGATACAAAGATAAACTCTTCCACACTAGTAGACTTGGACAGTCTAAATCTCCTCTTGGATCTCAAAGACATTCTCAAGTTCCTTACAAACATAGGAGAAACCCTGGTCATTTTGATCAATCTCCAGTAGAGTTAAAACCCACGGGTTCTAAAACCCAGTCTTTCTCCTAAAATTCCCCAGCCAGGGTTAGCTTACCATCAGTATAACACTATCCTAAATTAGAACCTCAAGGCATCTGATACCTTAACTCTTCTGTAACCCTCAGCAAGAGTTGATTCCCCATTTTGGACCTGCCTCTGGATCTTAATAATCCTCAGCAGAAGCTAGCCTCCTCTTAGGCTTTGTATAATGATCCTCCCTTTCCTAAGCATAGTCAGCCTCCTCTAGGGCTTTGTACAATAATTTTCCCCAGCTGAGCTAACCTTTTCAGACTCTCTTGTTGAGTCAATCACCCTTCTCAGCCTCAATCTTGGGCTTTGTACAAGACACCATATAAATTTCCCTGAGCAGAGTCAAGTCTCTTTTTAGCCTCAATCTTGGGCTTTGTACAAGACAGACAATAATCTCAAGCAGAGTCAAAACTTCTTTCAGCCTCAATCTTGGGCTTTGTACAAGACACCTAAAAATCCTCAGTTGAGTCAATCTCGTTTTAGCCTCAATCTTGGGCTTTGTACAAGACAGATAAAGATTTCTCTCCTACAGAGTCAGTCTTCTTTTCAGCCTCAATCTTGGGCTTTGTACAAGACACATACAAACCCTCCCCAGCATAGTCAAAATCCTTTTTAGCCTCAATCTTGGGCTTTATACAAGACATACATAATATTTTCCCTGGAAAAGTCAAACATTTTAGCTTCCTCTTAGGCTTTGTATAATGATATCCCCAAAAGAGTCAGTCTCTTTTTAGCCTCAATCTTGGGCTTTGTACAAGACATATATTAACACTCTCTTGTTAAGTCAGTCTTTTCCACCCTCCTCTTAGGCTTTGTATAAGGACTTCCCCAGTGGAGTCAACCAACCTCTTAGCTTCAACCTTGGGCTTTTATCAAGGCACACAAAAATCAACATCCCCTCAGAGGAAATCAAAATCTCTCTGTAGGAAGACATTTCCCTGTGTTATCACACATCAAAACAGAAAATCAAAACAAACCCTAATCCCAGATAACTGCTGTAAGTGGCACACTTGTTGATTCAAATATCTAAATTGTAGTCCATCTTTTATCCTGGAAAATCCTCTCTTTCATCTAATTGCTGTAAGCGGCAAGCCGCTGGATTATTTACATCCACGCCACTGTCCTTCTCTTAGTATGAAATATTCCTAAGGAAAAATAGCATTGCTCACACTGAGTTAAAGTTTTCTCCTTCCCCATAAAGGAAATTATGGCATTGCTGGATTCACATATCCCAGTTAAAGTAATCCTCCTTTATAAACAATCACCCAACAACTGTGATAAACCGATGAGATATCTCCCTTAGAGATGAAAAATTCTCCCTAAGTTAAACCTTTTAGCTTCAATCTTGGGCTTTGAACAAGACACAAATACTCAACCATTTAGCTTCAATCTTGGGCTTTGAACAAGACACTAAAACATCTTTTTCCTCCCATAGAATATGAGGAACTACGACTGCTCTGATTTCTCTGTTTCATTAAACGGGAATACGTAGGAATAAGATTAAGAAATCTTAACGAGCATAAAAATCAAATACTTTAGGTACAGTACCTTAATACCACTCAAAACTGAGGTCCAGTACCTCACCAAAATCATTGAAAACTCTCTCTCTCATATCTCCCAAAGAAGAAACTTTCCCAACCCATCAACATATAAACACCATCAAGTACAAAGCAGAACCTAAAACTAATAACCTGTGGATAACCACATATAGGATAGGTAATTGACAACTCCCCATTGTATAGCCTGACCCCGAACTCCCCGAATCTCTCTTAAGCGTTTGTTCAGTTAAACATTCGCGTGCAAGGTTAGTTTTAGATAGCTTCCCTTTCCCTTCCAGCTTCATGGGATAAATAAGAAATCAGAAAGTAGCATTCCCCCTTCTACCATTATAGTGAGGAGGAAACCCATCAGCGATAAGGTGGTCGCGTCACCGACAAAAATCGCTCGCTACTGAGAAATGGTGACTCTCCTGGGGAGTCATTTTGTCTATTTAAGATTAAGACTAAGAGGTCTAGGATGTTAGTTTTAGGAATGAATATATATATATATATATATATATCGCTTTTCCTACTTGATATCCGTGTTTATTTTTCTGTCAATGGGAATGCGAGTGATGTAGCATGTGGAAAGTAGGAGTGATACCTAAGATAGGTGATGGCATAGACGGGCGGTCTTACAGGGAGTGAATCCCAAATAAGCTATCCCGGTAGTCCATCAAATCAGTGGAGATACCCTTTGCGGATTCAATGTCTAACGACTTCGGTTGTGAAAGCAGATTGTCCGATTGTGGTATCCATGAAACAGAGGATTTAGTATATATTAACCGTGTGGCCATTTGGTAGTGCGGTAGCTATCAGAAATAGTTGACACGCGATACTACACTCAATTGAGATTACCCTAGGATGCTACAGCTCGCTCGGGTGAACCAGCTTGCTGTTGATATCCCTAAGGGGGGTCAATGATTTTTGGGAACTTTTAACCCGTTCTACTGGTACAAAAATTCACCAGAATATAACCTTTGGGGATGGGTAGAGCCATGACTCCATGCTCATGACGTTGAACCCTTAAACCCATGTTTTTTCAATGTTTTTGTGTGCTGCATTCATGCATTCATCTAAAAAAACTCTTAAACAAAGAAAAAATTTCTTTTCTCTTCTCTCTTTTTCAAAATAAACCAAAACAATGATTGCAAATATCAGAAAAGGATTGCGTTATGGATTTCGATAGAAGGAAGACACACAAGTACACCTTCAAGACTCCGAAACTAGAGGATTTAAAAGGGCTGGCAAGGATGATCACCAACCCTGATGCTTTCAGAGCTAAGTACAGAGGATTGTTGTCTCTGTTAAGGGTCCGTGTAGTTGAAGGAATCCTGTCTACGCTAATTCAGTTTTATGATCCGGTTTATCACTGTTTCACATTCCCGAATTATCAACTAGCACCGACGCTAGAATAGTACTCTCACCTAACTGATTTACCCAACACTGACCAAGCTCCCTTTTTTGGACTGGAAGAAATTCCAAAGGATCAAACCATTGCAAGAGCAATCTATTTGGATGAGTCAGAACTCAGGACTCGCATTACCACTAAGGATGGAATCCAAGATTTACCGGCCAAGTTTTTGGTAGAGAAAGCCCTGTACTTTGCCAGTATAGGAAACGTTACTGCTTTCAAAGATATCTTTGTCCTACTCACATACGGGTTGTTCCTTTTTCCCAACATCGATAACTTCGTTGATATCAATGCCATTAAGATATTTCTAATTAGAAACCCCGTACCAATCCTGCTCGCAGATGCTTATCATTCTATACACTTAAAAAATTTATACAGCGGAGGAATGATCACATGCTATGTACCATTGCTTTACAAAGTGTTCACTTCTCATTTACCTAAGTTTGCTGCATTTTAGGATCATAAGAGTACTCTGCGGTGGTCACAGAGAATCATGTCTCTTACCAACTCTGACATAGACTGCTACAATCAGATCTATGACAGGATAAGAATCATTGACCATTGTGGAAACTTCCCTAATGTACCCCTCATAGGATCTAAAGGAGGAATCAACTATCATCCAGTTTTAGTTCGTCGTCAACTTAGATACTCGATGAGACATATCCCGCGTAATGTTCATCTGGAAGGTCTTTTCTTCAAGGAAAGAGAAAATGACAGGGCACTAAAGATAGAAATAGTGCATGCCTGGAAACATGTTCACAGGAAAGGAAGAGAGTCTCTAGGAAAACCAGACTGTGTCTCTATGGAACCTTATCTCCACTTGGTACAAACTAGAGCCCTCAAGCTGAGGATGCCTTACCCTCATCAAGAAGTTCTCCCGTTAAAGGAATCTGTCCTTTATTTTATGTCTGATACGGAAAAACTCCAGGTCGCTCTCTACAAAGTTCAACGGGAAAATAAATCTTGGAAGAACAAATATCGCATCCTCAATGTGGAGTGTACCAAAATTCAGGAACTGTTAAAAGAAAAGGATGCTCTGATCGAGATTCTAGAACAACATGCTATAGAAGATCAAAGGAACTTGCTCACTCCTTTCACTTGGCAAAGGGCTGACAACCCGACAACGGCTCAAGAGCCCCGGTCAAAGAAAAGGAAAATACAAGAACCAGCACCTGAGCTCTCTTCAGAAAGGACTCGAGATCCATAAGCTTATACTTTTCCTTTTACGGCACTTTGTAAAATACCGTATTTCCCTTTTTGCAATCTTTCAAATTCAATAAAATGGGGTCTTCCCACTGTATGATATTTGCAATCTATTTGTTGAAGTTTCTTTTTGATAAAAACAAAAAAAATAATATATATAAATATATCATTGCATATCATTCATCATTCTCACGTAACGTATTCTTCTTACCTTTGAATCTCACGTATGTGTCACGATTCTAGAGTCAAACTATCTCATTCGTACAATACTCGGGCCAATCGACAAAAGAAAATGGATGATCTCGAGGAAGAGAATAAAGAGCTGAAAGAAGAAATCGACGCTCTAAAGGAAGATCTAAAAAAACTCCACAGTGACATGCAATCCCTGGCAACAGCTTAGAGGCAACAACAAAGGACTGTGATTTCGGAAATCACATCTAAGCCCATAGTGGAGACATATGATCCTTAGTACAACATGCCTAAAGATCATCCATGGGGCATGCCTATCAACTTTATCCCTGAAGGATATATTCCGCCGATCACGGAAGGCCCAGAAACTGCAGCAGGAACCGTTGGGCCTGAAGGTTACAAACTTCGAGAAAGCAAAGACGCAAGAGTGATGGTAGCAACTCCTGAAGGTTACAAACTTCGGGGCATAGAAGAAGCAAGAGTCACTGCCGTAATGACTATACCACAACCAGTGGTACACACTGTCCTGGAAGGATAGATTCCACAAGTAATCTCTGATGGAAACGCAGAGATGTGCAACAGAATAAATGAGTTCCAGGAGCAATTCCTGGAGATGCAGAAGAAACTGTATGCCATTCGCGGTCAGGATTTATTCGAAAAGGACGCCGCAGACCTTTGTTTGGTCCCCAATGTGAAAATCCCACACAAATTTAAGGTGCCTGAATTTGAAAAATACAAGGGCAACTCTTGCCCTCAAAGTCATTTGGTGATGTACGCTCGAAAGATGTCAACTCAGACTGAAAATCAACAGCTACTGATCCATTATTTCCAAGACAATTTTACTGGTGCCGCACTCAAATGGTACATGGGTTTAAACAGCACCAAGATCGTCACTTTCAGAGATCTTGGCACCGCCTTCATTCAGCAGTATAAGTAAAACCTGGACATGGCACCAGACAGAGACCAACTCAGAGCAATGTCGCAGAAGGACAAAGAGACCTTTAAGGAATATGCTCAGAGATGGCGTGAAATTTCCGCCCAGATTTGTCCCCCTCTCGAGGAAAAAGAGATGACGAAAATCTTTTTGAAAACCTTGAGCTCATTCTATTATGACCGAATGGTTGCCAATGCGCCCAGTGACTTCACTGAAATGGTGAACATGGGAGTACTCCTTAAAGAAGTAGTCTGAGAAGGACGTCTGGTCAAAGATACAGGACCATCAAGCAGTACTAAAAGATACAGTACTGCTTTCCCAAAGAAAAAAGATCAAGATATTGGTAATATCTCTCTCGAAAAGCAAAGGCGAAGGTATCAACCAGTAGCAGCAGTAACTCATACTATCAACCCTGCGCCTGCTCCAACGTATCAACCTCAGGTTGCTCAGAGCCAACCAAGTCAACAACAGTATCAACAAAGGACACAACAGCCTCGTCAACAGGCTCGTCTACAGTACAATAATAGCAACCGTACAACACGACCACCAGGGTTTGACCCTATACCAATGTTGTACGCAGAAATGTTTCCACTATTACTGGTCAATGGGCATGTCCAAACCAGGTCTCCTCTTACAGTACCAGAAAATACGCCTTTTTGGTTCAAAGCAGATCAAGCTTGCCCTTACCATCAAGGAGGATCAGGGCACAACATAGAAAATTGTCTCAGCTTCAAATTCGATGTACAAAAGCTTGTCAAGAACGGGGTCTTATCCTTCAAGGATACAAATCCAAATGTTCAGACGAACCCGTTGCCTCAACATGAGAAGACATCAGTAAATTTGATAGAGGAAGAATTTAGCAGCAGTTATCAAACTCACGATGTACTCCTATTAGGAACCAATCTGGTTAGGATGCATTGCAGACAGAGCGGATACGGCCATGTACCATCTCACAATTATCACCAGTGTGATATCTGCTCCAAGAATAATCAAGGATGTTCCGTAGTGCAATCAACTCTACAAGAATAGATGGATCTTGGATGGATCCAAGATCACTGAATCTGTGAGGTCAACATGAATTATACAAATTCCAACATCATTCAAAACCATGACATCTGTGCGATGAATGTCAACTTGGTGGTAATGCACTCAAGGCAAAGCCAACATCATGATCTGCCACGACACGATTACAATTCCTGTCTGATCTATTCAATAAATAATCAGGGATGCTCTTTTGTACAAGAGGCCCTCCAGTGTCAGATGGATCTTGGATGGATCCAGGATTACCGTGATAGAAGTCATTATCAAGATAATATGATTCAAATATTTGATATTCGCCTGATGAATACCAGCCTAGTAGGATTACACGCTAAGCAGGTCAGGCTCGGTTTTCTGGCTTCACATGATTATCAGAACTGTAAAGTATGTCGTAAGGACGACCAAGGATGTGCGCTTGTCCAAAGAACACTTCAACACTTGTTGAACCACTTATGGCTTCCGATCTATCTAGATGAAGACACACAACAAGTCAGTATGACTGATGGGAATCCTACTAGGCTTCAAAGTCAGGATGTTCGCTCGATGGAAATAGATCTAGTGAAGTTACACTGCATACAAAGTGGAGGGGCCAGGTGCCACGATACAACTATGAGCGTTGTAGAGTTTGCTCAGAGAACAACCAAGGATGCTACCTTGTACGGTCAGCTCTTCAAAATCAATTGGACTAGAAAGAGATCCGACCATGTTCAAGTTCTGGTTCGATTAACATAATGCAAGACTATCTTCCTGATCAAGGCAAAGATGTTGTCTTAATCTCTAATCATGAAAGGACCAAAGACGTATGCACTATAATCCCTCTACTCCATGAATCAAGAGTTCCTCTTGATAGTAGAAAGATTCTCAACCTCGAACCAATTGAGGCCGGCTACGATGGTCAGAAAAATTAAAAGGCTCATGTGGTTATCTATCTGCCATGACCAATACCGTACCAATCTGATAAGGCTATCCCTTACAAGTACGGTGCAACAACAATCGAGAATGGAAAGGAAACTTCATTACCCTCTGTCGTAAACATTGCTGACATCAGTCGAGTAACACGGAGCGGCCGTATCTTCAACAGAGGAGTTGGAGAACCCACCAGAGAAAAGGAACCACAAACAGAAGTTCCAAATTAACCAGTCGGTCAATCCAGCAATCTAGACCTTTCAAAGAACAATGATGAGATGCTGAAGCTCATCCAGAAAAGTGAGTACAACATTGTAGACCAACTGTTGTAAACTCCATCGAGAATCTCTGTGCTATCTCTATTGCTCAGTTCCGAAGCTCACAGAGAAGCTCTACAAAAAGTCTTAGAGCAAGCCTTTGTGGAACAAGATGTGACGATAAGACAATTTGACAGCATCATCTCCAACATCACTTCCTGCAACAACTTAGGATTCAGTGATGAAGAACTGTCGGAAGAGGGCAAAAATCACAATATGGCACTTAACTTTACAGTCAAGTGCCAGGACGATGCTTTAGCCAGTGTACTAGTAGATATCAGATCATCTCTAAATGTTATGCCAAAATCTACTCTGATGCGACTATTATTTCAAGGATCTCCGATGAGAGGCAACGAGGTCATCGTCAAAGCCTTTGACGGATCTAGAAAAATAGTTATCGGTGAAGTTGACCTTCCCATAACTATCGGTCCTCACACTTTCCAAGTCACTTTCCAGGTCATGGACATCCGGGCAGCATACAACTGTTTGTTAGGAAGACCTTGGATACACGAGGCTGGGGCAGTCACTTCGACACTTCACCAGAAGCTTAAGTTCATCAAGAATGACAAGCTAGTCACAGTCTATGGAGAGCAGGACTTAATCGTGAGTAACTTATCATCATCATCCTGTGTAGAACCGGAAGAGGTTGTTGGAACTCAGTTCCAAGCACTTTTGGTGAGCAATGAGAATTAATCAGAAAAAGGAACATCAATTTCCTCATACAAAGACGCTCTCAAAGTGATCGAGAGTAACAACGCAAAAGGATGGGGACAGCTTGTCATTCCTACGGATAACAAGACGAAGAAAGGTCTTAGTTTTTCCTTAACCTGTACCGAGACTGCTACTAACGATGAAAATTTTCATCCTATTCATGACTTCTTCCACAGTGGAGGCTTTCTTCACCCAGTGTCTCAAGAAGTACATACAATGAGGGTGATTCCTTTGATACAGATGAAGAATGGAAGTTCTATCTCAACGAGGACAGTTATATGTCTCAGGAAGAAACACATATGCCATTTTGCTTTCCCATGCAGAGTCCGAGATATATACCAAGATCAGATGTCAAAATGATTTATAGAGATTGTGATCCTGAAGGATACCGTGCTCTGCCCAATTCATTAGAAGAAGACACTCTGATGAAAGACAACTTTGACTATGACTATTATGACCCAATGGATTACTTTCCTATCTGGCAGTCGTACCCCGGGGACTTGGGGAAAAAGAGTCAGCCAAACAATGCATATCAGCTGAACATCATTGAAAAGAATACATGCGTCCCCACCAAATCATGGGATCATTACTTAGGGCATTCAGAAGATATCCAGCACAACGATGAATCTGCAAAGATTGCAGGGCAAAAGTTCATCAACTATGCTTTTCCCGAGGTCAATGTCATCGAGAAGGATGGCTCCTTCAGTTCCACAGAAGTATGGGACACTTTAGGACAACTGAGTGGCAAGTACGACTTCATGGTTAAATAAACCGCTCCTGAAAGCTCTCGTATCAGGCTCGAAGACATCCAGCCAACTGGATGGGGAGATCCACCTGAGAGTGAAAACACTGTGCAAGATACAACAGAAGAGTTCGTCTATGGCAACTCTGCATGGGAGAAAGACTCCAACGATCCTGCTCCGCCAGAAATCAACGTTATTTCTGAGGACAAACTAAGAAAGAAGGTACCAGACTTTGTGATTCACCAAGGAATTTGCCGCCAATGGGTTGCTGTCGATGTCCCGAAAGTCGTCCATAAGTCTAAGTAATTGTCGTCTTTGTTTTAACCTTTCGCCCTGCCCAGGTGAAACGAATGTTTTGATAGGGCTCACTTTCTGTAAACGTCTCTCTTCGCTTCGCCCAAAGCGACAGAGTTTTGTTTTATAGGGCTGTAGTTTCAGGAATCGACCAAATCATAAATAAAATAACGTCGTTCTGTAATTTCTGTAATTTCTGCATTTATTGTTGTTTTCACTTTTCGCTTTTTCAGAAAATGGTAATCCTAAAACAACTCAAAAATAAAAACAAGCATTTTTCAGAAAATATACTGCACACACTCTTGCATTTCTCTCTATCTCTTCTAAAAAACAATCACCACGTCATGTAGATTGCTTGTTTTAAACCCCGTTGAAACATACGATCCCATGCCTTCTCCCAACTTTGAATTCCCGGTATTTGAAGCCGAAGAAGAAGAAGACGAAGAAATTCTAGAAGAGATCTCCCGATTACTCAGACAAGAGGAAAGGTCCATTGAACCTCACAAAGAGCCGTTGGAAACAGTAAACTTGGGTTCAGAAAGAGAGAGGAAAGAAGTCAAGATTGGACCACTACCCAGTCTCACTGTCAAAGAAGACTTGATAAAACTTCTCAAAGAATTTCCCGATGTATTCGCTTGGTCTTATCAGGACATGCCAGGGTTGGATACCAGCATCGTGGAACATCATCTACCATTAAGATCAGAATGTCCGCCAGTGAAACAAAGACTAAGACGGACTCATCCTGATATGGCCATCAAAATCAAGGAGGAAGTATAGAAACAGATTGGCGCAGGTTTCCTCGCCACATCAGAATATCCTCAATGGTTAGCCAACATAGTACCAGTTCCGAAAAAAGACGAAAAAGTCAGAATGTGTGTAGATTACAGGGATCTGAACAAAGCCAGTCCAAAGGATGACTTTCCCTTACCGCACATAGACATGCTAGTAGACAGTACAACAAAGTTCAAAGTCTTCTCCTTAATGGATGGATTCTCGGGCTATAATCAAATCAAAATGGCGCCGGAAGACATGGAGAAAACTTCATTTATCACCCCATGGGGCACCTTTTGTTACAAGGTAATGTCGTTCGGTTTGAAGAACGTCGGGGCAACCTATCAAAGGGCCATGACTACTCTGTTTCATGACATGATACACGAAGAAATCGAAGTGTATGTCGATGATATGATTTCCAAATCTAAAATAGAAGAGAAGCATGTGACCCACCTGTCAAAACTATTCAAGTGTTTGAGAAAATAAAAACTCCACTTGAATCTTAACAAGTGCACATTCGGTGTTCGTTCAGGAAAACTGCTAGGGTTCATCGTTAGCCAGAAAGGAATTGAGGTTGATCCTGACAAAGTCAAGGCCATTCAAGAAATGCCTTCTCCAAAAACTGAGAAACAAGTCAGAGGATTCCTGGGACGTTTGAATTACATTTCCAGATTTATATTCCTCATGACTGCGACATGCGCGCCAATCTTCAAATTACTCAAAAAGAATCAGGACTGCGTATGGACAGAAGACTGCCAAACTGCCTTCGACAGTATCAAGGAATACCTGTTAAACCCATAAATTCTATCACCTCCAGTGGAGGGAAGACCACTGATCATCTACCTAATAGTCTTGGAGGACTCAATGGACTGTGTACTTGGTCAACAAGACGAAACAAAAAGAAAAGAGTCTGCCATCTACTATTTGAGCAAGAAGTTTACCGACTGTGAAACTCGATGCACTATGCTTGAGAAAACCTGCTGTGCTCTGTCTTGGGCAGCCAACCGTCTTCGCCAGTACATGATTTGTCACACTACTTGGTTAATTTCAGAAATGGATCCGATCAAGTATGTCTTTGAAAAACCTGCTCTCACGGGAAGGATCGCCCGTTGGCAGATGTTGTTATCAGAATACGACATTGAGTACCATGCTCAGAAAGCCGTCAAAGGGAGTATTTTAGCCGATCATTTGGCTCATCAACCGATTGACGATCAAGAATCAGTCGGATTTGACTTCCGGGACGAAGATGTCATGTATTTAAAAATGAAAGATTGCGATGAACCGCTACCTAGTGAAGGGCCAGAACCAGGTTCCCAATGGGGACTAATCTTTGACAGAGCTGTCAACAATTATGGAAACTGAATTGGGACAATCATCATAACACCTCAGGGTACCCACATTCCTTTCACTACCAGACTGACATTCAAGTGTACAAACAATGAGGCAGAATACGAAGCTTGTATCATGGGTCTCGAAGAAGCAATTGACTTAAGGATTAAAAACTTGGATGTGTATGGAGACTCAGCCCTGGTTATCAATCAGATCAAAGGAGATTGGAACACATACCAATTAGGACTGATTTCTTACAAAGATTATGCGAGAAGGTTGTTACCATTCTTCAACAGAATCGAGTTTCATCATATTCACTACGCCAAAATTGGCTTTTCACATCGTTCCAAAGACAGCGCTTTTTGGACAAAGCGCTGCTATAGGTCTTTAAAAAATTTTGCTAAAAAAAAGCGCTGTAAAAGACAGCCTTTAGAAAGCGCTTTTTAAAAGTGCTGTTAAATGCCCTAAATGGAAGCCACCTTAGAAAGCGCTTTTTGAAAAGCGCTGCTATAGGTTTTACCTTAGAAAGCGCTTTAAAAAAGTGCTCTTATAGGTTAACCTTAGAATGCACTTTCAGAAAGCGCTGCTATAGGTCTTAAATTCTCCTCACTTTAGAAAGCGCTTTCTAAGGAAAGCGCTCTCATAGGTAACACTTAAGAAAGCACTTTTTGAAAAGCGCCCTCTAAGGTCATTTATGAATTAAAATATAAAACACATTTCATATCATTTTCAGAAACTTCTTTTCATTTTCTGCTCTCGGCCGTTTTTTCTGCTGAAACCCTTGCATCCAATCGTTCTTGCATGCTTTCTAAAACCCTTGATTTCATTGCCGTCGTTCTGAAACCTTTGTCGTCACCGTAGCCGTCATTCTGAAACCGCTGCCGTCACCGTTGCCATCGTTCATCCTTGCATTCGTGAAGGAGAAGACGAAAACGAAAAGAAGAGGTACGTAGTTGTTGTTGTTCTTGCTTCATACATTGTTCTTGTCGTCGTTGTTGTTGTTGCCATTCATTCTTGCCGTCAGCATTGCCGTCGTTCTTTTGTTGTTGTTGTCGTTCTGTTGCTATTGTTGTTGCTTCTGTTATCCATAAACTTATTCTACCTGCATGAATGGATATGAGTTTAAAGCTTTGAAGATTGAGTGAAGATATTTGAGTTTGTGTTATCTTGTTTTTGAATGAATTGAAGAAATAGGATTGTGTTTGTAAAAAAATTCTGCTATGCTTTTTCTTTTTTCAATGGCAGTGTTATGGTCACATAAGGTTTTTACTCGGGGTTTTGTTTATGGTGAGGGGTTTAGAAGTGATTTGTAATATTACAGACAATTGCCGACGCATTAATAGTTGCAGATGGTTAGTGCTTTCACTTGAAAAATGGTTAATAATATTGAGAGGATTGTGGTTGAATGAAATTGATGTTGCAGCTATGAAGACATCAAAGAATTTGATGTTGTGGCTTAGAATGCGGTCAATAGCTGTTTATAAACCCTATACCCTAGTGAAATAATTTTGATTAAAATGTACCTTTTAAAAAATATGGTTCTTGATATTATAGGGAATCATATTTGCGATAAAGATCACAGTTGGAAAGCGATTATTGATATTGCAGAGAATTGTGGTCAAATGAGGTAGCTGCTGCCTTGATAGCAGCTGCGTTTTGGGTGCAAAGACATAAAATAAACTGGTGTCATAGGCTAGGACATGGTCATGAACTTTTTATTGAAACTCTAGGCTCTAGTAAAATAATTGATTATAAAGGCACCTCTTCTTATGATATATCTTTAATGTCGTCTTGAAAAGGTTTGAACTTTCATGTTATGAATTGCTTCATTACATGTGACTTCCATTTTGTGTTGAATGAATCCTCAAAGCATTTTTTCCATTTTGTTGCACATGCAAAATTCGCAGACATGATTTAGAGTTTCCGCATTTTAGTTTTCAACATCCGGGTTTGTGATTACATGTTGCCACTTATCAAGTTATGACTCATAATTGGTCAATTAATGATATTTCATTTTATGATACGTGTACAGGGGGATCTTGGTAATTCTAACCTATCTGGACACTGTGTGGGTCTAGAAGTTGTTTACATCTCTAAAGGTAATTAGTTGTTCTCTCTCGCCACTGTAATTAGTAGTGCTTTGAATGAACTGATATGATGGAGTTACTAAGTTATTGAATTTGCTATATATAGGGGTTACTTGTGATCAAAGTGTGAAAGTCGGATCGTTTCCCTACAGGTAAATATTTTTTATTTTTGTTTTTGTTTAGTTTAATTAGTATAACTATGGGTAAGAAATGTATGTCTTCAAGTCGATTGTCGAAAGAGTATGAGAATGGGGTATCGGAATTCGTTAAGTTTGCTGTTGCGCACGTCAAAGACCCCAGTCGAATGAGATGTCCTTGCTTGGGTTGTTGTTTTGGGAGTCGGGTTGACGCGGTTCAGTTGGCATCGCATTTAATGAGGAGTAGAATTGATAGAAGTTATACATGTTGGAATTTGCATGGTGAGAAAATTAACAGGAATGTTGAACCGAGGGATAATACGACCTATGCTTCAAACGACAATGGCACATATACATACGATTTTGATCGAGTCGAAGAGATTGCAGAAGCACTTGAAGTTGATCTTAAGGATTGTCCCAAAATGTTTGAGAGGTTGGTAAGCGATGCAGAGAAACCGTTATATAATGGTTACGCCAAATTCACAAGATTGTCTACGGTATTAAAGTTGTACAACTTAAAGGCGGGCAATGGATGGTCGGATAAAATTTTCACAGAGTTATTGGCCCTTATGAAAGATATGCTTCCAGAGGATAATGTTCTTCCCAATCGAACATACGAGGCCAAAAAGATGTTGTTCTCTAATGGCATGAGCTATGATAAGATACATGCCTGTCCAAACAATTGCGTTTTGTTTCGAAATGAGTATGCATCGTTAAATGAGTGTCCTAAATGTGGTGTCTCTCGATATAAGAAAAAGTTGTCTCCAACAAAAGTCTTATGGTATTTTCCTATAATTCCGAGATTTAGACGCATGTTTCGTAGTGAGACCGATTCAAGACACTTGACTTGGCATGCAGATGGAAGAATTATTGATGGAAAGTTTCGACATCCGGCAGATTCACCACAGTGGATGAAAATTGATGATGATTATCCTGAATTTGGAAAAGAAGCAAGAAACCTTCGGTTGGCATTATCTACTGATGGAATGAACCCACACGGTCTTCAAAGTATCTCACATAGCACTTGGCTTGTGATCATAATGATTTATAACCTACCTCCATGGCTATGTATGAAGCGTAAGTACATGATGTTATCTATGTTAATTTCTGTGCCTAGACAACCAGGGAATGACATAGACGTATACTTGGCACCCTTAATCGAAGATTTAAAGTTTTTGTGGGAGAACGGTGTGGAGGTTTATGATGGGTATAGGAAAGAAAGTTTCAACTTGAGGGCGATGTTGTTTGGCACAATTAATGATTTTCCAGCATACGGAAATCTATCAGGGTACAGCATAAAAGGTCAATGTGCGTGTCCTATTTGTGAAGATAAAACAGATTGGACGCGATTGGAGTTTGGTCAGAAGAATGTATTTCTCGGTCATCGTAGATTCTTAAATTCTAATCATCACTATCGTGGGTGGAGAAAAGCATTCAATGGAGAGCGAGAACATGGTAGAGCTCCAACTATATTGACAGGTGATCAAATTTTTGAAAAGGTGAAAGATGTGAGTACTCAGTTTGGAAAGCCTTTTGCAC
This sequence comes from Lathyrus tuberosus, assembly GCA_022829125.1. NCBI lineage: Eukaryota > Viridiplantae > Streptophyta > Magnoliopsida > Fabales > Fabaceae > Lathyrus > Lathyrus tuberosus. Next base: position 8,744,335 of record JALAZF010000081.1, read on the forward strand.
ATACACTTGTCAAGAGTGGGTGGAAGAAGAGGTCAATTTTTTTTGAACTGCCATATTGGAAGTCGTTGTGTGTAAGACATTTTCTCGATGTTATGCATATTGAAAAAAATGTATTTGACAGTGTTATTGGTACGTTACTCAATATACAAGGAAAGTATAAGGATGGCCTTAAAGCAAGAAAGGACTTGATAGTGATGGGGATAAGAACTGAATTAGGACCATTGAAGAAAGGAAAACGAACATATCTACCACCTGCTGCGTATACTCTTTCTTGAAAGGAGAAAAAAGTATTGTGTAAATTTCTAAGTGAAGTTAAAGTTCCAGAAGGATACTCTTCAGCTATTAGAAGACTTGTGTCTATGAAAGACCTCAAGTTAAAGAGTTTAAAGACACATGACTGCCATGTTATAATGGAACATTTTCTACCAATAGGTATACGTTCTATTTTTCCAGAAAAAGTAAGAAGCGCAATAGCTAAATTGTGTTTTTTCTTCAAGTCAATTTGCAGTAAGGTGATCGATCATGCGATCTTACCAACATTGCAAAAAGAAATAGTTATAACTTTGTGTGATCTTGAAATGATTTTTCCTCCCTCGTTTTTTTACATAATGGTTCATCTAGTTGTTCATCTGGTGAAAGAGACACAATTGTGTGGACCGGCTTATATGAGATGGATGTACCCTGCAGAACGTTATATGAAAATATTAAAAGGGTATGTGAAAAACCGAAGTCGACCAGAGGGTTGTATTGCCGAACGATCCATTGTTGAAGAAGCGATTGAGTTTTGTACTGAATATTTGTCCAATGTACAATCAATTGGACTCCCCAAATCTCATATTGTCGATAAAAAAGAAGGAAAAAATTTAATTGGAAATGAAGTTGTGACAGTATCAAGGGTCGAACGGGATCAAGTGCATTTGTATGTTCTGCACAATGAGAATGAGGTTGAGCCGTATGTTGAAATGCACAAGGATGTTCTCCGAGGTTTAAATCCGAATAGAAATGAGAATTGGATAGTACGAGAGCACAATCGAAGTTTCATACCTTGGTTTAAGGATTATATTTATTCAAAGTATTATTCAGATCCCGCTTCAATAACAGAAAGGTTGAGTGTTTAGCATATGGTCCAAGTTTGGTTGTGTTTTCTTATCGCGCATACGCAATTAATGGATACACATTTTATACCAAAGAACAAGATGATAAAAGTACTATGCAAAATAGTAGTGTCACCGTGGTAGCTGAAGCAATGCACATTTCAAGTGTGAAAGATTTAAGCCCTAAATTTGCAAATCTGTCATATTTTGGGGTTATCGAGCGCATTTGGGTGTTTGATTATGAGAAGTTTTAGATTCCTATATTTCGTTGCAAGTGGGTTGAAAATAATAATGGCGTACGAATGGATAAGTTCGGATTTTTGCAAGTGGATCTTAATAGGGTGGGGTACAAAGATGAGCCTTTTATTCTAGCCTCTCAAGCTAAACAAGTATTCTATGTCACTGATCCGACAAGTACAAAATGGTCTATAGTGCTTTTATCTAACAAAGTAATTGATGAAAACATTGGAGATCAAGGTGATATTGATGTTGATATTGAATCATTTACTAGAAATGATCAAGATGAAAATATTATAGCGAATAAATCATATACAAGAAATAATCATAATGAGAGTATTTGGATCAATCCAACCGTCCGTGTTGTTAAGAGACGGGTAGAACATATTCCAACCAAGAAAAGAAAGAGTAGTGAAAAAGGTACTAGTTATAAAATTAATTCTTATATCATTCAATAATATTAATTAGTTGTCATGTTATATATAGCTTATATCATTCAATGGATTATGGATTATGGATTTTTATATTTGTCATTTAATTTTTGTTTTTTTCTTTCTTACAGGTCAAATGGCTAGTAACCAGGATGATACACACGAGACACATGATGAAAATGAAGCTCAAAATGAACCTTCGAATGTAGAAAGTGAAATAAAACGTGGAATAACTATTATGAAGTCAATCATCCGTGCTAGAGATAAAGGGATCAAGTTTGATGTACATTGGAGTGATGAGAACCAACTAATTGAGCCTAACGGTTCAATGTTGTCTTCATACATTGGTTCACTTGTTCGTCAGCATATTCCAATTACCAGTGATAATTGGAGGAATCCAAAGTTGAAAGCTAGTAAAGATAAGATATGGACTGAGATACATGTACTTTAATTTACTTATACTAACACACTTTATGTTTATATGTTTATAAGATAAGATAAGTCTTTAATTTACTTATACTAACACACATTATGTTTATATGTGTATGTTTTTTTGTAGAGGTCCTTTAGTATTGAAGAAAGCCGGAAAAAATATTGTCTTCAGTTAGCCGGAAAGAGACACAGAGGGTTCCGAGCCTTATTATCAAACAAATATCTTAGGGATGCAGATAAAAATTTTGTTGAAGCAGAACTTCAACAGTTGTATGCGGACGTGATTGAACCCGAAGAATGGAGCACGTTTGTAGCCAAACGGAAAACCGAAAAATTCAAAGTAATGTTATCTTGTCATGTCTATTAATTGTATTATATACTTGTTGCATTAGTTTGTTCTGATATGACTTAAACTTGTTTATCCAGGATTTGAGTTCCATCAATCGCCAAAGAGCATCAAAACCCGCGTATCCATACAAAAAAAGGCGCTTGGGGTATGCACGGTTACAGCAAAAATTGGTAAGTATATATTAATGCTATGATTTTATTAATTGTATTATTGTGTTATACTCGATGAATTTAGTATTTAACTAAATGTGTAGTTAAAAGAGACGAAAAGTGAAGAATCGTCACTTCCGGTACATGTTTTGTGGAAGGAAGCTCGTGTGGGTAAGGATGGAGTTGTTAGGGAAGATGTTCAGCATGTTTATGACGAATGTGTAAGTATAACATTATGTCTTTAAGTTAATTGAAATTTTATTAAAATATAATTAATTTGTAATCCCCACTAATAATTTTCAATATGTCAATGAATTTCAGGAGACTCTATCTAAATCCTTAACCACAGGCGAGGAGGATTGCAAGAGCATTCTTAATCGAGTACTAAATGTTCCTGAGTATTCCGGCCGGGTGAGAGGTAAAGGATTTGGTGTGACTCCATCTTTCTTGTATCCAAAGAGAAAAAATCCCAGCAACCGAGAAGTCATGCAATCATTGGAGGAACTAAAGGCGCAAGTCCGTGAATTGCAAAAGGATAAAGAGAGATATGAGGTGGAAAAGCGTGGTTCCGGTTTGAAAGATACTAGTGACAAAGCTAGTATCAATTGTCAAAATAAAATTCCCGAGGTAATTAGCACATATTTATTTTAATTAAATTAACACATTTATTTTAATTGACTTTTATACACATTAACAGTTACATATTTATTATTGCTTCAGGGCATTTCATCTTGTCAGCTGTATTTGTCGTTACCGACTTATCGCATGGTTGGCAAGGGAAAAGTGTATAACCATGTGGGAGAGTTACTTCACCATCAACCACTCCCTCATGGACATCTGAAAGTGTCGGTTAATATCGCTTTAGATACGGATGCGGTACTACCCATACCTGACTCGGATTCAGAGGTTACATTGCTGCGAGATGCAATAGGTTCATTTGTTGCATGGCCGTTAGACCTCATTTCCATAGATGATGAGGTATGTTGAAAACCATTACGAATCTCTTAGTATTCAAATGTCAAATCTGAACGATTATGAAAATCATTCTGAACCATTACTTACATTTTTTTTACATGGTAATGTTAGACTCCTACAAAACCCATAGCTAAGAATAAAGGGGTTTTGCGGCAAAACGAGTCTGTTGCATCACAAAGAGATGTACATTTTAAGTGTTATTCTATTATCCGAATTCAAAAGTTTCATGATTTTCTACTTTACCTAAATTATATGATTGTTAGGTTCCTACTCAAGCTTCACAACAGGCCAGCAAGAAAAAAGCTCCTACTAGGACCGTGCAGGCAAAAATAGCTCCTCCTCGCTTTCAGTCGTGTCTAGAAACACTTATGGCAATGTCAGATTTGATGGATGGTGCTATTCGTCAAATAGACATGGACGAAGGTGTTTTTGGTTTTCCTCATTCCGAGATAATCGGAAGAGAGAACATGGAGCAGACTTTCAAGCATATTGAATTAGGCATCAGTGTTATGCATTCATACATCTGGTACTCCGATCAATCTATTATTTATTTAATTGAACAATTTATTTACACATTTCAATGAAAATAGTCTAACATTTATTATGTTTTTATTTAAGGTGCTTGTATGAAAAATTGATGCGGGGGACGGAATTGTCAAACAGATTCTGTTTCTTCTCTTGCAACCTTGTCAATGCACCGACAATTGGTATGAATGCACTTTCAGTAAGAGACCACTTAACTGAGAGATTTATGGCCAGCAAGACAGAAAGTTTGTTTCTTTTACCGTATAATACTGGAAACGGGTAAGATTTTCATTCTAATTTCATTCTAATCTTTAATTTGTATCTTTTGCGTAGAAATTATCCATCTAAACTTTTGTTATATTTTACAGTGGACACTGGTTGTTGGTTGCCATTAATCCTACAAGAGAAGTGGTCTATTATCTGAATTCATTGGATACTGATTGGTCAACATATCAGGATATGAAGGATGTGGTTGATACGTAAGTGAGATTGTTCGAAATATTAGTGTGTATTTGTATATTTAATTATTTCTGTGAGATTGTTCTAAATTTACGCTTTTCTTTTATAGAGCAATACTCGTATACCGAGCACAAAGAGAATCTCGAGTAGCACGGGCTAAAGCAACCAACGTTACATGGGTCAAAGTGGAGGTATATTAATTATCACAATGTTGCTTATTAGTGATGCTACTTGATAACACAAAACAACTATATATTAATTCTTATTTGTTTGTCTATGTGTAGTGCCATCGTCAGCGTAATGACATAGACTGCGAGTATTTCGTTTTGAGGTTTATGAGAGAAATCCTTCAAATGGATCGATTAGAGATTCCTATTACGGTATGCATGGATTTATAACTTTGGATTTATTTTAATATTTATTGAATATGTCATATAATTTATTATTTTTAACTAAATCATGCATATTTTGTTTTGTTATGTAGTACTTTGATGAATACGCGTGTTCTCATTACACGAAGGATAAATTGCAAGAAATTAAGGAGGAATTGTGCGAATACCTTATTGAAAAAAGAATCCTATATAAGGTATAGGATTATGGGATTATGTGAATGTATAGTTTTGTGAATGGTTTATTTTATGGGATTGTATAGTTTTGTGAATGGTTTATGCCCTTTATGTGTTTTTGGATTATAATTGTATAGTTTTATGAATAGTTAATGTAAATAACTTGAATTATAATGGAAATGGTTTATGTGGTTTATGTGATTTATGGGATTAGTGGAAATGGTTAATGAACCATACTAGAAATTGTTAATGGAAATGTGAAATATACAGGTTTATTGAAATGGCTTGAATTATACAGGTTTCGGCATAAAAAAATGGTTAAAATGGGATTTTTTTTAAAAATCATTAAAATTATACGTAGAGAAAAGACAGCGCTTTCTAGAAAAAGCGTTGTCTATAGTTCACAAAAGAAAGCGCTTCTTCTAAAAAGCGTCCTCTAAAGGTATAGAAAAACTGATAACTAAAATTATAGGCATACATTAGACAGCGCTTTAAAAAGCGCTGTCTAAAGGGGGCTTTTAGACAGCGCTTTTTCGTGAAAAAGCGTTCTCTAAAGGTATATAAAAAAATTCATTAAAATTTTATACGTATACATTAGACAACGCTTTTTCAAAAGCGCTGTCTAAAGGACCACTTTAGAGAGCGCTTTTTACAGAAAAAGCGTTGTCTAATGTATACTTTAGAGAGCGCTTTTTCATAAATAAAAAGCGCTGTCTTTACCTAAGACAGCGCAACCTTAGGCAGCGCTTTTAAGCGCTGTCTAAGGCTTAAAAAAGCGTTGTCTAATGTCTTGTTTGGCGTAGTGATTCCTCGTGAGGAGAATTGTAACACCCCAATTCCCATCGCGAATAAATAATACATATATAAATCAGAGTAAATAAAAAATTTATTTTTCCGACAAAAACAAGGATGCCACAATTAATGAAAGAAAACACATCCCTGCTCATGAATTTGATACATGACACAAAATGGAATAAATATACTAGGGAAACTTTTTCCATATAAAAGGAAAGGTCAATTATGGAATAAAGCGGAAAGATCCATAACTGACTTTTTTACAAAATAAATCGTTTTGTAGCATTAAATATTCATACAAAAGTAATACAAAATAGATACAACAAATGTATACATATATAACAACAGTGTTTCCTGTAACACCTCAATTCCCTTCGCGAATAAATAATACAAATATAAATCAGAGTAATTAAAATTTTATTTTTCCGACAGGAAACAGGGATGTCACACTTAAAGAAAGAAAATACAATCTCTGCTCATAATTTTTGATACATAACACAGACAATTGAATACCCTCAAGGGGAAATTTTTTCCATATAAAAGGAAAAGTCAATTATGGAATAAAGCGGAAGATTCATAACCGACTTGCTTTACAAAATAAATTGTTTTATAACGTCAAAGTACACATACAAAAGTAATACATAATATATTCAGCAATTATATACATATATAACATAATCGTTCCCCGACTCCCGTGCTACGTATCAGAGCAGACAGACGACAAAGGACGGAGGACTAATCTCCACAAAAGCCTCCAAGACACTAATCTGCAATTGCCTCATAGAGCAATAAACCATAACAGAAGGGTGAGAAACAGGATTATAATACAATTGCATAATATTATAAACACTTAGCAAAATATGAACAATTATTTCTCACCACACATTAATGAAACTTGTAAAAGAATACAAGACATATTAAATCAATAATCACGCACCAATTACATAAGCACATACATTAAAACAATGCATAGCAATTCTATCACAAGAATTCCTCACATAATCATTCACACAATGAATTATGCAAATGCACAGAGACCGACATAACGACTCTATGCATGCGGTACCAATCCAACCTTGTAATTCATTAGTCTCCCAAGAACTCTTGGAATCATCGCTCGTTACATAGAGTAACTCCCCGTCGGGCCTACGATGTTCCCCGTCGCTATAAACCATTATTTCAGGGCGTACGACGTTTATGGATTGCTCTAGTCCACTATTTCAAGGCGCACAATCCGATTGCCATAGTCCACTATTTCAGGGCGCACAATCATTTGTGATTAATTGCTTCTACCATTATTTCAGGGCGTAAGACGATAAAACTGATTCATCTATGAATCTTCCAATGCAAGAATGCATATCATGATATTTGACACATTAATGACTCATGCCAACATCAAATGCTCATGCATTAACAATAATCATGTATTTCAAGTACATATAAAGTAATGCACACAATTGCCCAAAATGGCCACAAACACCAATATACCATTCCACAACATCAAATTCCCATCAAAGAATCATCACACAAGCCATCTCATAACATATCATAATATGTCTTACAATATTGAAAAATAACTCAAAATTCCATTTTTCGGTTTTCTGAAAAAGTCGGCTAAAAGTCGGCCAAAAATAATATTTTCTATCATCATCAAAAAGTACTCATCGACAGCTTCGATTCGGTATAAAGAACTCTTAAATACGATAAACGGTTAACAAGATATGAATATTTCAAAATAACGCAAAAACATAAACCGGACGCCCGACACTACGAAACGGTTCGTAAAAACTGTACCGATTGGACCAAGTTCAGACCCCAAAACTATTTTTCCTAGAAAGAACATCTCGTTAGCTTTCCAATGCTTCAAACGGGGGTTAAAACCGACTTATGGATCAAAAGATATGAATTTTTGAAGTTTTGCAAAAATGCTGTCAAAACCAGAAAATGCTGTTGCGAAAATACTGTAAAAAAAAACCAGAAAATCTGCTGTTGCGAAAATGTTGCTGTCAGCCACGAAAATCAACATAAAAACCTCATAAATCCATCATTTCTCATGAAACAAATTGTTATACAACCTATTTACATCATATAGCAACTATTAGGATCAAGAAAAACTCGATTCCTCGACTTTTCGTAATCACTATTCATACACATAATCAAAACTCAAAAACACAAAATCTTCAATTATCACCCGATTTTAACGAAACGAGTGTCTATAACGTCGGCCTCACCTCACTCGACTAAACTACACAATTTGTTTCGAATTTCATCCGTAAAAACTCCCGATTTTATCGATTATGTCAAAAACTAACCTAAACTCAATATTTTCCTACACAATCCAAACAATTCAAAAACAAACGGATATAATCGTACACAATGATATAATAACTAAGTTTCGCACCCTTACCCGATAAGAAACCGATTCCCGAAGCTCGTTTGGTGAATTTTCCAACTTTTCTTCCACTTTTCTTCCTTCCTCTCTATTCTTCCTCTTTGAGGTTTTCTTACTATCTTTTCCTATTTTCTAACTTATATTCATTTTTTTCTTAACTTATAACTTATCATTATATTATAATTTCTTAACTTATAATACTTTCTAACTTACTAACTTATTATATTTTCTTAACTTAAAATCTACACTTCTAATAAATATTAAAACTAACTATTAATTAAATACCACTAATTATAAAATATCTAATATACCCTCTATTCTAATTTTCCCGCGAAATCTCCAAAAACGGTAAAAATACAACATATGTAAAAACAACATATTAACTTACCAACATCATAATTAACATAAATATCTATTAAGTACACAAAATCCAAAACATCACAGAAACGTACACGTCGCCCGGCGACACATGCTTCGCCCGACGAGGCTAATAAAACACCAACTTCACCATTCACATAAATATTGCTCAATTAAATAAAAGACTCAATAACAAAACATCAATTAGCACAAAAACAGGAAATATAAAAAACAGACCGTTACAACTCTCCACCACTTTAGAAATTTTCGTCCTCGAAAATATAACTGAGACGAACCACTCCAGATACGACTCTCGCATCCGACCAACAAACTATCAGGCCTACCAAAGGCACATCACGAATAACACAAACTGACAACCCACCTTGCTAACAACAGCTACCACAACGACACGACAACGATGACAACTACAACGACAAGATGCAAAGCCCATACAATGCACTTGACGACCAACTCACGACTCAAAGAATACACAAGTTACGAACACACACCGGAATTAGCTACTCGCACTCGAACCAACACAATGGAAACGAGGAAACAACACAAACAAGAACACAAGTTCCACGACACAACATCGATTAAACAACCTCCACACAACCATAATACCAACATCCTTGTCACGCCACATTATTACAACAATTCTACGATTCCCCAATCGACCATATAACCAAGACATCCATCTACATAGTAGCCCATGAATAATAGCTAAACCTTTCACCTATCACTTCCATTCTGAAACGTCCAATGGTTCCATCATTCTTACATATTTACAACATTCAACCTACGAACTCTTACAAGTCACACACTCATATATGAATTATGCCTCCTCACGCTTCCGTTGCACCCTCTGATCACTCATAACCATCAAAACTATCAATTTCACATCCAAAGTCTAATTCTTTCTCATATTCGCCAAAAATCATTGTTCACTTTTAATATACCCAACTTCACACTCTACTGTGTTATCTCACACACCAGACACCAGTCTCTGAACTGCTCAAATAATTCTAATTCTCTGACCATCAAAACAACCATGTATCAAAACTTTTGACTTAACTCATCAGGCACAACCTTAGCTTTTCCCGAAGGATAATCCAATCCAAATTCATAACTCGTCACGAATTCTAACCATCCTCGTTGTCTCATACTCTATTCCTTCAGACCAAACAAATACTCTAAACTCTTGTGATTACCAAACACCGCGAACCTAGAACCATAAAGATAATACCTCCAATTATTCCAACACAATACAACCGCAACCAATTCCAAATCCAGAATAGTATAGACCCTTCTATGAATCCTCAATTGTCGTAAAGCGTAAGCCACGACTTAACCATCTTGCATTAACACCCTGACTAAACTCATCAAAACACCTCGCAATACCTCGCCAACGGTTTGGTAGGATCACACAGAATCAAAATTGAAGTCGTAGATAAATTCTACTTTAACCCTCTCAAACTTTCCTCACAACGAACATCCCAAACAAACGACTCACCTTATGCAAGTCAACTGATGTAACAGAAGTACGAACTTAGCACAGTCTTCCATAACCTCCGGTAATAATCAACTGAGCCCAAAAGTTTCTAATCTCCTTAACCAACTTCGGAATCTCTCAATGTAGAACTACATCTACTTCCGATGAATCCTTTACCATACTCTCCTCTGAAATAACATATCCAAGAAAACTAACCTTTTTCAACCCAAATTCTCACTTGAATAACTTAGCATAAAACTTCATCTCTTTTCAACACTTGTAGTTCAAATCTCAAACACTCTACCTGTTCTTCCTCTGAGTTTTATAACAGATCCTAATATCCTCAATCGAAACCACTACGAACTTATCCAATTAAATATGGACGATACGATTCATCCACTCTACAAACACTCCAGACGCATTACTAACACCAAATAACCTCACTGTACTTTGTAATTCCCAACCAAAATCCAAAAGATATAAATTCTTAAAACTTTTGCAAAACTTTCCACTGGGTAACTGGTTACTCCCATACAAGCTTAACCGAGTAAATAACAGCCTATCCCGATGATAACAAACATAACCAGTCACATCAAATCGACCCAAGCCTCAGCTCACACAAATTCACCACTCTTTTCAAACATTCCAAACGATTGCAATTTCAATCAAACTCAACCAAACCATTCCAATCATCTATTCCCGAAGGTGGACACTTATTCTTAATCGTTACCTTATTCAATCGTCAGTAATCCATACACAATTTCTTCTCTTAACAGTCCAAATTCCGTAAATCCCCACATGTAGCAACAACCAACCAAAAAGAACTCTCAAATATTACATCCACACCTAAGGGTTTCCTCAAGATTTCCATTAATGCCCTAAAACTTCAAAGACTCCAAACCTCACCAGAACTCTAAGTTTTACTTTCCATAGCCTCAATACCATTATACGCATCATGCTTGTTATTCCGTTCAATCATCCTTCCTTTTTGTTACCAACAATACTAAAGCTCTCCAAGACGACATACTTGGCCTTACCATTCTCCTTTCCAGTAAATCTTCCAACTGCTCTATCAGTCCGGGTACTTCTACCGCTAACATCCAATATTCCATCTGGAAATACATCTGAAAATCACGCACAACTGACATCCCATCACTGTGGCCTTTCTGCCAATTTCCTGAACACTATCATCACAGACAAAACAAACATCTTAGTCCCATCTACTAAGAGTTTTCTACTTACTTAGCAGATTTAACCTCAACTATTCACCTTCGTCCAATTTAAGTTCACTTTCTACTCTCTGAGAAGCAGCCATTAATAATACCCAATCATTCGCTCTCAATGACTTCCCAACTTAACCAACATACCAAAACCTCTAATCCGCCTCACCTTCAGATATAAGAATCTTCATCGACTCAACAAAACAATCTGTAACCATTTCCTTAATGCCAAACAATTCATTGCACACACTATCAAAGCCGGAAAGACACGTCTATTTCATCCAACATAATTCCCGTCTGCTATCAACAAGAGATTAAGGGTGATCAGTTCCTCAATTTGCCAATAGACATCCGACAATCATGATGGGGCATAAACCGTCTTTACCAAACTATAATAGCATTTCTTGCATCCTGTGCGCAAAACTACCTAAGGCACAAATCCTTAGTTGACATAAACCTTACCTCTGCCTTCCTTCCAGAACCGGGAACAACGCTGTCCAAACCACACTTACAATCTTGCAGTCAACGGCACACTGAGCCCACACTCCACAACAGAAGCAACTTGGAGAAGTTCCAGCTTCTCCCCCACTTATCTCAATCTCACACCTGAAGACAAAGGATTACCAAAAACCAGAAAGCACTGACAGTGTTTCACACACATATCACGTACTAAGGAACAAACAACAACGACAGTATTTAACTGTCACACCAACTGACTCAACAACTTGGCCGGACGGACCGACCTGCTCTGATACCACTAATGTAACACCCCAATTCCCTTCGCGAATAAATAATACAAATATAAATCAAAGTAATTAAAATTTTATTTTTCCGACAGGAAACAGAGATGTCACACTTAAAGAAAGAAAATACAATCTCTGCTCATAATTTTTGATACATAACACAGACAATTGAATACCCTCAAGGGAAAACTTTTTCCATATAAAAGGAAAAGTCAATTATGGAATAAAGCGGAAGATCCATAACCGACTTGTTTTACAAAATAAATTATTTTATAACGTCAAAGTACACATACAAAAGTAATACATAATATATTCAGCAATTATATACATATATAACATAATCGTTCCCCGACTCCCGTGCTACGTATCAGAGCAGACAGACGACAAAGGACGGAGGACTAATCTCCACAAAAGCCTCCAAGACACTAATCTGCAATTGCCTCATAGAGCAATAAACCATAACAGAAGGGTGAGAAACAGGATTATAATACAATTGCATAATATTATAAACACTTAGCAAAATATGAACAATTATTTCTCACCACACATTAATGAAACTTGTAAAAGAATACAAGACATATTAAATCAATAATCACGCACCAATCACATAAGCACATACATTAAAACAATGCATAGCAATTCTATCACAAGAATTCCTCACATAATCATTCACACAATGAATTATGCAAATGCACAGGACCGACACAACGACTCTATGCATGCGGTACCAATCCAACCTTGTAATTCATTAGTCCCCCAGAAACTCTTGGAATCATCGCTCGTTACATAGAGTAACTCCCCGTCGGGCCTACGATGTTCCCCGTCGCTATAAACCATTATTTCAGGGCGTACGACGTTTATGGATTGCTATAGTCCACTATTTCAAGGCGCACAATCTGATTGCCATAGTCCACTATTTCAGGGCGCACAATCATTTGTGATTAATCGCTTCTACCATTATTTCAGGGCGTAAGACGATAAAACTGATTCATCTACGAATCTTCCAATGCAAGAATGCATATCATGATACTTGACACATTAATGACTCATGCCAACATCAAATGCTCATGCATTAACAATAATCATGTATTTCAAGTACATATAAAGTAATGCACACAATTGCCCAAAATGGCCACAAACACCAATATACCATTCCACAACATCAAATTCCCATCAAAGAATCATCACACAAGCCATCTCATAACATATCATAATATGTCTTACAATATTGAAAAATAACTCAAAATTCCATTTTTCGGTTTTCCGAAAAAGTCGGCCAAAAATAATATTTTCTATCATCATCAAAAAGTACTCATCGACAGCTTCGATTCGGTATAAAGAACTCTTAAATAGGATAAACGGTTAACAAGATATGAATATTTCAAAATAACGCAAAAACATAAACCGGACGCCCGACACTACGAAACGGTTCGTAAAAACTGTACCGATTGGACCAAGTTCAGACCCCAAAACTATTTTTCCTAAAAATAACATCTCGTTAGCTTTCCAACGCTTCGAACGGGGGTTAAAACCGACTTACGGATCAAAAGATATGAATTTTTGAAGTTTTGCAAAAATGCTGTCAAAACCAGAAAATGCTGTTGCGAAAATACTGTAAAAAAAAATCAGAAAATCTGCTGTTGCGAAAATGTTGTTGTCAGCCACGAAAATCAACATAAAAACCTCATAAATCCATCTTTTCTCATGAAACAAATTGTTACACAACCTATTTACATCATATAGCAACTATTAGGATCAAGAAAAACTCGATTCCTCGACTTTTCGTAATCACTATTCATACACATAATCAAAACTCAAAAACACAAAATCTTCAATTATCACCCGATTTTAACGAAACGAGTGTCTATAACGTCGGCCTCACCTCACTCGACTAAACTACACAATTTGTTTCGAATTTCATCCGTAAAAACTCCCGATTTTATCGATTATGTCAAAAACTAACCTAAACTCAATATTTTCCTACACAATCCAAACAATTAAAAAACAAACGGATATAATCGTACACAATGATATAATAACCGAGTTTCGCACCCTTACCCGATAAGAAACCGATTCCCGAAGCTCGTTTGGTGAATTTTCCAACTTTTCTTCCACTTTTCTTCCTTCCTCTCTATTCTTCCTCTTTGAGGTTTTCTTACTATCTTTTCCTATTTTCTAACTTATATTCATTTTTTTCTTAACTTATAACTTATCATTATATTATAATTTCTTGACTTATAATACTTTCTAACTTACTAACTTATTATATTTTCTTAACTTAAAATCTACACTTCTAATAAATATTAAAACTAACTATTAATTAAATACCACTAATTATAAAATATCTAATATACCTTCTATTCTAATTTTCCCGCGAAATCTCCAAAAACGGTAAAAATACAACATATGTAAAAACAACATATTAACTTACCAACATCATAATTAACATAAATATCTATTAAGTACACAAAATCCAAAACATCACAGAAACGTACACGTCGCCCGGCGACACATGCTTCGCCCGGCGAGGCTAATAAAACACCAACTTCACCATTCACATAAATATTGCTCAATTAAATAAAAGACTCAATAACAAAACATCAATTAGCACAAAAATAAGAAATATCAAAAACAGACCGTTACATTTCCCGACTCCCGTGCTACGTATCAGAGCAGACACCAAGACCGACAAAAGAATGAAGAACTAATCTTCACAAAAGCCTCCAAGTCTACTAATCTGCAATTGCCTCATAGAGCAACAAACCACAGCAGAAGGGTGAGAAATAACAACTAAATCAAGATTGCATAATAATATGCAAACACATAATAGTTCACATGCACAGTTATTCTCACCATAAGCATCACATACTAATACATATATCATGCCACATATACATAACATATATCAATTATCCAACATAATCACATATTTTCACATAAGGCACACCAAAGTCACAACATATGGAAACACACCACCACATCACATAACACATGCCTACACATAAGACATATTATCCACAACCAATGCATTTATCACATATGCACATCAATTCACCAATTCAAACATAAATCTCAACATATAATCAATTAATTCAAAATTTCCACACATAATCAATCCATTCATGATTTTCCACACATAATGCATCCATTCACAATTCTCACACATAATCAATCCATTCATGATTTATGCAAATGCACAGAGACCGACACAACGACTCTATGCAATGCATATGCGGTACCATCCATCCATCATTTCTCAACATTAGTTCACTCAGGAACTATTGGAATCATCGCTTGTTACTCAACGTAACTCCCCGTCGGGCAAACAATGTTCCCCGTCGCTTTAAGTCCTCTTGGTATAAGGCGCATGATGTTTATGGATCGCTTTAAGTCCTCTTTGTATAAGGCACACGATCCGATCGCTTTAAGTCCTCTTTGTATAAGGCGCACGATCATCTATAATCATCGCTTTAAGTCCTCTTTGTATAAGGCGCACGATGTTATAGCGGATTCCCTCTATAATCGTTTCGTCGCTCACACCCACTAGGGCACACGACATCACAAGATGCATATCATGATGCTTGACACACAAGAACTCATGACAATCAAATGCATCTTCATAATTCAACCATATGAATTATCTCATCATCATTATTCATGCATTGAAAACACTTCAAACAATGCATTTTATCACAAACAACAAACCACAACAATCATGCAATCACAATTACTTCCACAAGGGATTCACACCACAAAGGCTACCCACAACACATCATAACAACATCATTATCACATGCATCAACATCATATAGATAGCACAAAAGACCCACATTTATATGACGATAACATATCACATTGAACACCAACAAACACAACAAAACCTACAAACCACTAATCATCCCCTACCAAATATTCTTGGTTAAATCATGGTCTAACATCACCATTTAATAGCATATTAGGTTATCTATCTATTGCCTCAAGTCCCACATCAATCGGACTCGCGATTCGGGAGTTATGGTGGAAACATAAACCACACTTTTCACACATACATTACTTTTCCATATTTTTCTTATCAATCCATGGCCTAAACATAAGTGCCTACTCCACTATCAAAAATAGCATTGAATTAGCTTTCCAACGCATCCGACCGTGCCTCAATCCGATTTACGGATCAAAAGTTATGAAGAAAACAAAAACTGAAAATCTGCCACGTTCGCAATGCGAAGCTCCCAGCAAACCGTGGCAGAAGCAAAAAGACCCAAAGTTCGCAATGCGAACGGCTAGCGAACGTTCGCTGTTTCCTTCGCTTTGGCTCACAATGCGAACCTGCGAAACCTAGAAATTCCAGCAGCGATAACATAGGTCATTTGGGGTCAAAAACCCTCATTTCTTCCACCCAAACACTTCCAAATCATACTATAACAACCAAAACATGATCCAAACCTAACGACAAGTATTCTACGCAGTTTATATCGAATCTCATCCGTGAAAACATCGATTTCTATCAATCGCTCCTAATTCCAATCGGTAAGAAAAGTGGTGAAACAACCAAAACAATTACAACAAATAACACATATACATACACAAGCAATATATAATTGAAACTTCTCACCCTTACTCGATTAATCGCGCTCGAAACGGAGTTATGTCGATTTTTCTCTTCTCCTCTTTTCTCTCCCCTTCCTTTCCTTCCCTTCTCTTTCTTT
Source organism: Lathyrus tuberosus (assembly GCA_022829125.1). Classification (NCBI taxonomy): domain Eukaryota; kingdom Viridiplantae; phylum Streptophyta; class Magnoliopsida; order Fabales; family Fabaceae; genus Lathyrus; species Lathyrus tuberosus. Next base: position 8,761,257 of record JALAZF010000081.1, read on the forward strand.
CCTTTTTCTTTCCTTTCTCTCTATTTCTCTCCACTTTCTATTTATATAAAATATCTAAACCCCTAAAAGACTATTTTACCCCTCAGCTCAAATATCTCGCAAACGCTCTCAAAACGCGATAGAACATAAACAACGATGAAAAATAATATATTGTCAAATAAAACTCAAGAATAAAATAATATAAAACAAAAATAATTAAATCGACTCGATTAAATAAATAAGACAAAACCGGGGCGTTACAATTCTCCCCCATTTAGAAATATTCGTCCTCGAAAATATAACAAATACCAACAACTCCGGATACGACTCTCGCATCTGACCAACAAACTAACATGCCCACAAAAGCACACCACGAATAACACAAACTGACAAACCGCCTCGCTAACAGCAACTACTACAACGACACGACAACGACGACAACTACAACGACAAGATGCAAAGCCCATACAATGCACTTGACGACCAACTCACGACTCAAGGAAAACCCAAGTTACGAAGACACACAGGTTCACTCTCGAACCGAAATACAACAAGAACATAAAGTTCCACGACCCAACATCGTTTCAACAACCTCTACATAACCATGATACCAACATCCTTGTCACACAACAATATTACAACAATGCTACGATTCACCAATCGAACATACGACCAAAACACCCAACTACATATTAGTACCTGATTAATATTGAAACCTTCCGCTTATCACTTCCATTATAGAACATCCCACGGTCTCATCATTCTTACCGTTTCCCACTGTTCGACCTTTGAACTCTATCAAGTCACACACGCATATACGAAATGTGCCACATCACACTTTCGCTGCGTACTCAGATTACTCGTAACCATTAAAACTACCAATCTCACGTCCAAAGTCTAACTCTTTCTCATATTCTCCAAAAGTCACTGTTCACTTTAATATACCCAACCTCACACTCTACTGTGTTATCTCACACACTATACATAAGTCTCTGAACTGCTCAAATAATTCTAATTCTCTGACCATCAAAACAACTTACATAAAAACTTTCGGCTTAACTCATCAGGCACAACCTTAGCTTTTTCCGAAGGATAGTCTAAGCCAAATTCATAACTCGTCACGAATTCTAACCATCCTCGTTGTCTCATACTCTATTCCTTCAGACCAAACAAGTACTCAATATTCTTTGTGATTACTAACCACTTCGAACCTCGAACCATAAAGATAATACCTCCAAAAATTCCAACATAATACAACCGCAACTAATTCCAAATCCTGAATAGTATAGATCCTTTTATGAATCCTCAATGGTCGTAAAGCATAAGCCACGACTTTACTCTCTTGCATTAACATACTGACTAAACTCATCAAAGACACATCACAATACCTCACAAACGGTCTATTAGGATCACACAGAATCAAAACTGGAGCCGTAGACAACTTCTACTTTAGCTCTCTGAAACTTACTCACAATGAACATCCAAAACAAACGACTCACCCTTTGCAAGTCAACTGAGATAACAGAAGTACAAACTTAGCAAAGTCTCTCATAGCTAGCAGTAACAACCAACTGAGCCCAAAAGTTTCTAATCTCCTTAACCGACTTCGGAGTCTCTCACTGTAGAACTGCATCTACTTCCGATGAATCCTTAACCATACTCTCATCTGAAATAACATATCCAAGAAAACTAACCTTTTTCAACCCAAATTCTCACTTGAATAACTTAGCATCAAACTTCGTCTCTTTTCAACACTTGTAATTCAATTCTCAAACACTCTACCTGTTCTTCCTCTGAGTTTATAACAGATCCGAATATCCTCAATCAAAACCGCTACGACCTTATCCAATTAAATATGGAAGATACGATTCATCCACTCCACAAACATTCCAGACACCTTACTAACACCGAACAACATCACTGTGCATTGTAATGCCCAACCAAATTCCAAAAGATATAAATTCTTAAAGCTTTTGCAAAATCTTCCACTGGGTAACTGGTTGCTCACAAACAAGTTTAACCGAGTAAATAACAGCCTATCCCAATGATAACAAACATAACCAGTCACATCAATTCGATCAAAGCCTCAACTCACATTAATCACCACTCTTATCGAACGATCCAAACACTTGCAACTCCACTCAAACTCAACCAAACCATTCCAGTCATCTATTCATGAAAGTGGACACTTGTTCTCAATCGTTACCTTAATCAACTGTCAGTAGTCCATACCCAATTTCTCTTAACAGTCCAAATTCCATAACTCCCAACGTGTAGCAACAACCAACCCAAAAGAACTCTCAAATATTACATCCACACCTAAGGTTTTCTCAAAATTTCCATTAATGCTCTAAAACTCCAAAGACTCCAAACCTCACCAGAACTCTAAGTTTTGCTTTCCACAGTCTCAATACCGTCATACACATCATGCTTGTTATTCCATTCAATCATCATTCCCTTTTATTACTATCAATATTGGAGCTCTCTAAGACGACACACTTGGTCTCACAGATCCCTTTTTCCAGTAAATCTTCCCACCGCTCTTTCCATCTGAGTTTCACTTCCTAAAAGTTCTTCTACGTACTTAGCAGATCCAAACCTCCAATCTTCACCTTTGCCAAATTTGAGTTCACACTCTACTCTTCGAGAACAACCATTAACGATACCCAATCATTCTCTCTCAATAACTTCCCAACTGGACCAACATACCAAAACCTCTAATCTGTCTCATCTTCCGATATTAGAATCTTCATCGACTCAATAAAACAATCCGTAAGCACTTTACTTAATTCCAAACAATTCATTGCACACACTATCAAAGCCAGAAAGACACGTTTATTCCATCCAACACAATTCCCTTCCGATATCAACAAGAGATTAAGGGTGATCAGTTCCTCAATTTGTCAATAGACAGCCGAAAATCATGCTGGGGCATAAACCGTCTTTACCAAACTATAATAGCATTACTTGCATCTTGTGCATAAAACTACCTAAGGCACAAATCCTTAGTTGACATAAACCTTACCTCCGCATTCCCTCCGGAATCGGGAACAACACTTTCCAAACAACACTTACAATCTTGCAACCAACAGCACACTGAGCCAATGCTCCACACCTGAAGCAACTTGGGGAAGTACCAGCTTCTCCCCCACTTATCTCATTCTAAATCCTGCAGACAAGGGATTAGAAAACCAGAAAGCACCGACTGTGTTTCACACACATATCACGTACTAAGGAACAAACAACATCGACAGTATTTAACTGTCACACCAACTGACTCAACAACTTGGCCGGACAGACCGACCTGCTCTGATACCACTAATGTAACACCCCAATTCCCATCGCGAATAAATAATACATATATAAATCAGAGTAAATAAAAAATTTATTTTTTCGACAGAAACAAGGATGCCACAATTAATGAAAGAAAACACATCTCTGCTCATGAATTTGATACATAACACAAAATGGAATAAATATACTAGGGAAACTTTTTCCATATAAAAGGAAAGGTCAATTATGGAATAAAGCGGAAAGATCCATAACTGACTTTTTTACAAAATAAATCGTTTTGTAGCTTTAAATATTCATACAAAAGTAATACAAAATAGATACAACAAATGTATACATATATAACAACAACGTTTCCCGACTCCCGTGCTACGTATCAGAGCAGACACTAAGACCGACAAAAGAATGGAGAACTAATCTTCACAAAAGCCTCCAAGACTGCTACTCTGCAATTGCCTCATAGAGCAACAAACCACAGCAGAAGGGTGAGAAATAACAACTAAATCAAGATTGCATAATAATATGCAAACACATAATAGTTCACATGCACAATTATTCTCACCACAAGCATCACATACTAATACATATATCATGCCACATATACATAACATATATCAATTATCCAACATAATCACATATTTGCACATAAGGCACACCAAAGTCACAACATATGGAAACACACCACCACATCACATAACACATGCCTACACATAAGACATATTATCCACAACCAATGCATTTATCACATATGCACATCAATTCACCAATTCAAACATAAATCTCAACATATAATCAATTAATTCACAATTTCCACACATAATCAATCCATTCATGATTTTCCACACATAATGCATCCATTCACAATTCTCACACATAATCAATCCATTCATGATTTATGCAAATGCACAGAGACCGACACAACGACTCTATGCAATGCATATGCGGTACCATCCATCCATCTTTTCTCAACATTAGTTCACTCAGGAACTATTGGAATCATCGCTTGTTACTCAATGTAACTCCCCGTCGGGCAAACGATGTTCCCCGCCGCTTTAAGTCCTCTTGGTATAAGGCGCACGACGTTTATGGATCGCTTTAAGTCCTCTTTGTATAAGGCGCACGATCTGATCGCTTTAAGTCCTCTTTGTATAAGGCGCACGATCGTCTATAATCATCGCTTTAAGTCCTCTTTGTATAAGGCGCACGATGTTATAGCGGATTCCCTCTGGAATCGTTTCGTCGCTCACACCCACTAGGGCACACGACATCACAAGATGCATATCATGATGCTTGACACACAAGAACTCATGACAATCAAATGCATCTTCACAATTCAACCATATGAATTATCTCATCATCATTATTCATGCATTGAAAACACTTCAAACAATGCATTTTATCACAAACCACAAACCACAACAATCTTGCAATCACAATTACTTCCACAAGGGATTCACACCACAAAGGCTACCCACAACACATAATAACAACATCATTATCACATGCATCAACATCATATAGATAGCACAAAAGACCCACATTTATATGATGATAACATATCACATTGAACACCAACAAACACAACAAAACCTACAAACCACTAATCATCCCCTACCAAATATTCTTGGTTAAATCATGGTCTAACATCACCATTTAATAGCATATTAGGTTATCTATCTATTGCCTCAAGTCCCACATCAATCGGACTCGCGATTCGGTAGTTATGGTGGAAACATAAACCACACTTTTCACACATACATTACTTTTCCATATTTTTCTTATCAATCCATGGCCTAAACATAAGTGCCTACCCCACTATCAAAAAGAGCATTGAATTAGCTTTCCAACGCATCCGACCGTGCCTCAATCCGATTTACGGATCAAAAGTTATGAAGAAAACAAAAACTGAAAATCTGCCACGTTCGCAATGCGAAGCTCCCAGCGAACCGTGGCAGAAGCAAAAAGACCCAAAGTTCGCAATGCGAACGGCTAGCGAACGTTCGCTGTTTCCTTCGCTTTGGCTCGCAATGCGAACCTGGGAAACCCAGAAATTCCAGCAGCGATAACATAGGTCATTTGGGGTCAAAAACCCTCATTTCTTCCACCCAAACACTTCCAAATCATACTATAACAACCAAAACATGATCCAAACCTAACGACAAGTATTCTACGCAGTTTATATCGAATTTCATCCGTGAAAACATCGATTTCTATCAATCGCTCCTAATTCCAATCGGTAATAAAAGTGGTGAAACAAGCAAAACAATTACAACAAATAACACATATACATACACAAGCAAGATATAATTGAAACTTCTCACCCTTACCCGATTAATCGCGCTCGAAACGGAGTTATGTCGATTTTCTTCTTCTCCTCTTTTCTCTCCTCTTCCTTTCCTTCCCTTCTCTTTCTTTCCTTTTTCTTTCCTTTCTCTCTATTTCTCTCCACTTTCTATTTATATAAAATATCTAAACCCCTAAAAGACTATTTTACCCCTCAGCTCAAATATCTCGCAAGCGCTCTCAAAACGCGACCGAACATAAACAACGATGAAAAATAATATATTGTCAAATAAAAGTCAAGAATAAAATAATATAAAACAAAAATAATTAAATCGACTCGATGAAATAAGACAAAACCGGGGCGTTACAAGAATCACGTGGCCGATGCACTAGCCACTGTCTCTTCCATGATTAGTGTAGGTCAATGGAACGACATACCTAAGATTGACATAATGCGCCTAGAACGGCCCGCTTACGTCTTCACGATTGAAGCAGTCATAGACGACAAATCTTGGTATCACGATATCAAATGCTTCCTTCAGAAACAAGAGTAGCCACCTGGGGCATCCAGAAAAGACAGAAAGACCCTCAGAAGACTGGCTGACAGCTTCTTCCTAAGCAGTGATACACTCTATAAGAGAAACTTTGACATGGTCTTGCTCCGATGCGTAGATAGACCGGAAGCAAACATGCTAATAAAAGAAATTCACGAAGGATCCTTTGGCACACAATGCCAACAGACACACAATGGCGAAAAAAATTCTGAGAGCAAAGTACTACCGATTGCACATGGTATTATATATGATCACTTCATATACTTAATTGACCTATTCATGATTCTAGTAATTACTTATATAAAAAAAAAATGCTCACTTCATAAGTAAGTGGGAAAAATAAGGCGCTACAATGGGAAAAATATATAGCATCGTAAAAACAAGGCGCTACAGTGGGAAAAATATATTGCATCGTTTTCTTATGGTATGCTTTGCTTAGTTACTAGTTACAGCACTTAATAAATATATTACTCACATTCATTTTCAATTTCCTTTGCCTATTAATAATAATATATATATTGCTACAAGATACAAATTATAGTACTGTTTTTTTTTATTAATTCTCAACCTTCACTCTCATGATAAATATTAAAGTTACAGGATATAATGTAGGTAGTACCCACCCCTGCGCTAAAATGATGATGCTGGGAAAGGTGATTCATTAAATTCTTTCTACATAGCCATTAATATATAATGTGCCACGTAAATGAAAAGGAAAAGAAGAGAGTAGCATGTGCATATCATTATTTATTAAACAAAAGCCACATTACTAATTTTTTTTTTTTTCCACGGCCAAAAGAAATTCATTGATTGTGGCATAAGAAATGCCAAAAACAAACCAAGATACAAAGCCATAACAGGAAAAAAAGCAGGCAATGTTTATACACTGCCAAGGAAAAGGACCAGATCGAAGCTCAAAGTATTGCCACATCCAAACACCTAAACAAGAGACCAAAGACCAAAAACAAAACTAAGAGAAGAACAAGCTGCCTATTGCACTACAAGCCCCCAACCAAACACCTAAGCCAGAAACCTGGGCAAAGCTCCACAGCAGTACGAAGAACAAGCAACAAAATGTGCCACTTGCCCCACCAAACACCAACACTAGGAACCTGAAGGAAGATACATGACAGACCAAATAACCAGGCAGCCATTTGCAATGATGCCCCAAGCTCCAACCAGATACCGGATTAACAAAAACATCCCAACCAAACTGCAATTCTGAATCCAAGATTTCCACACTGTCAAAACTACACCGGACTCACCAGATGAGGAAAGTAACTAACCAAAGATCTGACTCCCGCCAACAAAACTTACTCACTGATAAAAGAGTACCCGAAGCACAGCACCCGGCCAACCAGTCAGAAAGGAGCGCCGATCCAAAAGAGACTATTAAAACTGAAATATCAAATGGACTACCAGATGCCTCCACCTGGTATGGACATGCAGCCCAAAACAAACTAGAAGTAAAACAGAACAAATTCTGAAGCCCAACACCAACTGATATGAGCTTCTAGGCAGAATCCACACGGTCAAATTCCACCCCCTTTAGCAACCACGTTCTAGGCTGGGCCCTGCACTACCCCTACTACTCTATTAGACCAAGATTTATCCTTGGATTCGAGAACCAAGACGCCAAGTTTGGATGCAAGTCCAGACCTTTAACTGTCAACCATTTCCAGGCCAGAATTTTTACCCTTTCTGCCACTTGATCAGGCTCTATTGGCAAATTTTGAAATAACTTTCCATTCCTTGCTTTCCAAATGGACTAAATGCTAGCGAACCAGATGACTTGAAGCTTAGGCACTGAACTTCGATTTCCTCCCAACATGCCTTCAAATTGCCTCTGATGCGAGTAACCTTCGTTGTGCATGACCAAATCTACTTTCAGCCAAAAACAGATCAAGTACCATACCTTCGCCAATTACTAATTACTACATTCCATTAAATAAGGGAATATATTTATCTCATTTAATATTATATTTTATTAAAAGTTTAATTATAAGGCTAAATGAAACCCGTGACTAGGGGTGGGAATAGGTTGGGCCGAGATAGGCTTTGCCAAGTCTGAGTCAGGTCTGTTAAAAAATTCAAAGTCTAAGTCTGACCTATAGCCTATCATAGGCTTATTTTTAGGCCTAAATCTGACATTTTCGAATGTCTGATTGGCCTACTAGCCTATTTAAAAACTTACTTCATTTGGGCATCGGTAAATAAGAAATTCAACTAATATTAAATAGACTAACAAGTTAAAAGATCAATGAAATTAAATGTTTGTTTTCATTTTCTCGTTGAAGTTTTCTTATTAGCATAAGTTTGGTGATACTATTTGTTGAAGAGAACTTATGAGAAAAACTTATGACAACAACTTATGACATTGTTTATAATATTTTTTCAACTTATTTTCATAAGTTTTTCAAGATAATTGAGTTTTATTTTCGTATTTTAATTCAAAGTACAAAATAAAATATAATAATAATAATAAATTTATTGATTTTTTCTTAAATAGGTCAGCCTGATAGGCTTAAAAGACTTTTCTTACGGCCTGTGACCTTACCTCTTTAGCTAAAAACCTAGGCTTTTTCTATTTAAAAAAAAATCTGACCTGACCTGAGCCTATGTAGGCTAGGCCGTAGGCCCCTGTTAATTGATCTGGCCTGTTCCCACCCCTACCCGTGACACAGCAACAAAATTTCCAAATCAGTATTTTTAAATTAATTTGTTTGCTAACTTTACCTATAACACATAAACCACAGAACAAAGATTCTATTCGTTTCTTTTGGGCAAAACCTTTTCACTATTCCTTCGAACAAAGAAAACAAAAGCAACCAATCAATACTAGACTCTATATATCACCATAAACTTCAAATTAATTAATTATCTCACTTTCCCTTGCGCAGCAATAATTATCACCCAATGCTACTAGTTAGCAATTGCTACACTCATTCACTAGCATAAATGACTACTCTTTCTTCTATCCAAAGTACTCCCAGCGCTACAGTAATAGTGGAATCACCATGTTCTACTGTTCAAAAGAGGGGAATGTCACAAATTCATTACTTCCATTTCTACACTCTAATTATTAATGAATCTCTATAATATAGCAATAATCAATTCCGAAATACACAAAATTAATATATATTTTTTAAAGATTAATATCAAAACCTAACATTTCAATCTCATAGAAAATTTTGGAGATTTTAATCTAAATCTATTTCTACCCACTAATTATCCTCCAATAATCCCAATAATGAGTGAAAATCCACCCTTACCTTAGTTTTGGATGAATTCTTGAGCTTGGATTTGAGTTCCTCTTCTCCACTCTTCTCCTTTCCTCTACACTTTCTTGTCTTGTTCTAATTTTCTCTCTATCTTTCTATCCTCTTTAACCCTGACTTTGTCTTTAAGCTATTGGACTTAACCCAACCCATCTCATTTACTATTCACACACCACACCAAGCCCAACTAAATTCTAGTAATTCTACAATATTCTACCAAATAGAATCAATTAAATAAATTACTTAATTTAAATAATCAAAATAAATTAAGTAACTAAATAAATCAATTATTTCAAATAATTCAATAAATCACATATTTCAATTAAATCAATTAAATCATATAAATTAAATAAATCAATTATTTTCAAATAAGTCCAATAAATCAATTAATCCAAATAACTCAAATAAATCAATTAATCCAAATAACTCAAATAAATTGATTAATCCAAATAACTCACATAAATCAACTAATTCAAATAATTAAAATAAATCAATTAATCCAAATAACTCAAATAAATCAATTAATCCAAACAACTCAAATAAATCAATTAATTTATATAAATCCAATAAATCAATTAATTTATATAAATAAAATAATTCATATAAATTCAATAAATCAAATAATTCATTTAATTCAAATAATTTAAATAAATCAAATAAATCACTTAATTCAAATAAATCAATTAATTCATATAAATTCAATAAAATTTCACTTAATTCATAAAGTTACTCAATTAATTAATATAAATAAATAATTACTAAAATTGGGGTGTTACAACCCTCCCCCACTTAAAAGATTTTCGCCCTCGAAAATTACCTCTAACGAACAACTCAGGAGTAGATAACGGCTGCATCAACCTGACGGTTTCTGATGTTCGATCTTCGACTTCTAACAAATCAAACAAGAATACACAAACTCTGCGATATCTTTCTTCATACAAGGCCACCAAAATACTTTCCTCAAATCTTGATACATCTTAGTAGCACCGGGATGAATACTCAATCCACTACGATGCCCTTCATCAAGAATACTCTTTTTTAGCTCAACAATATCCCGAACACAAACTCTATCACGGCATCTCATGATGCCGTTCTCATCAATCTGAAAATCACCTCCTTGACCTTAATTGATCAAAGTCAACCGATCAACCAAACTCAAATCAGATTTATGACCTTCTATCATACCCCAAATTTTGACCAAAAGATTTCCCATCATTGTGCAAATCATCACCATAATATGGATGTACTTCCATGCCTCATCAATCTCCTCAAAGATGGTTGAACACACACTACAATCAAGAATTGGGGTTTTGAGCCCTCTCAGAGCATGTAGACAAAGGATCAATCAAGAAATGACATGATCTTCAACTTGTCTAACCTCTCAAACACCCATAAGAGATCAAGAGGACTCCCACATCAAGAATCAAGCACAAGGTTGCAACATTCCAAGTGGATAAAGCCTCAAGATCGCCAGTGTCACCAAATTAGGATTTTGGTCGACCAAGGCCTCCAGATGAAAATTTTCTTCTGGGCATGAGCCAATGCTTTAAAGCATAACCCAAGATACTCCAAGGAACCTTATGAGTTCCATCATTAAGTCAAAATAGCCTCAGGGGATGCATTCATAAAAAATTAGGAATTAGGGTTTCTTGACCTAATTCACCCCTAAGTTGACTTTTGGAGCAAAGCATGAGCCAAGACCTCAAGACATGATTATAGGGCCTCAAATACACTATATTGATCCATTTACAACAATGGATTGATCCAAGAAACTTGATTCATAGGTTTCAATCTCATCTGGACCACAATTAGGGGTTTTAAGAAAAAGTTAACTGTATCTTTGACTTTTGACCAAGACATGTTCCCAAACCTTGGGACATGATTCAATACACCCTAAAATACCTATGGAATCCATCCATTAGGTTTAAATTAGGTCAAGCACTTGATTGCACAAAGGATCACACAGTTTGGATTTCATCTGACAAAAAGTCAACTGTGCCCAAAATCAAGTTTGACTTTTTGGAATTTTTCACAAATACGGTTCCCCTAAGTCAAAAACAATGTTAATGTATGATTTTGATCATCATTTATCAAGAAAAATCATGAAAAGTGAGGTTTCTTGCAAAAGGCGCAACCTTGAGAAACCAAAATTTTCTATTATAGAACAAAACTGATTTTGTACCAACTTTGCAAGGTCATAACTCCTAAACCATAGGGCCTTTTTCTCCCATTCAAAGCTCAAATGAAATTTCATCTTACATACTTCAAATATGTCAACTACAAGAGATTCCAAATCCTCATGGATTTTGAGTTATGGATTGATCAAAATCACAAAATGGGAAATGACCACTTTTTCCTACACTTAGTGTAATTTCCAACAAGTCAGAATCTGTTTCACTTTTTCCAAACTTTGAGGGCATTTTTCACCTTGATCCAAGTTGAACCAGGTCCATTGGTGGACAACAAAGTTAAAGTACATCATGCAAGCTTTCCAAAATGTCTAAGAACTCAATCAAACTCCATTTGAGCTAGGAGTTATGGATCTCACAAGTTACCTAAACACAAACTATTTTTGACAGCATTTGGTACAAACTTCCATCCCACAATTCCTTAGACTACTTTTGGGCACTTTGATCATTCAATTTATGTCCAATTACAACACAAATGAATGAGGAATCAGATCCATAACACAAAATGCCAAGAACCTAGCCTTCCATATGCAAAATCATCATGAAAGGAACCTTGAAATTCAAATTTGGCATCAAGCATTCAATGGATACATCAAGGTGGCATGGACTGAAGCAAACCCAACTGAATGAGTCAAGCCTTATCCCTGCAACAGAAGACCATAGTCCTGTGCTCTAATCTTAAGTCAATGGCTAGAGGAGACTTGAGATTCCTTTTGAAAGCCATTGGATAACAAGCTGTACCAGTTGCCATTCACTATTGATGCCAAAACAAACTTGTTGCACTATAAATAGGCATCAATTGTGATCAGTTTGAGTACACCAAAGCACCTAAACTGATGTTTTCCTCAAAATCTCTCTTTCACTCCAAATTTGCCTTCCACTTCAAGTCACTATCGGATTTTGAAATTGGAAGTGATTCAAACCAAACCAATCATGCCAACACCTCATATACATCATATATGAGTGATCCATGGCCTTGAAACACATCTGAAACACTTGAATCACAAAATCACCAGTCAGTTGCTCAAGCTTTTGACAGGGTTGCAGTTGAGGTACCAAAAGGTGATCCAAGCATCTCCAATCAAGGCTAAGCATCTCAACACACTCCATAGGGTATAGTGAAGTTGTCCAGGTCCTTACAACATATCTGTAACATCTCCATCATCAAGCTCGATCACCAGCTGCAAGAGGTAAGCGCCTGAAGCCTTCAAACTCTATATTTCATGCATCATAAATGAATTTTTGAGTTACCGTCTTGTTTCTGCATGTATGTAGAGTAATAACCCTCAATCAATTGTCATGAATCAATCGTGTATGAAATTTTACTGTGTTCATGCTGAAATTATGGTTCTTAAGGTTATCCTCTGATTTCTCACTCCACACTTAATATAAATGCAATTAATCTATATGGTTGTGATCCTTGTTAAAAAACGAGCAAGATTGGTGTTTGAATCGTGCAAAACCATTGAGTAATCAAAGAGAAAAGTGAGAAAATGCAAATCTGGGGAAAACAGGGGACGCGGGCAAAAACCAAGTGTTCTTGGCGCCCTTTTTCAAACTTTTGAATTTTTGAATTTTGGTTATTTTATTTAATTGATTCAAAAATTAATTTCTCTCTGAATTTTTATGTTTTTGAATTAATTCTTTTTTTCAAAATTCATAAAAATGTTAAAATAATTTATTCTACAAAAATTTCACAAAAAAATTATTTATTTGATATATTTAATATTTTCATAAAGAATTTATGTTTTACTTGTTTTTAACATTTTAAAAATATTTATTTTCTTAATTTTTCAAACTCAAATGAATTTTAAATCATTCTAGGGATAAAACATGATTTTTCAAACATTTATCCTAGATCATAACTTGTTTTACACATGATTGATAATTTTGATAATTTTATTTGATTTTTTATTCAAATAAAAATACATTTTTAATCAAATAAGGATTTTGATCATTCACACCCTCACAAATCTTTTTCAAAAACACTTTGGGCCTCTAATAGAGTGTAAGACCCATACCTTGTCACATAAAAACCTTTTTGGGCCTCAGACATTGTATAAGTCCCAGTACGTTAAAAAATATCGGGGCGATCGCCGTTTTCAAAACATTTTCAATTAGGCCTCCCCTTGTGTTGTAAGTCCCATTTTTCTTCTTTTTAACATAACTTTGGGCCTCTAATAGAGTGTAAGACCCATCCTTTTGTACATAAAATAAATTTGGGCCTTAGTCATTGTATAAGTCCCGATACGATTTAAAAAACAACGGTGTGATCACTATTATTTTTGGGCCTCTCCTTGAGTTGTAAGCCCCATCTCTTGTATAAAAATAAACTTTGGGCCTCTAATAGAGTGTAAAACCCATCCTTTTGTACATAAAATAAATTCGGGCCTCAGTCATTGTATAAGTCCCGATACGATTTCAAAAACAACGGTGCGATCACTGTTATTTTTAGGCCTCTCCTTGAGTATAAGCCCCAATCTTCTTTTTAAAATACCTTTCCCTTTTGATTTAGATTCAAATTCATAGTTGTTATTAAAACTTTCTTTAATTTCTTGAATAATTAACCATACAGCTGTAGTACTGGAAGCTTGCTCACCTGTAAGTTCTATCAGCTTTCTTTTACATACGTGTATACATTTCATCTGTATGTATATATATATATATATATATATGCATGTATATTATCTTGCTTAGAGTTTTTCCCGGCAATTAGGTCTAGGATTAGATTCAACCAGTGGTCACTCTTTCAACACAGTCAGAACTAGTTCCCCATAGGAAATTCCAGATACAGTCTTGCCTTCTCTTGGGCTTATACAATATGGAACTGAGAAAGGCATTATTCCCGGTGAAACTTTTCTCAGGAGTGTCACTACTAGAAATTTGTCTAAGAAATTCATTTCCCCCAGAGAGGATTAATCCCCGGTGAAACTTCTCTTGAATTTCTTCAAACCCTAGAACTGTTCACTAAAGAAAGGATTATTCCCTGTGAAACCTTTCTTGAACTTTTCTTAGGTTTGGACCCACAGGCTTCCTAAAAGCATCCCCAGCCTCCTCTTGGGCTTTGTACAAGGACCCTCAGGCTTCTTAGAAGTTCTCATGCCTCCTCTTGGGCTTAGGACAATGACCCAAAGACCTCTTGCAGGTATATGACAGAACTTAGTCATCCTTTGATAGTTCAATCCTCCAGAGAGTCAGAATCTCAAAACATCAGAACAATTTAGGGTTGATTCTCATCCCTTAAAACACCAGCCTCCTCTTGGGCATCATACAAAGATAAACCTTTTCATACCAGTAGACTTGGACAGTCTCACCTCCTTTTGGATCTCCAAAAACCCTCAAGTTTCCTAAAAACACAGGAAAAATCCTGATCAATCACCAACAGAGTTAAAACCTCTATAGGTTTCAAAACTCAATCTAAACTCTCACTTTAATTTTCCCCAATTAGGGTCATCAATAAACCCTCAGTCAGAACCTCAAGGCATCTGATATTTCAACTCTTCTACAATCCTCAGCAAGAGTTGATCCCTCAATTTGGACCTGCCTTTGGATCTCAGTAATCCTCAGCAGAAGTTAGCCTCCTCTTAGGCTTTATATAATAAATTCCCCAAGCAGCCTCCTCTTAGGCTTTGTATAATGATCATCCCTCAGCACCTTTTAGCCTCAATCTTGGGCTTTATACAAGACACCCATAAACATTTTCCAACTGAGTCAGTCAATCCTCTTTTAGCCTCAATCTTGGGCTTTGTACAAGACACATATAAAATCTCCCCAGTGGAGTCAATCTCTTTTAGCCTCAATCTTGGGCTTTGTACAAGACAGATAAAACCTCTCACCAATAGAGTCAATCCCTTTTAGCCTTAATCTTGGGCTTTGTACAAGACAGATAAAATATTTCCCCGGAAGAGTCAATTCCTTCCAGACTCCTCTTAGGCTTTGCATAATGATCTCCCCAAAAGAGTCAGTCTCTTTTCAGCCTCAATCTTGGGCTTTGTAAAAGACAGAAATAAAACTCCCTAGTAGAGTCAACCTTTTAGCTTCAACCTTGGGCTTTGATCAAGGCACACATAAAACCAAAATCCCCTCAGAGGAAATAAAAAATCTCTCTGTAGGAAGACATTTCTCTGTACAATCACATATTAAATAGACAATCAAAACAAACCCTAATCCCAGATAACTGCTGTAAGTGGCACACTTGTTGATTCAAAAATCCAAGCTATGGTCCATCTCTTATCCTGGTAAAACCCTTCTTTCATCTAATTGCTGTAAGTGGCAAGCCTTTGGATTATTTACATCCAAGCCAATGTCCCTCTCTTAGCATTAAAGACTCCTAAGGAAAAATGGCATTGCTCTACACTGAGTTAAAGTTTTCTCCTTCAGGACAAATCCCTTATAAAGGAAATTATGGCATTGCTGGATTCCATATATTCCAGTTAAAGTAATTCTCCTTTATAATCAGTCACCCAACAACTATGATAAACAGTGAGATATCTTTATTTAGAGATGACAAATTCTCTCTCAGTCAAACCTTTTAGCTTCAATCTTGGGCTTTGAACAAGACACAAATACTCATTTAGCTTCAATCTTGGGCTTTGAACAAAACACAAAAAACTTTTAGCTTCAATCTTGGGCTTTGAACAAGATACAAATAACCTTTAGCTTCAATCTTGGGCTTTGAACAAGACACCAAACATCTCTTTCCTCCCATAGAGTAGGAGGAACTACGATTGCTCTGATTTCCCTGTTTTCTTTAATGGGAATACGTAGGCATAAGATTGCGAAATCTTAGCTAGCACACATATCAAGAAAACTTAGGTCCAATACCTTACCAAAAACATCGGAAAACCCAAAAACAACAATACACACTCTCTCAACACTCTCAAAGAAGAAACTTTCCCAACCCATGACAGATAAACACCAGTAAGTAGATAACAGTATGATATGTTAAACAATCTATGGATAACCATATATAGGATGGGTAATTGACAACTCCCCATTGTATAACCTGACCCCAGACCCCCCAATCTCCTAAGCATTTGTTAAAGAAAACATTTGCGTGCAAGGTTAGTTTTAGATAGCTTCCTTTTCCTTTCCAGCTTCATAGGATAAATAGGAAATCAGAAAGTAACACCCAATTCCAACCAATGGCGATAAGGTGGTCGTATCACCGAAAAAATCGCACGCTACAGAAAAATGACGACTTTGCTGGGGAGTCAAACTAGGATTAGAATTCCTAAGAGGTCTAGATTGTTTAGCATACTATATATATATATATATATATATATATATATATATATTTACTGCTATTCCTACTTGATATCCATGTTTATTTTTCTGTCAATGGGAATGCGATTGATACGCATGTGGAAAGTTTGAGAGAAACAGTAAGATAAGGGGTGGCACAGATGGGAGAACTTATAGGGAGTGAATCCCAAACAAGCGATCCTGGTAGCCCACCAAATCAGGCGAGGTACATGTGTGGATACTTAATGTTGGACGACCGATCGTCGTGAAAGCATAGTTTTTCCAGTGCGGCACCCGTGACCCTGAGGATTTAGTAGACATTAACCATATGACCATTGGGTAGTGCGGTGACTATCGGGAATAGTTGATACGCGATACTACACTCAAATGAGATTTACCCTAGGATATTACAGCTCGCTCGAGTGAATCAGCTTGCTGTCGATATCCCTAGGGGGTCAATGATTTTGGGAACCTGAAACCCGTTCTACAGGTACAAAAATTGACCAAAATAGTACAACCTTTGGGGATGGGTAGAGCCATGACTCCATGCTCGTGATGTTGAACCTTTGAACCCATGTTTTTTCAATGTTTTTGTGTGTTGCATTCATGCATTCATCTAAAAACTCTTTTTAAACAAAGAAAAAAAATATTTTTTCAAAATAAACTAAAACAATGATTGCAAATATTAGAGAGATTGCGTTATGGATTTTGGTAGAAGAAAGACGCACAAGTACACCTTTAAGGCTTCGAAACTAGAGGATTTAAGGAGGTTGGCAAGGATGATTACCAACCCTGAGGCTTTCAGAGCTAAGCATGGAGGACTTTGTCTCTGTTAAGGGTCCACGTAGTTGAAGGAATCCTGTCTACGCTGATTCAGTTCTATGATCCAGTTTATCATTGCTTCACATTTTTGGATTACCAACTGGCACCAACACTGGAGGAGTACTCTCATTTGATTTATTTACCTATCACTGATCGAGCTCCATTTTCTGGACTGGAAGAAATTCCAAAGGAACAAACCATTGCAAGATCGATCTCTTTGGATGAGTCAGAAGTTAAGACTCACATGACCACCAAGGGAGGAATCCAGGGTTTACCAGATAAGTTCTTGACAGAGAAAGTTCTGTACTTTGCTAGTATAGGAAACATAACTGCTTTCAAAGATATCTTTGTCCTACTCATATATGGGTTATTCCTCTTTCTCAACATCGATAACTTCTTCGATACCAATGTTGTTAAGATATTTCTGATTGGGAACCCCGTACCAACCTTGCTCACAGATGCTTATCATTCTATACACTTAAGGAATTTGTACAGCGGAGGAAAGATCACATGATGTGTACCCTTACTCTACAAATGGTTCATTTCTCGTTTACCTAAGTCTGCTACTTTTGGGGATCACAAGAGTACTCTACGTTGGTCACAAAGGATTATGTCCCTTACCAACTTTGGCATAGATTGGTACAATAGGATTTACGAAGGGATAGAGATCATCGACAGATGTAGAGATTTCCCTAACATACCCCTCATTGGAACTAAAGGAGGAATCAACTATCATCCAATTTAAGTTCGCCGTCAACTCGGATACCCGATGAAGAATATCCGCATAATGTTCATCTGGAAGGTCTTTTCTTCAAGGAAGAAGAAAATGACAGGGCACTAAAGAAGGAAATAGTGCATGTCTGGCAACATATTCACAGGAAAGGCAGAGAGTCTCTAGGAAGACCAAACTATACCTCCATGGAGCCTTATCTCCACTGGGTGCAAACTAGAGCCCTCAAGCAGAGGATGCCTTACCCTCGCCAAGAAGTTTTTCCATTAAAGGAACATGTCCTTTATTTCATGTCTGATATGGAAAAATCCAGGTAGCTCTCAACAAAGTTCAACGTGAGAAGAGCTCTTGGAAAAACAAATACCGAATCCTCAATGTGGAGTGTACCAAGATTCAGGAACTGTTAAAGGAGAAGGATGCTCTAATTAAAATATTAGAGCAGCATGCTATAGAGAGTCAAAAAGACCGAAAAAATTTGCTCGCTCCTTTCACTTGGCAAAGGACTGACGACCCGACAACTGCTGAAGAGCCCCGGTCAAAGAAAAGGAAAATACTAGAACTAGCATCTGAGCTTTCTTCGTAGAGGACTCAAGATCCATAAGCTTAGCCATTTTCCTTACAGCACTTTGTAAAATACTGTACTTTTCCTTGTAACATACTGCAATCTTTCGAATTCAATAAAAGGGGTCTCTGCCCTTTACTGTATGATATTTGCAATCTATTTGTTGAAGTTTCTTTTTGAATAAAACAAAAACTAAAAAATATGTCATTGCATATCATTCATCATTCTCACATAACGCATTTTTCTTATCCTTGAGTCTCACGTATGTGTCACAATTCTAGAGTCAAACTATCTCACTCATGCAATACTCGGGCAAATCGACAAAAGAAAATGGGCGATCTCGAGGAAGAGAACAAAGAGCTGAGAGAAGAAATCGACGCTCTAAAGGAAAGTTTGGAAAAACTTCACAGTGACATGCAATCCCTGGCAGCAGCTCAGAAGCAATAACAAAGGACTGTGATCTCAGAGATCACATCTACGCCCATTATAGAAACACATGAGAATCATCCTCGGTACAACATGCCTAAAGGTCGTCTCTGGGGCATGCCTCTCAACTTTATCCCTGAAGGATACATCCCGCCGGTCACTGAAGACCAAGAGACTGCAGCCAGAACCACTGGACCTGAAGGTTACAAACTTCGAGAAAGTGAAGACGCAAGGTTTACGACAGCAACTCCTGAAGGTTACAAACTTCAGGACACTGAAGCGCCAAGAAGGAGTTCCAGGAACAATTTTTGGTGGAAACGAAGACATGTACGAAAGAATGAATGAGTTCTAGGAACAATTCTTGGAAATGCGAAAGGAACTGCATGCCATTCGCGGTCAATACTTATTTGGAAAGGACGGCGCAGACCTCTATCTAGTCCATAATGTAAAGATCCCACACAAATTCAAGGTACCTGAATTTGAAAAATACAAAGGCAACTCTTGCCCTCAAAGTCATTTGGTGATGTACGCTCGAAAAATGTCAACTCAGACAGAAAATCAACAGCTACTAATCCATTACTTCCAGGACAGTTTAACCGGTGCCGCACTCAAATGGTACATAGGTTTAAACCGCACCAAGATCAGTACTTTCAGAGATCTTGGGGTATCTTTTGTTCAGCAGTATAAATACAATCTGGACATGGCACCGGATAGGGATCAACTCAGAGCAATGTCACAAAAAGACAAAGAAACTTTCAAGGAATATGCTCAGAGATGGCATGAAATTTCCGCCCAGATCTGTCCCCCTCTTGAGGAAAAAGAGATGACAAAGATCTTTTTGAAAACCTTAAGCTCATTCTATTTCGATCGAATGGTTGCAAGTGCGCCCAGTGACTTCACTGAAATGGTGAATATGGGAGTACGCCTTGAAGAAGCAGTTCGAGAAGGACGATTGCTCAAAGATGCAGAGCCATCTAGCAGTACTAAGAGATACGGTAGTGCTTTCCAAAAGAAGAAAGAGCAAGATATTAGTAATATCTCTCTGGGAAAGCAAAGGCGAAGGTATCAACCAGTAGCGGCAATAACTCCCACTATCAACCCAACGCTGACTCCGACTTATCAACTGAAAGCACCCATTGTTTGACTAAATTTTGCTAAAACATTCTAATGATAAACTTGAAGAATCTGTAGAAGAAAAAGATGTCGAAGAAAATGTCTCGACATCTTGACTAACTTGGTAAGTTAGCAGGTTTTAATCTGTTGCAAGAATTAAGGAGCGGATCAAGGAAACACAGGATCAAAGATAGAAAGCCCAACAGAAGACTATATAAGGAGATTTAGACCTAGGGTTAAAAGACTCTAACTTGTGTATCACTTATAACTTTGTAACCTAGTTCTCTTGTGTTGAATAAGGGTTTAGGGTTTGAGACTCGTTGGCTCTCTTAGGAGTTGTAAGTCTCTACTCTGTTATATGGGATGCAGAGTGGAAGGCATAGGTACAGGGACACAACCAGAAGCCTGTAGGTAATGGTTGTTATATTGTTCTTGGACGAAGCTTTGAAGCAAGTCCAAGATAACTTGGAGGTCAAGAAACCGTGACAGGTTCTGTATTGGCAGAAGACAGAGATATCACAGGTTGTGATTAGGATGTGAGTGGGGTATCTCAAATCAGGGTTCTAAACGTTTGAGTTTAACCTTGGTAAAGATGTTCATTGGGTAGATGTTAGGTATGAAGTTGTCAACGGGGGAATTTAGCTTTGTAACTGTTCTACAGATAGTGAAGTCTTCATCCTGGATTGGTGTCCCCCAGATGTAGGTGAGTTGCACTAAATTGGGTTAACACATACTGTCTTATTTAACATTATGCAATTTACAGTTGTGTTATTGTTCTTGACTGAAATGTTGGATCAGATGTCGTGACATCTGTGAGTGTGCAGTTCTGATATTCAAGGTATCAGTCTGCTATTGCGCCTCTGAGTTTAAATAATTATGTACCACAATGTCTTGACATATGTTAGGACATCTGATGTCTGCATAGACCAGAATTTCAATTAGTATCAGAGCAGGCATCCTGTCTGGTTCTGGATGAGATCTTTGGGAGATACTTTCTGACATTTAGACAAGGAGGGGTTTTGAAGATCAGATCAATCAACTCAGACATACTCAAGGGTATTAATGGATGAGATGGATGTTCTGGATCGAAGGGAGCAACCCGGAGGTTGTTCATGTAGCTGAGGAGATTCTACAACAACTACAGGAGAAGTGGCTAGTTCTCTTGTTGGTGTGTTTTATAGGATGTTGTGACATCTTATTAGGGCAAGCAGGATCTGTTCCTTGGTGGTTCCGCTGCATGTGTTTCTGATGGAAGAGCTCTAGAATTATGGGATTTTGGATTTGTTACTGAAGACAGTTAGTGGAAGGTCTCAATCGTCGGCCTCTATATTTGAAGATATCTGCATTCTTTTATTCCAAAGTCGGGAGCGATGGAGTGAAATGAGTTGTGGTTGGATATCTGGTATGATGACTTGGTACTTGGAAGCTTGGTTTCTTGGTACAGTCGAAGTCAGTTGAAGAGGAGGGGAGTTGAGTTAAGTTTATCAGGTTCTTGCTCTAGGACTTTGATAAATTATTAGTCGGCTAGGTTGTCAAAGATACTTGAGAATTCTCTCAAGTCCACTCATAAAGGCATCTCAGTCGTGTATCTGGAGTCTTCTAGTTACTCTTCTGACTAGAAGGTGTTTCTTTGAAACACAATCTGAAGAAAGTGGAGGTGATTTATTTTCACCGTCCAAAAACAGCAAGGAAGGATTCATCTCTCTTGACTCTAAGAGTGGATCGAATCGGATTGAAGAATTGTTGAGGTAAATAAGATTTGTTCAGAGAAAGTCTTAGTTACTTGAGTCAAGGGTGGCAGCCTTGGTATCTCAACATTGTCCATTGAAGAAGATACTTGCAAAAAGATTGAATACTTTATAAGTGTTCATGACATGATCTGGTAGAGCTCAACTACAGTAGTGAAGAAGGGTTATTGGACAAGGATTTAAGATCAATTGCTATTTGTGGAATCCACAAGTATTTAATTGATTATCCTTGAAAGTCAAGATTGATGATGTTCAACAAGATGTTGGAACATCTCATCATTAGAGTTTATGCAGAATCATGGGAGGGGTACTGCATACGCTTTAGCATCTGTTTTAGTCTTAGGTGGTTACCTAAGAAGTGGCTTTAGTTGGGTGTGACAGAAGCATGTGTTCTCTAGAGAGTTTCCTGGCAAGAAACTAGTTTGGACCTTGATGCTGTTGAAGATGAAGATGAAGACACCCTGATCTAGGTGCTTTGGAGCATGGATCTTGCTCTGTTTATGAAGGTCGAGGATAAGTGGCAGTTATCTCTGGCTTTCTACTGACGGATCTACTAAGGGAAGTGGCATTCTTTGGTATGGCTATGAGGTAGTCTTGGACTACTTATTTTCTGAAGATTCAGACGTGGCAGGTTTGAAGTCTTTGGAGTTTTAAAGCATGATGGAGGTTGTCTACTCAAACTTGGTTGTTGAATCAAGTCTATGAGAGCATGGAACTCTTGTTCTGCGAAGGGAGGAGGTTCTTCTAAGTGGCAGAAGGAGGAGTTGAATTCAACAGTTGGATGTCATATCAGAATATTCGGACATCTAGCTTAACATCAGAAAGATAAGGTGATCTACAGGAGAATGGAAGTTATGGATTCTTCAAAAAGGTCTATCTCATGCAGTTTACGGGAGCTGTGGATGGGAAGATGTTACATGAATAAGAGGCTTGGTGGATCCAAGATGTCTTGCTATGGGGAAAGTAGTTCATGTGACTTAAAGGTCTGATTTCATTAGTGGATCAGTGTATCTTGTGGGGGTTCTAAAAATGAGTGAGGTCAATCAAAAAGTGGCATTTGGTTGATTTCATAATGTGCTTTCAAGAAGGATGCTTGAAACTGATTGCTCTTGTGCAGAAGAGTAATTAGTTGAAATTGTAAGGAGGTTCTGATTCTCTAGGAGCTTGTGGTAGAAGTTCTGGGTTGAGGGTGGAAGCATACCTTCTTTGGTGGATGAGAGTTTATTTCTCTCTGGGTTTCTGAAGTTTTCTTTGTTCAAGCTAGTGGCGCAGTGTTGTGTGAAGATCTTCAGTGTGGATTACTATGCTGATAGTAAGTCCAGTGGTGGAGCATATCAAGAACCATGGTGTGTGGTGCCTGTGATGTGTTGAAGATGTCATAACTGTTGTTAGAACATCTTTGGGTTGGTGAAGGATTTTAGGTTCTGTGAGGAACTGGTTACTTGCATCGTGTCTAAGAAGTATCTACATTGTCATACGGGAGAATGATGGAGTAAAAGAACTGTCTTGGAAGATTGATGTAAGTGTTTTGGAAGACTGAAGTGGATCATGGGTTGATTGCATGAAGGTCTGGTTTCTGATGTGTTCAGAAGTGGATATTCACCATAAAGTCAGAAGTATTCTAGGTTATCATACGAGAGAATGATAAGGAATGACTGTCTTGGATTGTGGGGTGTCTATCTCTATTGCTGGCTGGGTAAGGTCAGTGGAAAATCTTGCGAAGGGGATGTTGCCCTGGCTGCAAGTCATGCTAGTAGTGGATCAGTTTAGCAGCTGTGAAGTTCTGGAGCATGCATACGATAGCTGACATCGTTATAACAAACTAAGGGACCCTGTGCGTCTCTTTGAGGAATGTGAAGCATTCTGATTCAATTGGTTTGTGCCTCAAGTAGCTGCAGGTCTATACATGAGAATTCAAGAGGAGTTCGTGTGGTGTGCAGATGGTTGCAGGATGGGGGGATCAATAGGACTTTGATCTCAAGCCAAGAGTTTGTTATGGTTGGTATATATTTCCTCATGGGTAGCATGATGGTGATCATGTATGAGTGATTATTGTTTCTTGTCAGAGGAAGCAATAAGAGAGTTGATGATTGTGTTCAGCTGGTTAGTTGAACTGAGGGTGCGCTCTTGAAGACATGAAGATGCATCTTATGTTTTCCATTCTTTAGCTTAGGTGTTTTGTGGAGGAGCACTGGTTACCTTAGATATGGAGAGATGCCTCTTGATCTAAGACGAATTATTGCGAGGATGTAGTTGAAGTTCCAGTTTGCATTTGTGCTTCAAGCAAGCTGAGATGTCAAGGAGGATGTCTTGACATTGTTGTATTGTTGCAAGTTGTGGGAAACTTGGCAGTGCATGTTAAATGGTTCTTATTGGATGCTTAAGAATCATTGTTGAGTCTGAGGGAATTTATTTTTCTCTGTAGACTGTGATCATATTTTTGTGAAGAAATCTCTGCCTTGTCAAATAAGAAGAAGAATCTAGGGATAACAGACAATGTCTGACATGATGTCAGGACATTGTTATAAAACATGTGTGCATATAATAGGTTCTTTGGTTGGCGTTCTTAAAAGAAGAATCAGTCAAAACAGTCTTGGTCAGCACGGTACTGGTGGAGTTATTGCCTTCGATTAATGATCCTTTGAATTGACTAGCGTTATTTTCTGTAGATCGTTACTTTCTAAGAAAATGGCTCGGCTATAAATAGGATTGCTTTGATTTTCTTTAGTCTCAATACTCTCCTTGGGTTGGTGGCACATGGGGTTCTTCAAAATCTGGGTATGTTGCGTCTGGGTTTGGGGTTGTCTTGGTCACTTTTGCCAAGTTTTGGCTAAAAATGGGGAGAATGGTTTTCTTATGTTGTCTGGGTTTAGGTACATTCCTGCAGTTATTTTGCAAGAATGTTGGTTAAGATGTTTTGACATCTTAACAATCTTATTTTCCTTGTGTCTTATGATCTGAGTTGTGAAGAAGGTTGTGTCTTGTGACCTGAGTTACGCAATCTATGTTCTCAGTGTTACGAAGCCTACAACTGATGTTGCTTTTCTGGAGGAGTCTTCTAGTTCCCAAGACCTCTCTTGGAAGGAGGAGGAATATGTTGAGGGGGAGACTCTCTCAGACCTTAGCTCTAATCAATTCTCAAGATAAAGGAGTCTTGATGAAGGAGCCTTGCTTTTTGTAGAATGCAGAAGAAAATGTTTGTTTTAGCCAAAATTTGTCAAAAGGGGGAGATTGAAAACACCTGTTGTTTAACTAAATTTTGCTAAAACATTCTGATGATAAACTTAAAGAATCTGCTGAAGAAAAAGATGTCGAAGGAAATGTCTCGACATCCTGACTGACTTGGTAAGTTAGCAGGTTTTAATCTGTTGCAAGAATTAAGGAGCGGATCAAGGAAACACATGATCAAAGATAGAAAGCCCAACATAAGACTATATAAGGAGACTTAGACCTAGGGTTAAAAGACTGTAACTTGAGTATCACTTATAACTTTGTAACCTAGTTCTCTTGTGTTGAATAAGGGTTTAGGGTTTGAGAGTCATTGGCTCTCTTAGGAGTTGTAAGTCTCCACTCTGTTATATGGGATGCAGAGTGTAGCGAGCGATTTTTGTCGGTGACGCGACCACCTTATTGCTGAAGTTTTCCTCACCGCAATGGTAGGAAGGGGTGCTACTTTCTGATTTCTTATTTATCCCATGAAGCTGGAAGGGAAAGGGAAGCTATCTAAAACTAACCTTGCACGCAAATGTTTAATGGAACAAACGCTTAAAAGAGATTAGGGGAGTTCGGGGTCAGGTTATACAATGGGGAGTTGTCAATTACCCATCCTATATGTGGTTATCCACAGGATATTAGCTTTAGGTTTGGCTTTGTAATTGATGGTGTTTATCTGTTAATGGGTTGGGAAAGTTTCTTGGGAAAATATGAGTGAGTGAGTGAGTTTTTGTTGACGTTTTTGGTAAGGTACTGGACCTAAGTTTTAATTGGTATGAAGGTATTTGACCTAGGGTTTTTGATTAGTATGCTCACTGAGATTTCGCAATCTTATGCCTACGTATTCCGTTTAAATGAAACAGGGAAATCAGAGCAATCATAATTCCTTCAATTCTAAGGGAGGAAAAAGATGATGTTTTGGTGTCTTGTTCAAAGCCCAAGATTGAAGCTAAAAGGTTATTTATTTGTGTCTTGTTCAAAACCCAAGATTGAAGCTAAAAAGGGTGATTGAGAGAGAACTTGTCATCTCTAAAGAGGGATTGGACTTCCTTTGAGGGGATTGTTGATTTTTGTGTGCCTTGATCAAAGCCCAAGGTTGAAGCTAAGAGGTTGATTGACTCCACTAGGGAAGTCCTTATCCAAAGCCTAAGAGGAGGCTGGATAAGACCGACTCAACAAGAGAGTGTATATATTGGTGTCTTGTACAAAGCCCAAGATTGAGGCAAAAAAGAAACTGAATCTTTGGGGATATCATTATGCAAAGCCTAAGAGGAGGCTGGAAGTTTGACTTTTCCAAGGAAAATATTCTATCTGTCTTGTACAAAGCCCAAGATTGAGGCTAAAAGGGGTTTTGACTCCACTGGGGAGATTTGTATGTGTCTTGTACAAAGCTCAAGATTGAGGCTGAAACGAGTTTGACTCTTGCTGGAGAGTATTATCTGCCTTGTACAAAGCCCAAGATTGAGGCTAAAATGAGTTTGACTCTGCTTGGGAAAGATGTTGGTCCCAAGCTTAAGAGAAGGTTATGAAGATTTATGTCTTGTACAAAGCCCAAGATTGAGGCTAAAAGGGTTTAACTCAACAAGAGAGTGCTTTTATCTGTCCTGTACAAAGCCCAGGATTTATTCTACACAACTTGAGAAATTATTCTACACAACTTGAGAGGAGGCTAGCTCCTGCTAGGGGAAATCTTTATTCAAAACCTGAGATGAGGCTGGAAAAGACTGACTCAACAAGAGAGTATTTTTATCTGTCTCGTACAAAACCCGAGATTGAGGCTAAAAAGGGTTGACTCAACAAGAGAGTCTGAAAGGTAATTGACTCAATAAGAGAGTCTAAAAAGTAATTGACTCAACAAGAGAGTCTAAAAAGGCTAGCTCCGCTTGGGGGAATCATTGTACAAAGCCCAAGAGGAGGCTATCTGTGCTGAGGAAAGGTCATTATGCAAAGCCTAAGAGGAGGCTAGCTTTTGCCGGGGATAATTGAGATCCCGAGACAGGTCCAAGTGGGGAATCAACTCTTGCTGAGGGTTCCAGAAGAGTTGAGGTATCAGATGCCTTGAGGTTCTGATTTGGGATTTTTGGGAGAGAGACTGGGATTTAGCTATGCTGGAGATTGATCCATGGTAACCGGGGTTTCTCCTATATTGGCAGGGAACTTGAGAATGTCTTTGAGACTCAAGGGGGTTAGACTGTCCAAGTCTACTGGTGTGGAAGAGTTTTATCTTTTATATGATGCCTTCAAGAGGAGGCATGTGTTTTGAGGGATGAGAATCAACCCTATGTTCGAGGTTTGACACTGAAAAGACTGCTCTAGCAAAGGAAGACTAAGTTCTGTCTTATACCTTTAAGAGGTCGTCAAGGTCCTTGTATTAAGCCCAAGAGAAGGCATGAGAACTTCTAAGAAGCCGAAGGGTCCTTGTGTCATACCCCAAATTTTGACCACTAAGATTTCCCATCATTGTGCAAATCATCATCACAATATGGATGGACCATCATACCTCATTAGTCTCCCCAAAGATGGGTGAGCATCCACTACAATCAAACTTAGGGTTTCAAGCCCCCTCAGAGCTCTTAGACAAATGATCAATCAAGAAATGACACGATCTTAAACTTTTCTAACCTCTCAAACATCCACAATGATCAAGAGGACTCCCACATCAAGGATCAAGCACAAGGCTGTAACATCCCAAGTGGATTAAGCCTCAAGATCGCCAGTGTCACCAAATTAGGGTTTTGGTCGACCAGGGCCTCCAGATGGAAATTTTCCTCTGGGCATGAGCCAATGCTTCAAATCATAACCCAAAATACTCTAAGGGCCCTCATAAACCTCATCATCAAGTCAATTTAGCCTCAGGGGATGCATTCACAAAAAATCAGGAATTAGGGTTTCTTGACCTAATTCACCCCTAAGTTGACTTTTGGGACAAAACATGAGCCAAGACCTCAAGACATGATTTAAGGGTCCCTAATACACTACATTGATCCATTTGCAACAATGGATTGATCCAAGAAGCTTGATTCACAAGTTTCAAGTTCATCAGAACCACAGTTAGGGTTTCGTAGAAAAAGTCAACCGTGCCTTTGACTTTTGACTAAGACATGCTCCCAAACCTTGGGACATGATTCAATACACCCTATAACACCTATGAAATCAGTCCCTCAAGTTTGATTTAGGTCAAGGACTTGATTTCATAGAGGATCACACAGTTTGGAATTCATCTGATAAAAAGTCAACGGTGCCCAAAAGTCAAAGTTTGACTTTTTGATTTTTTGATCAATTATGGTTCCCTAACCCTAAAATGATGTTAATGTGTGATTGGAATCATCATTCATCAAGAAAAATAAAAAAAAGTGGGATAACTTGCAAAAGGGGTAACCATAAAAAACTTAGAAATTTTCTAAGTTATGGAACAAAATGGCTAGGGTACCAACTTCCAAGGATCCTAACTTGAGATCCAAGCAACCATTTGGGCTGATCCAAAGATGGATTTGTAGCTCTCATGACATACTTTAAAATTGACAACTACACCTCACTCCAATTCATCATGGATTTTGAGTTATGGTTGGATCAAAATGGCTGAAAACATGAAATGTCACTTTTTCCAACACTTAGTGAAATTTTCACTAAGTCAGAATCTGTTTCACTTTTTTCAAAATGTAGGGGCATTTTTCACTTAGATCCAAAAAGTGTCAAGAGAAACTATGATCACACATGTGTTGTATCATATAAGACCTTTCCAAAATGTCCAAGAACCCCATCAAATCCCATCTGAGCTAAGAGTTATGACAGTGGCAATATGCCTTGTTGCAACTGTCATAACAAGGAAGATTTGTGCATTTTACTCGATTTGAGCAATTTGTGCAAATGACAAACAAGTTTATCCATCTGAACACCTCAGGGAGAGACCAAGGAGGGACAAACACTGATCCATAAGCCTCCCAAGTCTTTGGAACTAAAAATAGCATGGCGAACCTAAAAATACCCTAAAGAGGGGACAAGACTCCAATTTTGTTTAGGAGCATTCAATGGATGCACCAAGGTGGCATGAACTGAGCCATTTTCAACTGAATGAGTCAAGGATGATCTCTGAACTAGGGAACCAAAGGCCTGTGCTCTAACCTCAAGTCAATGGCTAGAGGAGACTTGAGATTCCAAAATGCTCCAATTGGCCAAAGGTCTGCAGCAGCCTCCATTCACTATTGCTTGCAAAACAAACTTGCTCTACTATAAATAGAGCTCATTTGTGCTCAGTTTGAGTACACCAAAGCACTACAACACTTTCTTTCCTCAAAATCTCTTTCTCTAGGCAAAAATTCCTTCTTTAGCAAGGTAACTCTGAGTTTTTGAGTTAGAGAGCAATTCCATAATAGCTCATGATCCAAACACATCCAATATGTCATATCTAAGCTGTCCAAACTCTCACAAGTGACCTGTAACCCCAAAATCTCAAAGTCCATTCTCAAAACCTCCAAATAGGACTTTTTTGCATTTTTCAAGCCATGTCTTGATTCAGTCACTTTCAAAACCAGATAAAGCCTTAAACACACTCCAAATATCATCCTTGAACTGTCCCAAATGGTTCCCCACATCTGGAACACCATTTGAGAGAGTTGTTATTTTGGTCACTTTTGCCCCTTTTGCAAGAAATGGCCAGTTTCCATTCCTAAGGTTTCCAGCTGTTTCCAATCATCCTAAAAGCTTCCAAGGGATCATTTGAGGGTGTCCAAAGCATCAAATTGTTTCTGGAACAAAGCACTTGACAGATTGCCCAAAAAGCTCCTAAAGAGGTAAGCATCACAACTTGAACTCTTAGAAATATGCATTGCTTTGAAGTCATACACATCTCATGCATGTTATATATGTTGTGTTTGGACCAATTCATCATATGATTCATGCCTGTACCATGAGGTAGCACAGAAAATGCAAATGGAGGCCTATTTCAAAACCACTATCGGGTTTTAAAATGGGGACCTCATCTAAAAAAACCACCACCACCATTGGATTCCTTGTGAAATTCTAGGTAGGATAGACCTAAATTTTGTCCCAATCCATGGAGAAATGAGAAAGTTACAAGCTTCACGTTTTTGGCCAAAACCTTGTCTTGCCTTGCCTTGGCCAGGCAAAAAACAAGGCAAGCCTTGTATATTTGTGGGTGGGCTTTGATACACGGATGTATCACCACCCCAGTGGTAGGAGGCGCGTACTGCACACAAGAGGTCTGGGGTTCGAATCCCCCTCGCCCCGACCCCTTTTTAATGTTTTTTTCTCTTCATTTTTCTATTATTTTTCCTATTATTTTTAATGATTTGAAAAATTAATAACTCCCTCAATTTTAATTATTTTTGATTGGTTATTTTTGCAAAAAATCACAAAAATGTTGAAATATTTTATTCCACAAAAAAATAAAATTTATATTATTTATTTAATATAGTTGGTATTTTTATGAATAAATTCATTTTAAATTGTTTTTAAACATTTTAAAAGTGAATATTCATCTTGAGTTTTAATTCATCTTGTGATTAAAACCTCATTTTTCAAACCTTAACAAAAAATCACAAGTTGTTTATTCAAGCTTATTTGGTGTTTTATCATTTTTTATTGATTTTCTTTAAGAATTCACTTTTAAAAATGATGAAATTAGGGTTTTGATCGATTCCATCCTCATCAATCATTTTCAAACACTCATGGGCCTCTGTTAGAGTATAAGACCCATCCCCTTTATAAATACACCACATTTTGGGCCTCAGTCATTGTATAAGCCCCACTGTATTTTCAAAAACAACGGCGCGATCGTCGCCTTTTTAACAAAACCAATTGGGCCTCTCCTCGAGCTATAAGTCCCATTCCTTTTCAAAAACAAAAATATTTTGGGTCTCTAATAGAGTGTAAGACCCAACCCCTTTTTGAAACCAGAATGATTTGGGCCTCAGATGTTGTATAAGACCCACTGTGTTTTCAAAAACTTCGGCGCGAACACCGTTTTCAAACAAATAACCCTGGGCTTCTCCTTGAGCTGTTAGTCCCATTTCTTGTACAAAAATAAATCTTTGGGCCTCTAAATAGAGTGTAAAACCCATCCCCTTGTACATAAAAACAATTTTGGGCATCACATATTGTATAAGTTCCTCTGTACAGTTTTCAAGACAACGGTGCGATCATCGTTAAAACTTGGGACTCTCCTTGAGCTGTAAGCCCCAACAATCTTTTCAAAACACTTTCTCCTTTGATTTTGAATGCAAATATATGTTGTTATCAAAACTTTCTTTAAATTCTTTGTTGAACAAATGATTCTCCCTAGCGGAGCTAACCTTTTCAGTAGTAAGTCAGCCTCCTCTTGGGCTTTGTACAAATGATTCTCCCTGGCGGAGCTAACCTTTTCAGACTCTCTCGTTGAGTCAACCACTTTTAGCCTCCGTCTTGGGCTTTGTATAAGACATATAAAACACTCTCTTGTTGAGCATAAAAGACTCTCTTGTTGAGTCAATCTCTTTTTAGCCTCAATCTCGGGCTTTGTACGAGATAGAAAAAACACTCTCTTGTTAAGTATAAAAGACTCTCTTATTGAGCCAATCTCCTTTTAGCCACAATCTCGGGCTTCGTACGAGACAGTCAATCACTCTTTTGTTGAGTATAAAAGACTCTCTTGTTGAGTCAATCAACCTTCAGACTCTCTTGTTGAGTCAATCACCTGTTCAAGACTCTCTTGTTGAGTCAACCTTTTTTAGCCTTTGTCTTGGGCTTTATACAGGACAGATAAAAGTACTATCTTTTTAAGTCAAACCGTTTCAGCCTCCATCTTGGGCTTTATACAAGATACATTCTCCCCAACGGAGTCAAAATCCCTTTTAGCCTCAATCTTGGGCTTTGTACAAGACAGAAAGAACATTTTCCCCAGAAAATTCAAACTTCCCGCCTCCTCTTAGGCTTTGTATAAAGAAACTCTGGTTGAGTCAATCAACCTTTTAGCATCAAATTTGTGCCTTGCTCACAACATACAAACATCAATAATTCCTCTTTAGAGATGACAAATTCTCCCTCAGTCAAACCTTTAGATTCATATCTTGGGCTTTGAACAAGATACAAACCACCTTTAGCTTCATGTCTTGGGCTTTGAACAAGACACCAAAATAATCCCTTTCCTCCCATAGAATAGAAGGAACTACGATCGGTCTGATTTCCCTGTTTTGTTAAACGGGAATACGTAGGCATAAGATTGCAAAATCTTAGCGAGCATACTAATCAAAAACCCAAAATCCCGTACCTTCATACAAAGCATCAGACCTAACACCTTACCAGAAGCCTAACAAATAGTCTAGACACCGTTTTTAAGCAAATAACCTAAGACAGACCCCCCTTTTGATAGCATCTGTAAACCAACAGTTTTGACTGTTTAATCTCAGTATGCAAGCAGGGTTAATTGGAGACATCTATTTCCCTTCCTTAATCAGCTTCACAAGATAAAAAATGAATCGATCTGTAGTACCAAAGCGATAGTGATTCGAAACCACAAAAATCGCGCTACATAAAAATGGAGACCACAGTGGGAGTCATTCTTTCTTACAGTTTTAGGTAGAAACCTTGAACAAGTCATTTTCACTGTGGCCGCCACAGAAAAATGGTGACCACGGTGGGAGGCATTCTCTCTTACAAACTTAGGTAGAAGGACTTAAATTCACCGAATACCACAGAAATGGCGACTCTGCTGGGGAGTCATTGTCTGTATAGGATCATAAGACTAGAGGTCTAGGATGTTAGGACAAATATATATACTGCATTTCCTAATTGATATCCGTGTTTATTTTTCTGCTAATGGGAATACGTGTGATGCCGCATCTGGAAAGATTGAGTATACACCTAAGATAAGTGATGGCATTATACGGGTAATCATACGGGGAGTGAATCCCAGATAAGAGGTCCCGGTTAACCATCAAATCAATGGAGATGCCCTTTGCGGATTCAATGCCTATACGACTTCGGTTGTTGAAAGCAGATTGTTCCATTGGGTTATCCGAGAAGTTGAGGATTTTAGTATACTGAAACCATTTTGTAGTGCGGAAGCTATCTGAAATAGTTGTCACGCGATACTACCCTCATTTGAGATTACTCTAAGATACTACAGCTCGCTGGCGATCCACTTGTTGTCGTTACCCCAAGAGGGGTCAGTGATTTTGAGGACAGGCACAAAAATCACCAGTATAAACCTTTGGGGATGGGTAGAGCCTTGACTTCATGACACCGACCCTTTGACCCCATGTTTTTTCTATGTTTTTGTGTGTTGTATTCATGCATTCATTTCATTAAAAAACATTTAAACAAAGAAAATCTTCTCTTCTAGTCTCTCTTTTTCAAATTAAACTAAGGCAATGATTGCAAATGTCAGAAAAAGAGATTGCTAATGGAGTTCGGTAGAAGGAAGACTCAGAAGTACACCTTTAAGGTTCCAAAACTAGAGGATTTAAGAGGTCTGGCGAGGATGATCATCAACCCTGAGGATTTCAGAGCTAAGTATGGAGGGCTGCTTTCTCTGTTAAAGGTCCATGTAATCGAAGGAATCCTGTCCACACTAATCCAGTTCTACGATCCGGTCTATCACTGTTTCACATTCCCAGATTATCAACTAGCACCAACACTAGAGGAGTACTCTCACCTGACTGATTTGCATATTACTAACCAAGCTCCCTTTTCTGGACTGGAAGAAATTCCAACGGATCAAAACATTGCAAGAGTAATCTATTTGGACGAGTCAGAAGTCAGGACTCACATGACCACTAAGGGTGGAATTCAAGGTTTGCCAGCCCAGTTCTTAATCAAGAAAGCTCTGTACTTTGCTAGTATAGGGAACGTGGCCGCTTTCGAAAGCATCTTTATTTTGCTTACCTAAGGGTTATTTTTGTTTCCCAACATTGATAACTTTGTAGATATCAACGCCATTAAGGTTTTTCTGATTAGAAACCCTGTACCGACCTTGGTCGCAGATGCTTATCATTTTGTACACTTAAGGAATTTGTACAGCGGAGGAATGATCACATGCTGTGTACCCCGCTGTACAAATGGTTCATTTCCCATTTACCAAAGTCTGCTGCATTTTGGGATCAAAAAAGTACTTTACGTTGGTCGCAGAGAATCATGTCTCTTACCAACTCTGACATGGATTGGTACAATCGAATCTATGACGGGATCAGAATCATTGACCATTGTGGAAATTTCCCAAATGCACCCCTCATAGGAATTAAAGGAGGAATCAATTATCATCCAATTTTAGTTCGTCGTCAATTCGGATACCCGATGAGGCATGTCCCACGTAATGCTCATCTGAAAGGTCTTTTCTTCAAGGAAGGAGAAAACGACAGGGCACTAAAGACAGAAATAGTGCATGCCTGGAAACACGTTCACAGGAAAGAAAGAAAGTCTCTAGGAAAACCAGACTGTGTCTCGGTGGAACCTTATCTCCACTGGGTACAAACTAGAGCTCTCAAGCTGAGGATGCCTTACCCTCGTCAGATAGTTCTTCCATTAAGGGACCCTATCCTTTATTTTATGTCTGATACGGAAAAACTTCAGGTTACTCTCAACAAAGTTCAACAGGAGAAGAGGTCTTGGAAGAACAAGTACCGTATTCTCAATGTGGAGTGCAAGAAAATACATCAACTGTTAAAAGAAAAAGACGCTCTGATTGAGATTTTAGAGCAACATGCTGTAGAGAATCAAGAAGACCAAAGGAATTTGCTCGCTCCTTTCACTTGACAAAGGAATGACAACCCGACAACGACTCAAGATCCCCGGTCAAAGAAAAGGAAAGTACCAGAACCAGCACCTGAACTCTCCTCAAAGAGGACTCGGGACCCATAAGTTTAGATTTCCTTTTACAACACTATGTAAATTACTGTATTTCCATTCCGCAATCTTTGAATTCAATAAAACGGGGTTTCCCCATTGTTTGATATTTGCAATCCAATTGTCGAAGTTTATTTTGATTAAACAAAAAAAAAATTAAAATATAATTATTGCATTCATCATTCTCACGTAACTCATTCTTCTTACCTACGAATCTCACGTTTGCATCTCGATTCTAGAGTCAAACTGTCTCATTCGTACAATACTCGAGGAGGAGAACAGAGAGTTGAGGAAAGAGATCGACACTCTGAAAAAGGATATGAGAAAGCTTCATAATGACATGCAAGCTCTAGCAGAAGCTCAGATGCAACAATAAAGGACTGTGATCTCAGAGATCGCATCAACGCCCATAGTGGAAAAGTATGATCCTAGGTACAAAATACCGAAAGATCGTCCATGGGGCATGCCTATTAACTATATCCCAGAAGGATATGTTCCGCCGATCGCTGAAGATCAAGGAACTGCAGCAGGAGCCACTGGTCCTGAAGGTTACAAACTTCGGGAAAGCGAAGATGCCAGGGGCATGATAACAACTCCTAAAGGTTACAAATTTCGGGAGAGGGAAGGACCTAGAGTCACTGCCATAATGACTATACCACCACCCGTGGTACACACTGTCCCGGAAGGACAGATTCCACAGATACCTTCTGGTGGAAACGAAAGTATGTTCGACATAATGAATGAGTTCCAGGAACAGTTCCTGGAAATGCGGAAAGAGCTGCAAGCCCTTCGCGGTCAGGATCTATTTGGAAAGGATGCCGCAGACCTTTGTTTGGTCCCCAATGTGAAAGTTCCGCACAAGTTCAAAGTGCCCGAATTTGAAAAGTACAAGGGTAACTCTTGCCCTCAAAGTCATTTAGTAATGTATGCTCGGAGAATGTCAACTCAGACAAAGAACCAAGAGCTACTGATTCACTACTTTCAGGATAGTTTAATCGGTGTCACGCTTAAATGGTACATGGGTTTAAACCGCACTAAGATCGGCACTTTCAGAGATCTTGGCACTGCTTTCGTTCAACAATATAAGTATAACCTGGACATGGTACCAGACAGAGATCAACTCAGAGCCATGTCACAGAAGGATAAGGAAACCTTTAAGGAGTACGCTCAGAGATGGCATGAAATTGCCGCCCAGATTTGTCCACCTCTTGAGGAAAAAGAGATGACAAAGATCTTCTTAAAGACCTTGAGCTCATTCTACTACGACCGAATGGTCGCCAATGCGCCCAGTGACTTTATTGAAATGGTGGGCATGGGAGTTCGTCTTGAGGAAGCAGTCCAAGAAGGACATTTAGCTAAAGATGCTAGATCATCAAGTAGTACAAAACGATACGGTAGTTCTCTCCCTAACAAAAAAGAGCAAGATATTGGCAATACCTCTCTCGGAAAGCAAAGGCGAAGGTACCAACCAGTAGCAGTTGTAACTCCTGCTATTAACTCTGCGCCTGTTTCTACGTATCAACCTCAAGTTGCTCAAAGCCAACCTAATCAACAACAATATCAGCAAAGGACACAACAGCCTCTTCAGCAGGCTCGTCCTCCGTACAAAAAAAAAAACGTGCAACGCGACCACCAGGGTTCGACCCTATACCGATGATATACGCTGAATTGTTTCCATTATTACTAGTCAAGGGGCATGTCCAAACCAGGTATCCTCTTACAATTCTAGAAAATATGCCTTTTTGGTTCAAAGCGGATCAGACTTGCCCTTACCATTAAGGAGGACCAGGGCATAACATAGAAAACTGTCTCAGTTTTAAATCTGATGTGCAAAAGGTTGTTAGGAGCGGGGTCTTATCTTTCAAAGATACAATCTAAATGTTCTCACAAACCCGCTGCCTCAACATGAGAAAGCTGTGGTAAATTTGATAGAGGGAGAGTCCAATAACAGCTATCAAATTCATGATGTACTCTTGTTGAGGGCCAACTTGGTCAAGATTCATTGTAGACAGAGTGGATACGGCCATGTGCCACCTCATAATTATCATCAGTGTGATATCTTCTCTAAAAATAATCAAGGATGTTCCGTGGTGCAATCAGCTCTACAGGAACAATTGAATCTCGGATGGATCCAAGAGCACCGAGTTCGTGAGGTCAACATGACTTATGCAAATTCCAACATCATTCAGAACTACGACATCCATGCAATGAATGCCAACTTGGTGGCAATGCACTCAAGGCAAAGCCAGTATCATAATCTGCCGCGGCACGATTACAATTCCTGTCTGACTTGCTCGGTAAACAAACAGGGATGCTCTTTGGTACAAGAGGCCCTCCAGCGTCAGATGGATCTTGGGTGGATCCAGGACTACCATGATAAAAAGTCCTATCAGATCAACATGGTTCAAATCTTTGATATTCGTTTGATGAATACCAACTTGGTGGAGTTACACGCCAAGCAAGTCGAACTCGGTTTTCTCACTTCACATGATTATCTGAGCTGTAAAGTATGTTGTGAGAGTAACCAAGGATGCGCTCTCGTTCAAAGAACTTTACAACACTTGTTAAACCATTGGTGGCTTCCGATTTATCTAGAAGAAGACACGCAACAAATCAGTGTGACAAACGGGAACCATACTAGACATCAAAGTTAGGATGTCTGGTCTATGGAAATAGACCTAGTATGGTTGCACTGCATTCAAAGCAGACGTGGCCAGGTGCCACCACACAATTACAAGCGTTGTAGAGTTTACTCAGAAAATAATATAGGATGTTACCTCGTACGAGCAGCCCTTCAAAGTCAGTTGGATCACAAAGAGATTCAACCATGTCCAAGTTCTGGATCAATCAGTTGGACGCCAGATTATTTCGCTGATCATATTAAGGATGTTGTCGTGATCAGATCACGAAAGCACCAAAGATGTTTGTACCATCATCCCTCTACTTGAAGAATCGAAGGTTCTTAACCAGGAATTGATTAAAGTTGCTTATGACAGTCAGAGAAATCAGAAGGCTCTTGAAGTTATCTATCTACCAGGACCACTACCGTATGAATCAGCTAAGGCGATCCCTTATAAATACGGTGCAACAACAATTGAGAATGGAAAGGAAATTCCATTACCCTTCGTCATGAATATTACAGACATCAGTCGAGTAACACGGAGCGGTCAAATCTTCAACCGAGGACTTAGAGAACCTAACAGAGAAAAGGAACCTCAAACGGAAGTTCCCAATCAACCAGTCGGTCAATCCAGTGATCCCGACCTTTCAAAGAACGATGATGAGATGCTGAAGCTCATCCAAATGAGTGAATACAACATTGTTGATCAGCTGTTACAAACTCCTTCAAAGATCTCTGTGTTATCTCTCTTACTCAGTTTCGAAGCCCACAGAGAGGTTCTACAGAAAGTCTTAGAGAAGGCCTTTGTGGAACAGGATGTGTCGATAAGGCAATTCGACAGTATCATCTCTAACATCACCTCCTACAACAACTTGGGGTTTAGTGATAAGGAATTGCCAGAAGAAGGCAAAAGTCACAACATGGCGCTCAATATCACAGTCAACTGCCAGGACGATGCTTTAGCCAGCGTATTGGTAGACACCGGATCGGCTCTCAACGTTATGCCGTAGTCCACTCTAATGCGACTATCATTCAAAGGATCTCCGATGAGAGACAGTAAGGTCGTCATCAAAGCATTTGACGGGTCCAGAAAAACAGTTATCGGCGAAGTCGACCTTCCCATAACTATCAGTCCTCACACTTTCCAAGTCACTTTCCAGGTCATGGACATCTGAGCAACATACAACTGTTTGTTGGGAAGACCTTGGATACACCAGGCTGGGGCAGTCACTTCGACACTTCACCAGAAGCTGAAGTTCGTCAAGAATGACTAACTTGTCACAGTTTGTGGAGAATAAGCCTTGATCGTGAGTAACCTATCCCTGTCCACTTGTGTAGAACCCGAGGAGATTGTTGGAACTCAGTTCCAGGCACTTTCGATGAGCAATGAGAATCAACTAGAGATGGGGACAACTTATCATTCCTGCTGGTAACAAAACAAAGAAAGGTCTTGGTTTTTCTGCAACCTGTACCCAGACTGCCGCTAACGGTGAAAGTCTTCATCCCATTCAGAACTTCTTCCACAGTGGAGGTTTCCTCCACCCAGTATCTCAAGAAGTACATACCACCAACGAGGGAGATTCCTCTGACATAGATGAGGAATGGAAGTCCTATCTTAACGATGACGGTTATATGTCTCAGGAAGAGGTGCCTATGCCATTTTTCTATCCCGCACAGAGTCTGAGATTTATACCAAGCTCAGACGTCAAAATGATATACGGAGATTGTGATCCAGAAGGATGCCGTGCTCTACCAAACTCATTAGAGGAAGACACTCTGATGAAAGACAACTTTGACCACGACTATTATGGCCCGATGGATGGTCTGCCTATCTGGCAGCCGTACCTAGGAGACTTGGGGCAAGAAAATCAGCCGAACAATGAAAATCAGTTGAGCGTCATTGGGAAAAATACTTGCGTCCCCACCATGTCATGGGATCAAAACTCAGGTTATTCAGAAAATATCCAGTGCGACGATGAATTTTCAAAGTTTGCAGGACTAGAGTTCATCAACTATGCCTTTCCCGAGGTCAACGTCATCGAGAGAGATGACTCCTCCAGTTTCAAAGAAGTGTGGGACACCTTAGGACAACTGAGTGGAAAGTACGACTTCTTGGTCAAGTACACTGCTCTTGAAAGCTCTCGTATCAGTCTCAAGGACATCTAGCCAACTGGATGGGGAGATTTACCTGAGAGCATAAATACTATGCAAAATACAACTGAGGAATCCTCCTACGACGACTCTGCCTGGGAGACAGATTCCAACGATCCTGCTCCGCCAGAAATCAGCGTTATTTCTGAAGACAAATCAAGGAAGGTACCAGACTTTGTGATTCACTGAGGAGTTCGTCGCTAATGGGTGGCAGTCGATGTTCCGAAGATTGTTCATAAGTCAAAGTAATTGCCATCTTTAACCTTTCGCCCTATCCAGGTGAAATAGATGTTTTGATAGGGCTCACTTTCTATAAATATCCCTCTTCGCTTTGCCCAAAGCGACAGAGTTTTGTTTTATAGGGCTGTAGTTTCAAGAATCGACAAGTTCATAAATAAAATAACGTCATTCTGTAATTCCCGCATTAATTGTTGTTTTCTCTATTCGCTTTTTCAGAAAATGGTAATCCTAAAAAACAACAAAATAATAAAAACAAGCAGCTATCAGAAAATACACTGCACACACTCTTGTATTTCTCTCTCTCTCTCTCTCTCTCTTCTAAAAATAATCATCACGTCATGCAGATTGCTTGTTTTAAAACCCATTGAAACATACGATCCGATGCCTTCTCCCAACTTTGAATTCTCGGTATTTGGGGCTAAAGAAGAAGATGACGAAGACGTTCCAGAGGAGATCTCCCGATTACTCAGATAAGCGGAAAGGTCCATTAAACCTCACAAAGAGCCGTTGGAAACTGTCAACTTGGGCTCAGAAGAAGAGAGAAAAGAGGTCAAGATTGGGGCACTGCTTAGTCCGACTGTCAAAGAGAGTTTGATAAAGCTTCTCAAAGAGTTTCCCGATGTATTCGCTTGGTCCTATTAGGATATGCCAGGGTTGGATACCAGCATCGTGGAACATCATCTACCGTTAAGATCAGAATGTCCGCCAGTAAAACAAAGGTTGAGATGGACTCATCCATACATGGCCATCAAAATCAAAGAGGAAGTACAGAAACAGATTGATGCGGGTTTCCTCGCTACATCAGAATATCCTCAATGGTTAGCCAACATAGTACCAGTTCTAAAAAAGGATGGAAAGGTCAGAATGTGTGTGGATTACAGAGATCTGAATAAGGCTAGTCCAAAGGACGACTTTCCCTTACCACACATTGACATGCTGGTAGACAGTACAACAAAGTTCAAAGTATTCTCCTTCATGGATGGATTCTCGGGCTATAATCAAATCAAAATGGCGCCGAAAGATCTGGAGAAAACTTCCTTCATCACCCCATTGGGCACCTTTTGTTACAAGGTAATGTCGTTCGATTTGAAGAACGTCGGGGCAACCTATCAACGGGCCATGACTACTCTGTTCCACGACATGATACACAAAGAAATCGAGGTATATGTCGATGATATGATTGCCAAATCTAAGATAGAAGAGGAGCATGTGACCCATCTGTCAAAGCTATTCGAGCGGTTGAGGAAGTATAAACTCCGCTTGAATCCCAGCAAGTGCACCTTCGGTGTCCGTTCAGGGAAACTCTTAGGGTTCATCGTCAGCCAGAAAGGAATTGAGGTTGATCATGACAAGGTCAAGGCCATTCAAGAAATGCCTTCTCCAAAGAATGAAAAACAAGTCAGGGGATTCCTGGGACGTTTGAACTACATCTCCAGATTCATATTCCTCATGACCATGCGCACCGATCTTCAAATTACTCAAAAAGAATCAGGACTGCGTTTCGACAGAAGACTGCCAAACTGCCTTCAACAGTATCAAAGAATACCTGTTGAACCCACCGATTCTATCACCTCCAGTGGAAGGAAGACCACTGATCATCTACTTAACAGTCTTTGAAGAGTCAATGGGTTGTGTGCTTGGCCAACAAGACGAAACCAAAAGGAAAGAGTCTGCCATTTACTACTTGAGCAAGAAATTCACAGACTGCGAGACTCGGTACACTATGCTTGAGAAAACTTGCTGCGCTTTGGCTTGGGCAGCCAAACGTCTTCGCCAGTATATGATTCGTCACACTACTTGGTTAATCTCAGAGATGGATCCAATTAAGTACGTCTTTGAAAAACCTACTCTCACGGGAAGGATTGCCCGTTGACAGATGTTGTTATCAGAATACGACATCGAGTACCACACTCAGAAAGCCGTTAAGGGAAGTATTTTAGCTGATCATTTGGCTCATCAACCGATTGACGATCAGGAATCAGTCGGGTTTGACTTCCCAGACGAAGATGTCATGTATCTAAAAAATGAAAGGCTGCGATGAACCGCTACCCAGTGAAGGGCCAGAACCAGGTTCCCAATGGGGACTAATCTTTGACGGAGCTGTCAATCATTATGGAAACGGAATTGGGGCAATCCTCATAACACCACAGGGTACCCACATTCCTTTCACCGCCAGACTGACATTCAAGTGCACAAATAACGAGGCCGAATACGAAGCTTGTATCATGGGTATCGAAGAAGCGACCGACTTAAGGATCAAGAACTTGGATGTATATGGAGACTCAGCCCTGGTTATCAATCAGATCAAAGGAGATTGGAACACATACCAATCAAGATTGATCCCTTACAAAGATTACGCGAGAAGGTTGTTACCCTTCTTCAACAGAATCGAGTTTCATCACATCCCCCGTGAAGAGAATCACATGGCTGATGCCTTAGCCACTCTCTCTTCCATGATTAGTGTAGGTCAATGAAACGACTTACCTTAGATTGACATAATGCGCCTTAAACGGCCCGCTTACATCTTCACTATTGAAGCAGTCATAGACGATAAACCTTGGTATCACGATATCAAATGCTTCCTTCAGAAACAAGAGTATCCATCTGGGGCATTAAGAAAGGACCGAAAAACTCTCAAAAGGCTGGAAGGCAGTTTCTTCCTGAGCGGTGATACACTCTATAAGAGAAATTTTGACATGGTCCTGCTCCGACGCATAGACAGACCAGAAGTAGGCATGTTGATGAAAGAAATTCATGAAGGATCCTTTGGCACTCATGCCAACGGACACACAATGGCGAGAAAAATTCTAAGAGCAGTGTACTATTGGTTGACCATGGAATCCGATTGCTACAAGTACATGGGGACGTGTCACAAGTGTCAGATATACTCAGATAGGATCCATGTACCGCCAACGCATCTCAAATTTCTCTCTTCCCCATGGCCTTTTGCCATATGGGGAATCGACATGATTGGTATGATTGAGCCTAAGGCTTCGAACGGGCATCGATTCATCCTGGTGGCCATTGATTACTTCACCAAGTGGGTCGAAGCAGTGTCATACGCCAATGTAACCCGATAAGTCATGGTCCACTTTATCAAAAA
This sequence comes from Lathyrus tuberosus, assembly GCA_022829125.1. Lineage (NCBI taxonomy): Eukaryota > Viridiplantae > Streptophyta > Magnoliopsida > Fabales > Fabaceae > Lathyrus > Lathyrus tuberosus. The sequence goes on from JALAZF010000081.1 coordinate 8,804,640, forward strand.
CAATATCATCTGCCGTTATGGTGTTCCGAGCCAGATCATTACCGATAATGGATCCAACTTGGACAACAAGATGATGAAAGAGTTGTGCACTGAGTTTAAGATCAAACACCATAACTCATCTTCCCACCGACCTAAGATGAACGGAGCGGTAGAAGCAGCTAACAAGAACATCAAGAAGATCGTTCAAAAGATGGTTGTAACCTACAAAGACTGGCATGAAATGCTACCCTTTGCCCTTCACGGCTATCGCACATTTGTCCGCACTTCAACAGGGGCAACCCCTTTCTCTCTAGTATATGGCATGGAAGCGGTGCTTCCCATAGAAGTAGAGATCCCATCAATCTGGGTATTGATGAAAGCTAAGCTAACAGAGGCTGAATGGTGTCAAAGTCGACACGATGAACTGAATCTGATAGAAGAGAAACGAATAACGAAACTATGTCATGGTCAATTGTATCAGCAAAGAATGAAGAAGGCGTTTGACAAAAAGGTCCGACCTCGCGTCTTCAGGAAAGGAGACCTTGTGCTCAAGAAGATACAATCATTCCTCGCTGATTCCCGAGGCAAATGGACTCCGAATTACGATGGCCCCTATGTGGTCAAGAAAACTTTTTCAGGCGGCACCTTGAGACACGCAACCATGGATGGAGAGGAATTTGCCTATCCCACGAATGTTGACGTAGTCAAGAAATACTTCGTCTAAACAAAAAAAAAGAAAAAATGTCTCGGTGGATTGAAAACCCGAAAGGGCGGTCCAGGCAAAAATTAGAGACATAAGCAAAAACCATCCCGGTGGATTGGAAACATCACAGTACAATCCAGGCAAAAATTAGGGATAATGGCAAGTAACTATGTTCGACAAAGGGGAAAATCCCTCAGCAGCAGTAATGCCATCGGTCAGGAAAACGCCAGTCAAGGTCATCTTTGACAGAAGCTCAGGATGTCCAGAATTCAAAGTTGGTAGAAGGATATCGGTTGTTATGTTTCAATGTAGCCCTTTTCCCTTAAATTACCATTTTCTAACTTTGTAAATACTCTATGGAATCACGCGCTTGGCTGATTTCCATCCTATCAATAAAATTTGAGCCCTAGTGCTTTTGTTTGCAATTCTCATTTGTTTTTGTTTTACAGAATGATGTTTTAATGTGATTAACGATTCTCGAAATAAAACAAAAAGGAATTTACTTGGCAAACTTTTTCTGCTTTTAAAATAAAGATGGCAATTTCTCTTGACCGTTGAACATCGAAAGCACATCGATCGCTTCTCCGGAAGCAATTGAGCTTCAAAGTGCAGAATCAAAGTACTCATTCTTAACCAGTAAGTCTGAACGAAGGATCAACTGTGTCAGAGACCATGTTTCATCTGACACCCCCGACATAGTTCTTATCTCCTAAGCCCGACCAACGGTTGTTCCCCGCAGGGACCATCTCTCTCCTAAGCAAGGCATAATTGCTATTTTGAACCCAGTGGTACCTCTTTATTCCCTGCAGTGGCCGAGTATCCAGTCATGTTCATCTATTAGTCTGTATGTCGTGTCAGTTTCGTTAGCATATACATACATACATCATGCATTATTAATTCATTCATGTTCATATTACATCACTATCACTCTAGCCGGTCTTGTTCCCAAGTGATAAAAGTCCTCTCAATTGAGTTGTAAGTTCTTAACTTGTCAGGAAACGTCGTGTCTGAACAACCTCTCCTCCAGTTTATTTCTGGATTGAAGGTGGTTCTTTGACCACTTTGATAACTTGAACCTCTGAAAAGCAAGAGAGCTTTCGACAAACGTCACTCTTCGCCATTGAAGATGATATCTTCACTTTCCCAGATTAAGGAAAATCCCCAGAGAAAGCCTCTTAATCAAAGATTCGGCAATACAGCAGTTCTCCTTCAGAAAATTCGCTAACAAAAAAGGTCATCAGTACCTCAGGATTAGATTGCATCACATGGCATTCCTGCGAGAAGATCTCGAGGAAAATTGTGATGTAATATCCTCAAGCGACAGCAGTCTCTCAAGAGACCTGCTTTCCCCAGTAGAGTCGACAAATGGCGTCTCCAAAACAGAGAAGTTTGTGCACCTCTACAATCAAAACTTTTTCCATCAAATGGCATCTCGCCTGGAAAATTCGGCAAGAAGTTTGAGAAAAACCGCTAGGAATATCGTCCCTTGTCAAGAAAGTTTATTTACAAAAGAAATTGAGACCAGTTCCTTGGTAGGAAACCAGGATCGAGGGGAAGTTTATTTCAGAAACTGAGACCAGTTCCTTGGTAGGAAACCAGGATCGAGGGGAAGTTTATTTCAGAAACTAAGACTAGTGCCTTGGTAGGAAACCAGGATCGAGGGGAAGTTTATTTCAGAAACTGAGACCAGTGCCTTGGTAGGAAACCAAGATCGAGGGGAAGTTCATTTCAGAAACTGAGACCAGTTCCTTGGTAGGAAACCAGGATTGAGGGGAAGTTTATATCAGAAACTGAGACCAGTTCCCTGGCTAAAAACCAGGATCGAGGGGAAGTTTTTACCTTTTCTAAGCATCAATGCTTAGCAAAAGAAGATGAATGTGTAAGCTACCATTCATAATCACTATCAAAATTTTGGGTATTCCGATATTTAATCCTCTTGCACCCCGAATGCCCGAATACCTTCGCCATTCACACCTTCGGGTCCAAAAAGATTAAATAGGGGCATCTGTCATACCCCAAATTTTGACCACTAATAGTTCCCATCATTGTGCAAATCATCATCATAATATGGATGGACCATCATACCTCATTAGTCTCCCCAAAGATGGGTGAGCATCCACTACAATCAAACTTAGGGTTTCAAGTCCCCCTCAGAGCTCTTAGACAAATGATCAATCAATAAATGACATGATCTTCAACTTGTCTAACCTCTCAAACATCCACAATGGATCAAGAGGACTCCCACATCAAGGATCAAGCACAAGGCTGCAACATTCCAAGTGGATTAAGCCTCAAGATCGCCAGTGTCACCAAATTATGGTTTTGGTCGACCAGGGCCGCTAGATGGAAATTTTCCTCTGGGCATGAGCCAATGCCTCAAAGCATAACCCAAAATACTCTAAGGGACCTCATAAACCCCATCATCAAGTCAATTTATCCTCAGGGGATGTATTCATAAAAAATCAAGAATTAGGGTTTCTTGACCTAATTCACCCCTAGTTGACTTTTGGGACAAAACATGAGCCAAGACCTCAAGACATGATTTGAGGGTCCCTAATACACTACGTTGATCCATTTTCAACAATGGATTGATCCAAGAAGCTTGATTCACAAGTTTCAAGTTCATCAGAACCATAATTAGGGTTTTACAGAAAAAGTCAACTGTGCCTTTGACTTTTGACTAAGACATGCTCCCAAACCTTGGGACATGATTCAATACACCCTATAAAACCTATGAAATCAATCCCTCAAGTTTTATTTAGGTCCAGGACTTGATTTCATAGAGGATCGCACAAAAGTCAACTGTGCCCAAAAGTCAAAGTTTGACTTTTTGATTTTTTGATCAATTATGGTTCCCTATGTAACGCCCTAGTCAGTCCAGTCAGTTTTGTCAGTTTTGTCTTTTTAATTAATTGAGTCGTTTTTGAGTATTTTATTATTATATTATTTTATTTCTGACTTTTATGTGAAAATATGTTATTTTTCATCGTGAATATATTTTATCGCGTTTTGGGAACATTTGCGAGATATTTGAGTGTAGGGGTAATTTGGGCATTTTGATTTATTTTGTTAAGTTAGAATTTAATAGAATATAAAGAGAGAAAGATAGTAAGGGGAAAGAAAAAGAAGAGAAAGAGAAGAGGAAAAAGAATAAAAAGAGAGAATTTGGGAAACTTGGAAATCAATCAACCGACTTTCTAGAACACGATTAAATCGGGTAAGGGTGTGAAATTCGATTATCTTATGCTTGTGTATGATTATGTATGTATGTGTTTGTATATGCTATTGTCTTTCTCTAGTTTTGGATTCTAGGTTGAAATGAGAAATATGATGAGAAATCGATGGTTTCACGGTTGAAAATCGGTGTAAACGTAGTAGAATACTTGTTACCATGATTGATTTATGTTTTGATTGCTATATGTTGGTTTGAAAAATGTTTTGGTGGAGAAAATAGGGTTTTTGGATGATCTGGTGCGCTGCTGGGTTTTGCTGAAATCGCAGGTTCACACCGCGAATGGCCAGCGAATGGGTGGCGAGCGTTCGCGTGAGGTTCGCACTGCGAACGTTGTATTATTTTTCATTCTGCCACTGTTCGCTGGAGGATTCGCATTGCGAATGGGGTAGCGAGCATTCGCTGGATGGTTCGCACTGCGAACGTGGGGAATTTTCTAGGCTATTTTGCTTCTGTCACTGTTCGCTAGGACATTCGCACTGCGAATGAGGGAGCGAAGGACTCGCTAGGAGCTTCGCACTGCGAACATGACAGTTTATTCCAATTTGTTTTCTCTGTAACTTTTGATCCGTGAGTCGGTTTGAGGCGTGGTTTGATGCATTAGAAAGCTTGTAGCATGTACTTTCTTATGATGATGGTTTTGAGATGTTGACCGATTAAATTATGTCGAGAATTAGGAAATGTGTTGTTTTGTTATCGACTTTTGCCGTTTAATTGGGTGAACTTGATGTGTATGTGCAATATGCTGTTGGTGTGGATATTTTATGACTTGCGTACTGTTGTGTGATGTAATTGCATGAAATACATATATTGATAATGATTTATGGCCTTAGGGCAAGAAAATGAAACGTGTGGTAATTGTTGATATATGCATGATTATGGAATGTGTATATGTGTGCATTTGAATGTCATGAGTCATTGTATGCTGAGCATCATAATATGCATTCTGGTAACGTCCAGATGGATCGTGTGCCTTAAAAATAAGAGGTGTGAGCGATGATTATAGACGATCGTGTGCCTTAAACAAAGAGGTGTGAGCGATCGGGTCGTGTGCCTTATACAAAGAGGCATGAGCGATCCATAAACTTTGTGTGCCTTATACAAAGAGGTGTGAGCGACGGGGGAACATCGTATGCCCGACGGGGAGTTACACTAAGTAACGAGCGATGGTTCCAGCAGAGTTCCTGAGTGAACTAGTGATGAGAAATTTTGGAAGTCGGTACCGCATGTGCATTGCATAAGAGTCGTTGTGTCGGTCTCTGTGCATTTGCATAAATCATGGATTAGTTGGGTATGGATTTGTGAATATGATTGATGAGATGGAATATGTGTAATTGTATTGATGATGAGTGTATTGTGTATGCTTGAAGTGTAGTGGTATTTGATATTTGAGAATTGTACTGTGTTGTGTTGTATTTGATTGTGGTGCATTTGTGGTGAGAATATTTTACTTGTGCATTTCTGTGTTTATATATAATTATATGCAACTGTAATATGATTGTGTTTCTCACCCTTCTGCTGTTTTATAATGCTCTTTGAGGCATTGCAGATTAGATTGCTGGAGGTCGTTTTGTGAAGCTTAGGACTTCATTCTTTTGTCGGTCGGCTCTGATATGTGACACCGGGTAGTTAGGGAGGCCGTTTGTGATTATTTTGTATTATGTATATGTACCTTTTGGATTGTACATGTATGACTTGATGTATGACAAACGTTCATGATATATTTATATGTTGATATTCAGTTACAGATTTTCCGCTTTTATTCTGTAATTGGATTGTGGGTGTATTACTACCTGAGTTGTTGCATATCTGTATGAGCAGGTGTTGTATGTTTGTCCCAAATTGTTGTGACCCCTCGGTCTATGCTGTGAATTTCTAAATATACTCTGATGAAATTTTGAATTTTATTTTACTGCTTTATTTAATTGGGGGTATAGATTGGGGGTGTTACATTAAGTGGTATCAGAGCCAGTCTGTGTCAGTTCGTGTCTGGTTATGTCAGTCCTGGTCTGTGTGGCGTGTGGAGTGAGTTGTTTGTTTAATCATAGTTGATGTTATTGGAAATGAACAGAATATGGCTGGTAGAAATGACGCTGCTTTGGCTGCTGCTATGCAAGCTATGGCTCGGGATGTGCAGGGTGCACCTAATGCTGCTGGTAATGATGAGTTCAGGAAGAATAAACCGCCTGTCTTCAAAGGAAGATATGATCCTGATGGTGCACAGATTTGGCTAAAAGAGATTGAAAGAATTTTTCGAGTGATGGATTATGCTGAGGATCAGAAGGTGAGACTGGGTACTCACATGTTACTAGAAGAAGCTGATGATTGGTGGGTTAGTACACGTCATGTGTTGGAAGCTGCAGAGGAGGAGCTCACTTGGGCTGTGTTTAGCATTGAGTTTCTGAGAAAGTATTTACCTGAAGATGTAAGAGGAAAGAGGGAAATTGAGTTCTTGGAGTTAAAACAAGGTAATATGTCTGTTGTTGATTATACTGCTAAGTTTGTGGAACTTGTGCAGTTTTATCCACATTATGCTGAAGCGACCGCGGAATTTTCTAAGTGTGTAAAGTTTGAGAACGGATTGCATCTTGAGATAAAGCAGGCAATTGGTTATCAAAGGATTCGAAGGTTTTCTGATTTGGTGGATTGTTGTAGGATTTATGAGGAGGATAGTAAGGCTCGTTCTATTCACTATAGGAGTGTGAGCGAGAGGAAAGGGAAGCAACAGTTCCGTGGTGGTCCGTATGTAACACCGGATGATAAGGGTAAACAAAGGGGAAATTTTGAGAGGAGGTTAAGTGGAGGAGGAATGTCTGGTCCTCTGAGATTTTATAGATGTGGTGATGTGGGACATCGTCAGTCTGAATGTAGGAAAGATTTTAGGAAGTGTTCTAACTGTGGAGGTATAGGACACCTTGCAGCTGATTGTAAGAGGAACGTGGTGAAGTGCTTTAATTGTGGTGAGCTTGGACATGTTAGTACGAAGTGTCAGAAACCGAAGCAAGCTCCAGCTAGTGGGAAAGTATTTGCATTAGTGGGAACTCAGACTTCAAGTGCAGACTGTCTGATTAGAGGTACTTGTTTTATTAATAGTACGCCTTTAGTTGCTATTATTGATACTGGAGCGACTCATTCGTTTATTTCGTCTGAGTGCACGAAGCGTTTGAATCTTGTGTTGTCTTTGATGGGTGGTGAGATGGTTATTGATACTCCAGCAATGGGGTCAGTAACTACTTCTTTGGTGTGTTTAAGTTGTCCTTTGACCATTTATGGTAAAGACTTTGAAATGGATTTAGTGTGTTTGCCGTTGGAAGGTTTGGATGTGGTTTTGGGAATGAATTGGTTGCAATTCAATCGGGTTCATATTAATTGTTATCATAAGCTAGTAAGGTTTCCTTCTCTTGAGGAAGACGAGGACTCGAGTTTCTTATCTACCAAAGAGTTGAAGAAGCTTTTGGCGGATGAAGCTCAGTTGTTTGGGTTGTTTGTGTCGTTGACTGTGGATAGTCAAGTTTCACATGATGTGTTTCCTATTGTGTGTGAGTTTCCGGAAGTGTTTCCTGAGGATATTTCAGACTTGCCGCCAGAGAGAGAGGTGGAGTTCTCTATAGATCTAGTTCCTGGTACTAGACCTGTTTCTATGGCACCTTATCGTATGTCGGCATCTGAGTTGGTTGAGTTGAAGAAGCAGTTGAATGAATTGTTGGAGAAGAGGTTTGTGAGACCAAGCGTTTCTCCTTGGGGTGCTCCAGTTTTATTGGTGAAAAAGAAAGATGTAAGTATGCGATTGTGTATTGATTATCGCCAGTTGAATAAGGTGACGATTAAGAATAAGTATCCTCTTCCGTGAATTGATGATCTGATGGATCAGTTGGTTGGTGCTTGTGTGTTTAGTAAGATTGACTTGAGGTCAGGGTATCATCAGATTAGGGTGAAGGAGGAAGATATTCAGAAGACGGCTTTTAGGACACGATACAGTCATTATGAATATTCTGTGATGCCGTTCGGGGTTTCTAATGCGCCAGGTGTGTTCATGGAGTACATGAATCGTATTTTCCACGAGCATTTGGATCGATTTGTTGTTGTGTTTATTGACGACATATTGATTTATTCTAAGTCTCGGGAGGAGCACGCGGAGCATTTGCGTATTGTTTCGCAGGTTTTGAAGGAAAAGAAACTTTTTGCCAAACTGTCCAAGTGCGAATTCTGGTTGTCGGAAGTGAGTTTTCTTGGGCATGTAATTTCAGGTAATGGTATTTCTGTGGATCCATCTAAAGTAGAAGAAGTTCTACAATGGGAGGCTCCGAGATTAGTTACTGAAATTCGAAGCTTTTTGGGTTTGGACGGATATTATCGAAGGTTCATTGAAGGTTTTTCTAAGCTAGCACTTCCTTTGACCCAGTTGACTTGTAAAGGACAAGCGTTCATTTGGGATATTCGGTGTGAGGAAAGTTTTAATGAGCTGAAGAGAAGATTGACGACAACTCCGATTTTGATTTTACCGAATCCTAATAAACCATTTGTGGTGTATTATGATGTGTCTTTGATTGGTCTAGGTGGTGTTCTAATGCAAGACGGTAAGGTCGTGGCGTATGCTTCGAGGCAGTTGAGAGTGCATGAGAAGAATTACCCTACGCATGACTTGGAATTAGCGGTTGTGGTTTTTGTGTTGAAAATTTGGAGGCATTATCTTTTTGGTTCTAGGTTTGAAGTCTTTAGTGATCATAAAAGTTTGAAGTATTTGTTTGATCAGAAAGAGTTAAATATGAGGCAGCGTAGATGGTTGGAATTTTTGAAGGACTACGACTTTGGTTTGAATTATCATCCTGGTAAAGCTAATGTGGTAGCCGATGCATTGAGCCGGAAATCGTTGCATATGTCCGCTTTAATGGTTAAAGAGTGGGAACTTTTGGAATCAATTAGAGTTTGAGTTTGGTTTGTGAAGTGACGTCGGATAGCGTGAGGCTTAGAATGCTAACGATTACTAATGATTTTCTGATGACGGTAAGTGAGAAACAGAAGCTGGATGTGAAATTTGTGGATTTGATGTTGGTTGGCAGAAAAGATGCGAGTGGTGATTTTAAAGTGGATATTAATGGTGTTTTGAGATTCCGAGGCCGAATTTGTATTCCTGATGATGTGGAGTTGAAAAAGATGATTTTGGAGGAAGGACACCGGAGTAATTTGAGTATACATCTGGGCGCGAATAAGATGTACCAAGATTTGAAGAAGATTTTCTGGTGGTCTGGATTGAAGAGAGATGTGGCTCAGTTTGTTTATGCATGTTTGACTTGTCAGAAGTCGAAGGTAGAACATCAGAGACCGAGTGGTTTGTTGCAACCGTTGGATATTACGAAATGGAAGTGGGATAACATCTCCATGGATTTTGTAACGGGGTTGCCGAATACTCAGCGAGGGCGTAATGCTATTTGGGTGGTTGTTGATAGGCTGACTAAATCGGCTCATTTCATTCCGATTGACATCAGTTTTTCTTTGGAGCGGTTAGCTGAGATTTACATCAGTGTGATTGTGAAGTTGCATGGGGTTCCGTTGAGTATTGTTTCTGATCGAGACCCAAGGTTTACCTCGAGATTTTGGGAAAGTTTGCAGAAGGCGTTGGGTTCTATATTGAGGTTGAGTTCGGCTTATCATCCGCAGATGGATGGTCAGACGGAGAGGACGATTCAGTCGTTGGAAGATTTGTTGAGAGCTTGTGTTCTTGAGCAAGGTGGTGCGTGGGATAGTTATCTTACATTGATTGAATTCACGTATAATAATAGTTTCCATTCGAGTATTGGAATGGCACCGTTTGAAGCACTGTATGGACGAAGATGTCGAACACCGTTGTGTTGGCACGAATCTGGTGAGAGTTCGATGGTTGGACCAGAGTTGGTGCAACAGACTACGGAGAAAGTGAAACTTATTCGTGAGAAAATGAAGGCTTCTCAGAGTAGGCAAAAGAATTATCATGATCGGAGAAGAAAAGATCTTGAGTTCCAAGAGGGCGATCATGTATTTTTGAGAGTTACACCGGTAACGGGTGTGGGTCGTACATTGAAATCGAAGAAACTTACTTCTCGATTTATTGGTCCTTACCAGATATCCGCGAGAGTGGGTGCTATGGCTTATAGGGTGGCGTTGCCGCTGAATTTGTCGAATTTGCACGATGCGTTCCATGTTTCACAGCTTCGGAAGTATGTTCCAGATCCGTCACATGTGATTCCGATGGACGAGGTTGAGGTAAGGGAGAACCTTACAGTTGAGGCACTACCAGTTAGGATTTTGGATCGCGAGGTGAAGCGGCTGAGAGGCAAGGATATTACACTTGTGAAGGTAGCGTGGGGAGGCGCTGCTGAGGGCAATTTGACTTGGGAGTTAGAGAGTCGGATGCGAGAGTCGTATCCAGAGTTGTTCGTCTCAGGTAATATTTTCGAGGACGAAAATTTCTAAGTGGGGGAGAGTTGTAACGCCCCAGTCAGTCCAGTCAGTTTTGTCAGTTTTGTCTTTTTAATTAATTGAGTCGTTTTTGAGTATTTTATTATTATGTTATTTTATTTCTGACTTTTATGTGAAAATATGTTATTTTTCATCGTGAATATATTTTATCGCGTTTTGGGAACATTTCGAGATATTTGAGTGTATGGGTAATTTGGGCATTTTGATTTACTTTGTTAAGTTAGAATATAATAGAATAGAAAGAGAGAAAGATAGTAAGGGGAAAGAAAAAGAAGAGAAAGAGAAGAGGAAAAAGAAGAAAAAGAGAGAATTTGGGAAACTTGGAAATCAATCAACCGACTTTCTAGAACACGATTAAATCGGGTAAGGGTGTGAAATTCGATTATCTTATGCTTGTGTATGATTATGTATGTATGTGTTTGCATATGCTATTGTCTTTCTCTAGTTTTGGATTCTAGGTTGAAATGAGAAATATGATGAGAAATCGATGGTTTCGCGGTTGAAAATCAGTGTAAACGTAGTAGAATACTTGTTACCATGATTGAGTTATGTTTTGATTGCTATATGTTGGTTTGAAAAATGTTTTGGTGGAGAAAATAGGGTTTTTGGATGATCTGGTGCGCTGCTGGGTTTTGCTGAAATCGCAGGTTCGCACTGCGAATGGCCAGCGAATGGGTGGCGAGCGTTCGTGTGAGGTTCGCACTGCGAACGTTGTATTATTTTTCATTCTGCCACTGTTCGCTGGAGGATTCGCATTGCGAATGGGGTAGCGAGCATTCGCTGGATGGTTCGCACTGCGAACGTGGGGAATTTTCTAGGCTATTTTGCTTCTGCCACTGTTCGCTAGGACATTCGCACTGGGAATGAGGGAGCGAAGGACTCGCTAGGAGCTTCGCACTGCGAACATGACAGTTTATTCCAATTTGTTTTCTCTGTAACTTTTGATCCGTGAGTCAATTTGAGGCGTGGTTTGATGCTTAGAAAGCTTGTAGCATGTACTTTCTTATGATGATGGTTTTGAGATGTTGACCGATTAAATTATGTCGGGAATTAGGAATTGTGTTGTTTTGTTGTCGACTTTTGCCGTTTAATTGGGTGAACTTGATGTGTATGTGCAATATGCTGTTGGTGTGGATATTTTATGACTTGCGTACTGTTGTGTGATGTAATTGCATGAAATACATATATTGATAATGATTGGTGGCCTTAGGGCAAGAAAATGAAACGTGTGGTAATTGTTGATATATGCATGATTATGGAATGTGTATATGTGTGCATTTGAATGTCATGAGTCATTGTATGCTGAGCATCATAATATGCATTCTGGTAACGTCCTGAGTGACAGATTGATTCCAGAGGGAATCCGCTATAACATTGTGTGCCTTAAAAATAAGAGGTGTGAGCGATCGGATGGATCATGTGCCTTAAAAATAAGAGGTGTGAGCGATGATTATAGACGATCGTGTGCCTTATACAAAGAGGTGTGAGCGATCGGGTCGTGTGCCTTATACAAAGAGGTGTGAGCGATCCATAAACGTCGTGTGCCTTATACAAAGAGGTGTGAGCGACGGGGGAACATCGTATGCCCGAAGGGGAGTTACACTAAGTAACGAGCGATGGTTCCAGCAGAGTTCCTGAGTGAACTAGTGATGAGAAATATTGGAAGTCGGTACCGCATGTGCATTGCATAAGAGTCGTTGTGTCGGTCTCTGTGCATTTGCATAAATCATGGATTAGTTGGGTATGGATTTGTGAATGTGATTGATGAGATGGAATATGTGTAATTGTATTGATGATGAGTGTATTGTGTATGCTTGAAGTGTAGTGGTATTTGATATTTGAGAATTGTACTGTGTTGTGTTGTATTTGATTGTGGTGCATTTGTGGTGAGAATATTTTACTTGTGCATTTCTGTGTTTATATATAATTATATGCAACTGTAATTTGATTGTGTTTCTCACCCTTCTGCTGTTTTATAATGCTCTATGAGGCATTGCAGATTAGATTGCTGGAGGTCGTTTTGTGAAGCTTAGGACTTCATTCTTTTGTCGGTCGGCTCTGATATGTGACACTGGGTAGTTAGGGAGGCCGTTTGTGATTATTTTGTATTATGTATATGTACCTTTTGGATTGTACATGTATGACTTGATGTATGACAAACGTTCATGATATATTTATATGTTGATATTCAGTTACGGATTTTCCGCTTTTATTTTGTAATTAGACTGTGGGTGTATTACTACCTGAGTTGTTGCATATCTGTATGAGCAGGTGTTGTATGTTTTTCCCAAATTGTTGTGACCCCTCGGTCTATGCTGTGAATTTCTAAATATACTCTGATGAAATTTTGAATTTTCTTTTACTGCTTTATTTAATTAGGGGTATAGATTGGGGGTGTTACACCCTAACCCAAAAATGATGTTAATGTGTGATTGGAATCATCATTCATCAAGAAAAATAAAAAAAAGTGGGATAACTTGCAAAAGGGGTAACCATAAAAAACTTAGAAATTTTCTAAGTTATGGAACAAAGTGGCTAGGGTACCAACTTCCAAGGATCATAACTTGAGATCCAAGCAACCATTTGGGCTGATCCAAATATGGATTTGTAGCTCTCATGGTATACTTTAAAAGTGTCAACTACACCTCACTCAATTTCATCATGGATTTTGAGTTATGGTTGGATCAAAATGGCTGAAAATATGAAATGTCACTTTTTTCCAACAGTTAGTGAAATTTTCACTAAGTCAGAATCTTTTTCACTTTTTTCAAAATGTAGGGGCATTTTTCACTTAGATCCAAAAAGTGTCAAGACAAACTATGATCACACATGTGTTGTATCATATAAGGGCTTTCCAAAATGTCCAAGAACCCCATCAAATGCCATCTGAGCTAAGAGTTATGACAGTGGCAATATGCCTTGCTGCAACTGTCATAACAAGGCAGATTTGTGCATTTTGCTCGATTTGAGCAATTTGTACAAATGACAAACAAGTTTATCCATCTGAACACCTCAGGGAGAGACCAAGGAGGGACAAACACTGATCCATAAGCCTCCAAAGTCTTTGGAACTAAAAATAGCATGGCAAACCTAAAAAACCCTAAAGAGGGGACAAGACTCCAATTTTGTTTTGGAGCATTCAATGGATGCACCAAGGTGGCATGAACTGAGCCATTTCCAACTGAATGTGTCAAGGATGATCTCTGAACTAGGGAACCAAAGGCCTGTGCTTTAACCTTAAGTCAATGGCTAGAGGAGACTTGAGATTCCAAAATGCTCCAATTGGCCAAAGGTCTGCAGCAGCCTCCATTCACTATTGCTTGCAAAACAAACTTGCTCTACTATAAATAGAGCTCATTTGTGCTCAGTTTAAGTACTCCAAAGCACTACAACACTTGCTTTCCTCAAAATCTCTTTCTCTAGGCAAAAATGCCTTCTTTAGCAAGGTAACTCTAAGTTTTTGAGTTAGAGAGCAATTCCATCACAGCTCATGATCCAAACACATCCAATATATCATATCTAAGCTATCCAAACTCTCACAAGTGACCTGTAACCCCAAAATCTCAAAGTCCATTCTCAAAACCTCAAAATAGGACTTTTTGCATTTTTTAAGCCATGTCTTGATTCAGTCACTTTCAAAACCAGATAAAGCCTCAAACACACTCCAAATATCATCCTTGAACTGTCCCAAATGGTTCCCACATCTGGAACACCATTTGAGAGAGTTGCTATTTTGGTCACTTTTGCCCCTTTTGCAAGAAAGGGCCAGTTTCCATTCCTGAGGTTTCTAGCTGTTTCCAATCATCCTAAAAGCTTCCAAGGGATCATTTGAGGGTGTCCAAATCATCAAATTGTTTCTGGAACAAAGCACTTGACAAATTGCCCAAAAAGCTCATAAAGAGGTAAGCATCACAATTTGAACTCTTAGAAATATGCATTGCTTTGAAGTCCACTGATTATACACATCTCATGCATGTTATATATGTTGTGTTTGGACCAATTCATCATGTGATTCATGCCTGTACCATGAGGTAGCACAGAAAATGCAAATGGAGGCCTATTTCAAAACCACTATCGGGTTTTAAAATGGGGACCTCATCTGAAAAACCACCACCACCATTGGATTCCTTGTGAAATTCTAGGCAGGATAGACCTAAATTTTATCCCAATCCATGGAGAAATGAGAAAGTTACAAGCTTCACGTTTTTGGCCAAAACCTTGCCTTGCCTGGCCTTGACAAGGCCAAAAACAAGGCAAGCCTTGTATATTTGTGGGCGGGCTTTGATACACGGATGTATCACCGCCCCTGTGGTCGGAGGCGCGCACTGCACACAAGAGGTCTGGGGTTCGAATCCCCCTCGCCCCGACCCCTTTTTAATGTTTTTTTTTTCATTTTTCTATTATTTTTCCTATTATTTTTAATGATTTGAAAAATTAATAACTCCCTCAATTTTAATTATTTTTGATTGGTTCTTTTTGCAAAAAATCACAAAAATATTGAAATATTTTATCCCACAAAAAAATAAAATTCATATTATTTACTTAATATAGTTAGTATTTTTATGAATAAATTCATTTTTAATTGTTTTTTAACATTTTAAAAGTGAATATTCATCTTGAACAATCAAAACAAAATGAGTTTTAATTCATCTTGTGATTAAAACCTCATTTTTCAAACCTTAACCAAAAATTACAAGTTGTTTATTCAAGCTTATTTGGTGTTTTATCATTTTTTATTGATTTTCTTTAAGAATTCACTTTTAAAAATGATGAAATTAGGGTTTTGACCGATTCCATCCTCATCAATCATTTTCAAACACTCATGGGCCTCTATTAGAGTGTAATACCCATCCCCTTTGTAAATACACCACTTTTTGGGCCTCAGTCATTGTATAAGCCCCACTGTATTTTCAAAAACAACGGCGCGATCGTCGCCTTTTTAACAAAACCAATTGGGCCTCTCCTCGAGCTATAAGTCCCATTCCTTTTCTAAAATGAAAAAATTTTGGGCCTCTAATAGAGTGTAAGACCCAACCCCTTTTTGAAACCAGAATGATTTGGGCCTCAGATGTTGTATAAGACCCACTGTGTTTTCAAAAACCTCGGCGCGATCCCCGTTTTCAAACAAATAACCATGGGCTTCTCCTTGAGCTGTAAGTCCCATCTCTTGTACAAAAATAAATCTTTGGGCCTCTAAATAGAGTTTAAGACCCATCCCTTTGTACATAAAAACAATTTTGGGCCTCACATATTGTATAAGTTCTGTTGTACCCCAAATTTTACCCTTAGATCCATTGATCTCTTGCATGTCATATTAGGTCAATCATATTGCATAGCTAACTCTTTTACCAGGTTTTGTTTGTGTTTGTTTCATTTGTGAATCAGGTTTTATCTCAAGAACACTCAAGAATTGATCAATCAAGATTTTGGATGGAGCATTGAATCAAGCAAGTTTCTCATGTTCAAAGAGATATCCCCATAATAAATTTCTATCCATTTTATTCACCCTCAATTGTCACCCTTAATTCCAAACCAATCTCAATAGTCATTTATTAACCAATTTTATCCAATTTCTCTATTTGTCAATATCCATTCTCCTAAACCATAACCATTTCAATTACCAAATTCACCTATCATTTATTTTTTTCTAAACCATTTCTTTTATAACAAAAAAAAGAGAAAACCAAACCTTAAAATATTTGATCTTTCAGCCTATTACCATAGGCCCATCATTACAAAAAACATTTACAAATTATATGGAAATGAAACCCATTGGCAGAGGATCAATAGGAATCATGCAATGTGCTTTGACTTTTCAACTCTACCTCTCTGACCAATGAAGAGACGCCGTGTGGCTAGCAAAGAAGTAAAACAATCAAAAGACATTTTCTTCTCCTTTGTCGTGTTCACGAGTTTCAGAAGAGAAGAGGAAATTCAAGACCAAGTTGTATCAAACTCATCTCAAATCACTTCTATAACCCAATTCCTTGGTGCGTTAATTCACTTTTGAATTCCCCAAATCAATTCCCGTTTGAGCTTTCAATGCTCTGATTCATTAAAAGTGGTTCTGAAGAGTTGCTTATTTTAGCATAGGGATTGCTTTTGGCCTGCAGATACCCTTACGCAATCCCAACCATTGCCTCATTTGATACCCTCTCATATGATAACAAAGGAGAAGTTTTCAAGCAATGCACTGAGTCGTGAAATTTACCCTGCACCTCTGAGGTTTTTGTGCAGCAAGGGAAGCGTATTTGTCTCCAAGGAATTGACCAAATTTGAATTTCAAAAGAGGCGTTGCAAACCCTAGTTTTCTACTCAGTATACCATGTGTTTGTGCATTGGACTGAACCTACCAAAGCCCATCTGCTCAGCCTATAAAAGGATCTCACCTCAACACTTAAACTCACCAACAATTTTCACAAATACTCAAATAGTCTCTGAGTTCTTATGTTTCGAGCAAGAAAGGAGAAAGGTGGCCTTGGAGTTCTATTGTTAAGTTCAGAAAGGAGAGCATTCAGCGCACTTGAAGGTGCAGTGGACATTACTCCACTTGGTATCATACTCTTTCCCTTTTGATAATCATGCTCAATTGATATCATTATGTTATGTGCATTATGTTGTTCTTTTACATATGTAACTTGCTAATATGTGCTTGAGTATGTTTGATTGTGTGCTCATGGCTTGATATCATGAAGCAGAATGATTTTGTTTGTTTTACTGATATGTTGAGGTAGACAGGTATACTGCCTTTCGTGTTAAGTTATTATGCTTGAGATATCACCATGATGATTAAGTTTTTGTTCATTGGCTGGCTGTGAGGATATAAGATTTCACTTTGGTATTGTATTGTCAAGCTTAGATGGATGGAATTGTTAACCTACTTATGTATGTCATATGTGCTTGGATGTTATTTTGAGATAAGAGATTCTTGAATCTTAGTTCCATGCTTATTTCTGATATGCTCAGTAAACCTATCTATCCATGCTTGTTTGGAAGTTGCTTGCATTAAATGTCATTTGTATTCTCTTTCTGTCATCACTAATGAATAATCAATTTGTGTGCTTAAACTTATTGCCATGCTTTGTATCCAAAGTCTTGCCTATGTGTGATATTTGTTGAATCGTGTCCTTAAACATAGAAATTGTTTTGGATTCATGTGCCTGAGTTTGGTGTGCTAAGATATGCCAATAGTTACTTTATGTCTTTGACTTCTTGTGTTGCAGCTCATTGGTATGATATTGGTTTAATGTATGTGTAAAGTTCATGTTCATGAATGTTAAACTTAGGATAAGAATTTTGTTGCTGTCAATTTACATTGAGTTGTTCCTATTTAATCATGTGCCTCTCAATGCTCCATGACCTGTCATATCATGATATTTCACTTTGTGCATGCTAAAACTATTTTGGTGAAGCTGTTAATTTCAGAAGGTTTTGTTTTGTGTCATCATGCTTTTGTTCTCCATGTTAGGCTTTGTGTCCAAAATATGCATGCTAGCCTTGAATTGTCTTTTGACATGCTTCTAAGTTGTGGATGTTTGATACACTTTGCACTTATAATATGTACCAACCTGCCTTGAACCTGGTCTACATGTGTGTTATGTATGTCTCTTCATGAGTGTTGCCCAAATTGGATTTTTCCATGTCATATGCCACTGGCTGTTTTGGATGGTATCACTTGAGTGAACTTGTTGCTATGCCATCACGTCTTATGCCTTGTTGCCTAGAATGTATGTGCTCAGTTTCTGACTATATGGATGTTATTCTTGTTGTGTATTCATCATTAGAAGCATGACTAATTATACTTGTGCTAACATGATAAGTATGTAACTTTTGTGTGTGCTTACTTGTGATACTCTTTGCTAAACTGCTATTTGATTTGGGATGTCACTTCTCATATATGTACACAACTCTGTTTGAACCTATGCTTCATGATGTATCAAAATTCCATGAACCTAAGTAAACTTGCTTTGGCATTGTATTTAATTTGTGTACCCCTATTCTAGCTTTGATATATGAATTATCACTATGCCTTCTACCATTATGACTGAATGCAATTTTTCCTTGACATTATGTTTGATTGTTATGCCTATAATCTTGCCTTGATGAGCAGTTGAGTTGTATGAACCATCATCATGTCTTTGTATGCTATCTTTGTGGAAGTTATGTCTACTGCATTGTTTAATAACCACAATGGATCATGACTTTTGAATCTTGTTATTTGACTGGTGTGCTAGCATTGATTGTTATACATTTAATCCTATGGACTCATTGCCTTGTGGAATATATATTAACTGCTCTAATGACATGTTGCTTATCTGTTGCTGACTGCTTGTATTGTTGATGTTTTATGTTGTTGCCATCATTCTACTTAACACTCATTTAGCATATTTTTAAGGCCTGCCACTAATAGTTGGAGTAGTCTTAGAATATGTCATTACTTGATCTGTCCTATTTTTCACCACTCATATTAACATGTTTGAGCTGCTTTTGAATTTTAAGAATGTATCATCAAAGCTGGCTGCATTATGCTTTAACCTGTCATCTTGTTTTCTTGCATTTTGAGCAATTAACCTTGTCAATCATGTGATTTGGTCCTAAAACAGCTCTTCTACCTTTCATTAAGAATGTTAAGCCTTGAAATGTTTTGATATACATGAAACTAAACCTAATGATATGCTGATTTGGATCCATAATCTACATGTTTGTTTATTAGTTACATTCAGGTTATGTCATTACATGATTTCCTTTCGAATGTGTTGAATGTTTGCTAAATATTGCTGCCATGCCTATTTTTGAATTTGTCACACCATGTATTCAAATGTTCTTTTACTTTAAGGATGTTCAATTTGTATAATGAAAGCATTTACTTGGTATTTAATATGTGCGGCAATTCCTGATGTTGAGGTTTAAATTATGTGTTTCAGTTTCATTATGAGTGGCAATGGTTGATTGGCTTGGCACTGATTGTGAGCAGATTGTTGTATTGGTTTGGTTTGCTTTGTTAATTTGAATTATATACGCGTGCAAGGGTTTTGTATTAATTAATTCAGGATTGTTACCGGATGTAACAGCCACCCCAGTGGCAAGCACACACATGCACACGTGCCCTTTAACCCTTAGGGCTAGGGTTCGAATCCCCCTCGCCCCAGTCCTTTTGTTTTATTTTCTGAATTTCGCTTCCCTTACATATATACACGTGTTGCCATTGTTTGTTCAGAATACGCGCATGGCTTGCTTGGTAATGTTTTAAGCCTGTATACGCAAGGTCCTGGGTTCAATCCCTAGGAGTGCCCTTTCCTTCTTTTTTTACTACTTATTTGTCTTATTTATTTTCAAGTTTATACTTTAATTTCAAACTTTCATAACTTGCTTGTTTTTTATCCTTTTTCTTCCATTCTTTTTGCTATTGGTTTCTAATTGGATCTACTTGTTGAATATAAAAAGAAATGGTTGAAAATGTTTAATATTATTGGCTTTTATTCATGTTGAAATTGGAAATTCTTTTAAGTTTTTATAACACCTTTTTATTCATCTCATGATGTTATCTTTGTTTATTATGTTTGAGCATTGTCTAATATGAATAATTCTAACTTTGTATGATATTATAAACTTTGTTTCATCTTAATATCTTGTTCATGTCTTTACATCATCATATTCATATAACTCTTTACTTCTTAGTAATTTAAAACTATTATCTTTTCCCCCCATTCCAAAGGGAGATCATCCTAAATTGACTCATGAGTCACTAAGCAAACCACCCTACCTTATCCTCTTATGTTTACCCCATTTCTTGGTCTCATGAGAGCCATGAAATCATAACTTAGTAATAGGTTAGAGTTTTGAACTCTATGTGATTCTCACCATCATGAGAACTCACTTTCCCCCTATAACTTAGATTTAGAGAGTTATCGTGAACTCTAAAATGAGCTCATACTCATTTCCCCTTGGAACTTTGGCCATAGTCAATTGGTTCCTTCTTCACCCTTACATCGGTGAACTACGGATACTCGGATTCCACTCCCGCCAGGATACGTAGGCGCAAGGTGCGATACCTTGTCGAGTATACTTAGATACTAACCCCTAGGGTTTCAACCTTTAGTATAACACCCTTATCAAGCAAACATAACATAACACTAACATTAACAAGAGGTTCCCGTAGAGTACTACGGACGTTTAGGATGCTAATACCTTCCCTAGGCGTAACCAACCCCCGAACCTTAGATCTCCCCCCTTTAGGTTTTTTCCGATCTTGAACCTTTCCTTTGGATAAATCAAAGTCGGTGGTGAACTTCAAAGTTTTGCGATGCAAGTTAATTAATAGCTGGTTATCCGATTCTCACCGCAACAGAAACGGAGACTTCACTGGGGAACTCTATTTTTGAGGGTTAAGCCCACCTTGTTTTTGCTTGTTTTATTTATGCTTGTTTGCTATATTTGTATATATCTGTTTGATTACCCGTATATATGCTTTGCCTGAGATCTTTTGTTGACATGGTTCTTGAGTGGTGAGATAAATCCTAACCCGGATTTGAGTGCACTTATGATAGGATGATGGTATATTCAAGGAGGCTTTGAGGGAGTCCATTCCTGAAAAAGTTAACTTGAGACACCATCACTCAGTTGAGGCCCTCTTGAGAGTCTAGTCATGTTGAATGAATCTATTCGTGAAAATGTGCTACTCTCGACCTAGGTGCCCTTGATATTGAGGACCGTAGTTACCAAATCCCACTTGGCCTTTTAGGATGTAGTGCGGTGACCATGATGGAGTCTATTTCTGAATTGGTTGTCACGCGATACTACATTCAGACGAGATTCTCTTGAGAATTTTATTGATTACCAAGTCATCTGGGAAGTCGATAAAATCCGAAAGATGAGTTGTCGACTCTGGGAACTTCTTAGAACCCTGTTCAATAGATGAAAACCAGTAGTACGTACCAATGGGAAGGGTAAACCTTGGCTCCATTCTCAAACCTTTCCCTTTTGTTTGTGTCTTTGTGTGTGCTTTGGATTCATACATCATAAGCATTCATGTTGCATCTGTTTCATGGGACTCAGAAGAAGCTCTTAGTATTCATCTGGAAAACATCTACTTTGAAGCATATGACAAGAACAAAGAGTAGAAGAAGCTGATCTTGAACGCTTGGGGTAGCAACCGTAAAAGAGGAAGAAGTTCTTTGGGAAGGCCTAACTGTGTGTCATTGGAGCCCTATCTCCAATGGGTCAGAAGAAGATCCATAGAGTTAAAGATGCCCTACAAGAGGCAGGAACCAATTGCTTTGAAGAAAGAGCCTGTTTTATACTTTATGTCAAGAGAAGAAGAGCTGGAGATTTCTTTAAGACAAGCCCAACAGTCAGAGGAGGCCTGGAAACTCAAATATCAAGTGGTTGTGGAAGAAAACCTGGACCTCCAGAAACAACTATAGGACAAGAATGAAGAGTTACTCTCATGCAAGAAGAGAAGAGCCCTGGAAGACCCAAGTCCCTCTAACACTCAGCCTCCTGCTTGGAAATCCATCCTCGACAACCTCGTCGCAGAAAGGGATCAGATGGAGAAGGAAATCAGAAAACTCAACATAAGGCTCTTAGGAGAATCTCCTTAGGACTTTCTAGCTTTTATTTAGCTTCATATTTAGGGCTTTTAAAAGTGTATCAACTCTTGTAATTCACTTTTTATTAATGAGAATGAGATCTTTTGATGTCTCTTGATATTCTGCGAGTGTCTGAGTTCCATGAAACTTTGCATTGCATCTTGCATCCTCTGCTAAACTATCAAGATACTAATTTTGTTTTGCAGATTTTGTAGAAATGGATGCTGCAGGGAAAAGAGTTTGGCCTTATTTCTTTGAACTACCAGAGTTGGAGCGTTTATTGTGGTTGGGAGAGATGGTTGAAGACCAGTCAGCCTTTGCTGATAGGTATGGGTGTATCATTCCACTGATGAAGACACCAGTAACTATAGGACCCCTTGAAGTTTTGGTCTAATTGTATCATCCCGCTACCGTTGTTTCATATTCCCTGAATTCCAGTTGGTGCCAACCCTAGAGGAATTCTCAGCCATGATAGGGATTCCAGTCAGAGAAGCCCCCATCTTTTCTGGGATTGAAGAATCACCTTCCGCCAGAGACATCTCCAGAGCAACCAGAATCAGATTGTCTGACATCCAGGCTAACCTAACTAACAAAGGAGGAACGTGCGGACTGCCCGCCTAATTCTTGCTGGAAAAGGCTCTTTACTTCAAGAACAAAGGAAACGAGGCTTTGTTTGAATCAACCCTCGCTCTGATGATATATGGTTTATTTTTGTTCCCAAACACCAAAAATTTTGTGGATACCCAAGCCATTCAGATCTTTACAGTCAACAATCCAGTCTCAACTTTGCTTGCGGATGTTTACCACTCAATCCAGACCAGATTCACAAGAGGCTGTGGGCCAATTGTCTGCTGCGCAGCCCTCTTTTACAAGTGGTTCATCTCTTATCTGCCAAAGACTCCGATTTTTTGGGAGGTCGAAGATTATAAGAGTTGGTCCAAAAAGCTAATGGAATTGAAGCATACCGACATCGAATGGTATGATTCAACTGAAGAAGGAATTATTATAATCCATAGATGCGGGGATTACCCCAATGTGCCTCTCATGGGGAGAAACGGTTGTATCAATTACAACCCTGTCCTTGCACGCCGTCAACTGGGTCATCTGAAGGAAGGAATTTCAGATGATGAGGATATGCAGATGATGTTTTATGATGAGAGGGGAGGTTTTGAAATGAAAATGCGATTGGAGCGCGCTTGGCGCCAAATTAACAGACAACTATGGAAAGCTGAATGCCCAGTCACAGAGGCCCACTTGCAATGGTCTCGTGACATAGCCCGTGTGATGATGAAGCCACTTCCTCACCATGAATCACCCACAAAGACGAAGCAAAGGATGGTGGAAGCTTTAAGAGAATTGGTTCTTGCAAGGGAGGAGACAAAAGAGCGTATCAGCAAATTGATGAGAGTAATTAATGGAGGAGAGGGATCATCAACCCGTGGATCCAATCCTTAATATTACTATTATTGTTTCCTTTGTTGTTAATGTTCCCTTTCATTTTGATGTATTTCTACATATGTACTTGGAGTATGAGGATACGCTGCTCCTAATGTAATGCTCACCAGACTCTTGAATGAAGAAGTTTATTTTGTCAAAGAATCTATTGTCTATAATATTTGCAAAATTTCTTTGGTTTCTTGATAGTTTAGCTTGCATTTGCATTTGCATCCTTATTTGCATCATCATGTGCATTTTCCCTTGTCTTTATCTCATGTCACCGTGTTCTCTCTAGAATCGTCACACTGAATCCCAGACATGACTACAACACTCGGGCCCAAGCTCGATTCAGAATGTCAGAGGCATACGGAGAAATGGATAGAGTCAATAATGAATTGAATGAGATACGAGGAGGGATGGGACAAATCCTCGAGGCTAATAATGTTATGAGAGCAAAGATGGACACCCAGGCCACTGTGGTTTCCGAAATCATCACTACAATGGTAGAACCTCTTATCATCCCTGTCATGAACCATACGTTGGGCATGCCAGGTGATTTCATCCGTGCTACAGTTCCTTTATCAACTCAGCAAATAGTTCCTCTGATCAATGAGACTCTGCAAGCTATTCTGACTTTTGCTCTGCCAGCAGTACAAACACAAATGCATCCAGTTTTCCAAAACCACCATCCTTACGATTACGTTGATGTGTCAGAAGAAGGGGATGATCGACACGAGAAATTGAGAGAAAGTGGTGAAACAATGCAGAGGAAGATGAAAGTGATGTAGTTAAGTAATGTATTCAGTACTGATATTAAGGACATGTGTTTGGTTTCAGACTTGGTAATTCCACCCAAATTCAAGTTGCCGAATTTTGAGTTGTATTCAGGTGGCACGTGTCCTAAATCCCATCTGATCATGTACTACCGAAGAATGGTCGCGCACGTACGTAATGACAAACTAATGATCCATTGTTTCCAAGACAGTTTGAAGGGGGCAGCTGCTAAGTGGTATTTAAGTCTGGACCATGTAGCACCCCAAAATTTGCTCTCCTACCTTTAGTACTAACTGGCTTATGTTTCATTTCATTTTTTTGCATTATCATGTGTGCATATCATTGGTTCTTAGCGTGGGGTCAAGGTGCTTGAGGCAGTTCAAGAGGAGAAGATGTTCTTCAAAGGGTCAAGCAAGAGTCCTTGTATTGTCCAAGAGAGCTCAAATGGCTCACTCTCTCCTAACCAGTGCAGAAATTAGGGTTTTGAGATTCTTGGGTTTATTGCTCCAATGGGCAAGCTTCTTGGGTTTTTATCATCACCAAATGGCATATCTTATCTTTGTTGGAGAGGATACACATCATATTCAGAGGAATTTGGATTTGGAGACTGTGATATTTCCTCCTAGACTGAGGGTACCAAAATTAGGGTTTGCTATAAAGTCAGTTTATTTCTGATTTTTTGGGAAATACATTCCATGGTATTCCTTGGGTCCCCAAGTATCTAGGAATGGAAGATTGTCCATCAGTTTGGTTCATGAGAAGTTCAATTGGCCAATGGATTGGGAATCAGGAGAATTGGGGAAAAGTCAACAGTGAGAGGGGAAGTCAACTGTGAAAGTTTGAGGTTCTCTTCAAGGTTTTCAAGGTCTCAAATCCTCATATGGTCTTCAAGATTCAAGTTTCATACCATTTGTCAAGAATCAAGGGTTGGTACAAAAGTTACTAAATATGGAAATAACCTATAATTTGAAAGTTTCCATTTTTCGCAAGCCTTTGCACTACAATCAATTTGACTTTTCATCATCAATGAAGGTTCAAGTGAATTTTCCTCAAACATGAAAGTTGAAGATCTTTTTCTCCCCTTTCCAACAAGTACTAGATGGTCTCCATATCATTTGTGAAACTCAAGTTATGACCAAAAGAAGGCAAAGTGGTTTTTAGGGTTTTCTCATGGTTCCATTTTCATAACTTTTGCATTTTGGGACATAGTGACCTATATTTGGTTCCATTGCTTCAAGACACATTCTAACATCAAAGTACCTCCCATAAGGATCATTTTTTGCCTTTGAATCAAGAGATTTCATGACTTGTACATCACTTATTTCACATTATGCAAAATTGCAAGATTATTGAAAACTCATGAACCAAGACATCTCAAGGCCCAAATCCAATTCAGGTGTGATTAGCAATTGTTAAATAAGTGATCCATCATAGAATGCTTGGGTGTACATGCAAGGAGGAGGGTGCATTTCACATTATGCAAATTTCCAAAATCACTCTAAACTAATTAAGTGAGGAATTAATAAGGCCCAAATGCCAATCAGTGGATTAACCTAATCTATTTAAGCTAACTCATGCACTGGTTAGAGGAGGAGACACGTGATTTTGAGGAGAACAAAACTTTCAACCCTAATTCTTCATTGCTTCGAATCTCATAATCCACAAGAGTTTTTCCAAAACTTCTTTCACAATCTGAACCCTTGGGATCCATAGAGCACAAAGCAACCCTCATTTGAAGCCAACAACAAGGATACGTGTTGCTTGATCTCAGGTTAGTGGCACTTTTCATGATCTTAGAACTCAAATTTTTGACATACATAATGATCTGTGGTTGTTGCTGAGCATGATGATGTATTTTATTTTGAATTTGGACGTGTAGATTGGTTGCATTGTGAGTTTTAAGTTTTGGAACCATAACTTGTTTCATTCGAATCTCTTTGTGTGTTGGTTATTTGTGATTTTTAATGGTATATTATTGATCCTCATCAAATTCTAGACAAGAAGGTATACCCTTTTGCATTTTCTGGGAGGTTTTTGGTTGCAGGTGGCCGGAAGTGACGACCGGAGCTAGGGCTCCGGCGTCTGGCTTGATCGCCGGCGAAATTAGGGTTCCAAGGAGGGAGACGCAATCGTGACCGTCCATGGCCTTCATCGTGTGGTCCACAGCGTGCCACATCTTTTAAATTTTGTTTTCTATTTTATGGTTGTATGTGTGTCGTCCTATGATAGTAATCGTGTGCCTTGCATCTTATTTTCTCATCATGCTTACTATTTGAAATGTTGACTGGTTTATATGCGTAAGATGAATCGTGTGGTCAGATGTGTGCCAACACATTAAAATAAGCATGTGCTGCTCACGTGTTATTTTTAAATTCCTGTGTAATTTGGTGTGTGTGTGTGTGTGCATCGTTGTTAGTGTGGGTGGGTGGATCTATGCCTCTCATCATTATTACTTGTGCTTGTGTTGACTTTTTATGGAACGTAAGATTGATCCTAAGGTGAGTATTGAGTCAATCCATTGACTGGGTCTCACGTGAACTTCCTTTTTTTTTTCTTTTCATTTTTATTTCGCTGATGGATTTTAGTGTTTGGGCCTTCTGTTCGCACCCCCCTCCTTTACGCCCATTTCAATTGCCAACGTGTCTGGACTGCTACTCACACCCCCCATGCATATTTCCATATTTTTATTTTATTTAATTATCGCATCTCATTTTTAATTTTTAAAAAAATAGATAATTGCATCCAAAAATTACCATAAAATTCATGAGTTGTAAAATTTTATTTTATCATTTTATTTTATTTTTAGCATCTGAATTAATTATTTGAATAATTCCCCTTTGAATTTGTTTCATTTTGCACACATTGCATTGTAGAATTTATTTCTCATCATCCATGAAACATTTTGAACTCATTCCTTTTGTATTGTTTCATCAACATATTGACTGTCATTAAAATATTTTTCTCTCATTTTTAAAACTTTTTCACATTGCATTTTAGTCCTCCTCTTTTGCATGTTAGTTCATAATTCCCCTTTGACTTTGCATAATTGTTTGAGTGACCTATCTTGGGAATTTTGGCATGAGTTTTTGACATGTTGTTTGTTTATGGTTGAGCTATTTTGATAATTAATTTGGTAATTTTAGAGGATGTTTTACTAATTTTTTGGTTTCTATTTGTTTGAGGTCTTCTTGTATGCATACCTTTGATCCTGTCTGATTACTTGTTTGAGGAGGCACTTGTGCCATCATTTGGGTGTGTTTCTTTGAGTTCTTGAATCCTATTTGAATCATTTTAGGTAACTTGATTATAATTATAGGTCATTGGTGTGAGGTTGTTGCATATTGTGTGCCCAGGTTCAATGTTTGATTTGCATGCCTCTTTTTGACTTATTTTCTCACTTCTTCTCATCTGTGCCTCTTCATGATTTATGCTTGGTTTATGTATGCCATGCCATATAATTCATTTGCATTTCATTTGATGTATGTTTCTGACCTTGGAGCTTTGCATTCATATCATATGCCATTCATGTTTCATCTTGCATACTTGAACATGTTTCATCTACTTGCTTCCTCTTCCTTCTTCTAATGATTCCTAATGCTTGGACACTTGTTTGTATGCCTCATGTGACACTTGCATAGAATGTTTAGGCACATGTTTAGGTCATCCACATTCTGACTTGGATGAGTTTCATTTGGTTCGTAACCATTTCTCTTTGGTTTGTGACTTGCTTGGGTTTTCTTTTGTCTTATTTGTACTTATGTCTGTTTTGCACTAACCTTTTATGCAGGGGCTGAGGTAAGTTATTTTAGGGTGTGGATAGTTATCCATGTCCACTCTCACTCTTTCTTCCTCTCTTCTTTTCTTTTCTTTAGGCTTAGGTTGTTGTCAAACCTCTCCTTAGGGCCACCTTCGCATGATAACATTAGGACTAAATTCCATAGGATAGTCTCCCTCCAAACTTCCCCGTAGGGCCATCTTTGCATGATAACATTAGGATAGATTTTTCCCCTTAGTGTTTTTCTTTTCTTTTGAGTCCCTCTTCTCACCTCATAACATCTCTAAGATACTTAATAAAGTCAACTTGCCTTGTACACAAGCCTTAAACATAGGAAATGAAGATTGAGGGGTCCCCCTTCTCTCTTCTAGAGTGTTGAGCATACGTCCCATTGGGGACGACCATGCGACGCATTCGTTCCCGTGTCATAGAATTTGGTTCAAGGTGAGTTATGAACAAACTCAAGTCACTTCTATCCTAAAAAATACAAACAAACTTCAAACCTTTTTATCCTGCGGGATTGTCAAACTAAAGGCCATTTTCAAAAAGGGCACGTTACTTTCCGTCTGAGTCGCAAACAAGCATTGACCCTAACCACCGGACCCGAGCTTAACGTCGCTCATAAAAAACACAAAAAGAACTTGGTTCGAACTACGTTGATTCTGAATTTCCCATTACACAAAGGGAGTACGTAGGCCTAGGACGTCGACGTCCTACCGAGTCTGTCTTTGTTTTTTCTCTCCCCCGTTTTAGTACAGCCATAGATATTAGGATAACTCACCCTTAGATTAGACAACAAGCGTGGATCCCATCGAGTATGATGGTTGCGATGACCATTCCTTTCCCTCTTCCTCAGGTTTGTGCGGTGTTCCCTTTCCCTCTCTTGGGATAAATTTACACGGCTGGCGACTCTGTGTTCCGCCCCACTTTCGTGTTTGTACCTGGATGAAAATCCTGGGAGCGACAGCTGGCGACTCTGTTGGGGACTCTGGTTGACCTATGCTGGTCCATCCCCTTTAGCGAGTCTATCCTAGCGCTTGCTTGTCTTTGTTCTCTTTGGGTGTTTTTGTTTTTGTTTTGCTTTATTTGTTGTATTTTATTTTTACCGCATTTTCTGCACTGCATATTATTAGCAGCTGCTGCACTATTTTTCTGTTTGGCGGGTTGGGAGTTCTAAGAGGTAAGCCCAATACCCAGGCTTGAGCATACACGTAGGATTAGCGTGGCAAGTAGTGTGACTTGTGTGGCATTTGGCCAGACGTAGTATACATGAAAACTCCACATCCAGACGAGGTTTTCTTTGGTAATGTTCTATCCTGCGCATTGGTGCAGATGATGGAATGTAACCTGGAAAACTGTCGACTCTGGTGACCATTCCCGAGGACTGAGTAACGCCACTCCTCCCGAGACGTGATAATGGCAGACCAGAAATGGCAAACCCATTACACATGTCGATCCGAGGACCCAATGCTGGGAACTTTCTATAGGGTTTCCTTTTGGAAAAGAATCAGTGGAAGCACTCCTCGATTGGCGATAGTACTGTACCCCGAGGGATGAATGTACTATTGTTTCTCGACCTCAGTGTCGAAATTGAGGACTTGCCATAGGATGTTTTATTTTGAGGGGAATCAGTTGAGGCCTCCTCGATTGGTGATGATGCCAAACCAGAAATAGTGAACGTATCATCATTTCTCGACCTGAGAGCCCGTGATATTGAGGATCCTCGACTTTCTAGTACCCAAATGTGAGAGGGCAGGGTGTTTACAGGTTTGCAGGTAACCTTGACCTTTAACATACCCGGTTTTCTGGTCAGCAGATTTATCAGTGTGGTACTATGGTTATTCTGGTATTCTGGGTATTTGGGCAGACCTTTGAGATTATAAAGTTGTTCAGTGCAGCAGTTGTCCAGTCTGTGTGGCATCCTTGATCCCATGTGTGCATTTGCATCATCATTTTGCATCCTAACATGTTTATTCATTTGCAGGGTTGCATCCTAACTTTGATTCTGGTTTTTGAAGACTATTAAGGATGAGTACCGAGAAGAAAAAGAACATCATAGTGTACAAGTTCCCGTCACTTATTCTGGATCCTGTTCACAAGATTGTGTCTATGGCAGAACCTGGGGTATTGGCAAAATTTAGAGAAGAGTATGGAAGAATTTTGAATTTTGCTCGCAACATCACTGAATACGAGTATAGGGCTTTGCACACTCTGGTGCAATTCTATGACCCTCACCTGCGTTGTTTTATATTCACTGATTATCTTTTGGCTCCGACATTGGAGGAATTTGCTCTCATTCTGGATGTTTCTATTAAAGAAGAGGCTCCTTTCTATCCTTCTGAAGAACTTCCTGATTTAGAGAAGGTCTCCGAGGCTTTGCATTTGGATCCATCTTTGTTGAAAAACAACGTTGCCAGTAAGGGATGGTGTAAAGGTTTTCATGTGAAATTTTTGATAGAACAGGCTGCAGTGTATGCTAAGGCTAGATGTTGGACAGTTTTCAACGCCATCTTGGCTATGTGTGTCTATGGAACGGTGTTGTTTCCAAATATGAAGGATTTTATGGACATGTACGCTGTCCGGATATTTACCATGAAGAATCCGGTACCTACTTTGCTTGGAGATCTATATTATTTAGTGCATTATAAGAACGAGAAGAGGAGGGGATGACCCCTTTATTTTTGTGCGCCAGTCTTCTACAAATGGTTTGCTGATCGTCTTCCCAAATCTGGGGCATTTGTAGATACTCAAGGAACTTTGGAGTGGTCCAAAAGATTGATGGGCTTGAGGGCAAATAATCTAATTTGGGTTAATCGTGACTTGTTGGGCCAAGATATCATGATTAATTGTGGAGGTCTCCCAAATGTGCCTCTAATAGGAAGGAAAGGGGGAATTAACTACAACCTTATTCTTGCTATTAGGCAATTCGGGTATGCCTTAAAAGAGCCACCAAGAGACAAGGAGGTCCAAGAATCTTTATATCTGAGTGGGGAAATCAATCCAGAACTGTTAAAAGAAGCTGCGAATACTTGGGAAGATCGTCATAAGAAGGGGAAGATTTCTTTTGGGAAGAGCAACAACAGAACATTTCCTGCGTACGAAGATTGGATTCAGAAAAGGGTAGAGATGAAGCTTTTTCCATTCTCCAAAGAACCACCATCTTACCCCTTGCTGATTGAGCCTCCTACCACAGTTGAAATAGAGAAGTTTAACAAGTTGTGGGCTGAAAAGGAAAAGCTACGAGAAGAAACCAGTGAGCTACAAAGAGAGATTTACCAGTTAAAACATGAGCGGGGTGAAGCTGTTCATATCGCCAAGTTGAAGACAGAGCTTCTCGCTAAGGCAGAAAAGGAGCTAGCTGACAAGCTCGCATCCAGACAAAGGATGAAGCAAGCTCTAGAGGGTATCAGTAAGGTTCTCGAGTCTAAGAAGGAGGAATTGGACAAGGCTTTGTTGAAAATTCACAGGTTCGATGCTCACCGAGACACTGCAATGGCTGATAATAAGCGAAAGAAAGACGATTATCTAGCTCAGATTGATCAATTAAAGTCGAAGCTCAAGAAAAAAGACGCTGAGATCCTATTAGGGGTATTCCAGAGACAAGCGGTCGAGAGTCGACTCAATGAAGCCATAGCCTCCATAGAGGAACTGAAGATCCTATCTGAAGTGAAGAGACCTAGAAATGAGGGTCCTAGCATGGACAGTGTTTTTGAAGAAGACGCTTGGGAGTTGCATTGCCGATACTTGAAAGGGATCATGCATAGGAGAGATGTTCTCATTCAAGAGCTAATTCAGAGACCGAAGCATCCCGACACGAAAAAACTGTTCAAGGAAATTCAAGACTGAAGCAAAGAGCATGATGGATGGGGGGGATTGGCACTTGTGGACTTTGATGACATGCCGTAGTTTTCTATTTTCTTTTATCGTATTTGGATCACCGCCAGGCTTGTTGGTTGGGATCTATGGTTATTGTGTTCAGACTTGTTATCTTGGATTGTGATTGTTGACATTTGGTTTTCCTCTGGTTTTCTTAATACATGAGCAGAAGTTCCGTTATATCTTGTTGTTAAACTGGAATCAAGGGGTGGATCGCCCTGTGAATATTGAAACATGTTCATTTGCATTTGCATATTCATAATCATTTTGCATAATCATTTTGCATGACAGGTGTTTATCTCTGGTGTTCTTACTTTGTTCTCCTCCGTAGTACAGGATTGCAGATCAGCACATTCACCAGTATTCTACCAGACAAAATCAGAAGAGACTCATGGATCAGCTACAAAATGAGATGACTGAGATGCGGACTCGCATTAACCAATTCATGGATTTAATGCAAGGGGTTGCTCAAGGCCAAGAGCAGTTAAGGACTCTTGTTCAACCACTAATTGCGAGAATTGATGAAGAGGGTGTCCTTCATGGAGGACTTCATACTGGTGTTACTGGTAATAATGTTCAGAATGGCCCTCCGGACGGAGGTATTCCTGTTACTGGTGTTGTGATCCCTCCGGGCGGAGGAGAAAATGTTGTGGTTCCCACTGTAGTGGGGGGAGGTAACAGTGTCGGCGCAATTCATGGCCGTCAGTATGATGATCTTCAGGAAGATGCATCTCTGTGCCAGGTGGGGATGCTGGTCCCCAGATTGACAATGATCAGAGATTCAAGTTGATTCAGGAACAACTGAAGGGGGTTGTAAATCAGGATTATGTGGGTATGGATCTGGAGGATTTGGGGCTGGTTCCAGGCATTGTTATCCCGCACAAGTTTCAGACTCCCACTTTCGAGAAGTATAATGGTATGACTTGCCCAAGGACTCACGTGAAGGAATACACGAGTAAAATGGCTGCGCATGCGAAGAATGAAAAATTGATGATGCATTGCTTCTAGGATAGCCCATCTGGGGCATCCCTGGAGTGGTATATGCAACTAGAAAGGAAAGATGTGCGTAGTTGGAGAGATCTGGCAGGGGCATTTATCAAACACTATCAATATAACACTGACATGGCTCCGAATAGAACACAACTACAGAATTTGTCCTAGAAGAACAATGAGAGTTTCAAGGAGTACGCCCAGAGGTGGCGTGAATTGGCAGCAAGGGTTCAACCTCCCATGTTGGAACGTGAAATGATAAGTATGTTAATGGCCACCTTGCAAGGTCATTACTATGAAAAGCTGGTACCGTGTATGACTGGAAAGTTTACTGATTTGATCTTAGTAGGAGAAATGGTGGAAAGCGGAATTAAGGCAGGAAAAATTTCAGGCAGTGATGGGTCCTCATCTGGAGGAGGTAAGAAGCCTTATGCCAGTGGTTACAAGAAGAAGGAGGAAGATACAAACTCTGTATTATCGTATCGTGGTAGAGAAGGACCTCGTCAGAACTTTAATCAGCAGGTGGCTTCTGTAACCATCCCAGTAGCACCTCAGCAGCCAGTGGTGTCTCAACAACAAAATCAGGCTCCTCGCAGATCGCAACCTCTGTCTAGGCGGGATAGGCATTTTGACACTCCACCTCTTCCCTACTCTCAATTATTTCAGCACTTGTTGCAGTTACAATTAATTCAGAAGAGGACATTGGCTCCACCCACTGGCAATCCACCTCCCGGTTACGACGCCAACGCCCACTGTGAGTTTCATTCTGGGGCACCCGGACATTATATTGAGAACTATAAAGCTTTTAAGCATCAGGTTCAAGATTTGGTGGATTCAAAAGCCATTAATTTCTCCAATGATGCTCCAAATGTGAATCAGAACCCGATGCCGAATCACGGTGGGCCAAGGGTTAATGCTATTATTAAAGACTATGAAGACTTGAATTTGATTTCAGATGTGAACGAGGTTCAAACTCCTTTGCGTGTGGTGAAGGAGAGACTGTTGAAGGGAGGGGTATTTCCTGGTTGTGATAAAGGCTGTGCAGGGTGTGTGGCGTAACCAGACGGTTGTGATTTATTGAAAGCATGTATTCAGAGAATGATCAGTGCAGGGATATTACAGTTTGACAGGGGTTGTAAGCAGAGTAAAGTTACTGACAGAAAGATTGATGTTGCCACAATAACATTCCACTCAAGACAATAACTATATCAGCGCCGGCGAGACCAGCGCCGGTCGTTATCACTGTTCCTGGACCAGTCCCGTATGAGAGTACCAAGGCCATCCCATGGAACTATGGGGCCGAGGTATTTGTTAATGGTAAGAAGCAGGAATTGGTAAAGACATCAGCTGTGAATACAGGGGTTGAAAATCTTGTTGAAGCAGGGGCTATCACTAGAAGTGGTAGAGTCTTTATTCCGTCTGAGGATCAAGTTGGCAGTTCAAAATAAGACAAAGGTAAACAGATGATGGATGAGTCTATACAGAGGCAGGAAGTGAATAATCCTGTGACGAAGCCAATTGGGGATACTTTCTCAGAAGATGTAGAGGAGTTTATGAGATTGATCAGGAAAAGTGATTTCAAGATTGTTGATCAACTTCACAAAACTCCATCGAAGATTTCCATTCTATCCTTACTGTTGTGCTCTGAGGCACACCGAAATGCATTACTGAAGGTTCTGAACATGGCTTATGTACCGCAGGAAATATCTGTCAACCAGTTAGAAGGGGTTGTGGCTCATGTGAATGCTGGTAATGGTTTGGGTTTCACCGATTTAGATCTGACTCCGGCTGGGATAAATCACAACAACGCTCTGCATATTTCAGTGGAATGTCATGGTTCCTTAATGTCGCATGTGTTAGTTGATACTGGGTCATCTTTGAATGTGCTGCCGAAGAAGGCTTTGATGAAATTGGATACTCGTGGGTTGATTTGTACACCAAGTGACTTGGTGGTACGTGCTTTTGATGGATCCAAGAGGTCAGTTTTTGGAGAATTAGTTCTGCCGATCAAGGTGGGTCCTGAGATTTTCAACACCACTTTTTACATAATGGATACTCAGCCTGCCTATAGTTGTTTGTTGGGTCGCCCTTGGATCCATGGTGCTGGAGCAGTAACATCTACGCTGCACCAGAAGTTGAAGTATATGGTGGATGACCACGTTGTGACAGTTTGTGGTGAGGAAGAAATCATGGTAAGTCACCTATCGACCTTCAAGTATGTAGAGGTAGATGGTGAAGTACAGGAAACTTTGTGCCAAGCCTTTGAAGCTGTGAAAATTCCCGAAGAACCCCCAAAGGTAGCCAGCCAGCCTGAGGTGGTTGCCCAACCTGAAGTTGTCAGACAACCAGAGGTTTTGATGTCCTCTTTCAAAGAGGCGCGCGCTATAGTTGAAGCTGGTGGTTCTCAGAAGTGGGGCAGTGTCATTGATGTTCAAAGAAAGCAGGATACCCATGGACTAGGGTACAAGCCACCCTGACGAGCTCAAGAGCCTCCCAAGTATGCTGGCCCGATTCAGTTCACAAGTGCTGGAATTTTCTTCAATCAGGTTAATGCTATTGTGGATGAAGGAGATAGTGACTGTGACATGGATGAGTGGATCCGTCCCTACACCCCTGGTCAGAGTTTAGGCAACTGGTCTTTCGAGAAAGTCATCCAAGTGACGCGCCCGGAGTAATTTACTTTTGTTTTCTGTTATGTTGAATCCTACGTTCTTCCCAAGACGTAGTGATATTTATTTGTAGGGCTTGGATGTTTTATTTGCTACTTTTATCATCAATAAAGGACATTTTTTCATTCAAATATTTTGATCCCTGTTTTTCTGTTTTTTTACTTTTTTGCATTAACCCACATCAAAATGGCAATGTGTTTTCTTGTTTGTTGCACTCATAATAAACATAAAACATCCATCATGCAGGTTTCTTTGTTCAGATTCCACCCATCATGACTTAGCTATGGCTCGATATGACTTCGACAATCCTATCTATCAAGCCGAAGAAGAGACTGACGAAGACTGTGACTTACCAGAAGAATTAGCCAGGCTACTGAAACAGGAGGAAAAGGTTATTCTACCTTATCAGGAGGAAGTTGAGACTGTTAATCTGGGAACCGAGGACGTTAAACGAGAAGTAAGGGTTGGGACTGCCTTGAAGGACACTGTTAAAGGAAGATTGGTTGAATTACTTCGAGAGTACGTGGATATCTTCGCCTGGTCTTACCAAGACATGCCCGGGCTTAACATTGACATTGTTTCACACTGATTGCCGCTTAAAGAGGGTTGTACTCCAGTCAAGCAGAAACTGAGAAGGACGAAACCAGATATGGCTGGCAAGATCAAGGAAGAGGTTCAGAAACAGTTGGACTCCGGATTTCTTGCCGTGACAAATTATCCTCCGTGGGTTGCTAATATCGTACCTGTACCTAAGAAGGATGGGAAGGTAGGATGTGTGTTGATTACCGAGATTTGAATAGGGCGAGCCCGAAGGATGATTTCCCGCTCCCCCACATTGACGTGTTAGTAGACAATACTGCTCAATATTCTGTGTTTTCCTTCATGGATGGCTTCTCTGGGTATAACCAAATCAAAATGGCCCTAGAGGACATGGAGAAAACAACGTTCATAACACCGCGGGGAACATTTTGCTACAAGGTAATGCCCTTTGGATTGAAGAATGCTGGGGCAACCTATCAGCGGGCAATGGTGACTCTCTTTCATGATATGATTCACAAGGAGATTGAAGTCTATGTTGATGACATGATTGTGAAGTCACAGACGGAGGAAGAACACTTGGTAAACCTCCAGAAGTTGTTTGAAAGGTTGAGGAAGTTCAGACTGAGATTGAATCCGAACAAGTGCACTTTCGGTGTGAGGTCTGGTAAACTGCTGGGATTCATTGTTAGTGAAAGAGGTATCGAGGTTGATCCTGCCAAAATAAGAGCCATACAGGAGATGCCTGAGCCAAGAACAGAGAAAGAGGTTCGTGGTTTCTTGGGGAGGTTGAATTACATTGCTAGGTTCATCTTTCATCTGACAACCACGTGTGAGCCAATTTTCAAGTTGTTAAGAAAGAATCAAGAGGTCAGGTGGAATGAAAATTGTCGAGAGGCATTTGAAAGGATAAAGACGTATTCGCAGGAACCTCCAGTCCTTATACCACCGGTGTCCGAGAGACCGTTAATTATGTACCTTACAGTTCTTGAGAACTCAATGGGTTGTGTGCTCGGTCAACACGACGAGACAGGTAGGAAAGAGCACGCCATTTACTACCTGAGTAAGAAGTTCACTGATTGCGAATCAAGATACTATATGTTAGAAAAAAACATGT
The DNA here is from genome assembly GCA_022829125.1 of Lathyrus tuberosus. Classification (NCBI taxonomy): domain Eukaryota; kingdom Viridiplantae; phylum Streptophyta; class Magnoliopsida; order Fabales; family Fabaceae; genus Lathyrus; species Lathyrus tuberosus. Next base: position 8,841,773 of record JALAZF010000081.1, read on the forward strand.
TGTGCACTCGCTTGGGCAGCCAAGCGCCTGAGGCAGTATATGTTAAACCACACAACCATGTTGATTTCGAAGATGGATCCGATTAAGTACGTGTTTGAGAAGCAAACACTTTCTGGAAGGATAGCCCGTTGGCAGATGGTTTTGACAGAATACGATATTCAGTATGTTTCCTAGAAAGCCATTAAGGGAAGTGTTCTGTCAGAATATCTTGCCGAACAGCCGGTCGAGGATTACCAGCCAATGAAGTTTGAGTTTCCAGACGAGCATGTTATGTTTCTGAAAATGAAAGATTGTGAAGAGCCTCTGCCTGATGAAGGACCTGAGATTGGGTCTCAATGGAAGATGATTTTTGATGGGGCTGTCAACTCATATGGTAATGGAATTGGGGCAATCATTACAACCCCAAAGGGTTCTCATATACCTTTCACTGTCCGGTTAGCATTCGTGTGTACCAACAACGAGGCGGAGTATGAAGCATGCATCATGGGGTTAGAAGAAGCAATTGATTTGAGAATTAAAAACCTCGATGTCTATGGTGATTCCGCGTTGGTAGTTAATCAGATTATAGGAGAATGGGAGACTCGTCAGGCAAATTTGGTACCTTATAACAACTATGCCAGAAAGTTGTTACCTTTCTTTGACAGGGTGGATTTTCATCATGTGCCACGAGCTGAGAATCAGATGGCTGATGCGTTGGTAACATTGGCATCCATGTATAAGGTGAACCGTTGGAATGAAACTCCGTCGATTAGAATCATGCGTCTGGATAGACCAACTTTTGTGTTTGCAATTGAAGATGGGTCTGATGGCAAACCGTGGCATCATGATATTAAGGTTTTTATGAAGAAACAGGAGTATCCAAAGGATGCCTCCACCAAGGACAAGAAGACTCTGAGGAGGTTGGCAGGAAACTTCTTTCTGAACAAAGATGATGTGTTATATAAGAGGAACTTCGACATGGTCTTGCTACGTTGTGTTGACGAACACGAGCCAGGTTTGTTGATGGAGGAAGTTCACGAGGGTTCTTTCGGTACTCATTCCAGTGGACACACCATGGCTAGAAAGTTGTTGAAGGCAAGATATTACTGGATGACTATGGAGTCTGATTGTTTCAAGTACGCCCGAAAGTGCCATAAATGCCAGATTTATGCAGATAAGATGCATGTACCGCCTACGCCTCTAAACTTGTCATCATCTCCTTGGCCTTTTGCAATGTGGGGCATAGATATGATTGGAAAGATTGAGCCCACTGCTTCCAATGGGCATCGTTTCATTTTGGGTGCCATTGACTATTTCACAAAGTGGGTGGAAGCAGCCTCGTACGCCAACGTCATCAAGCAAGTGGTAGCCCGGTTTATAAAGAAGGATATCATCTATCGTTATGGGGTCCCGAAGAGAATCATTACTGATAATGGCTCAAATTTGAACAATAAGATGATGAAGGAATTATGTCAGAGCTTCAAGATCGAGCATCACAATTCTTCTCCATATCGTCCGAAGATGAATGGTGCTGTTGAGGCGGCGAATAAGAATATCAAGAAGATTGTGCAGAAGATGGTGGTAACATATAAAGACTGGCATGAGATGCTACCTTATGCCCTACATGGTTACCGTACTTCGGTGCGTACGTCAACTAGGGCAACCCCTTTCTCATTGGTATATGGTATGGAAGCAGTTTTACCCTTAGAGGTCGAGATTCCGTCTTTGAGAATTCTGGCAGATGTGAAGCTTGATGAAGCTGAGTGGGTGCGTTCCAGGTTCGATCAGTTGAACCTTATTGAAGAAAAGAGGTTGGCAGCCATCGCACATGGTCAGTTGTATCAGAGCAGGATGAAGCATGCCTTTGACCAGAAAGTGCGTCCTCGGAGTTTTCAGACAGGCGAATTGGTTTTAAAAAGGATCCTTCCTCCTCAGATAGATCACAGGGGCAAATGGACTCCAAACTACGAGGGGCCATATGTGGTAAGGAAGGTTTTCTCTGGTGGAGCCTTACTACTTTCAACTATGGATGGCGAAGATTTCACATCTCCTGTGAACGCAGACGTAGTCAAAAAATACTTCGCATAAAAGAGACTCGCTGGACATAAAAAAAAAGTCCAGGCAAAAAAGGGGCATCCTGTCGAACCATAAAAAGGAAAAGGTTCGAGCAAAAATTAGGGATAAAATGTAAAAAAGGAAACGTGTAAACCCGCAAAGTTGAAAACCGGAAAAGGCAACTTTGGCAAAAATGGGTATCCCGATGGATTGAAAACCCGAAAAGGGCGATCCAGGAAAAAGTTAGGGATTTATAAGCGAAAGGCTATAATCTGCGTTCGATCTGTGAGCACTTTCAATACCTGGAAATTCTGAAAGAAAGGAATCAGTACATTTAGGCTCTTCAAAGGTCAAGATATTTGTGGATAAGCAAGACATATGGGTCATAGCTGAGTCGAGTCATGGTGGATATCTGTTCCCGCATTGCCAACATATGATTTTCCTTTTGCTTTTGCGCAATTACCTCTTTTTAGGAATTGCTTCCAATTGTAAATGCCTATTTACAGGCCATTTTTCTCAATAAAATATTCATTTCACTCAGAGAGCTTTCCATTGTTTGTTTTACTTTTTACTGTTTTGTTTGCAAAAACGTCCGATATTTTTTATAAACATTGCATATAAAACTTCGAGCTTTGCAGAGCATAACGAAAAGCAGTAGAAATTACGTAGGCATTATTGGTGATAGTCATGTTGTGGCATATTCTATTTGTTGTTATTTGACTTACAGGGCAACAACATTGTACTCCCCAGTAGGGTTGCTTTCCCCATCATTGAGATTGCACCTTTCCTCAGCAGAGCAGACCTTCCCCAGCAGGAGACTTGGGAAGTATTTTCTCCAAATCAAGATGTTCTTTCCCCCACAGAATCAGGGTGTTCACCTTCCCCATCCAGTCAGGAAGCGTGCTTTCACCGACGATGTCATATTCTAATCCCCAGCAAGATGGGAGTAAAGTCATTCTCCCCATCAGCAGGCTAAGTTCAGCAGTATCCCCAAGCAGGATGGTATTATGGACTGTTTTCCCCAAGCAGGATGGTATTATGGGCTGGCATCCCCCAGCAGGTCCTAAGCCCATCTGTTATTGGCAATCCTCAGTAACAGACTTCCGGTTCCGTTGTTGGCATTCATTCTCAACTCCCCCAGCAGAGGAGGAATCTCAGGTTTGATGTCACCTTCAGTAAAGGACATGTGTAATCCCCGGTAGAGTGTATATACTTCTGGATCTCATCCCCGGCAGAAGTCGTGGATCCAAAGAGTCGGTCAGTGTGATCCTTCTCAGCGGAGCTCTTGGATTCAGAGGACAATTTATTTTTGTCATCCCCAGCTGATTTGGTCTTTTCTCTCCAGCATTTTGCTGGAGGGACCCTTTTTGCATTTCATAAGCATTTGCATTGCATCCTCAAACGCGTAGCATTTCCACTTCGTGTGAAGCATTACGGCAAAATTCAAACATTTGCATTCGAAGCATAAGCCAGGTTTGGTACTTTCCTTGCCAGTTCTCTTTCTCAGCAGAGATAGCATAACTCAGGAGATTTTGGAGGGATGCGTTCCTCATACTTGCATTAGGAGTTTGCCTTTGTTTGGCCTTTCTCTTTTGTGAAATCCAGTTCTCGCCTGGTAGCCAGTTCTCGCTTGACATATTTTGTTTTCCAGTTTCCCTTTCTCAGTAGGGGTGGTATAAACCAGAAGTTTTGTTTTACGTTATCCCCAGCGAATTCCACTTTATGTTGGTTATCCTTTGCGGGTACAATTGAGGTTGTATTCGTTTTATGGGTGCGATTGAGGTCGTATTCATATTTTCCTTGTGGGTAGAGTGATTGAGGTCAGTCTTCCTTTGCGGGTACAATTGAGGTTGTATTCGTTTTGTGGGTGCGATTGAGGTCGTATTCATTTTTTCTTTGTGGGTAGAGTGATTGAGGTCAGTCTTCCTTTGCGGGTACGATTGAGGTCGTATTCGTCTTTTTTCTTTGTACGAGTGATTGAGGTCAGTCTTCCTTTGCGGGTACAATTGAGTTTGTATTCGTTTTGTGGGTGCGATTGAGGTCGTATTTATATTTTCTTTGTGGGAGTGATTGAGGTCAGTCTTCCTTTATGGGTATAATTGAGGTTGTATTCGTTTTGTGGGTGCGATTGAGGTCGTATTCATATTTTCCTTGTGGATAGAGTGATTGAGGTCAGTCTTCCTTTATGGGTGCGATTGAGGTCGTATTCATTTTTTTCTTTGTGGGTAGAGTGATTGAGGTCAGTCTTCCTTTGCGGGTACAATTGAGGTTGTATTCATTTTGTGGGTGCGATTGAGGTCGTATTCATTTTTTCTTTGTGGGTAGAGTGATTGAGGTCAGTCTTCCTTTGCGGGTACGATTGAGGTCGTATTCGTCTTTTTTCTTTGTGCGAGTGATTGAGGTCAGTCTTCCTTTGCGGGTACGATTGAGGTCGTATTCGTCTTATTTTTGTGGGTATGGTTGAGGTCATACTCCTTATCTTTCAGCACGCTCCATTTCGTTATTCTCACCATTAACAAATTTCCGGGGCTCTTTCGGTATTCAATCCCCGTGTATCCTGGAATGACTGAGAGTCGTCGCTATCGTACCTTCAGGACCAAGTTGATTGAATAGGGGCAGCTGTAGCACCCCAAAATTTGCTCTCCTACCTTTAGTACTAACTGGCTTATGTTTCATATCATTTTTTTGCATTATCATGTGTGCATATCATTGGTTCTTAGCGTGGGGTCAAGGTGCCTGAGGCAGTTCAAGAGGAGAAGATGTTCTTCAAAGGGTCAAGCAAGAGTCCTTGTATTGTCCAAGAGAGCTCAAATGGCTCACTCTCTCCTAACCAGTGCAGAAATTAGGGTTTTGAGATTCTTGGGTTTATTGCTCCAATGGGCAAGCTTCTTGGGTTTTTATCATCACCAAATGGCATATCTTATCTTTGTTGGAGAGGATACACATCATATTCAGAGAAATTTGGATTTGGAGATTGTGTTATTTCCTCCTAAACTGAGGGTACCAAAATTAGGGTTTGCTATAAAGTCAGTTTATTTCTGATTTTTTTGGCAAGACTTGATTCCATGGTATTCCTTGGGTCCCCAAGTATCTAGGAATGGAAGATTGTCTATCAGTTTGGTTCATGAGAAGTTCAATTGGCCAATGGATTGGGAATCAGGAGAATTGGGGAAAAGTCAACAGTGAGAGGGGAAGTCAACTGTGAAAGTTTGAGGTTCTCTTCAAGGTTTTCAAGGTCTCACATCCTCATATGGTCTTTAAGAGTCAAGTTTCATACATTTTATCAAGAATCAAGGGTTGGTACAAAAGTTACTAAATATGGAAATAACCTATAATTTGAAAGTTTCCATTTTTGGCAAGCCTTTGCACTACAATCAATTTGACTTTTCATCATCAAAGAAGCTTCAAGTGAATTTTCCTCAAACATGAAAGTTGAATATCTTTTTCTCCCCTTTCCAACAAGTACTAGATGGTCTCCATATCATTTGTGAAACTCAAGTTATGACCAAAACAAGGCAAAGTGGTTTTTAGGGTTTTCTCATGGTTCCATTTTCACAACTTTTGCATTTTGGGACATAGTGACCTATATTTGGTTCCATTGCTTCAAGACACACTCTAACATCAAAGTACCTCCCATAAGGATCATTTTTGGCCTTAGAATCAAGAGATTTCATGACTTGTACATCACTTATTTCACATTATGCAAAATTGCAAGATTATTGAAAACTCATGAACCAAGACATCTCAAGGCCCAAATCCAATTCAGGTGTGATTAGAAATTGTTAAATAAGTGATCCATCATAGAATGCTTGGGTGTACATGCATGGAGGAGGGTGTATTTCACATTATGCAAATTTCCAAAATCACTCTAAACTCATTAAGTGAGGAATTAACAAGGCCCAAATGCCAATCAGTGGATTAACCTAATCTATTTAAGCTAACTCATGCACTGGTTAGAGGAGGAGACACGTGATTTTGAGGAGAACAAAACTTTCAACCCTAATTCTTCATTGCTTTGAATCTCATAATCCACAAGATTTTTTCCAAAACTTCTTTCACAATCTGAACCGTTGGGATCCATAGAGCACGAAGCAACCCTCATTTGAAGCCAACAACAAGGATACGTGTTGCTTGATCTCAGGTTAGTGGCACTTTTCATGATCTTAGAACTCAAATTTTTGACATACATAATGATCTGTGGTTGTTGCTGAGCATGATGATGTATTTTATTTTGAATTTGGACGTGTAGATTGGTTGCATCGTGAGTTTTAAGTTTTGGAACCATAACTTGTTTCATTCGAATCTCTTTGTGTGTTGGTTATTTGTGATTTTTAATGGTATATTATTGATCCTCATCAAATTCTGGACAAGAAGGTATACCCTTTTGCATTTTCTGGGAGGTTTTCGGTTGCAGGTGGCCGGAAGTGACGACCGGAGCTAGGGCTCCGGCGTCTGGCTTGATCGCCGGCGAAATTAGGGTTCCAAGGAGGGAGACGCAATGTGACCGTCCATGGCCTTCATCGTGTGGTCCATAGCGTGCCACATCTTTTAAATTTTGTTTTCTATTTTATGGTTGTATATGTGTCGTCCTATGATAGTTATCGTGTGCCTTGCATCTTGTTTTCTCATCATGCTTACTATTTGAAATGTTGACTGGTTTATATGCGTAAGATGAATCGTGTGGTCAGATGTGTGCCAACACATTAAAATAAGCATGTGCTGCTCACGTGTTATTTTTAAATTCCTGAGTAATTTGGTGTGTGTGTGTGTGTGTGCATCGTTGTTAGTGTGGGTGGGTGGATCTATGCCTCTCATCATTATTACTTGTGCTTGTGTTGTCTGATAATGGAGCGTAAGATTGATCCTAAGGTGAGTATTGAGTCAATCCATTAACTGGGTCTCACGTGAACTTCCTTTTTTTTTTCTTTTCATTTTTATTTCGCTGATGGATTTTAGTGTTTGGGTCTTCTGTTCGCACCCCCCTCCTTTACGCCCATTTCAATTGCCAACGTGTCTGGACTGCTACTCACACCCCCATGCATATTTCCATATTTTTATTTTATTTAATTATCGCATCTCATTTTTATTTTTTTAAAAAATAGATAATTGCATCAAAAAATTACCAGAAAATTCATGAGTCATGTTTAGCATTTTATAAAATTTTCTCAAATTTTATTTTATCATTTTATTTTATTTTTAGCATCTGAATTAATTATTTGAATAATTCCCCTTTGAATTTGTTTCATTTTGCACACATTGTATTATAGAATTTATTTCTCATCATCCATGAAAGATTTTGAACTCATTCCTTTTGCATTGTTTCATCAACATATTGACTGTCATTAAAATATTTTTCTCTCATTTTTAAAACATTTTCACATTGCATTTTAGTCCTCCTCTTTTGCATGTTAGTTCATAATTCTCCTTTGACTTTGCATAATTGTTTGAGTGACCTATCTTGGGAATTTTGGCATGATTTTTTGACATGTTGTTTGTTTATGGTTGAGCTATTTTGATAATTAATTTGGTAATTTTAGAGGATGTTTTACTAATTTTGTGGTTGTTATTTGTTTGAGGTCTTCTTGTATGCATACCTTTGATCCTGTCTGATTACTTGTTTGAGGAGGCACTTGTGCCATCATTTGGGTGTGTTTCTTTGAGTTCTTGAATCCTGTTTGAATCATTTTAGGTCACTTGATTATAATTATAGGTCATTGGTGTGAGGTTGTTGCATATTGTGTGCCCAGGTTCAATGTTTGATTTACATGCCTCTTTTTGACTTATTTTCTCACTTCTTCTCATCTGTGCCTCTTCATGATTTATGCTTGGTTTATGTATGCCATGCCATATCATTCATTTGCATTTCATTTGATGTATGTTTGTAACCTTGGAGCTTTGCATTCATATCATATGCCATTCATGTTTCATCTTGCATACTTGAACATGTTTCATCTACTTGCTTCCTCTTCCTTCTTCTAATGATTCCTAATGCTTGGACACTTGTTTGTATGCCTCATGTGACACTTGCATAGCATGTTTAGGCACCTGTTTAGGTCATCCACATTCTGACTTGGATGAGTTTCATTTGGTTCGTAACCATTTCTCTTTGGTTTGTGACTTGCTTGGGTTTTCTTTTGTCTTATTTGTACTTATGTCTGTTTTGCACTAACCTTTTATGCAGGGGCTGAGGTAAGTTATTTTAGGGTGTAGATAGTTATCCATGTCCACTCTCACTCTTTCTTCCTCTCATCTTTTCTTTTCTTTAGGCTTAGGTTGTTGTCAAACCTCTCCTTAGGGCCACCTTCGCATGATAACATTAGGACTAAATTCCATAGGATAGTCTCCCTCCAAACTTCCCCGTAGGGCTATCTTTGCATGATAACATTAGGATAGATTTTTCCCCTAAGTGTTTTTCTTTTCTTTTGAGTCCCTCTTCTCACCTCATAACATCTCTAAGATACTTAATAAAGTCAACTTGCCTTGCACACAAGCCTTAAACATAGGAAATGAAGATTGAGGGGTCCCCCTTCTCTCTTCTAGAGTGTTGAGCATACGTCCCATTGGGGACGACCATGCGACGCATTCGTTCCCGTGTCATAGACTTTGGTTCAAGGTGAGTTATGAACTAACTCAAGTCACTTTTGTCCTAAAAAATACAAACAAACTTCAAACCTTTTTATCCTGCGGGATTGTCAAACTAAAGACCATTTTCAAAAAGGGCACGTTACTTTCCGTCTGAGTCGCAAACAGGCATCGACCCTAACTGCCGGACGCGAGCTTAACGTCGCTCATAAAAAACACAAAAAGAACTTGGGCCGAACTATGTTGACTCTGAATTTCCCATTGCACAAAGGGAGTACGTAGGCCTAGGACGTCGACGTCCTACTGAGTCTGTCTTTGTTTTTTCCCTCCCCCATTTTAGTACAGCCATAGATGTTAGGATAACTCACCCTTAGATTAGACAACAAGCGTGGATCCCATCGAGTACGATGGACGCGTGGGGTGCTAACACCTTCCCCTCGTGTAACCGACTCCCGAACCCAGGCTATGGTTGCGATGACCATTCCTTTCCCTCTTCCTCAGGTTTGTGCGGTGTTCCCTTTCCCTCTCTTGGGATAAATTTACACGGCTGGCGACTCTGTGTTCCATTGTTTCCAGGATGTGACTGATGCTTTTGTGAAACACTACAAGTACAATATGGATCTAGCCCCTGACCGTAGGCAGTTATTGAGTATGACCCATAACAGTACTGAGTCCTTCAAAGAATATGCACAATGTTGGAGAGAGACTGCTTCTCAGGTTGAACCGCCCTTGACTGAGAAAGAGTTGGCTGATTAGTTTGTAGACACAGTAAAGCCTGAGTTTTATGAGAGAATTGTCAGCAGTGTCAGTGCTAATTTTGCTGATATTGTTGCAGTTGGCGTGAAGGTAGAGGCAGGATTAAAGATTGGAAAGGTAATCAGTTCTCCGAGCAATTCAACTGGTGTCAGTACTAAGAAGTCTCCTAGTCATTCTCACAAGAAGAGGGAAAGAGAAGCTAATGCCGTCATGGCAGGAAAGACCCAGAGCCCTCGATGGAAGCAACCAATGTACCAGCAACAGCAGAGACTAAACTTCGCTCAACATCCGATCTACTAAATGCAGTATGCTCAGCAACCCTACATATCTACTGTTACACCTGCTTTCAAACACCAAGCAGCACAGCAGGCACCAGCCTATCAACAAACAGCTTACCAATGGCCTAAAAACCAGAATTATCAGCAACCAAGACAACAGATTCCACAACAGAATTCTCCCCATAAAAGGCAGGGGAAAGCCAGCATTTCCACCTATACCAATGTCATATACAGAGCTATACCCTTCCTTAGTGGAGCAAGGGCTGATCGTTACTAGACCTTTGGGACCACCAACCGAGAAATCTATGCCTTTCTTCAACCCAAATGCGACTTGTGTTTTTCATCAAGGAGTGGCTGGTTACGACTTGGAGGGCTGTTTAGCGTTGAAAAATGTAGTGAAGGGGTTGATGGAGAAGAATATCCTTTCATTTGCCGATAATCAACAAAATGTGAAAAATAATCCTTTGCCTACCCATGGGGCTACTAATGCCATCGAAGATGAAAAGGATGAGGTATTAGTTTTGGATGCAACAAAGATCAAAACCCCTATCAAGCCTTTTCATGATAAGCTGTTTAAAGCTGGGTTAGTTAAATTTTGCCACGATGACTGTGAAGAATGTAATGTCAGTATCAAAGGCTGTCGTTTAGTCCAAGATGATGTTCAGTATCTGATCAATGGGGGGTTCCTACAGGTGTTCAGCAAAGAAAAGGAAAATAGAATTGCAGCAATCGAACCTGTGTTTAACTTACCAAAGCCAAGAGGGCAGGTATCCGGGTCCAACACACCTAAGTTTAGGTCTGTAGTTCCTGTATTTAATAAACCAGTACCAGTTTTCAACAATCCTGGAACGATTGATGCTTCCACTATCAATCATTCCAAGCAATGTGATACCCGACAACCCGTTCCGTTTAGGTTCAGAGGGACCAAGGCAGTGTCGTGGGTCTACGAGAATGTTATGGGTAGCAAGAGACGAGAAGATGTGATTCCAAGGAAAGAGGTGGGAATCGCTGTTGAAGACGTAGTTCCAAGGAAAGAGGTGGGAACTACTATTGAGGAAGTAACCAATATAGTTGGAACTAGAAAGATGACCCGAAGCGGTAGAGTATACACTCCTTCTTTCAAAGAAACCACACCCAGGGAAACTGTTGTCCCCACACCGCCTAAAGACAAAGGAAAGGAGGTAATTTCTAAAGAAGATGAAGAATTCCTAAGAATTATCAAGAGGAGTGATTACAAAGTGGTAGATCAGCTCCATTAGACACCATCCAAGATTTCGATCTTATCTCTGTTAATCAATTCACCTGTTCATAGATCAGCTTTGCAGAAGGTATTAGCCCAGGCACATGTAGCCCAAGATATAACAGCTGAACAGTTTGACCATGTCGTCGCCAATATTACAGCTTGTAACACTCTCAGCTTCAGTGACGAGGAGTTACCTCGAGCTGGAAGGAATCATAATCTTGCCTTACATGTATCTGTGAAATGTCAGGAGGATACAATGGCCAGAGTTCTTGTAGATACTGGTTCATCCTTGAATGTTTTGCCAAAGAGAACTCTTGAGAAGTTGTCTTACCAAGGAGCTATAATGAGACCTACTTCACTCATTGTCAAAGCTTTTGATGGCTCAAGGAGATCGGTGATGGGAGAGATTGAGCTATCTGTCTTGATTGGCCCTCAAGTATTCAACATCCTTTTTCAGGTCTTGGATATCAACCTTGCCTACAGTTGTTTGTTGGGTAGACCATGGATCCATGAGGCTGGTGCTGTGACCGCTACCTTACATCAGAAGATGAAGTTCGTGGCCGAAGAGAAATTAGTTATTATACATGGTGAGGAAGACCTGATGGTCAGCAATTTGTCCTCGTTTCGTTACATTGAAGCGGATGAAGATGCTTTGGAAACTTCCTTCCAGGCTCTCGAGATAGCAAATGTCGTTATGCTTGATGATAAGGAACCAGTGGCCTTTGGTTGTCCATCTTTTGCTTCTTTCAAAAGCATTCAATCTGTTCTACGAGGAGGAGTACCTAAAGGCTGGGGCAAGATCGTCGAAGTCCCAGAAAGAGATAAATACCAAGGGTTGGGTTACAAACCAATTCTTGAGGGAAGAGCTGCTTCAACAAGGGGAAAACCAAGGACCATTCAAAAGCTGTTCGTCAGTGGAGGACAGAAAGTCCATGCCATTATTGAAGATGCTGAAGACGAAGATATCAATCACTTGGTGTTTCGGTGTGACGCCGCTTTATGTAATTGGGAAGCCATTGAGATCCCTACTTTGTACCCTATGCCAGAGTAATTTGTTTGCTTATGTTGATGTTTTTAATTCCGCAGCCTTGCCCGAGGCTATCGGATTATTTTGTATGGGCCACCGCTTTTAAATCTTATTAATCAATGAAAGTGATTGTTTTGTTAAAATTCTTTGTCTTTATTCTTGCTTTCGTTTTAAGAAAAATGGCAATATTTTCAAAACTACAAATTTCTCCTTCTTGCGTTCATGTTTGTGCATTTTTAATAAAATAAATCCCTCCATCATGCAGAGTAATTCCCAAACCCGTTGTAGTCAATGACCCTACTCCCACTATCGACTTTGACTTGCCTATTTATCAAGCGGAGGAAGAGGAGGATTATGAGGTCCCCGATGATTTGGCAGAAATGTGTGAGTATCAGTACACGGATCTTCAGCCACATGAAGAGAAAGTTGACGTCATCAACCTTGGCACTGAAGAAAAGAGGAAAGAGGTCAAGATTGGGGCAGCACTTGGGGCAGAAGTCAGACAACGGCTAGTACTGCTTTTGGAAGAATATGTAGATGTGTTTGCTTGGTCTTATCAAGACATGCCTGGATTGGATACAGACATAGTAGTTCATAAGCTACCACTCAAGCCTGAATGTCCACCTATGAAACAGAAGCTCCGTAGAAGTAGACCCGATATGGCTCTCCAAATCAGAGATGAGGTTAAGAAGCAACTGGATGCAGGATTCTTAGCAGTTTCAAAATATCTGGAATGGGTAGCCAACATCGTACCAGTTATGAAGAAAAATGGTAAAGTACGAATGTGCGTAGATTACAGGGATCTTAACAAAGCTAGTCCCAAGGACAATTTCCCCCTACCGCACATCGACACTCTTATGGATAATATAACCAAGTTTGCAGTGTTCTCCTTCATGGACGGTTTCTCCGATTCCAATCAGATCAGAATGGACCCAGCTGACATGGACAAAACTACCTTTATCACCCCGTAGGGAACCTACTGTTACAAAGTCATGCCCTTTGGTTTGAAAAACGCAGGGACAACTTATCAGAGGGCTATGGTGACCTTATTCCATGATATGTGTAGCGACCGATTTTGGACGCGGTTCTTAAGCGCTGGTCGCTCTCTGCGGTTGAGCTTAAAACTACAGGTCGATTCATTTTTTATCCTATTGTGAGCTGAATAAGGAAGGGAAATAGATGTCTCCAATTAACCCTGCTTGCATACTGAGTTTAAACAGTGGTCTATTAGGTTACGGATGCTATCAATGTGGGGGGGCCTTTGTACTGGTTATTTGTATTTTCGCCAATACTGTTTTCTTTCTTTTTTACCTGGGCAGAAGATTTCTGGCGGGGAACAAGGATTAGGATGTTAGGACTGATGCTTTTGAATTACTGCTTTTGATTGATGGAGATATGGGATTTGGGTTTTTTGTTGATTGCGCTCGCTAAGATCTTTCTTTCGATGTTATGCCTACGTATTCCCGTTTACCGAAACAGGGAAATCAGAGCGTTCGTAGTTCCTCCTATTCTATGGGAGGAAATGGGTGTTTGGTGTCTTGTTCAAAGCCCAAGACGTGAAGCAAAAGGTGATTTGTATCTTGTTCAAAGCCCAAGATGTGAAGCTGAAAGGTCTATTTGTGTCTTGTTCAAAGCCCAAGACGTGAAGCTGAAGGTCCTCGACTTTAGAGAGAATTTGTCATCTCTAAAGAGGGGAGAAGGAGAATTACTTTAACTGGGATACGCGGATCCGAGAAATGCCATAATTTCTGAAGAAAGGGTTTTAACCTGAAGGAGAAGACTTTAACTCAGTGTAGAGCAATGCCATCTTTCCTTAGGAATTTCTCATGCTAAAAGAGGGACAGTGGCATGGATATAGATGATCCAGAGGCTTGCCGCTTACAGCGATTAGATGAAGGGAAAGGAGTAGTTAATGTTTGTGTACTGTGAACGAGGCACAGCTTTGATGCTAAAAGGTTGATTAGATCAACCAGTGGTTTTCTTATACAAAGCCTAAGAGGAGGCTAATTTCCGCTAGGAAAATCATTATACAAAGCCTAAGAGGAGGCTATTTTGTGTCTCGTACAAAGCCCGAGAGAGAGGCTAAAAGTTTTTGACCCGACGATGGAGTCTTTGTGTCTCGTACGAAGCCCGAGATGGAGGCTATTGTTTGTTTGACTCAACGAGGGAGTCTTTATGTGTCTCGTACGAAGCCCGAGAGAGAGGCTAAAACGTTGTTTGACTCCGCTGGGGAGAATCATTGTACAAAGCCCAAGAGGAGGCTAGAGTAACTGTTTCAGTTGAGTGACAGGTCCAATATACTGATTTTGAAAGAGAAAATCAGTTCTTATATGAGCATCACTGTACTCAAGGATTTGATTCAAGGATCCGTGTTGTTCCCATTCTTTAAGGAAGCGGGAAATCCAAAGGGTATTGAGACTGTCCGAGTCTACGGGTTTCCTTCCTATTTAACGAAGGGGTCACTTGAGAATGTCTTTGAGACTCAAGGAAGTTAGACTGTCCGTGTCTAGAGTTTTATCTTTTGTACTATGCTTTGAGAAACAGTAGTAGACTCTTTGAAAGGACTGCTCTATGAGGATGACTAGGTTCTGTTCCTATACCTCTAGGAGGTCGTCGGGACAATTTGTACGAAGCCCAACAGGAGGCTGGAAACTTTTAAGAAGCCGACGGGTCCTTGTACGAAGCCCAAGAGGAGGCTATCATTCCCGGAGGAAGAGATCATTATACGAAGCCTAAGAGGAGGCTGTGAATACTTCTAAGAAGCCGTAGGGTCCTTGAATAATGCCCAAGAGGAGGCCGATGCTTTTAAGAAGCCCGTGGGTCTATCATCTCCTTTCCATTAGGAGAGATAACTCTTTTAAAGATAAAAACCACTGGTAAATGTGAGAGGTTTACTATCCAGCGACTTTTAGTTTTTAAAGAGGGTTCCTTAGTTAAGGTCCAAGATTATGACCGTAGTGGGTACCCAAACCCCGAGACATTCAAGGCAAGCTATCCACAAGGAATAGATCAAGTCAGGAAAGTTTGAGAATTTGGAAGAAACTCAAAGATGCCATTCACGGAGAATACATTCATCTTGGGGAGTAGAGCTTCTTGACGATTCCTAAGGAGGACAGCCGAAGAGAAGACTGTATCTGGTGCTCCTATTGGGGATCTAGGCGTCTATTTCTACAAATAAATGAAACGGCGTCACCTAGTTCTAGACGTAGTTGCCGGGGAAACTCGAAATATCTATACTATTATTACACAGTAGATATGAGTTTATGAAAGGAGACTTACAGTGAGCAGCCCCACAATACAGTTTATAATATGAAAGTAGTAAACGAAAGCGATAACCACTTACTCGGTTGTAGTGCTTCCATGCTGTTTGGTTAGTTGTTCAACAAAGAAAGATTGAAAACAATAGTATATTCAAAATCAAAGGAGAAAGTGCTTTGAAAAAGAAAGATTTGGGGCTTACAGCTCAAGGAGAGGCCCAGGGTTTGATCAGTGAGCGCACTGTTTGACTTTGTACAGCGGGACTTATACAAGTGACTGGGGCCCAAAAATGGTTTTCTGTACAAAGGGATGAGTCTTACACTCTCTCAAGAGGCCCAAAAAGGTTTAAAGAAAAAGAGTGGGGCTTATAACACGAGGGTAGGCCCAAATGATTTTTCGTTTAAAAATGGCGATCGCGCCGAGGTTTTCTTTTAACGCGGGGGGACTTATACAATAAGTGAGGCCCAAAATGTTTTGGTTAAAAGGGGGATTGGGTCTTACACTCTAATAGAGGCCCAAAGTGTTTTGAATGGGTCTTATAGCTCAAGGAGAGGCCCAGATGATTTTTTATTTTTAAACGGGCGACGATCGCGCCGTTTACTTGTACAGAGGGACTTATACAATGAGTGAGGCCCAAGAGTTTTTGTACAAGGGGGGATGGGTCTTACACTCTCTCAAGAGGCCAAAGAATGTTTTGAAAATGATTTATGAGGGTTGAATTAATCCAAAACCCTAATTTGTTTTCAAAATGTATTTAATTGAATAAAAATTCAATTAAAATGATCAAAAATTGTTTAACACATGGAAAACAAATTGTGATCTTGGATTAATGCTTCAAAAATTAAGTATTGACCTACAAAATAATTAGAAAGCATTAAAAGTTGCAAAATCAATGTAGAAAAAAATATTTAAAATGCCAAAAACAATCAAAATATTAATTCTTTACAAAAATATCAATTATATGAAATAAATAATATTTTTGGGATTTTTTGATAAAATAAAATATTTTAACATTTTTGTGAATTATTAAAAAAAAGAATCAACTCAAAATCATTAAAACTCAGAGAGAAATTAATTTTTGAATCAATTAAACAAAATCACAAAATTCAAATATTTGAATTTATGAAAAAGGCGCCAAGAACACAAGCAAGAACACGCGCGTTTTTCTGGGTTTGGCTGATTTGCGTTTTCCATCCAATCTCACTGAATACGTAATCATAACATGCAATCCACATATCATTATGCTCGTCTCAACCTCACAATCATGTCTATGTACTTTAATTTCATTTAAATTAAACATACAACAAGAAATCACGAAGAGACCTCAAGAACCCTAATTTCTACATGAAGGCTAGGATTTTTGATACATGATTCAAACAATGCAATTAATTGAGGGAAAACATTCCATGCATGATTATGAACATATGGCCAAATTATTGTGCGAGGAAATATGCATAGATTGAGAGATGCCCAAGTTTAGGCTTACCTCTAGGCCGTGACAGCAAGTTCAAAGTGATTTTTGATTTGGAGGTGTTACAGATGAGTTGTGATGATCTGAACAGCTTCCCTACACCCTATGGATTATGTTTGGATGGTTGGACTTGATTGAAATTGGCTGGATCATTTTGTGGTACCTCAGCTGCACTTTGGTTAAAACCTTGAGCAACCAGCTAGTGATTTTGTGAAATTGATGTTTCAGAAGTAATCTAAGTGTTTGATCAGCTCATATGTGATGTATGTGAGGTGTGTGAGTGATTGGTTTGATTGGAATTGCTCTCAAACTCAAAACCCGATAGTGACTTGCCTTAGAAGGAAAAATTGGAGTGAAAGAAGAGATTTTGAGGAAAGCATCTGTTAGATGGCTTTGGTGTACTCAAACTGACCACAATTGAGCTCTATTTATAGTAGAGCAAGTTTGTTTTGCAAGGAATAGTGCATGGCAGCTGGTAAGTAGGTTTGGCCAATGTTGGCAAATGAAAATCCAAGTCTCCTCTAGCCATTGACTAGAGGTTAGGGCACAGAGCTTTGGTTCCCTTGGTCTTGGATAAGTCTTGACTGATTTCAGATGAGAATGGCTCAGTCCATGCCACCTTGATGGTTCCATTGAATGCCTCATTCCAAATTTGAAGTCTTGTCCCTATTTTGGCCATTCTAGGTTCAACATGCTATTTCTTGTTCCATGGACTTTGGAGACTTGGCTCAGTGATTGTCCCCTTTAGATTCAATCCTCTGAGGTGTCCAAGTGGATAGGAGCAATTGAATTTGGCTGATTTTGGCAAATCGACCAAAGTTGCAAATTCTGCCTTGCCTTGACAGATTTCAGCAAGGCAACTTGGCAATGTTGTATCTCATGGTGTAGGTTGAATTTGGCAATGTTCTTGGCCATTTTGGAAAGCTCTTACATGATACAACAACTGTTTGAACAAGTTTGGTTTTGATCTCTTTTGATTCCAAGTGAAAAATCCCCCTACATTTGGCAAAAAGTGAGGCAAAATCTGACTTAGTGAAAATTTCACTAAGTGTTGGAAAAAGTGACATTTTCACTTTTCAGCCACTTTGATCACTCCATAACTCAAAATCCTTAATGAATTGGAATGACTTGTAGTTGAAGTTTTTGTAGGTGATAATGAGGGCTACAAATCCATATTTGGATGAGAAAAAATGGCCTTGTGGTTTAGGAGTTATGGTCCTCCAAAGTTGGTACCCTTGCCACTTTATTTTTAACTTAGAAAAATTTCTAAGTTTTATGGTTACCCCTTTTACAAGTTATCTCACTTTTCTTGATTTTTCTTGATGAATGATGATTCAAATCATACATTAACATCATTTTAGGGTTAAAAATCCATTTTGGTGAAAAATCTCAAAAAGTCAAAGTTGACTTTTGTGCACAGTTGACTTTTTATCAGATGAATTCCAAACTGTGCAATTCTTCAGGAAATCATGTCCTTGACCTAAATAAAACTTGATGGACATGTTCCATGGGTGTCATGGGGTATATTGAGGTATGTCCTAGGGCTTGGGAGCATGTACTGGTCAAAGGTCAAAGTTACAGTTGACTTTTCTCTTAAAACCCTAATTGTGGTGTAGATGAAATTGAGACTTGTTGCTCAAGCTTCTTGGATTAATCCATTGTTCCAAATGGATCAATATGGTATATTAGAGACCCTCAAATCATGTCTTGAGGTCTTGGCTCATGGTTTGTCCCAAAAGTCAACTTAGGGGTGAATTAGGTCAAGAAACCCTAATTCCTGATTTTTTATGAATGCATCCCCTGAGGTAAAATTGACTTGATGCATGGGTTCATGAGGTTCCATGAAGTATATTAGGTTATATTTTGGATCATTGCCTTGTGCCCAGATGAAAATTTCCATCTGGAGGCCCTGGTCGACCAAAACCCTAATTTGGTGACACTGTCGATCTTGAGACTTGATCCACCTAGAAGGGAGCAGCCTTGTGCTTAATCCTTGAAGTAGGAGTCCTTTTTGATCCATTGTGGATGTTTAAGAGATTAGACAAGTTGAAGATCATGTCATTTCTTGATTGATCCTTTGTCTAAGCACTCAGAGAGGGCTTGAAACCCTAATTTTGATTGTATTGGATGCTCACCCATCTTTGGGGAGACTGATGAAGCATGATGGTTCATCCATATTGTGATGATGATTTTCATAATGATGGGAAATCTAAGTGGTCAAAATTTGGGGTATTACAATATGATCCACAAGGAAATTGAAGTATACGTGGATGATATAATTGCTAAATCCTAAAGTGAGGAGGAACATTTGGACCATCTCTTGAAGTTGTTCAAGAGACTCCAGAAGTATCAGTTGAAGTTGAATCCGGCCAAATGTACTTTTGGTGTCAGGTCAGGGAAGTTGCTTGGTTTTATCGTCAGTCAAAGAGGAATTGAAGTAGATCCTGACAAGGTACGAGCTATTCAAGAGATGCCAGCCCCGCAGACTGAATATCAAGTGAGAGGTTTTCTGGGTCATTTGAATTATATATCCAGATTCATTTCCAACATGACTCCTATTTGTGAACCGATCTTCAAACTGCTCCGCAAAGACCAGACTGTAGAGTGGAATTCTGATTGCCAACAAGCTTTTGAAAAATTCAAGAACTATTTGCAAGAACCACCTATTCTGATTCCTCCTGTTCCTGGGAGGCCTCTCATTATGTACATGACTGTTTTAGAGGGATCCATGGGTTGTGTATTGGGCCAACATGATGAAACTGGTTGCAAAGGGCACGCCATCTATTACCTGAGTAAGAAGTTCGCTAATAGCAAAAGTCGTTATTCACTGCTTGAGAAAACCTGTTGTGATTTAGCATGGGCCGCCAGACGTTTGAGGCAGTATTTAATATGTCACACTACTTTGTTGATCTCGAAAATGGATCCAATAAAGTATATCTTTGAAAAGCCTGCTCAAACAGGAAGCCTTGCCCGTTGGCATATGCTATTCTCAGAATATGATATCCAATATGTACCTCAGAAGGCCATCAAGGGAAGTGTATTATCAGAGTACCTTGCAGATCAGCCAGTTAAAAATTATGAACCTCTCAAGTTTGATTTCCCAGATGAAGACATCATGGTAGTAAAGGATTGTGAAGGGCCTGGCCCTGATGAGGGTCCTGAGCCCGGTTTTAGATGGAAGATGATGTTTAATGGTTCTTCCAATTTCAAAGGACATGGTGTAGGTGTTGTATTGATAAACCCTGATGGTGGTTATACTCCTTTCACAGCAAGGTTGGACTTTGGATGCACGAATAATATTGTCGAGTATGAAGCGTGTATTTTGGGTCTAGAAGCTGCAATTGACCTTGGAATCAATATTCTTGAAGATATGGGTGATTCTGCTTTGGTCATTTACCAAGTCAAGGGTGAATGGGAAACCAAGGATGAAAAACTCATTCCATACCGTGCATACATTATGGAATTGATTAAGTGTTTTGATGAAATCACTTTCCGTCATGTACCTCGTACTGAAAATCACATAAGTGACTCCTTAGCAATGTTAGCTTCAATGTGGCAAGTCAGGTTTCACAATGAAGCACCTCTCACCAGTATCGAGCGCAAGACCGAACCAGCTTACTGCCAGTTAGTTGAAGAAGAGAAAGATGGGAAACCATGGTTTCATGACATCATGAATTATCTGAAGACTCGGGAATACCCCGCCAATGCTTCCAATCTTGATAAGAAAACTTTGCGAAAATTGTCATCCAAATTCTTTCTCAGTAATAACGTACTTTACAAGAGGAATCATAACATGGTCCTGCTAAGATGTGTTGATAAACGAGAAGCAGACCTATTGATTCACGACATTCACGAAGGAGCCTTTGGCACTCACGCCAACGGATATGCCATGGTTAAGAAAATCTTGAGGGCTGGATATTATTTGTTGACTATGGAAGCTAATTGCATCCAATACGCCAGGAAGTGTCATAAGTGCCAGATCTACGCTGATAAGATGCATGTTCCCCCGACCTTGCTGAATGTTCTGTCATCCCCTTGGCCTTTCTCCATGTGGGGTATCGACATGATTGGAGCTATTGAGCCGAAAGCTTCTAATGGTCATCGTTTCATTTTAGTGGCCATTGATTACTTTGCCAAATGGGTTGAAGTTGCCTCTTATACCAATGTGACCAAGCAAGTGGTTGCTCGTTCATCAAGAACAACATCATCTGTCGTTATGGAATCCCCAACAAGATCATAACTGATAATGGAACAAATTTGAACAACAAAACAATGAAAGAGTTATGTGACAATTTCAAGATTGAACATCATAATTCCTTACCTTACCGTCCCAAGATGAATGGAGATGTCGATGCTGCTAATAAAAACATCAAGAAGATCCTGCAAAAGATGGTCAAGACTTATAAGGACTGACACGAGATGTTACCTTTTTCTTTGTACAGATACACAACTTCGGTTCGAACCTCAACAGGGGCAACCCCTTTTTCTCTTGTATATGGAATGGATGCGATCCTCCCCATTGAAGTGGAAATACCATCTTTGAGAATCCTGATGGAAACTAAGCTTGACGAAGCTGAATGGGTTAGAGAAAGATATGACCAACTGAACCTCATTGACGAGAACTGACTAACTGCTATGTGTCATGGTCATCTGTATCAGAAAAGGGTGAAGAGGGCATTCGACAAGAAGGTCCGTGTTCAGGAATTTCGAGAAGGAGAGCTTGTACTCAAGAAGATTCTGCCATCTCAAAGGGATGCTCGCGGAAAATGGGCGCCTAACTACGAAGGTCCATTTGTGGTAAAAACTGTATTTTCAGGAGGTTCTTTACTCCTCACGACAATGGATGGTGAACAGCTCACACACCCTATGAATACCGACGCAGTACGAAAATATTACGCCTGAGGATCTAGGCCCTCTTGTCTTTATCAGCAGCAAAGAATTCTAGGATTTTTAGTCATCAGGGGGGTAGTGGTCATTGAATATGATGTAATCCTTTCCCTTTGCCATTTTTCAATTGTAATGATCCATGGAACTTCGTTATTGGCAAGTTACCTTTCTAATGAAATCAGATTTTTGAGCCATTCTTTGTTTGATATTTATCATTGCTCTGATATTTTCCTTGTTATGCAAAACTTCAATTATTTATTAATAATGATTTTTAAAAGCGGAAAATATTTTGAAAACTTTGAACTCTTTGTTACTAAAAGAGGATCACCAATATTTCCCTGAATTAAATGTTTCAATAATGGCTGACCACTAATACAAAGGACGTCTCACTAGTATCTACACAAGATATTTGTTGAAAAGTTGATTCCCCAGCAAATTAAGAATGTTCTCACATTGGCTTTAAGACTGACTACCTGCTCAGATTTCAGTGTGATTCCTTGTAGTGGACACGGTGTCGTCCCTTTTGCTGTCTCCGGTTTGCCGTTCCTTGTTGGTGTCGTTTCTTGCATATCATTAAGCATTCGTATCATGCCATAGCATTGGGCATCTTTATATTTGGGCGTTTTGTTTTCTTTTCCCTTTCTTTTTTTCCTCTTTATGGGCCTTTGGATCTTTGTCTTTGTTTTGCTTGTGTCCGGTTTTTCACCTTTGTGCGCCAGATTTTGACTCTTTGTGCAGTATTCCCCAAGAAGTCTAACCTGCAACCTCGGTACCAATCTATCTGTTACTCAATCACCTCATTCGGATACCTAAAGTCCAGTAACTGCTGGCACTATTTGATATCAGGTTATCTTGAACCTAAACTTCTGGTTATCGTGAACCAGTTGTTTGATATCAGGTTATCGTGAACCTAAACTTCTGGTTATCGTGAACCAGTTGTTTGATATCAGGTTATCGTGAACCTAAACTTCAGGTTATCGTGAACCCGTTGTTTAATATCAAGTTATCGTGAACCTAAAACTTCAGGTTATCGTGAACCCGTTGTTTAATATCAGGTTATCGTTAATCTAAAACCTCAGGTTATCGTGAACCCGTTGTTTGATATCAGGTTATCGTGAACCTAAAAATTCTGGTTATTGTGAACCAGTTGTTTGATATCAGGTTATCGTGAACCTAAACTTCAGGTTATCGTGAACCCGTTGTTTGATATCAGGTTATCGTGAACCTAAAACCTCAGGTTATCGCGAATCAGTTGTTTAAATTCAGGTCAGATATGAACCTAAACCAAAATTGGAAATCCAGCTCATACTGGTTTTCCTCATAAAGCAAATTATTTGTTATCTCAACCAACTCTTAGGAGTACCATAGTCCATTCTTGGCTCATTAACCTTACTCCCAGCTAAACTCCAGTTAATTTTATCATCTGGCGCGTAGAGTTCGTCTCTGTCTTTTCTGGTTTTTTCTTGGAGATCCCGTTTAAACTCTTCAGTATAAGAAATCTCCAGAAAATCTTTTTTTGGGTGTCCATCCTTTTATTTCAAACTGATCCCTGGTGGAGATCACGTCTTCTTTCTGGTTTCATGCTCAGTAAGAATGTGTCTTTTTCCCTAGTGTCGTTCGGTCACATTTGAACCTGTCGTCCATCTCCCTGGATCTTTCCCCAGTGGAGAATACCTTTTTGGCTTCTATCCCCAGTGTTGCCTCAGAGTCTCCCCAGTGAGTCTCTTTTGTTGGTTAGCCTGCATCCCCAAGGAGTTTTCCTTGTGGATACTAACCTTCATCCTTTCCCATAGGGCTCGCTTGTTTGTTTGCTTTCCTTTTGTCTTTTGGTGTCTTGTTTTGTCTGCATCTTTGCACTATCATGGCATCATATCATCATATTAGTAGCATTGAGCATCTTTGCATCTAAGGGAAAAATTTTCGGTTATCTGTATTTAAATATCTTTCACCATGATTTCATGAGGATTTTCATCTCTCATGTCATCCGGCGAAGATATTTAAATAGGGGCAACTGTTGCACCCCAAATTTTACCCTTAGATCCATTGATCTCTTGCATGTCATATTAGGTCAATCATATTGCATAGCTAACTTTTTTACCAGGTTTTGTTTGTGTTTGTTTCATTTGTGAATCAGGTTTTATCTCAAGAAGACTCAAGAATTGATCAATCAAGATTTTGGATGGAGCATTGAATCAAGCAAGTTTCTCATGTTCAAAGAGATATCCCCATAACAAATTTCTATCCATTTTATTCACCCTCAATTGTCACCCTTAATTCCAAACCAATCTCAATAGTCATTTATTAACCAATTTTATCCAATTTCTCTATTTGTCAACATCCATTCTCATAAACCATAACCATTTCAATTACCAAATTCACCTATCATTTATTTTTTTTCTAAACCATTTCTTTTATAACAAAAAAAAAGAGAAAACCAAACCGTAAAATATTTGATCTTTCAGCCCATTACCATAGGCCCATCGTTACAAAAAACATGTTACAAATTATATGGAAATGAAACCCATTGGCTGAGGATCAATAGGAATCATGCAATGTGCTTTGACTTTTCAACTCTACCTCTCTGACCAATGAAGAGACGCCGCGTGGCTAGCAAAGAAGTAAAACAATCAAAAGACATTTTCTTCTCCTTTGTCGTGTTCGCGAGTTTCAGAAGATAAGAGGAAATTCAAGACCAAGTTGTATCAAACTCATCTCAAATCACTTGTATAACCCAATTCCTTGGCGCGTTAATTCACTTTTGAATTCCCCAAATCAATTCCCGTTTGAGCTTTCAATGCTCTGATTGATTAAAAGTGGTTCTGAAGAGTTGCTTGTTTCAGTATAGGGACTGCTTTTGGCCTGCAGATACCCTTACGTAATCCCAACCATTGCCTCATTTGATACCCTCTCATATGACAACAAAGGGGAATTTTTAAGCAATGCACTGAGTCGTGAAATTTACCCTGAACCTCTGAGGTTTTTGTGCAACAAGGGAAGCGTATTTGTCTCCAAGGAATTGACCAAATTTGAATTTGAAAAGAGACGTTGCAAACCCTAGTTTTCTACTCAGTATGCCATGTGTTTGTGCATTGGACTGAACCTACCAAAGCCCATCTGCTCAGCCTATAAAAGGAGCTCACCTCAACACTTAAACTCACCAACAATTTTCACAAATACTCAAATAGTCTCTGAGTTCTTAAGTTTCGAGCAAGAAAGGAGAAAGGTGGCCTTGGAGTTCTATTGTTAAGTTCAGAAAGGAGAGCATTCAGGACACTTGAAGGTGCAGTGGACATTACTCCACTTGGTATCATACTCTTTCCCTTTTGATAATCATGCTCAATTGATATCATTATGTCATGTGCATTATGTTGTTCTTTTACATATGTAACTTGCTAATATGTGCTTGAGTATGTTTGATTGTGTGCTCATGGCTTGATATCATGAAGCATAATGATTTTGTTTGTTTTACTAATATGTTGAGGTAGACAGGTATACTGCCTTTCATGTTAAGTTATTATGCTTGAGATATCACCATGATGATTAAGTTTTTGTTCATTGGCTAGCTGTGAGGATATAAGATTTCACTTTGGTATTGTACTGTCAAGCTTAGATGGATGGAATTGTTAACCTACTTATGTATGTCATATGTGCTTGGATGTTATTTTGAGATAAGAGATTCTTGAATCTTAGTTCCATGCTTATTTCTGATATGCTCAGTAAACCTATCTATCCATGCTTGTTTGGAAGTTGCTTGCACTAAATGTCATTTGTATTCTCTTTCTGTCATCATTAATGAATAATCAATTTGTGTGCTTAAACTTATTGCCATGCTTTGTATCCAAAGTCTTGCCTATGTGTGATATTTGTTGAATCGTGTCCTTAAACATAGAAATTGTTTTGGATTCATATGCCTGAGTTTGGTGTGCTAAGATATGCCAATAGTTACTTTATGTCTTTGACTTCTTGTGTTGCAGCTCATTGGTATGATATTGGTTTAATGTATGTGTAAAGTTCATGTTCATGAATGTTAAACTTAGGATGAGAATTATGTTGCTGTCAATTTACATTGAGTTGTTCCTATTTAATCATGTGCCTCTCAATGCTCCATAACCTGTCATATCATGATATTTCACTTTGTGCATGCTAAAACTATTTTGGTGAAGCTGTTAATTTCAGAAGGTTTTGTTTTGTGTCATCATGCTTTTGTTCTCCATGTTAGGCTTCGTGTCCAAAATATGCATGCTAGCCTTGAATTGTCTTTTGACATGCTTCTAAGTTGTGAATGTTTGATACACTTTGCGCTTATAATATGTACCAACCTGCCTTGAACCTGGTCTACATGTGTGTTATGTATGTCTCTTCATGAGTGTTGCCCAAATTGGATTTTGCCATGTCATATGCCACTGGCTGTTTTGGATGGTATCACTTGAGTGAACTTGTTGCTATGCCATCATGTCTTATGCCTTGTTGCCTAGAATGTATGTGCTCAGTTTCTGACTATATGGATGTTATTCTTGTTGTGTATTCATCATTAGAAGCATGACTAATTATACTTGTGCCAACATGATAAGTATGTAACCTTTTGTGTGTGCTTACATGTGATACTCTTTGCTAAACTGTTATTTGATTTGGGATGTCACTACTCATATATGTACACAACTCTATTTGAACCTATGCTTCATGATGTATCAAAATGCCATGAACCTAAGTAAACTTGCTTTGGCATTGTATTTAATTTGTGTACCCCTAATCTAGCTTGGATATATGAATTATCACTATGCCTTCTACCATTATGACTGAATGCAATTTTTCCTTGACATTATGTTTGATTGTTATACCTATAATCTTGCCTTGATGAGTAGTTGAGTTGTATGAACCATCATCATGTCTTTGTATGCTATCTTTGTGGAAGTTATGTCTACTGCATTGTTTAATAACCACAATGGATCATGACTTTTGAATCTTGTTATTTGACTGGTGTGCTAGCATTGATTGTTGTACATTTAATCCTATGGACTCATTACCTTGTGGAATGTATATTAACTGCTCTAATGACATGTTGCTTATCTGTTGCTGACTGCTTGTATTGTTGATGTTTTATGTTGTTGCCATAATTCTACTTAACACTCATTTAGCATATTTTTAAGGCCTGCCACTAATAGTTGGAGTAGTCTTGGAATATGTCATTGCTTGATTTGTCCTATTTTTCACCACTCATGTTAACATGTTTGAGATGCTTTTGAATTTTAAAAATGTATCATCAAAGCTGGCTGCATCATGCTTTAACCTGTCATCTTGTTTTCTTGCATTTTAAGCAATTAACCTTGTCAATCATGTAATTTGGTCCTAAAAAAGCTCTGCTACCTTTCATTAAGAATGTTAAGCCTTGAAATGTTTTGATATACATGAAACTCAACCTAATGACATGTTGATTTGGATCCATAATCTACATGTTTGTTTATTAGTTACTTTCAAGTTATGTCATTACATGATTTCCTTTCGAATGTGTTGAATGTTTGCTAAATATTGCTGCCATGCCTATGTTTGAATTTGTCACACCATGTATTCAAATGTTCTTTTACTTTGAGGATGTTCAATTTGTATGATGAAAGCATTTACTTGGTATTTAATATGTGTGGCAATTCCTGATGTTGAGGTTTAAATTATGTGTTTCTGTTTCATTCTGAGTGGCAATGGTTGATTGGCTTGGCACTGATTGTGAGCAGATTGTTGTATTGGTTTGGTTTGCTTTGTTAATTTGAATTATATACGCGCGCAAGGGTTTTGTATTAATTAAGTCAGGATTGTTACCGTATGTAACAGCCACCCCAGTGGCAAGCACACACATGCACATGCGCCCTTTAACCCTTAGGACTGGGGTTCGAATCCCCCTCGCCCCAGTCTTTTTGTTTTATTTTCTGAATTTCGCTTCCCTTACATATATACATGTATTGCCATTGCTTGTTCAGAATACGCGCATGGCTTGCTTGGTAATGTTTTAAGCCTGTATACGCAGGGTCCTGGGTTCAATCCCTAGGAGTGCCCTTTCCTTCTTTTTTTACTACTTATTTGTCTTATTTATTTTCAAGTTTATACTTTAATTTCAAACCTTCATAACTTGCTTGTTTTTTTTCCTTTTTCTTCCATTCTTTTTGCTATTGGTTTCTAATTGGATCTACTTGTTGAATATAAAAAGAAATGGTTGAAAATGTTTAATATTATTGGCTTTTATTCATGTTGAAATTGGAAATTCTTTTAAGGTTTTATAACACCTTTTTATTCATCTCATGATGTTATCTTTGTTTATTATGTTTGAGCATTGTCTAATATGAATAATTCTAACTTTGCATGATATTATAAACTTTGTTTCATCTTAATATCTTGTTCATGTCTTTACATCATCATATTCATATAACTCTTTACTTCTTAGTAGTTTAAAACTATTATCTTTTCCCCCATTCCAAAGGGAGATCATCCTAAATTGACTCATGAGTCACTAAGCAAACCACCTTACCTTATCTTCTTAAGTTTACCCCATTTCTTGGCCTCATGAGAGCCATGAAATTATAACTTAGTAATAGGTTAGAGTTTTGAACTCTATGTGATTCTCACCATCACGAGAACTCACTTTCCCCCCTATAACTTAGATTTAGAGAGTTATCGTGAACTCTAAAATGAGCTCATACTCATTTCCCCTTGGAACTTTGGCCATAGTCAATAGGTTCCTTCTTCACCCTTAGATCGGTGAACTACGGATACTCTGATTCCACTCCCGTCAAGATACGTAGGCGCAAGGTGCGATACCTTGTCGAGTATACTTAGATACTAACCCCTAGGGTTTCAACCTTTAGTATAGCACCCTTAGCAAGCAAACATAACATAACACAAACATTAAAAAGAGGTTCCCGTAGAGTACTATGGACGTTTAGGATGTTAATACCTTCCCTAAGCGTAACCAACCCCCGAACCTTAGATCTCCCCCTTTAGGTTTTTTTCGATCTTGAACCTTTCCTTTGGATAAATCAAAGTCGGTGGTGAACTTCAAAGTTTTGTGATGCAAGTTAATTAATAGATTGTTATCCGATTCTCACCCCCAACAATCTTTTCAAAACACTTTCTACTTTGATTTTGAATGCAAATATATGTTGTTATCAAAACTTTCTTTAAATTCTTTGTTGAACAACTAACAAAACAGCATGGAAGCTCTACAACGGGTAAGTGTTTATCCGCTTTCATTTACAGCTTTCATATGTATATACCTGTATTGTGGGGCTGTTTCACTGTAAGTCTTCTTTCACATCCTTTTATATACTTGTCACATATCCACTGTGTAATACTAGTATAGTTATTTAGAGTTTTCCCCAGCAACTACGTCTAGCACTAGATAAAGCCTTGTTGGTCACTCTTAAATACAAACAAAACTATATCCCATAGGATTTCCAGATACAGTCTTCCCTTCTCTTGGGGTTAAACAATATGGAACAAAGAGAAAGGTAGTATTCTCAGTGAACCTTTTCTCATACTGTCACTCTTAGAAATTATCAAAGAAACTCCAACTCCCAAGAGATAATCTTTTCTTCGTGAATGGTATCTCTTGAGTTTCGTCCAAATTCTCGAACTTTCCTGGAATGATCTCTTCTCTGTGAATTGCATTTATTGAACTTCTCTTGGTTTGGGGACCCACAGGCTTCCTAAAAGCATCCCCGCCTCCTCTTGGGCGTTGTACAAGGACCCTTCGGCTTCTTAGAAGTTCTCATGCCTTCTCTTGGGCTTAATACAAGGACCCTGACGACCTCTTAAAGGTATAAGACAGAACTTAGTCATCCTTTGCTAGAGCAGTCTTTCCCGTGTCAAAAACTCCGGCCGTTGTAGGGTTGATACTCATCCCTTAGTGCCCGCGCCTCCTCTTGGGCATTGTACAAAAGATAAAACTCTAGACTTGGACAGTCTAAACCTCTTGAGTCTCAAAGAAATTCTTAAGTTCCTTTCAAACAATAGGAAAAAACACCAATCACTCTGGATCAATCTCCCGCGGAAACCCAGTCTCTCTCATAAGAGTTCCCCACACTTGGACCCGCTTCAGGATCTCAATAATCCTCAGTAGTAAGTCAGCCTCCTCTTGGGCTTTGTACAAATGATTCTCCCTAGCGGAGCTAACCTTTTCAGACTCTCTCGTTGAGTCAACCACTTTTAGCCTCCGTCTTGGGCTTTGTACAAGACATATAAAACACTCTCTTGTTGAGTATAAAAGACTCTCTTGTTGAGTCAATCTCTTTTTAGCCTCAGTCTCGGGCTTTGTACGAGATAGAAAAAACACTCTCTTGTTGAGTATAAAAGACTCTCTTGTTGAGTCAATCTCCTTTTAGCCACAATCTCGGGCTTCGTACGAGACAGTCAATCACTCTCTTGTTGAGTATAAAAGACTCTCTTGTTGAGTCAATCAACCTTCAGACTCTCTTGTTGAGTCAATTACCTGTTCAAGACTCTCTTGTTGAGTCAACCTTTTTTAGCCTCCGTCTTGGGCTTTATACAGGACAGATAAAAGTACTCTCTTGTTGAGTCAAACCGTTTCAGCCTCCATCTTAGCCTTTATACAAGATACATTCTCCCCAACGGAGTCAAAATCCCTTTTAGCCTCAATCTTGGGCTTTGTACAAGACAGAAAGAACATTTTCCCCAGAAAAGTCAAACTTCTCGCCTCCTCTTAGGCTTTGTATAAAGAAACTCCGGTTGAGTCAATCAACCTTTTAGCATCAAATTTGTGCCTTGCTCACAGTATACAAACATCAATAATTCCTCTTTAGAGATGGCAAATTCTCTCTCAGTCAAACCTTTAGCTTCATATCTTGGGCTTTGAATAAGATACAAACCAACTTTAGCTTCATGTCTTGGGCTTTGAACAAGACACCAAAACAATCCCTTTCCTCCCATAAAATAGAAGGAACTACGATCGCTCTGATTTCCCTGTTTCGTTAAACGGGAATACGTAGGCATAAGATTACAAAATCTTAGCGAGCATACTAATCAAAAACCCAAAATCCCGTACCTTCATACAAAGCATCATACCTAACACCTTACCAAAAACCTAGCAAATAGTCTAGACACCATTTTTAAGCAAATAACCTAAGACAGACCCCGCTTTTGATAGCATCTGTAAACCAACAGTTTTGAAAGTTTAATCTCAGTATGCAAGCAGGGTTAATTGGAGACATC
This sequence comes from Lathyrus tuberosus, assembly GCA_022829125.1. Classification (NCBI taxonomy): domain Eukaryota; kingdom Viridiplantae; phylum Streptophyta; class Magnoliopsida; order Fabales; family Fabaceae; genus Lathyrus; species Lathyrus tuberosus. The sequence goes on from JALAZF010000081.1 coordinate 8,872,522, forward strand.
TATTTCCCTTCCTTAATCAGCTTCACAGGATAAAAAATGAATCGAACTGTAGTACCAAAGCGATAGTGATTTGAAACCACAAAAATCGCGCTACACCTTGTACAAAGCCCAAGAGGAGGTGGGGGTACTTTTAGGAAGCCTGTGGGTCCTAAACCAAGAAAAGTTCAAGAAATGCTATTCACCGAGAATAGATCATTTAGTGAAAGTTCTGAGGTTTGAATAAACTCAAGAGATGTTATTCACCGAGAATAGATCAACTCTGGGGAGTAGAATTTCTTTGACAATTTCTAGGGGTGACAGTCTGAGAAAAGGTTCACGAGAAATACTTCCTTTCTCTTTGTTCCATATTGTTTAAGCCCAAGAGAAGGTAAGAATGTATCTGGAAATCCTATGGGGATCTAGTCTTTGCTATATTCAAGAGTGAACAACACGGCTTTACTTAGTTCTAGACCTAGTTGTCGGGGAAAACTCTAAATAACTATACTAGTATATATACAGTTGATATATGACAAGCATTTAAAAGAGTATCAAAGAAGACTAACCGTGCGCAGCTTTCCACAATACAGTTATATATATATATATATATATATATATATATATATATATATATATATATATATATATATGAAAGCGAGTAAATGAAAGCTGTTAAAACTTACAGGCGAGCAAGCTTCCATGCTGTATGGTTAGTAGTTCAAAGAACTTAAAGAAAGTTTTGATAACAACTGTATATTGAATCTAAATCAAAAAGGAGTTTGTTTGAAAAGATTATTGGGGCTTATACTCAAAGAGAGGCCCAAGGTTTAACAGTGATCGCACCGTTATTTTGAATACCGTATCGGGACTTATACAACGACTGAGGCCCATAGAGGTTTATTTACAAAATGGTTGGGTCTTACACTCTCTCAAGAGGCCCAAAGAGTATTTAAAGAAAAGAAATGGGACTTATAACACGAGGGTAGGCCCAGATGATTTTGTTTTAAAAGGAGACGACCGCGTCGTGGTTTTGAAAATACAGTGGGACTTATACAACGTCTGAGGCCCAAAGATTATTTATTTACAAAGGGGTTGGGTCTTACACTCTCTCAAGAGGCCCAAAAAGGTTTTGAAAAAAGAAAAGTGGGACTTACAACACGCCGGTAGGCCCAAAATTGTTTTTGCTCTGAAATGACGATCTCGCCGAGATTCTTTTAACGCCGAGGGACTTATACAATATCTGAGGCCCAAACAATTTTGGTTAAAAGAGGATTGGGTCTTACACTCTATTAGAGACCCATGAGTGTTTAAAAAAAATTGATGAAGGTGGAATTAATCAAAACCCTAATTTTGTTTAAAATGGAGTTAATTTTGTTTAAAAATTAATAAAAATTATTGAAAACATGTGAAAAATGAGTGGTGATCTTGGATCAATGTTTCAAAAATCATTTTTTTATCCACACAATGACTAAAAATCATTTAAGTTTGGAAATCAAGAAGGAAAAAATATTTTAAATGTTAAAAAACAAATAAAAATTAATTCTTTGCAAAAATATCAAGTGTATGAAATAAATAATAATTTTGGGAAATTTTTGTAAAATAATATATTTTAACATTTTTGTGAATTATTAAAAAAAAGAATCAACTCAAAATCATTAAAATTCAGAGAGAAATTAATTTTTGAATCAATTAAATAAAATCACAAAATTCAAATATTTGAATATTTGAAAAAGGGCACCAAGAACATCTTGTTCTTGCCCCGTGCGCTGTTTTGCCCAGATTTGCGTTTTCTCATCAATCTCACTAAATACTTGATAGAATCATACAATCCACATATCAATCTGCTCGTTTTCAACTCACGATCATGTCTATGGTTTTTAATTTCATTTATTTTAAGCATGGAATGAGAAATCAAAACAAAACCTCAAGAACCCTAATTTCTGCATGAAGGCTGAGAAATTTGATACACGATTCATACAAAGTAATCAATAAAGGGGAAACATTCCATACATGATTATGAACATTTGGAAAAAGATTTGTGCGAGGAAATATGCATAAATTATGAGATGACCAAGTTTAGGCTTACTTGATGGTCGTGGCAGCAAGAGCAATTTGATTTTTGAGTTAGAGGTGTTACAGATGAGTTGTGATGATCTGAACAGCTTCCCTACACCATATGGAGTGTGTTTGAAAGCTTGGAGTGGATTGAATTGAGCTGGAACAGATTATGGCACCTCAACTGCAACTTTGTTGGAAACTTGAGCAAATGGATGATGATTTCATGAATTTGGTGTTCTAGTTGTTGGTTTAGTGTTTGATCAGCTCACATATGATGTTTATGAGGTGTGTGTGTGTGATTGGTTTGGTTGGAAACACATTCTAATTCAAAACTCGATAGTAGCTTACATTATACGGCATTTTTGGAAGTGAGAGTGTGATTTTGAGAAAGGCAAGTGTTATAGGCCTTTGGTGTACTCAAACTGATCAGAAATAAGGTCTATTTATAGTGCGTCAAGTTTTTTTTGGCATCAATAGGGAATGGCAACTGCAGCAGGCCTTTGGTCAATGTGGATCAAATGGAATCTCAAGTCTCCTCTAGCCATTGACTTGAGATTAGAGCACAAGCCTATGGTTCTTTGATTCAGAGCTTATCCTTGACTCATTCGGTTAGGAATGCCTTAGTCCATGTTGTAATACCCCAAATTTTGACCACTTAGATTTCCCATCATTGTGAAAATCATCATCACAATATGGATGAACCATCATGCTTCATCAGTCTCCCCAAAGATGGGTGAGCATCCAATACAATCAAAATTAGGGTTTCAAGCCCTCTCTGAGTGCTTAGACAAAGGATCAATCAAGAAATGACATGATCTTCAACTTGTCTAATCTCTCAAACATCCTCAAAGGATCAAAAGGACTCCCACTTCAAGGATTAAGCACAAGGCTGCTCCCTTTTAGGTGGATCAAGTCTCAAGATCGACAGTGTCACCAAAATGGGTTTTAAGGGAAAAGTCTCATTTTCATCTGCAACAACTCTCATTTTCATCTGCACCACAATTAGGGTTTTAAGGGAAAAGTCAACTGTAACTTTGACTTTTGACCAAGACATGCTCCCAAACCCTAATACATGATTGAGTATACCCTATGACACCCATGGAACATGTCCATCAAGTTTTATTTAGGTCCAGGACATGATTTCCTGAAGAATTGCACAGTTTGGAATTCACCTGATAAAAAGTCAACTGTGCACAAAAGTCAACTTTGACTTTTTGAGATTTTTCACCAAAATGGATTTTTAACCCTAAAATGATGTTAATGTATGATTTGAATCATCATTCATCAAGAAAAATCAAGAAAAGTGAGATAACTTATAAAAGGGGTAACCATAAAACTTAGAAATTTTTCTAAGTTAAAAATAAAGTGGCAAAGGTACCAACTTTGGAGGACCATAACTCCTAAACCACAAGGCCATTTTTTCTCATCCAAAGATGGATTTGTAGCCCTCATTATCACCTACAAAAACTTCAACTACAAGTCATTCTAATTCATTAAGGATTTTGAGTTATGGAGTGATCAAAGTGGCTGAAAAGTGAAAATGTCACTTTTTTCAACACTTAGTGAAATTTTCACTAAGTCAGAATTTGCCTTCACTTTTTGCCAAATGTAGGGGGATTTTTCACTTGGAATCAAAAGAGATCAAAACCAAACTTGTTCAAACAGTTGTTGTATCATGTAAGAGCTTTCCAAAATGGCCAAGAACATTGCCAAATTCAACCTACACCATGAGATCAACATTGCCAAGTTGCCTTGCTGAAATCTGTCAAGGCAAGGCAGAATTTGCATTTTGGCTCGATTTGCCAAAATCAGCCAATTTCAATAGTTCCTATCCACTTGGACACCTCAGAGGATTGAATCCAAAGGGGACAATCACTGAGCCAAGCCTCCAAGGTCCAAGGAACAAGGAATAACATGTTGAACCTAGAATGGCCAAAATAGGGACAAGACTTCAAATTTGGAATGAGGCATTCAATGGAACCATCAAGGTGGCATGGACTGAGCCATTCTCATCTGAAATCAGTCAAGACTTATCCAAGACCAAGGGGACCAAAGCTCTGTGCCCTAACCTCTAGTCAATGGCTAGAGGGGACTTGGATTTTCATTTGCCAACATTGGCCAAACCTACTTACCAGCTGCCATGCACTATTCCTTGCAAAACAAACTTGCTCTACTATAAATAGAGCTCAATTGTGGTCAGTTTGAGTACACCAAAGCCATCTAACATATGCTTTCCTCAAAATTTCTTTCTCTTGGGAAAAATGCCTTTCTTAGCAAGGTAGCTATCGGGTTTTGAGTTTGAGAGCAATTCTGCACAAACCAATCACTCACACACCTCACATACATCACATATGAGCTGATCAAACACTCACATAACTTCTGAAACATCAATTTCATGAAATCACCAGCTGGTTGCTCAAATTTTCAAACAAGGTGCAGCTGAGGTACCACAAAATGATCCAGCCAATTTCAATCAAGTCCAACCATCCAAACACAATCCATAGGGTGTAGGGAAGCTGTCCAGATCATCACAACTCATCTATAACACCTCCAAATCAAAAATCACTTTGAACTTGCTGTCACGGCTTGGAGGTAAGCACATACTTGGTCATCTCTCAATCTATGCATATTTCCTCGCACAATAATTTGGCCATATGTTCATAATCATGCATGGAATGTTTTCCCTCAATTAATTGCATTGTTTGAATCGTGTATCAAAAATCCTAGCCTTCATGCAGAAATTAGGGTTCTTGAGGTCTCTTCGTGATTTCTTGTTGTATGTTTAATTTAAATGAAATTAAAGTACATAGACATGATCGTGAGGTTGAGACGAACATAATGATATGTGGATTGCATGATATGATTACGTATTCATGGACATTGGATAGAAAACGCAAATTTGAGAAACCAAGAACACGCGCGTGTTCTTCAGCTTGTTCTTGGCGCCTTTTTTTTCAAATTCAAATATTTGAATTTTGTGATTTTTGTTTAATTGATTCAAAAATTAATTTCTCTCTGAGTTTTAATGATTTTGAGTTGATTCTTTTTTTAATAATTCACAAAAATGTTAAAATATTTTATTTTATAAAAAAATCCCAAAAATATTATTTATTTCATATAATTGATATTTTTGTAAAGAATTAATATTTTGATTGTTTTTGGCATTTTAAATATTTTTTCTACATTGATTTTGCAACTTTTAATGCTTTCTAATTATTTTGTAGGTCAATACTTAATTTTTGAAGCATTAATCCAAGATCACAATTTGTTTTCCATGTGTTAAACAATTTTTGATCATTTTAATTGAATTTTTATTCAATTAAATACATTTTGAAAACAAATTAGGGTTTTGGATTAATTAAACCCTTTTTGGGCCTCTATTAGAGTGTAAGACCCAATCCTTTTTTTGACCAAATCATCTTTGGGCCTCACTTATTGTATAAGTCCCGATACCGTCAAAAAACAAACGGCGTGATCGTCGCCTTTTCAAAAATCATCTGGGCCTACCCTCGAGTAGTAAGACCCATTTCTTTTTCTTTAAAACACTTTGGGCCTCTAATAGAGTGTAAGACCCAATCCCCCTTTTAACCAAAAACATTTTGGGCCTCACTTATTGTATAAGTCCCTCTGCGTTAACAGAAAACCTCGGCGCGATCGCCATTTTTAAACGAAAAATCATTTGGGCCTACCCTCGTGTTATAAGCCCCACTATTTTCTTTAAACCCTTTTTGGGCCTCTTGAGAGAGTGTAAGACCCGTCCCTTTGTACAGAAAACCTTTTTTGGGCCTCTTGAGAGAGTGTAAGACCCGTCCCTTTTAAAGCACTTTCTCCTTTGATCTCTAATATACTGTTGTTTTCAATCTTTCTTTGTTGAACAACTAACCAAACAGCATGGAAGCACTCCAACCGAGTAATTGGTTATCGCTTTCGTTTACTGCTTTCATATTATAAACTGTATTGTGGGGCTGCTCACTGTAAGTCTCCTTTCATAAACTCATATCTACTGTGTAATAATAGTATAGATATTTCGAGTTTCCCCGGCTACTACGTCTAGAACTAGGTGACGCCGTTTCATTTATTCGTAGAAATAGACGCCTAGATCCCCAATAGGAGCACCAGATACAGTCTTCTCTTCGGCTGTCCTCCTTAGGAATCGTCAAGAAGCTCTACTCCCCAAGATGAATGTATTCTCCGTGAATGGCATCTTTGAGTTTCTTCCCAATTCTCGAACTTTCCTGACTTGATCTATTCCTTGTGGATAGCTTGCCTTGAATGTCTCGGGGTTTGGGTACCCACTATGGTCATAATCTTGGACCTTAACTAAGGAACCCTCTTTAAAAGTTAAAAGTCGCTGGATAGTAAACCTCGCACGTTTACCAGTGGTTTTTATCTTTAAAAGAGTTATCTCTCCTAATGGAAAGGAGATGATAGACCCACAGGCTTCTTAAAAGCATCGGCCTCCTCTTGGGCATTATTCAAGGACACTACGGCTTCTTAGAAGTACTCACAGCCTCCTCTTAGGCTTCGTATAATGATCTCTTCCTTCGGGAATGATAACCTCCTCTTGGGCTTCGTACAAGGACCCGTCGGCTTCTTAAAAGTTTCCAGCCTCCTCTTGGGCTTCGTACAAATTGTCCCAACGACCTCCTAGAGGTATAGGAACAGAACCTAGTCATCCTCATAGAACAGTCCTTTCATAGAGTCTACTACTGTTTCTCGAAGCATAGTACAAAAGATAAAACTCTAGACACGGACAGTCTAGCTTCCTTGAGTCTCAAAGACATTCTCAAGCACCCTTTGTTAAATAGGAAGGAAACCCGCAGACTCAGATAGTCTCGATACCCTTTGGATTTCCCGTTTCCTCAAAGAGAAGGAAATATCCCTGATCCTCAAATTAAATCCCTGAGTACAATGTTGCTCATATAAGAACTGATTTTCTCTTTTAAATCAGTATATTGGATCTGTCACTCAACTGAAACAGTTACCATAGTCTCCATCTCGGGCTTCGTACGAGATACCAAAATTCTCCCCAGTGGAGTCAAAACAACCTTTTCGCCTCTCTCTCGGGCTTTGTACGAGATACAAAAACACTCTATTACTGAGTATAAAAGATTCTCCAACTGAGTCAACTCTTTGCTAGCCTCCTCTTAGGCTTTGTATAACGATATGCCCCACTGGGTCAAAAACTTTTAGCCTCTCTCTCGGGCTTTGTACGAGACACAAAATAGCCTCCTCTTAGGCTTTGTATAATGATTTTCCTAGCGGAAATTAGCCTCCTCTTAGGCTTTGTATAAGAAAACCACTGGTTGATCCAATCGACCTTTTAGCATCAAAGCAGTGCCTCGTTCGCAGTGCACAAACATCAACAACTCCTTTCCTTTCATCTAATCGCTGTAAGCGACAAGCCTCTGGATCACCTATATCCATGCCACTGTCCCTCTTTTAGCATGAGAAATTCCTAAGGAAAGATGGCATTGCTCTACACTGAGTTAAAGTCTTCTCCTTCAGGTTAAAACCCTTTCTTCGGAAATTATGGCATTGCTCGGATCCGCGTATCCCAGTTAAAGTAATTCTCCTTCTCCCCTCTTTAGAGATAACAAATTCTCTCTAAAGTCGAGGTCTTTCAGCTTCACATCTTGGGCTTTGAACAAGATACAAACCACCTTTCAGCTTCACATCTTGGGCTTTGAACAAGTTACAAACTACCCTTTCGCTTCACGTCTTGGGCTTTGAACAAGACACCAAAAACACCCATTTCCTCCCATAGAATAGGAGGAACTACGAACGCTCTGATTTCCCTGTTTCGGTAAACGGGAATACGTAGGCATAAGATTGAAAGAAAAATCTTAGCGAGCGCAATCAACAAAAAACCCAAATCCCATATCTCCATCAATCAAAAGCAGTAATTCAAAAGCACCAGTCCTAACATCCTAATCCTAGTTCCCCGCCAGAAACCTTCTGCCCAGGTAAAAAAAGAAAAAAGAAGAAAGAAAACAGTATTGGCGAAAATACAAATAACCAGTACAAAGGCCCCCCCACATTGATAGCATTCGTAACCTAACAGACCGCTGTTTAAACTCAGTATGCAAAGCAGGGTTAATTGGAGACATCTATTTCCCTTTCTTATTCAGCTCACAATAGGATAAAAAATGAATCGACCTGTAGTTTAAGCTCAAACCGCAGAGAGCGACCAGCGCTTAAGAACCACGTCCAAAATCGCTCGCTACAGAAAAATGGCGCCCACCGTGGGGCCTTTCAAAGTTAGATCTAGGCATGGTCGTCCCCATTTTTCACAGAAAAATGGCGCCCACCGGTGGGCCGATAGCTTCTTTCTTAAATGTTTAAGGTGAAAACCTTGGACAAACCTTTTTCTCTTCACTTGTGTGAATACTACAGATTGGGGCTTCCGCCGGGGAACCCATTTTCTGTCAGGAATTTAGGAATCATAGCTTTATAAGTCTAGGATGATTAGGACAAATATATATACTGCTTTTCCTAATTGCTATACGTGTTTATTTTTCTGCTAATGGGAATGCGGGTGATGCCGTATGTGGAAAGATTGAGTATACACCTAGAAAAGCCAACCCTTTCGTAGTGCGGAAGCTATCGGAAATAGTTGTTATGCGATACTACCCTCATTTGAGGCTGGTGATCTATTCTCGGTGAATGGCACTTACTCTAAGATTGCACACAACTCGCTGGCGATCCGCTTGTTGTCTGCCTTCCTGGGAGGAGCTGATGATAATGAGTACAGGTACAAAAATCACCCTAGTATAAACCTTTGGGGATGGGTAGAGCCTTGACTTCATGACAACGACCCTTTAACCCCATGTTTTTTCTATGTTTTTGTGTGCTGCATTCATGCATTCATTTAATAAAACATTAAAACAAAAAAAAAACTTCTCTTCTAGTCTCTCTATTTTTCAAATTAAACTAAGACTGTGATTGCAAATATCAGAGAAAAAGATTGCATTAATGGATTTCGGTAGAAGGAGAACTCACCAGTATACCTTCAAGGTTCCAAAACTGGGGGATTTGAGAAAGTTAGCAAGGATGATCGTTAACCCAGAGGCTTTCAGAGCCAAGCACGGTGGTTTGCTACCACTGTTAAGAGTCCATGTGATTAAGGGGATCATGGACGCGCTCATTCAATTCTACGATCCGGTTTATCACTGTTTCACATTCCCGGATTACCAGCTAGCACCAACGCTGGAGGAGTATTCTCATCTGGCTGATTTACATATCACAGATCGAGCTCCATTTTCTGGACTGGAAGAAATTCCAAAGAATCAGACTATTGCAAGAGCAATTCATTTGGACGAGTCTGAGGTCCGGACTCACATGACCACTAAGGGTGGCACCCAAGGTTTGCCAGCCCAGTTCCTGACCAAGAAAGCTTTGTACTTTGCTAGTATAGGGAACATGACTGCTTTTGAAAGCATCTTTGTCTTGCTCACCTACGGATTATTTTTGTTTCCCAACATCAATAACTTCGTCGATATCAACGCTATTAAGGTTTTCCTCATTGGAAACCCTGTGCCGACTTTGCTCGCAGATGTGTATCATTCTGTACACTTGGGAAATTTGTACAGCCGAGGGGAGATCACATGTTGTGTACCTTTGCTTTACAAATGGTTTATCTCTCACTTGCCCAAGACTGCTACTTTTTGGGATTGTAAGAGTGTCTTACGTTGGTCGCAGAAGATCATGTCCCTCACCAACTCTGATATAGATTGGTGCAATAGGATTTATGAGGGAATCAGAATCATTGACCGTTGTGGAAACTTCCCCAGCGTACCCCTCATAGGAACTAAAGGAGGAATCAACTATCATCCGATATTAGGTCTTCGTCAATTTGGATACCCGATGAGACACATCCCACTGGGTGTTCATCTGGAAGGTCTTTTCTTCAAAGAAGGAGAAAGTGACAGAGCACTAAAGATGGAAATAGTACAAGCTTGGAAACATGTTCATAAGAAAGGACGAGAGTCTCTGGGAAAACTGGACTGTGTCTCGGTGGAGCCTTATCTCCATTGGGTACAAACTAGAGCTCTCAAGCTAAAGATGCCTTATCCTCGTTACGAAATTCTTCCGCCGAGGGAAATTGTCATGTACTTCATGACGGAAACTGAAAGGCTTCAGGTTACTCTCAACAAAGTTCAAAAGGAAAGAAGATCTTGGAAGAACAAGTACCGCACCCTCGACGTAGAGTGTATCCAAATACAGCAATTACTGAAAGAGAAAGATGCTCTGATTGAAATTTTGGAGCAGCATGCTGTAGAGAATCAAGATGACCAAAGGAATTTGCTCGCTCCTTTCACCTGGCAAAGGAATGACAACCCGACAACGGCTCAAGCGCCCCAGTCAAAGAAGAGGACTCGGGACCCATTAGTTTAGGTTTCTGTTTCTGCACTTTGTAATCTACTGTATTTCCATTTCTGTAATCCTTTAGAATTCAATAAAAAGGGGTTTCCCCACTGTTTGATATTTGCAATCTAATTGTCGAAGTTTATTTTAATTAAACCTAAAAACAATTAATATAATCATTGCATTCATCATTCTCACATCGCGTATTCTCCTTACCTACGAATCTCACGTTTGTGTCTCGATTCTAGAGTCAAACTGTCTCATTCGTATAATACTCGGGCCAATTGTCAGAAAAATATGGATGATCTTAAGGAAGAAAACAGAGAGTTGAAAGAAGAGATCGACGCTCTGAGAGAGGATATGAGAAAGCTTCGTAACGACATGCAAGCCATGGCAGAAGCTCAGCCACAAAGAACTGTGATCTCAGAGATCACCTCAACGCCCATCATAGAAAAGTATGATCCTAGGTATCAGATGCCGAAAGATCGTCCTTGGGGCATGCCTGTTAACTATATCCCGGAAGGATATGTTCCGCCGATCACTGAAGATCAGGGAATCGCAACAGAAGCCGCTGGGCCTGAAAGTTACAAACTTCGGGAAAGCGAAGATGCTAGGGGCATACTGAAGACTCCAGAAGGTTACAAACTTCGGGAAACGCCAAGACTTACTGCCGTAGTCACGGTACCACCCCCTGTGGTGTACACTATCTTGGAAGGGCAGATTCCACCAACACCTTTTGGTAAGAAGGAAACTAGGTTTGACAGAATGGATGAACTCCAGGAGCGGTTCCTGGAAATGCAGAAAGAGCTGCAAGCCATTCGTGGTCAGGATCTATTTGGAAAGGACGCCGCAGACCTCTGCTTGGTCCCAAATGTAAAAGTCCCGCACAAGTTCCAAGTGCCCGACTTTGAAAAATACAAGGGTAACTCTTGCCCTCAGAGCCATCTGGTGATGTACGCTCGGCGGATGTCAGCTCAGACGGAGAATCAGGACCTGCTAATTCACTACTTCCAGGATAGTTTAACCGGTGCCGCACTCAAATGGTACATGGGTTTAAACCGTACTACGATCAGTACATTCAGAGATCTTGGTACTGCCTTCGTCCAACAATACAAGTACAATTTGGACATGGCACCCGACAGAGATCAACTCAGATCAATGTCGCAAAAGGACAAGGAAACCTTTAAGGAGTATGCTCAAAGGTGGCGTGAAATTGCCGCTCAAATTTGTCCACCTCTTGAGGAAAAAGAAATGACAAAAATCTTCTTAAAGACCTTAAGCTCATTTTACTACGGCCGAATGGTCGCCAGTGCACCCAGTGATTTGACCGAAATGGTCGGCATGGGTGTACGTCTTGAGGAAGCCGTCCGAGAAGGACGTTTGGTAAAAGACACTGGATCGATGAGTGGTACTAAAAAATATGGTGGTGCTCTCCCTAAGAAAAAAGAGCAAGATATTGGGAATATCTCTCTCGGAAAGCAAAGGCGACGTTATCAGCCAGTAGCAGCTGTTACTCCTGCTATCGGCCCCGCGCCTGTTCCTATGTATCAACTTTAGATTGCGCAGAGCCAACCTGACCAACAAAGGACACAACAGCCTCTTCAGCAGGCTCGTCCTCCATATAACAACAACCGTACAACACAGCCACCAGGATTTGATCCTATACCCGTAGCGTACGCAGAGCTGTTTCCGTTACTGCTGGCTAAGGGGCACATTCAGACTAAGTCTCCCCTTTCAGTTCCGGAAAATTCGCCTTTCTGGTTTAAAGGAGATCAAACATGCCCTTATCATCAAGGAGGTTCAGGGCATAACATTGAGACTTGTCTCAATTTCAAATCCGACGTGCAAAAGCTTGTTAGGAGCGGGCTCTTATCTTTCAAAGATACGAATCCCAATGTTCTTACGAACCCGCTGCCTCAACACGAGAAAGCTGCAGTCAATCTGATTGAGAAAGAGACTAACAATGTCTATCAAATTCACGATGTACTCTTATTGGGGACCAATCTGGTCAAGATGCATTGTAGACAGAGTGGATATGGCCATGTGCCACCTCATAATTATCACCAGTGTGATGTCTGCTCTAAAGATAACCAAGGATGTTCGGTAGTGCAATCAGCTCTACAGGAACAAATGGATCTCGGATGGATCTAGGAGCACCGAGTTCGTGGAGTTAACATGGTTTACACGAATTCCAACATCATTCAAAATCACGACATCCGTGCGATGAATGTCAACTTGGTGGCGATGCACTCAAGGCAAAGCCAGTATCATAATCTGCCGCGGCACGATTACAGTTCCTGTCTGATTTGCTCGGTAAACAAACAGGGATGCTCTTTCATACAAGAGGCCCTCCAGCGTCAGATGGATCTTGGATGGATCCAAGACTACCATGATAGGAACTCCTATCAAATCAACATGGTTCAGATCTTTGACATTCGCGTGATGAATACCAATCTGGTAGAGTTACATGCTGAGCAGGTCCGACTCGGATTCTTAATATCACATGATTATCAAAACTGTAAAGCAGGTTGCGAAAACGATCGAGGTTGTACCCTTGTCCAGGAGGCACTTCAGCACTTGTTAAATCACTGGTGGATGCCAACTTATATGGACGAAGATACTCAGCAGATTAGTATCAATCACAGGAATCCTACTCGTCGTCAAAGTCAGGATGTCCGATCAATGGAAGATAACCTAGTGAGGTTACATTGCATTCAAAGTGGGCGTGGCCAGGTGCCACCACACAACTATGACAGTTGTAGCGTCTGTTCAGAAAGTAACCAAGGGTGTTACCTTGTGAGAGCAGCTCTTCAGGGTCAGGTCGATCATGGAGAAATTCATCCATATCCAGGTTCAGGACCCATCATTTGGTCGCCGAACTACCTTGCCGAGCAAGTTGAGGATGTTGTCACGATCTCTGGTCATCACAGGACCAGGGATGTTTTTGCCATCATCCCTCTACTTGACGAATCTAGAGTTCCCAACCGGGAACGAATCAAGGTTACTTATGATGGTCAGAAAAATCAGAAGGTTCCCATAGTCATCTATCTGCCGGGGCCACTACCGTATGAATCAGCTAAGGCAATCCCTTACAAATACGGTGCAATGACAATTGAAAATGGAAAGGAAATTCCATTACCCTCCGTCGTGAATATTACAGACGTCAGTCGTGTAACACGGAGTGGTAGAATCTTCAACCGAGGGGTTGGAGAAGCTAACAAAGAAAAGGAACTTCAGGCAGAAATTCCTGATCCGCCAGTCGGTCAATCTAGTAATCCTGACTTTTCAAAAGACAAAGATGAGATGTTAAAGCTCATCCAAAGGAGTGAATATAACATCGTTGATCAACTGTTACAGACTCCTTCAAAGATCTCAGTATTATCACTGTTACTCAGTTCAGAAGCCCACAGGGAGGCTCTACAGAAAGTCTTGGAGCAAGCCTTTGTGGAACAAGATGTAACAATCAGACAGTTCGATAGTATTGTCTCTAACATCACTTCCTGCAATAATTTGGGATTTAGTGATGAGGAATTACCTGAAGAGGGTCGCCGTCATAACATGGCGCTCAATATCACAGTTAACTGCCAGGGCGATGCTTTAGCCAACGTACTGGTAGACACAGGGTCAACCCTGAATGTTATGCCGAAGTCCACCTTGATGCAATTATCATTCAAGGGCCCTCCGATGAGAGTCAGCGAGGTCATCGTCAAAGCATTCGACAGATCCAGAAAAACAGTTATCGGCGAAGTTAATCTTCCCATAACTATTGGTCCTCACACTTTCCAAATCACTTTCCAGGTCATGGACATCCGGGCAACATACAGTTGTTTATTAGGAAGACCTTGGACACATCAGGCTGGAGCGGTTACTTCAACCCTGCACCAAAAGCTAAAGTTCATCAAGAACGATCAACTTGTCACGATTTGTGGGGAACAAGCCTTGCTTGTGAGTAACCTATCATCATCTACTTGTGTGGAACCCGAGGAGGTTATTGGAACTCAGTTCCAAGCACTATCGGTGAGCAAGAACGATCAGCTCAAAGAAGGAACTTCAATTTCTTCATACAAAGATGCTATCAAAGCGGTCGAGAGTACCGATACGACAGGATGGGGACGGCTTGTCGTTCCTATTGACAATAAAACAAAGAAGGGTCTTAGTTTTTCTGCAACCTGTACCCAGACAGCCGCCAACAATGAAAGTCTTCATCCCCTTCAAAACTTCTTCCACAGTGGAGGTTTTCTTCACCCAGTGTCTCAGACAGTTCATGCTATCAATGAGGAAGATCCCTCTGACACGGATGAAGAATAGAAGTCCTACCTTAACAAGGACGGCTATATGTCTCAGGAAGAGGTGCCTATGCCTTTTTGCTTTCCTACATAAAGTCTGAGATTTATACCAAGATCAGATGTCGAACTGATATACGGAGGTTGTGATCCGGAAGGATGCCGTGCTCCGCCAAATTCATTAGAGGAAGACACTCTGATGAAAGACAACTTTGACCGCAATTACTATGGCCAGATGGATGGTCTGCCAATGTGGCAACTTTACCCAGGAGACTTGGGGCCAGAAAGTCAGCCGAACAATGAAACTCAGCTGAGCGTCATTGAACAGAATACCTGTGTCCCCGCTATGTCATGGGATCAACACTCAGGTCATTCAGAAACTACTCAACATGAAGATGAATTCGCAATGTTTGCAGGACTAGAATTCATCAACTATGCTTTTCCCGAGGTCAACGTCATCGAGAGAAATGACTTCTCCAGTTCCAAAGAAGTTTGGGACACTCTGGGACAACCAAGTGGAAAATACGACTATATGGTTAAGTACACTGCTCCCGAAAGCTCTCGTATCAGGCTCGAAGATATCCAGTCAACTGGATGGGGAGATACATCTGAGAGCACCAATGCTATGCAAAATGCAACAGAGGAATCCTCCTACGACAATTTTGCCTGGGAGACAGATTCCAATGATCCTACTCCACCAGAAATCAGCGTCATTTCTGAAGACAAATCAAGGAAGGTTCCAGACTTTGTGATTCACCGAGGAGTTCGCCGCCAGTGGGTTGCTGTCGAGGTTTCGAAGGTCATTCGTCGGTCAAAGTAATTGCCATCTTTAACCTTTCACCCTGCCCAGGTGAAACGGATGTTTTGATAGGGCTCGCTTTTTGTAAATTTCCCTCTTCGCTTTGCCCAGAGCGAGTGAGTTTTGTTTTATAGGGATGTAGTTTCAAGATTCGACTTGTTCATTAATAAAATAACGTCGTTCTGTAATTTTCGCATTAATTGTTGTTTTCTCTTTTTGCTTTTTCAGAAAATGGTAATCCTAAAAAAAAAACATTCAATCATAAAAACAAGCAGTAAAACCAATACACTACACACACTTACATTTTCTCTATCTCTTCTAAACACGAATCATCACGTCATGCAGATTGCTTATTTTATACCCTATTGAAACATACGATCCGATGCCTTCTTCCAACTTTGAGTTCCCGGTATTCGAGGCTGAAGAAGAAAATGACGACGAAATTCCAGAAGAGATCTCCCGACTACTCAGACAAGAGGAAAGGTCCATTGAACCTCACAAAGAGCCGTTGGAAATGGTAAACTTGGGTTCAGAAAAAGAGAGAAAAGAAATCAGGATCGGAGCATTGCTCAGTCCAACTGCCCGAGAGGGTTTGATAAAGCTTCTCAAAGAATTCCCCGATGTGTTCGCTTGGTCCTATCAGGATATGCCAGGGTTGGATACCAGCATCGTGGAACATCACTTACCGTTGAGATCGGAATGTCCGCCAGTAAAGCAAAGGTTGAGACGCACTCACCCGGACATGGCCATCAAAATCAAAGAGGAGGTACAGAAACAGATCGACGCGGGTTTCCTCGCTACATCTGAATATCCTCAATGGTTAGCCAACATCGTACCCGTTCCCAAAAAGGACGGAAGGGTCAGAATGTGTGTTGCTAACAGAGATCTGAACAAGGCAAGTCCAAAGGACGACTTTCCTTTACCACACATTGACATGCTGGTTGACAGCACAACAAAGTTCAAAGTATTCTCCTTCATGGATGGATTCTCGGGCTATAATCAAATCAAAATGGCGCCGAAAGACATGGAGAAAACTTCGTTCATTACCCCATGGGGTACCTTTTGTTACAAGGTAATGTCGTTCGGTTTGAAGAATGCCGGGGCAACCTATCAAAGGGCCATGACTACTCTGTTTCATGACATGATACACAAAGAAATCGAGGTATATGTCGATGATTTGATTGCAAAATGAAGAACAGAGGATGAGCACGTTGAACATCTGTCAAAATTGTTCGAACGTCTAAGAAAATTCAAGCTCCGCTTGAATCCCAACAAGTGCACCTTCGGTGTCCGTTCGGGGAAATTACTAGGGTTCATCGTCAGCCAGAAAGGAATTGAAGTTGATCCTGACAAGGTCAAGGCCATTCAAGAAATGCCTTCTCCGAAAACTGAAAAACAAGTCAAAGGATTCCTGGGACGTTTGAACTACATCTCCAGATTCATATTCCTTATGACCGCCACGTGTGCACCGATTTTCAAGTTACTCAAAAAGAACCAGGATTGCGTTTGGTCAGAAGACTGCCAAACTGCCTTCGACAGTATCAAGGAATATCTGTTGAATCCTCCGATTCTATCACCTCCAGTGGAAGGAAGACCACTGATCATTTACCTCACAGTCCTAGAGGACTCAATGGGATGTGAACTTGGCCAACAAGACGAAACTAAACGGAAAGAGTCTGCCATTTACTATCTAAGCAAGAAATTTACCGACTGCGAGACTCGGTACACAATGCTTGAGAAAACTTATTGCGCTTTGGCTTGGGCAGCCAAACGTCTTCGCCAGTACATGATTTGTCATACTACTTGGTTGGTCTCCGAAATGGATCCAATCAAGTACGTTTTCGAAAAACCCGCTCTCACGGGAAGGATTGCCCGTTGGCAGATGTTACTATCAGAATATGACATAGAGTACCATGCTCAGAAAACCGTTAAAGGAAGTATTTTAGCCGATCATTTGGCTCATTAACCGATTGACGATCAAGAATCAATCGGGTTTGACTTCCCAGACGAAGATGTCATGTATCTAAAGATGAAAGATTACGATGAACCGCTACCCAGTGAAGGGCCAGAACCAGGTTCCCAGTGGGGACTTATCTTTGACGGAGCAGTCAATCATTATGGAAACGGAATTGGGGCAATCATTGTTACCCCTCAGGGTTCCCACATTCTTTTCACTGCCAGACTTACGTTTAAATGTACGAACAATGAGGCCGAATACGAAGCATGTATTATAGGTCTCGAAGAAGCGATTGATTTAAGGATCAAAAGCTTGGACGTATACGGCGACTCAGCGTTGGTTATCAATCAGATAAAAGGAGATTGGAACACATACCAATCAGGATTGATTCCTTACAAAGACTATGCAAGGAGGTTGTTACCCTTCTTCAACAGAGTCGACTTTCATCACATCCCTCGTGATGAGAATCACATGGCTGATGCATTGGCCACTCTCTCTTCCATGATTAGTGTAGGTCAATGGAATGACATACCTAAGATTGACGTTATGCGCCTTGAACGGCCCGCTTACATCTTCACGATTGAAGCAGTCATAAACGACAGACCTTGGTATCACGATATCAAATGCTTCCTTCAGAAACAAGAGTACCCATCTGGGACACTCAGAAAAGACAGAAAGACCCTCAGAAGATTGGCTGGAAACTTCTTCCTGAGCGGTGACACTCTTTATAAGAGAAATTTTGACATGGTCTTGCTCCGATGCGTCGACAGACCAGAAGCAGACGTGCTCATGAAAGAAATTCATGAAGGATCCTTTGGCACTCATGCCAACGGACACACAATGGCGAGAAAAATTCTCAGGGTCGGGTATTATTGGTTGACCATGGAATCCTACTGCTACAAGTACATGAGGAGGTGTCACAAGTGTCAGATATACTCCGACAAAATTCATGTACCGCCATCACATCTCAAAGTTCTTTCTTCCCCGTGGCCTTTTTCCATATGGGGAATCGATATGATTGGTATGATTGAGCCCAAGGCTTCAAACGGACATCGGTTCATCCTGGTAGCCATTGACTATTTCACCAAGTGGGTCGAAGCAGCGTCATTCGCCAATGTAACCCGACAAGTGGTGGTCCGATTTATCAAAAACAATATCATCTGCCGTTATGGTGTTCCAAGCGAGATCATTACTGATAATGGATCTAACTTGAACAAAAAGATGATGAAAGAGTTATGCACAGAGTTCAAGATCGAACACCATAACTCATCTCCCTACCGACCCAAGATGAACGGAGCGGTAGAAGCGGCTAACAAGAACATCAAGAAGATCGTTCAAAAAATGGTTGTAACCTATAAAGATTGGCACGAGATGCTACCCTTTGCTCTTCATGGTTATCGCACATCTGTCCGCACTTCAACAGGGGCTACCCCTTTCTCTCTAGTATATGGCATGGAGGCAGTGCTTCCCATAGAAGTAGAGATCCCGTCAATCAGGGTATTGATGGAAGCTAAGCTCACCGAAGCTGAATGGTGTCAAAATTGACACGATGAACTGAACCTGATCGAAGAAAAGAGAATCACGGCACTATGCCACGGTCAGTTGTATCAACAAAGAATGAAGAGGGCGTTCGACAAAAAGGTTCGGCCTCGTGTCTTCAGGAAAGGAGACCTCGTGCTCAAGAAGATACAATCATTTCTCACTGACTCTCGGGGTAAATGGACCCTAAATTATGATGGCCCCTATGTGGTCACGAAAGCTTTCTCAGGCGACGCCTTGAGACTTGCAACCATGGACGGAGAGGAATTTGCCTACCCCAAGAATGTTGATGTAGTCAAGAAATACTTCGCCTAAACTAAAAAAAAAAATCTCGGTGGATTGAAAACCCGAAAGGGCGGTCCAGGCAAAAGTTAGAGACATGAAAAAAAATCATCCCGATGGATTGGAAATCTCATAGTACAATCCAGGAAAAAGTTAGGGATAATGGCAAGTAACTATGTTCAACCGAGGCAAGTCCCTCAGCAGTAGTTACATCATCTATCGGAGGAAATCTCCAGTCAAAGGTCATCTTCGACAGAAGCTCAGGATGCCCCGAATTCAAAGTTGGTAGAAGGATAGTGGTCGTTATGTTTCAACGTAGCCCTTTTCCCTGTAAATTACCATTTTCTAACTTTGTATATACTCTTTGGAATCACGCGTTTGGCTGATCTCCATCTTATCAATAAAATTTGAGCCCTTGTGCTTTTGTTTGTAATTCTTGCTTGTTTTGGCTTTATAGAACGACGTTGTTTAAACTTAATCAGCGATTCTTGAAATAAAACAAAAATGAATTTACTTGTTAAAACTTTTTCTGCTTTTAAAATAAAGATGGCAATTTCTTTTGACTGTTGAACATCAGAAGAACATCGATCGCTTCTCCCGAAGTAAGCGAACTTCAAAGTGCAGAATCAAAGTACTCCTTCTAAGCTAGTATGCCTGAATGAAGGGATCAACTATGTCAGAGACCTTGTTTCGTCTGACATCCTCGGCCGAGTTCTCATCTCCTAAGCCCGATCAACATAGCTCCCAACGAGACTATCTCTCCTAAGCAAGGTGGAATTTCTATTTTGAATCAACGGTACTTCTTCGCCCCGCGATGGCCGAGTATTCAATTGTGTTCATCCATTAGTCTGTATGTCGCGTCTGTTTTGTCAGCATATACATACATACTTCATGCATTTTTTATTTGCATTTACATTTCATATTGCATCACTATCACTTGAGTCGGTCTTCTCCCCTAGTGATAAACAGTTTTCTCAATCGAGTTTGTCAGTTCTTTCCTCGTCAGGAAGTGTTGCGTCTGCACAATCTCGCCACCAGTGTATCTTTAGATCAGAGTCGGCACTTGGCCACTTTGATAACTTGAACCTCTGAAAAGCCAGAGAAAACTCTCAATAAACATCACTCTTCGCCATTGAAGAAGATATCCTTGCTTTCCCGGATTAAGGAAAATCCACGGAGAAAGCCTCGTGATCAGAGATTCGGCAGTACATCAGTATTTCTCCGAAAAGTCGTTGATGAAAAGGTCATCGACACCTCAAAATTGGACCCCATCATATGGCGTTTCTCCGGGAAGATCCCGAGAAAAGTATGATGAAAGATCCCAAATGAAAACAGTCTCTCAAGAGACTCGCTTTCCCCAGTAGAAACAAATGGCGTCTCCAACAGAGAAGTTTGTACAACTCTACAACTCAGACGACTGGGTTCCCCAGCAAGTCTGATAACAAAACTTTTTCCACTCAAATGGCATCTCCCCAGGAAAATTCGGCGAGAAGTTTGAAGGAAAGCCGCTACGAATAGCGTCCCTTGTCAGTAAAGTTTATTGACAAAAGAAACTAAGACCGGTTCCTTGGTATGAAACCAGGATCGAGGGGAAGTTTAAATCAGAAACTAAGACCAGTTCCTTGGTAGGAAACCAGGATCGAGGGGAAGTTGACAAAAAAGAAACTAAGACCAGTTCCTTGGTAGGAAACCAGGATCGGGGGGGAGTTTAAATCAGAAACCAAGACCAGTTCCTTGGTAGGAAACCAGGATCGAGGGGAAGTTTATTTCATCAGAAACTAAGACCAGTTCCTTGGCTGAAGACCAGGATCGAGGGGAAGTTTACCTTTTCTAAGCATCATTACTTAGCTAAAGAAGATGAATGCGTAAGCTACCATTCATAATCACCATCAAAATTTTGGATATTCCGATATTTAATCCTTTTGCACCCCGAATGCTCGAATCCCTTTGTCATTCACACCTTCGGGTCCAAGAAGATTAAATAGGGGCATCTGTAATACCCCAATTTTTGACCACTTAGATTTCCCATCATTGTGAAAATCATCATCACAATATGGATGAACCATCATGCTTCATCAGTCTCCCCAAAGATGGGTGAGCATCCAATACAATCAAAATTAGGGTTTCAAGCCCTCTCTGAGCTTTAGACAAAGGATCAATCAAGAAATGACATGATCTTCAACTTGTCTAATCTCTCAAACATCCACAATGGATCAAAAAGGACTCCCACTTCAAGGATTAAGCACAAGGCTGCTCCCTTCTAGGTGGATCAAGTCTCAAGATCGACAGTGTCACCAAATTAGGGTTTTGGTCGACCAGGGCCTCCAGATGGAAATTTTCATCTGGGCACAAGGCAATGATCCAAAACATGACCTAATATGCTTCATGGAACCTCATTAACCCATGCATCAAGTCAATTTTGCCTCAGGGGATGCATTCATCAAAAATCAGGAATTAGGGTTTCTTGACCTAATTCACCCCTAAGTTGACCTTTGGGACAAACCATGAACCAAGACCTCAAGAGATGATTTGAGGGTCTCTAATACACCATATTGGTCCATTTGGAACAATGGATTGATCCAAGAAGCTTGAGCAACAAGTCTCAATTTCATCTGCACCACAATTAGGGTTTTAAGGGAAAAGTCAACTGTAACTTTGACTTTTGACCAAGGCATGCTCCCAAACCCTAATACATGATTGAATATACCCTATGACACCCATGGAACATGTCCATCAAGTTTGATTTAGGTCAAGGACATGATTTCCTGAAGAATTGCACAGTTTGGAATTCATCTGATAAAAAGTCAACTGTGCACAAAAGTCAACTTTGACTTTTTGAGATTTTTCACCAAAATGGATTTTTAACCCTAAAATGATGTTAATGTGTGATTTGAATCATCATTCATCAAGAAAAATCAAGAAAAGTGAGATAACTTGTAAAAGGGGTAACCATAAAACTTAGAAATTTTTCTAAGTTAAAAATAAAGTGGCAAAGGTACCAACTTTGGAGGACCATAACTCCTAAACCACAAGGCCATTTTTTCTCATCCAAATATGGATTTGTAGCCCTCACTATCACCTACAAAAACTTCAACTACAAGTCATTCCAATTCATTAAGGATTTTGAGTTATGGAGTGATCAAAGTGGCTGAAAAGTGAAAATGTCACTTTTTCCAACACTTAGTGAAATTTTCACTAAGTCAGAATTCTGCTTTACTTTTTGCCAAATGTAGGGGGATTTGTCACTTGGAATCAAAAGAGATCAAAACCAAACTTGTTCAAACAGTTGTTGTATCATGTAAGAGCTTTCCAAAATGGCCAAGAACATTGCCAAATTCAACCTACATCATGAGATACAACATTGGCAAGTTGCCTTGCTGAAATCTGTCAAAGCAAGGCAGAATTTGCATTTTGGCTCGATTTGCCAAAATCAACCAATTGCAATTGCTCCAATCCACTTGGACACCTCAGAGGATTGAATCCAAAGGGGACAATCACTGAGCCAAGCCTCCAAGGTCCAAGGAACAAAGAATAGCATATTGAACCTAGAATGGCCAAAATAGGGACAAGACTTCAAATTTGGAATGAGGCATTCAATGGAACCATCAAGGTGGCATGGACTGAGCCATTCTCATCTGAAATCAGTCAAGACTTATCCAAGACCAAGGGGACCAAAGCTCTGTGCCCTAACCTCTAGTCAATGGCTAGAGGAGACTTTCATTTCCATTGGCCAACATTGAGGAAACCTACTTACCAGCTGCCATGTACTATTCCTTGCAAAACAAACTTGCTCTACTATAAATAGAGCTCAATTGTGGTCAGTTTGAGTACACCAAAGCCATCTAACAGATGCTTTCCTCAAAATCTCTTTCTCTTGGCAAAAATGCCTTTCTTAGCAAGGTAGCTATCGGGTTTTGAGTTTGAGAGCAATTCTGCACAAACCAATCACTCACACACCTCACATACATCACATATGAGCTGATCAAACACTCACATAACATCTAAAACATCAAAATCTCAAAATCACTTGCCATCCACACAAGTTTGAAGTGAAGTTGCAGCTGAGATGCCATAAACTGATCCAGTCCATTTCAATTCAATCCAAGTGTTCAAACACACTCCATATGGTGTAGGGAAGCTGTCCAGATCATCACAACTTGTCTGTAACACCTCCAACTCAAAATCACATCTGCTCTTGCTGTCACGACTTGAAGGTAAGCCTAAACTTGGGCATCTCTCAATCTATGCATATTTCCTCGCACAATAATTTGGCCATATGTTCATAATCATGCATGGAATGTTTTCCCTTAATTAATTGCATTGTTTGAATCGTGTATCAAAAATCCTAGCCTTCATGCAGAAATTAGGGTTCTTGAGGTTTCTTCGTGATTTCTTGTTGTATGTTTAATTTAAATGAAATTAAAGTACATAGACATGATCGTGAGGTTGAGGCGAGCATAATGATATGTGGATTGCATGTTATAATTACGTATTCAGTGAGATTGGATGGAAAATGCAAATCTGGGCAAACTGAAAAAACGCGCGTGTTCTTGGTGTTGTTCTTGGCGCCATTTTCAGATTTTCAAATATTTGTATTTTGTGATTTTGTTTAATTGATTCAAAAATTAACTTCTCTCTGAGTTTTAATGATTTTGAGTTGATTCTTTTTTTAATAATTCACAAAAATGTTAAAATATTTTATTTTATCAAAAAATCCCAAAAATATTATTTATTTCATATAATTGATATTTTTGCAAAGAATTAATATTTTAATTGTTTTTGGCATTTTAAATATTTTTTCTACATTGATTTTGCAACTTTTAATGCTTTCTAATTATTTTGTAGGTCAATACTTAATTTTTGAAGCATTAATCCAAGATCACAATTTGTTTTCCATGTGTTAAACAATTTTTGATCTTTTTAATTGAATTTTTATTCAATTAAATACATTTTGAAAACAAATTAGGGTTTTGGATTAATTCAACCCTCATAAATCATTTTCAAAACTTTTTGGGCCTCTTGAGAGAGTGTAAGACCCATCCCCCCTTGTACAAAAACTTTTTGGGCCTCACACATTGTATAAGTCCCTCTGTACAAGTAAACGGCGCGATCGTCGCCCGTTTAAAAATAAAAATTATCTGGGCCTCTCCTCGAGCTATAAGACCCATTCAAACCTCTTTGGGCCTCCATTAGAGTGTAAGACCTAATCCCCCTTTTAACCAAAACATTTTGGGCCTCACTGATTGTATAAGTCCCTCTGCGTTAAAAGAAAACCTCGGCGCGATCGCCATTTTTAAACGAAAAATCATTTGGGCCTACCCTCGTGTTATAAGCCCCACTCTTTTTCCTTTAAACCTTTTTGGGCCTCTTGAGAGAGTGTAAGACCCATCCCTTTGTACAGAAAACCATTTTTGGGACACAGTCACTTGTATAAGTCCCGCTGTACAAATCCAAACAGTGCGCTCACTGATAAAACTCTGGGCCTCTCCTTGAGCTGTAAGCCCCAAATCTTTCTTTTTCAAAGCACTTTCTCCTTTGATTTTGAATATACTATTGTTTTCAATCTTTCTTTGTTGAACAACTAACCAAACAGCATGGAAGCTCTACAACCGAGTAAGTGGTTATCGCTTTCATTTACTGCTTTCATATTATAAACTGTATTGTGGGGCTGCTCACTGTAAGTCTCCTTTCATAAGCTCATATCTACTGTGTAATAATAGTATAGATATTTCGAGTATCCCCGGCAACTACGTCTAGAACTAGGTGACGCCGTTTCATTTATTCGTAGAAATAGACGCCTAGATCCCCAATAGGAGCACCAGATACAGTCTTCTCTTCGGCTGTCCTCCTTAGGAATCGTCAAGAAATTCTATCCCCCAGAGATGAATTATTCTCGGTGAAACTTCTCTTGAATTTCTTCAAACCGCCGAACGGTTCGGACTCTCTCTAAAAGTTAAAGTTGCTGGATAGTAAACCTCGCACGTTTACCAGTGGTTTTAACTCTAAAAGAGTTTTCCTGAACTTTTCTTTGGTTTGGGACCCACGGGCTTCTTAAAAGCATCGGCCTCCTCTTGAGCATCGTACAAGGACCCACAGGCTTCCTAAAAGCAACCCCGCCTCCTCTTGGGCATTATTCAAGGACCCTACGGCTTCTTAGAAGTATTCACAGCCTCCTCTTAGGCTTCGTATAATGATCTCTTCCTCCGGGAATGATAGCCTCCTCTTGGGCTTCGTACAAGGACCCGTCGGCTTCTTAAAAGTTTCCAGCCTCCTCTTGGGCTTCGTACAAATTGTCCCGACGACCTCCTAGAGGTATAGGAACAGAACCTAGTCATCCTCATAGAACAGTCCTTTCATAGAGTCTACTACTGTTTCTTAAAGCATAGTACCGAAGATAAAACTCTAGACACGGACAGTCTAACTTCCTTGAGTCTGAAAGACATTCTCAAGCACCCTTCGTTAAATAGGAAGGAAACCCGCAGACTCGGACAGTCTCAATACCCTTTGGATTTCCCGTTTCCTCAAAGAGAAGGAAATACCCCTGATCCTCAAATTAAATCCCTGAGTACAGTGTTGCTCATATAAGAACTGATTTTCTCTTTTAAATCAGTATATTGGATCTGTCACTCAACTGAAACAGTTACAATAGCCTCCAGCTCGGGCTTCGTACGAGATACCAAAATTCTCCCCAGTGGAGTCAAAACAACCTTTTCGCCTCTCTCTCAGGCTTTGTATGAGACACAAAAGATTCCCTCGTTGAGTCAATCACCCCTTTTTTGCCTCCATCCCGGGCCTCGTACGAGATATAAATCCCTTAAGCAAGAGTCGAACTCTTTGCTAGCCTCCTCTTAGGCTTTGTATAACGATATGCCCCACTGGGTCAAAAACCTTTAGCCTCTCTCTCGGGCTTTGTACGAGACACAAAATAGCCTCCTCTTAGGCTTTGTATAATGATTTTCCTAGCGGAAATTAGCCTCCTCTTAGGCTTTGTATAAGAAAACCACTGGTTGATCCAATCAACCTTTTAGCATCAAAGTTGTGCCTCGTTCACAGTACAAACATCAACAAACTCCTTTCCCTTCATCTAATCGCTGTAAGTGGCAAGCCTCTGGATCATCTATATCCATGCCACTGTCCCTCTTTTAGCATGAGAAATTCCTAAGGAAAGATGGCATTGCTCTACACTGAGTTAAAGTCTTCTCCTTCAGGTTAAAACCCTTTCTTCGGAAATTATGGCATTGCTCGGATCCGCGTATCCTAGTTAAAGTAATTCTCCTTCTCCCCTCTTTAGAGATGACAAATTCTCTCTAAAGTCGAGGTCTTTCAGCTTCACATCTTGGGCTTTGAACAAGATACAAATAGACCTTCAGCTTCACATCTTGGGCTTTGAACAAGATACAAATCACCTTTCGCTTCACGTCTTGGGATTTGAACAAGACACCAAAACACCCATTTCCTCCCATAGAATAGGAGGAACTACGAACGCTCTGATTTCCCTGTTTCGGTAAACGGGAATACGTAGGCATAAGATCGAAAGAAAAGATCTTAGCGAGCGCAATCAACAAAAAACCCAAATCCCATCAATTAAAAGCAGTAATTCAAAAGCATCAGTCCTAACATCCTAATCCTTATTCCCCACCAGAAACCCTTTTCCTAGAAAAAAAGAAAGAAAGAACCTGTATTGGCGAAATACGAATAACCAGTACAAAGGCCCCCCTACATTGATAGCATCCGTAACCTAACAGACCGCTGTTTAAATTCAGTATGCAAGCAGGGTTAATTGGAGACATCTATTTCCCTTCCTTATTCAGCTCACAATAGGATAAAAAATGAATCGACCTGTAGTTTTAAGCTCAACCGCAGAGAGCGACCAGCGCTTAAGAACCGCGTCCAAAATCGCTCGCTACAGAAAAGTGGCGCCCACCGTGGGGCCAATTTTTTCTTTCTTACAATTTAAACCTTGGGTAAGTCATTTTCTTGGCGGTGGTCGCTACAGAAAAGTGGCGCCCACCGTGGGGCCCGTTCCTTTCTTTCTACTTCTCTTGTGTGAAAAATTACACAAATGGCGACTCTGCTGGGGAGTCTCCTTTTCTGCCTTAGGGCATCATCCCCGTTTTCTACGGAAAATGGGAACTCTACCGAAGAGAAAGATTGACTATGCTGGTCCATCTCTTAGGCAGGGAACCACAGATTGGGGCTTCCGCCGGGGAACCCATTTCTGTCAGGAACTTAAGAATCGTAGCTTTATAAGTCTAGGATGATTAGGACAAATATATATACTGCTTTTCCTAATTGAATATGTGTTTATTTTTCTGCTACTGGGAATGCGTGTGATGCCGCATGTGGTGAGAATGAGTATACACCTAGAAAAGCCAAACCTTTTTCGTAGTGCGGAAGCTATCGGAAATAGCTGTTACGCGATACTACCCTCATTTGAGGCTGGTGATCTATTCTCGGTGAATGGCGCTTACTCTAAGATTACACACAACTCGCTGGCGATCCGCTTGTTGTTTTGCCTTCCTGGGAGGAGCTGATGATAATGAGTACAGGTACAAAAATCACCTTAGTATAAACCGTTGGGGATGGGTAGAGCCTTGACTTCATGACAACGACCCTCTGACCCCATGTTTTTTCTATGTTTTTGTGTGCTGCATTCATGCATTCATTTAATAAAACATTAAAACATTCAAAAACTTTCTCTTCTAGTCTCTCTGTTTTTCAAATTAAACTAAGACTGTGATTGCAAATATCAGAGAAAAAGATTGCATTAATGGATTTC
The DNA here is from genome assembly GCA_022829125.1 of Lathyrus tuberosus. NCBI lineage: Eukaryota > Viridiplantae > Streptophyta > Magnoliopsida > Fabales > Fabaceae > Lathyrus > Lathyrus tuberosus. Next base: position 8,900,562 of record JALAZF010000081.1, read on the forward strand.
GGTAGAAGGAGAACTCACCAGTATACCTTCAAGGTTCCAAAACTAGGGGATTTGAGAAAGTTAGCAAGGATGGTCGTTAACCCAGAAGCTTTCAGAGCCAAGCACGGTGGTTTGCTACCACTGTTAAGAGTCCATGTGATTAAGGGGATCATGGACGCGCTCATTCAGTTCTACGATCCGGTTTATCATTGTTTCACATTCCCGGATTACCAGCTGGCACCAACGCTAGAGGAGTATTCTCATCTGACTCATTTACATATCACTGATCGAGCTCCATTTTCTGGACTGGAAGAAATTCCAAAGAATCAGACTATTGCAAGAGCAATTCATTTGGACGAGTCTGAGGTCCGGACTCACATGATTACTATGGGTGGCATCCAAGGTTTGCCAGCCCAATTCTTGACCAAGAAAGCTCTGTACTTTGCTAGTATAGGGAACGGGACTGCTTTTGAAAGCATCTTTGTCTTGCTCACCTACGGGTTATTTTTGTTTCCCAACATCAATAACTTCGTCGATATCAACGCTATTAAGGTTTTTCTCATTGGAAACCCTGTGCCGACTTTGCTCGCAGAAGTGTATCATTCTGTACACTTGGGAAATTTGTACAGCGGAGGGGGGATCGCATGCTGTGTACCTTTGCTTTACAAATGGTTTATCTCTCACTTGCCCAAGTCTGCTGCTTTTTGGGATTGCAAGAATGTCTTACGTTGGTCGCAGAAGATCATGTCCCTCACCAATTCCGATATAGATTGGTGTAATAGGATTTATGAGGGAATCAGAATCATTGACCGTTGTGGAAACTTCCCCAGCGTACCCCTCATAGGAACTAAAGGAGGAATCAACTATCACCCGATATTAGCTCTTCGTCAATTTGGATACCCGATGAGACACATCCCACTGGATGTTCATCTGGAAGGTCTTTTCTTCAAAGAAGGAGAAAACGACAGAGCACTAAAGATGGAAATAGTGCAAGCTTGGAAACATGTTCATAAGAAAGGACGAGAGTCTCTGGGAAAACCAGACTGTGTCTCGGTGGAGCCTTATCTCCATTGGGTACAAACTAGAGCTCTCAAGCTAAATATGCCTTATCCTCATTACGGAATTCTTCCGCCGAGGGAAATTGTCATGTACTTCATGACGGAAACTGAAAGGCTTCAGGTTACTCTCAACAAAGTTCAAAAGGAAAGAAGATCTTGGAAGAACAAGTACCGCACCCTCGACGTAGAGTGTATCCAAATACAGCAATTACTGAAAGAGAAAGATGCTCTGATTGAAATTTTGGAGCAGCATGCTGTAGAGAATCAAGATGACCAAAGGAATTTGTTCGCTCCTTTCACCTGGCAAAGGAATGACAACCCGACAACGGCTCAAGCGCCCCGGTCAAAGAAGAGGACTCGGGACCCATTAGTTTAGGTTTCTGTTTCTGCACTTTGTAATCTACTGTATTTCCATCTCTGTAATCCTTTGGAATTCAATAAAAAGGGGTTTCCCCACTGTTTGATATTTGCAATCTAATTGTCGAAGTTTATTTTGATTAAACAAAAAAAACAACAATTAATATAATCATTGCATTCATCATTCTCACATCGCGTATTCTTTTTCCCTACGAATCTCACGTTTGTGTCTCGATTCTAGAGTCAAACTGTCTCATTCGTATAATACTCGGGCCAATCGTCAGTAAAAGATGGATGATCTTGAGGAAGAAAACAGAGAGTTGAAAGAAGAGATCGACACTCTGAGAGAGGATATGAGAAAGCTTCGTAACGACATGCAAGCCATGGCAGAAGCTCAGCTACAAAGAACTGTGATCTCAGAGATCACCTCAATGTCCATCATAGAAAAGTATAATCCTAGGTATCAGATACCGAAAGATCGTCCTTGGGGCATGCCAGTTAACTATATCCCGGAAGGATATGTTCCGCCGATCACTGAAGATCAGGGAATCGCAACAGAAGCCGCTGGGCCTGAAGGTTACAAACTTCGGGAAAGCGAAGATGCCAGGGGCATACTCAAGACTCCTGATGGTTACAAACTTTGGGAGGTGCCAAGACTTACTGCCGTAGTCACGGTACCACCCCCTGTGGTGCACACTGTCCCGGAAGGACAGATTCCACCAACACCTTCTGGTAAGAAGGAAACTATGTTTAACAGAATTCCAGGAACAGTTCTTGGAAATGCAGAAAGAGCTGCAAGCCATTCATGGTCAGGATTTATTCGGAAAGGACGCCGCAGAGCTCTGCTTGGTCCCAAATGTAAAAGTCCCGCACAAGTTCCAAGTGCCCGACTTTGAAAAATACAAGGGTAACTCTTGCCCTCAGAGCCATCTGGTGATGTACGCTCGGCGGATGTCAGCTCAGACGGAGAATCAGGACCTGCTGATTCACTACTTCCAGGATAGTTTAACCGGTGCCGCACTCAAATGGTACATGGGTTTAAACCATACTACGATCAGCACATTCAGAGATCTTGGTAGTGCCTTCGTCCAACAATACAAATACAATTTGGACATGGCACCCGACAGAGATCAACTCAGATCAATGTCGCAAAAGGAAAAGGAAACCTTTAAGGAGTATGCTCAAAGGTGGCGTGAAATTGCCGCTCAAATTTGTCCACCTCTTGAGGAAAAAGAGATGACAAAGATCTTCTTAAAGACCTTAAGCTCATTTTACTATGACCGAATGGTTGCCAGCGCACCCAGTGATTTCACCGAAATGGTCGGTATGGGTGTACGTCTTGAGGAAGCCGTCCGAGAAGGACGTTTGGTAAAAGACACTGGATCGACGAGCGGTACTAAAAAATATGGTAGTGCTCTCCCTAAGAAAAAAGAGCAAGATATTGGGAATATCTCTCTCGGAAAGAAAAGGCGACGTTATCAGCCAGTAGCAGCTGTTACTCCTGCTATCGGCCCCGCGCCTGTTCCTATGTATCAACCTCAGGTTGCGCAGAGCCAACCTGACCAACAAAGGACACAACAGCCTCTTCAGCAGGCTAGTCCTCCATATAACAACAACCGTGCAACACGACCATCAGGGTTTGATCCTATACCCATGTAGTACGTAGAACTGTTTCCGTTACTACTGGCTAAGGGGCACATCCAGACTAAGTCTCCCCTTTCAGTTCCGGAAAATCCGCCTTTTTGGTTTAAAGCGGATCAAACATGCCCTTATCATCAAGGAGGTTCAGGGCATAACATTGAGACTTGCCTCAATTTCAAATCCGACGTGCAAAAGCTTGTTAGAAGCGGGCTCTTATCTTTCAAAGATACGAACCCTAATGTTCTCACGAACCCGCTGCCTCAACACGAGAAAGCTACAGTCAATCTGATTGAGAAAGAGACTAACAATGTCTATCAAATTCACGATGTACTCTTATTGGGGACCAATCTGGTCAAGATGCATTGTAGACAGAGTGGATATGGCCATGTGCCACCTCATAACTATCACCAGTGTGATATCTGCTCTAAAGATAACCAGGGGTGTTCTGTAATGCAAGCAGCTCTACAGGAACAAATGGATCTTGGATGGATCCAAGAGCACCGAGTTCGTGGAGTTAACATGGTTTACACGAATTCCAACGTCATTCAAAACCACGACATCCGTGCGATGAATGTCAACTTGGTGGCGATGCACTCAAGGCAAAGCCAGTATCATAATCTGCTGCGGCACGATTACAGTTCCTGTCTGATTTGCTCGATAAACAAACAGGGATGCTCTTTCATACAAGAGGCCCTCCAGCGTCAGATGGATCTTGGATGGATCCAAGACTACCATGATAGGAACTCCTATCAAATCAACATGGTTCAGATCTTCGATATCCGCGTAATGAATACCAATCTGGTAGAGTTACATGCTGAGCAAGTCCGACTTGGATTCTTAATATCACATGACTATCAAAACTGTAAGGCGGGTTGCGAAAACGATCGAGGTTGTACCCTTGTCCAGGAGGCACTTCAGCACTTGTTAAATCACTGGTGGATGCCAATCTACATGGATGAAGATACTCAGCAAATTAGTATCAATAACAGGAATCCTACTCGTCGTCAAAGTCAGGATGTCCGATCAATGGAAGGTAACCTAGTGAGGTTACATTGTATTCAAAGTGGGCGTGGCCAGGTGCCACCACACAACTATGACAGTGTAGCGTCTGTTCGAAAAGTAATCAAGGGTGTTACCTTGTGAGAGCAGCTCTTCAGGATCAGGTCGATCATGGAGAAATTCGTCCATATCCAGGTTCTGGACCCATCAACTGGACGCTGAACTACCTTGCCAATCAAGTTGAGGATGTTGTCACAATCTCTAGTCATCATAGGACCAGGGATGTTTTTGCCATCATTCCTCTACTTGATGAATATAAAGTTCCCAACCAGGAACGGATCGAGATTACTTATGATGGTCAGAAAAATCAGAAGGTTCCCATAGTCATCTATCTACCGGGGCCACTACCGTATGAATCAGCTAAGGCAATCCCTTACAAATACGGTGCAACAACAATCGAGAATGGAAAGGAAATTCCATTACCCTCCGTCGTGAATATTGCAGACATCAGTCGTGTAACACGGAGTGGTCGAGTCTTCAACCGAGGGGTTGGAGAATCCAACAAAGAAAAGGAACTTCAGGCAGAAATTCCTGATCCACCAGTCAGTCAATCTGGTAATCCTGACTTTTCAAAAGACAAAGATGAGATGCTAAAGCTCATCCAAAGGAGTGAATACAACATTGTTGATCAACTGTTACAGACTCCTTCAAAGATCTCAGTATTATCGCTGTTACTCAGTTCAGAAGCCCACAGGGAGGCTCTACAGAAAGTCTTGGAGCAAGCCTTTGTGGAACAGGATGTAACAATCAGACAGTTCGATAGCATTGTCTCTAACATCACTTCCAGCAATAATTTGGGAATTAGTGATGAGGAATTACCTGAAGAGGGTCGTCGTCATAATATGGCGCTCAACATCACAGTTAACTGCCAGGGCGATGCTTTAGCCAACGTACTGGTAGACACAGGGTCAGCCCTGAATGTTATGCCGAAGTCCACTTTGACGCAATTATCATTTAAGGGCCCTCCAATGAGAATCAGCGAGGTCGTCGTCAAAGCATTCGACGGATCCAGAAAAACTGTTATCGGCGAAGTTGATCTTCCCATAACTATTGGTCCTCACACTTTCTAAATCACTTTCCAGGTCATGGACATCCGGGCAACATACAGTTGTTTATTAGGAAGACCTTGGATACATCAGGCTGGAGCGGTTACTTCAACCCTCCACCAAAAGCTAAAGTTCATCAAGAACGATCAACTTGTCACGGTTTGTGGGGAACAAGCCTTGCTTGTGAGTAACCTATCATCATCTGTTTGTGTAGAACCCGAGGAGGTTATTGGAACTCAGTTCCAAGCACTATCGGTGAGCAAGAACGATCAATTCAAAGAAGGAACTTCAATTTCTTCATACAAAGATGCTATCAAAGCGGTCGAGAGTACCGATACAACCAGATGGGGACGGCTTGTCATTCCTATTGACAATAAAACAAAGGAGGGTCTTGGTTTTTCTGCAACCTGTACCCAGACAGCCACTAACGATGAAAGTCTTCATCCCCTTCAAAACTTCTTCCACATTGGAGGTTTTCTTCACCCAGTGTCTCAAACGGTTCATGCTATCAATAAGGAAGATCCCTCTGACACGGATAAAGAATGGAAGTCCTACCTTAACCAGGACGGCTATATGTCTCAGGAAGAGGTGCCTATGCCTTTTTGATTTCCTACAGAAAGTCCGAGATTTATACCAAGATCAGATGTCGAAATGATCTACGGAGATTGTGATCCGGAAGGATGTTGTGCTCCGCCAAATTCATTAGAGGAAGACACTCTGATGAAAGAAAACTCTGATCACAATTACTATGGCCCGATGGATGGCCTGCCAATGTGGCAGCCTTACCCAGGAAACTTGGGGCAAGAAAGTCAGCCGAGTAATGAAAATCAGCTGACCATCATTGAACAGAATACCTGTGTCCCCGCCATGTCATGGGATCAACACTCAGGTCATTCGGAAACTACTCAACATGAAGATGAATTCGCAACGTTTGCAGGACTAGAATTCATCAACTATGCTTTTCCTGAGGTCAGCGTCATTGAGAGAGATGACTCCTCCAGTTCCAAAGAAATTTGGGACACTCTAGGATAACCAAGTGTAAAATACGACTTTATGGTCAAGTACACTGCTCCCGAAAGCTCTCGTATCAGGCTCGAAGATATCCAGTCAATTGGATGGGGAGATGCAGCTGAGAGCACCAATGCTATGAAAAATGCAACAGAGGAATCCTCCTACGACAATTCTGCCTGGGAGACAGATTCTAATGATCCTGCTCCACCAGAAATCAGCGTCATTTCTGAAGACAAATCAAGGAAGGTGTCAGACAAATAAAGGAAGATTCCAATGATCCTATACCCGTAACGTACGCAGAGCTGTTTCCGTTACTGCTGGCTAAGGGGTGTAATACCCCAAATTTTGACCACTTAGATTTCCCATCATTGTGAAAATCATCATCACAATATGGATGAACCAGCAGGCTTCATCAGTCTCCCCAAAGATGGGTGAGCATCCAATACAATCAAAATTAGGGTTTCAAGCCCTCTCTGAGCTTTAGACAAAGGATCAATCAAGAAATGACATGATCTTCAACTTGTCTAATCTCTCAAACATCCACAATGGATCAAAAAGGACTCCCACTTCAATGATTAAGCACAAGGCTGCTCCCTTCTAGGTGGATCAAGTCTCAAGATCGACAGTGTCACCAAATTAGGGTTTTGGTCGACCAGGGCCTCCAGATGGAAATTTTCATCTGGGCACAAGGCAATGATCCAAAACATAACCTAATATGCTTCATGGAACCTCATGAACCCATGCATCAAGTCAATTTTGCCTCAGGGGATGCATTCATCAAAAATCAGGAATTAGGGTTTCTTGACCTAATTCACCCCTAAGTTGACTTTTGGGACAAACCATGAACCAAGACCTCAAGAGATGATTTGAGGGTCTCTAATACACCATATTGATCCATTTGGAACAATGGATTGATCCAAGAAGCTTGAGCAACAAGTCTCAATTTCATCTGCACCACAATTAGGGTTTTAAGGGAAAAGTCAACTGTAACTTTGACTTTTGACCAAGGCATGCTCCCAAACCCTAATACATGATTGAATATACCCTATGACACCCATGGAACATGTCCATCAAGTTTGATTTAGGTCAAGGACATGATTTCCTGAAGAATTGCACAGTTTGGAATTCATCTGATAAAAAGTCAACTGTGCACAAAAGTCAACTTTGACTTTTTGAGATTTTTCACCAAAATGGATTTTTAACCCTAAAATGATGTTAATGTGTGATTTGAATCATCATTCATCAAGAAAAATCAAGAAAAGTGAGATAACTTGTAAAAGGGGTAACCATAAAACTTAGAAATTTTTCTAAGTTAAAAATAAAGTGGCAAAGGTACCAACTTTGGAGGACCATAACTCCTAAACCACAAGGCCATTTTTTCTCATCCAAAGATGGATTTGTAGCCCTCACTATCACCTACAAAAACTTCAACTACAAGTCATTCCAATTCATTAAGGATTTTGAGTTATGGAGTGATCAAAGTGGCTGAAAGGTGAAAATGTCACTTTTTCTAACACTTAGTGAAATTTTCACTAAGTCAGAATTCCGCTTCACTTTTTGCCAAATGTAGGGGGATTTTTCACTTGGGATCAAAAGAGATCAAAACCAAACTTGTTCAAACAGTTGTTGTATCATGTAAGAGCTTTCCAAAATGGCCAAGAACATTGCCAAATTCAACCTACATCATGAGATACAACATTGGCAAGTTGCCTTGCTGAAATCTGTCAAAGCAAGGCAGAATTTGCATTTTGGCTCGATTTGCCAAAATCAACCAATTGCAATTGCTCCAATCCACTTGGACACCTCAGAGGATTAAATCCAAAGGGGACAATCACTGAGCCAAGCCTCCAAGGTCCAAGGAACAAAGAATAGCATGTTGAACCTAGAATGGCCAAAATAGGGACAAGACTTCAAATTTGGAATGAGGCATTCAATGGAACCATCAAGGTGGCATGGACTGAGCCATTCTCATCTGAAATCAGTCAAGACTTATCCAAGACCAAGGGGACCAAAGCTCTGTGCCCTAACCTCTAGTCAATGGCTAGAGGAGACTTTCATTTCCATTGGCCAACATTGAGGAAACCTACTTACCAGCTGCCATGTACTATTCCTTGCAAAACAAACTTGCTCTACTATAAATAGAGCTCAATTGTGGTCAGTTTGAGTACACCAAAGCCATCTAACAGATGCTTTCCTCAAAATCTCTTTCTCTTGGCAAAAATGCCTTTCTTAGCAAGGTAGCTATCGGGTTTTGAGTTTGAGAGCAATTCTGCACAAACCAATCACTCACACACCTCACATACATCACATATGAGCTGATCAAACACTCACATAACATCGGAAACATCAAAATCTCAAAATCACTTGCCATCCACACAAGTTTGAAGTGAAGTTGCAGCTGAGATGCCATAAACTGATCCAGTCCATTTCAATTCAATCCAAGTGTTCAAACACACTCCATATGGTGTAGGGAAGCTGTCCAGATCATCACAACTTGTCTGTAACACCTCCAACTCAAAATCACATCTGCTCTTGCTGTCACGACTTGAAGGTAAGCCTAAACTTGGGCATCTCTCAATCTATGCATATTTCCTCGCACAATAATTTGGCCATATGTTCATAATCATGCATTGAATGTTTTCCCTCAATTAATTGCATTGTTTGAATCGTGTATCAAAAATCCTAGCCTTCATGCAGAAATTAGGGTTCTTGAGGTTTCTTCGTGATTTCTTGTTGTATGTTTAATTTAAATGAAATTAAAGTACATAGACATGATCGTGAGGTTGAGGCGAGCATAATAATATGTGGATTTCATGTTATAATTACGTATTCAGTGAGATTGGATGGAAAATGCAAATCTGGGCAAACTGAAAAAACGCGTGTGTTCTTGGTGTTGTTCTTGGCGCCATTTTCAGATTTTCAAATATTTGAATTTTGTGATTTTGTTTAATTGATTCAAAAATTAATTTCTCTCTGATTTTTAATGATTTTGAGTTGATTCTTTTTTTAATAATTCACAAAAATGTTTAAATATTTTATTTTATCAAAAAATCCCAAAAATATTATTTATTTCATATAATTGATATTTTTGCAAAGAATTAATATTTTAATTGTTTTTGGCATTTTAAATATTTTTTCTACATTGATTTTGCAACTTTTAATGCTTTAAAATTATTTTGTAGGTCAATACTTAATTTTTGAAGCATTAATCCAAGATCAAATTTTGTTTTCCATGTGTTAAACAATTTTTGATCATTTTTGGGCCTCATTCATTGTATAAGTCCCTCTGTACAAGTAAACGGCGCGATCGTCGCCCTTTTAAAAATAAAAATCATATGGGCCTCTCCTCGAGCTATAAGACCCATTCAAACCTCTTTGGGCCTCCATTAGAGTGTAAGACCCAATCCCCCTTTTAACCAAAACATTTTGGGCCTCACTGATTGTATAAGTCCCTCTGCGTTAAAAGAAAACCTCTGGGCGATCGCCATTTTTAAACGAAAAATCATTTGGGCCTACCCTCGTGTTATAAGCCCCACTCTTTTTCCTTTAAACCTTTTTGGGCCTCTTGAGAGAGTGTAAGACCCATCCCTTTGTACAGAAAACCATTTTTGGGCCACAGTCACTTGTATAAGTCCCGCTGTACAAATCCAAACAGTGCGCTCACTGATAAAACTCTGGGCCTCTCCTTGAGATGTAAGCCCCAAATCTTTCTTTTTCAAAGTACTTTCTCCTTTGATTTTGAATATACTGTTGTTTTCAATCTTTCTTTGTTGAACAACTAACCAAACAGTATGGAAGCTCTACAACCGAGTAAGTGGTTATCGCTTTCATTTACTGCTTTCATATTATAAACTGTATTGTGGGGCTGCTCACTGTAAGTCTCCTTTCATAAGCTCATATCTACTGTGTAATAATAGTATAGATATTTTGAGTTTCCCCGGCAACTACGTCTAGAACTAGGTGGCGCCGTTTCATTTATTCGTAGAAATAGACGCCTAGATCCCCAATAGGAGCACCAGATACAGTCTTCTCTTCGGCTGTCCTCCTTAGGAATCGTCAAGAAATTCTATCCCCCAGAGATGAATTATTCTCGGTGAAACTTCTCTTGAATTTCTTCAAACCGCCGAACGGTTCGGACTCTCTCTAAAATTTAAAGTTGCTGGATAGTAAACCTCGCACGTTTATCAGTGGTTTTAACTCTAAAAGAGTTTTCCTGAACTTTTCTTTGGTTTGGGACCCACGGGCTTCTTAAAAGCATCGGCCTCCTCTTGGGCATCGTACAAGGACCCACAGGCTTCCTAAAAGCAACCCCGCCTCCTCTTGGGCATTATTCAAGGACCCTACGGCTTCTTAGAAGTATTCACAGCCTCCTCTTAGGCTTCGTATAATGATCTCTTCCTCCGGGAATGATAGCCTCCTCTTGGGCTTCGTACAAGGACCCGTCGGCTTCTTAAAAGTTTCCAGCCTCCTCTTAGGCTTCGTACAAATTGTCCCGACGACCTCCTAGAGGTATAGGAACAGAACCTAGTCATCCTCATAAAACAGTCCTTTCATAGAGTCTACTACTGTTTCTTAAAGCATAGTACCGAAGATAAAAGTCTAGACGCGGACAGTCTAACTTCCTTGAGTCTCAAAGACATTCTCAAAGCTGTGCCTCGTTCACAATACACAAACATCAACAAACTCCTTTCCCTTCATCTAATCGCTATAAGAGGCAAGCCTCTGGATCATCTATATCCATGCCACTGTCCCTCTTTTAGCATGAGAAATTCCTAAGGAAAGATGGCATTGCTCTACACTGAGTTAAAGTCTTCTCCTTCAAGTTAAAACCCTTTCTTCGGAAATTATGGCATTGCTCGGATCCGCGTATCCCAGTTAAAGTAATTCTCCTTCTCCCCTCTTTAGAGATGACAATTTCTCTCTAAAGTCGAGGTCTTTCAACTTCATATCTTGGGCTTTGAACAAGATACAAATAGACCTTCAGCTTCACATCTTGGGCTTTGAACAAGATACAAATCACCTTTCGCTTCACGTCTTGGGCTTTGAACAAGACACCAAAACACCCATTTCCTCCCATAGAATAGGAGGAACTACGAACGCTCTGATTTCCCTGTTTCGGTAAACGGGAATACGTAGGCATAAGATCGAAAGAAAAGATCTTAGCGAGCGCAATCAACAAAAAACCCAAATCCCATCAATTAAAAGCAGTAATTCAAAAGCATCAGTCCTAACATCCTAATCCTTATTCCCCGCCAGAAACCCTTTGCCTAGAAAAAAAGAAAGAAAGAACTTGTATTGGCAATATACGAATAACCATTACAAAGGCCCCCCTACATTGATAGCATTCGTAACCTAACAGACCGCTGTTTAAATTCAGTATGCAAGCAGGGTTAATTGGAGACATCTATTTCTCTTCCTTATTCAGCTCACAATAGGATAAAAAATGAATTGACCTGTAGTTTTAAGCTCAACCGCAGAGAGCGACCAGCGCTTAAGAACCGCGTCCAAAATCGCTCGCTACAAGGGGCACATTCAGACTAAGTCTCCCCTTTCAGTTCCGGAAAATCCGCCTTTTTGGTTTAAAGCGGATCAAACATGCCCTTATCATCAAGGAGGTTCAGGGTATAACATTGAGACTTGTCTCAATTTCAAGTCCGACGTGCAAAAGCTTGTTAGGAGCGGGCTCTTATCTTTCAAAGATACGAATCCCAATGTTCTCACGAACCCGCTGCCTCAACACGAGAAAGCTGCAGTTAATATGATTGAGAAAGAGACTAACAATGTCTATCAAATTCACGATGTACTCTTATTGGGGACCAATCTGGTCAAGATGCATTGTAGACAGAGTGGATATGGCCATGTGCCATCTCATAATTATCACCAGTGTGATATCTGCTCTAAAGACAACCAGGGATGTTCTGTGGTGCAAGCAGCTCTACAGGAACAAATGGATCTTGGATGGATCCAAGAGCACCGAGTTCGTGGAGTTAACATGGTTTACACGAATTCCAACGTCATTCAAAACCACGACATCCGTGCGATGAATGTCAACTTGGTGGCGATGCACTCAAGGCAAAGCCAGTATCATAATCTGCCGCGGCACGATTACAGTTCCTGTCTGACTTGCTCGGTAAACAAACAGGGATGCTCTTTCATACAAGAGGCCCTCCAACGTCAGATGGATCTTGGATGGATCCAAGATTACCATGATGGGAATCCTTATCAGATCAATATGGTTCAGATCTTTGATATTCACGTGATGAATACCAACCTGGTAGAGTTACATGCTGAGCAGGTCCGACTTGGATTCTTGATATCACATGACTATCAAAGCTGTAAAGCGGGTTGTGAAAACGATCGAGGTTGTACCCTTGTCCAGGAGGCACTTCAGCACTTGTTAAATCACTGGTGGATGCCAATCTATATAGACGAAGATACTCAGCAGATTAGTATCAATCACAGGAATCCTACTCGTCGTCAAAGTCAGGATGTCCGATCAGTGGAAGCTAACCTAGTGAGGTTACATTGTATTCAAAGTGGGCGTGGCCAGGTGCCACCACACAACTATGACAGTTGCAGCGTCTGTTCGGAAAGTAACCAAGGGTGTTACCTTGTGAGAGCAGCTCTTCAGGGTCAGGTCGATCATGGAGAAATTCGTCCATATCCAGGTTCAGGACCCATCATTTAGTCGCCAAACTACCTTGCCGAGCAAGTTGAGGATGTTGTCACCATCTCTGGTCGTCACCAGACCAGGGATGTTTTTGCCATCGTCCCTCTATTTGATGAATCTAAAGTTCCCAACCAGGAACAGATCGAGATTACTTACGATGGTCAGAAAAATCAGAAGGTTCCCATAGTCATCTATCTACCGGGGTCACTACCGTATGAATCAGCTAAGGCAATCCCTTACAAATACGGTACAACAATAATCGAGAATGGAAAGGAAATTCCATTACCCTCCGTCGTGAATGTTGCAGACATCAGTCGTGTAACACGGAGCGGTCGAATATTCAACCGAGGGGTTGGAGAATCCAACAAAGAAAAGGAACTTCAGGCAAAAATTCCTGATCCACCAGTCGGTCAATCTGATAATCCCGACTTTTCAAAAGACAAAGATGAGATGCTAAAGCTCATCCAAAGGAGTGAATACAACATTGTCGATCAACTATTACAAACTCCTTCAAAGATCTCAGTATTATCACTGTTACTCGGTTCAGAAGCGCAGAGAGAGGCTCTACAGAAAGTCTTGGAGCAAGCCTTTGTGGAACAGGATGTAACAATCAGACAGCTCGATAGCATTGTCTCTAACATCACTTCCTGCAATAATTTGGGATTTAGTGATGAGGAATTACCTGAAGAGGGTCGTCGTCATAACATGGCACTCAATATCACAGTTAACTGCCAGGGCGATGCTTTAGCCAACGTACTGGTAGACACAGGGTCAGCCCTGAATGTTATGCCGAAGTCCACTTTGATGCGATTATCATTTAAGGGCCCTCCGATGAGAGTCAGCGAGGTCGTCGTCAAAGCATTCGAAGGATCCAGAAAAACGGTTGTCGGCGAAGTTGATCTTCCCATAACTATTGGTCCTCACACTTCCCAAATCACTTTCCAGGTCATGGACATCCGGGAAACATACAGTTGTTTATTAGGAAGACCTTGGATACATCAGGCTGGAGCGGTTACTTCAACCCTCCACCAAAAGCTAAAGTTCGTCAAGAACGATCAACTTGTCACGGTTTGTGGGGAACAAGCCTTGCTTGTGGGCAACTTATCATCATCTACTTGTGTGGAACCCGAGGAGGTTATTGGAACTCAGTTCCAAGCGCTATCGGTGAGCAAGGGCGATCAGTTCAAAGAAGGAACTTCAATTTCTTCATACAAAGATGCTATCAAAGCGGTCGAGAGTACCGATACGACAGGATGGGGACGGCTTGTTATTCCTATTGACAATAAAACAAAGAAGGGTCTTGGTTTTTCTGCGACCTGTATCCAGACAGCCGCCAACGATGAAAGTCTTCATCCCCTTCAAAACTTCTTCCACAGTGGAGGTTTTCTTCACCCAGTGTCGCAGACAGTTCATGCTATCAATGAGGAAGATCCCTCTGACACAGATGAAGAATGGAAGTCCTACCTTAACAAGGACGGCTATATGTCTCAGGAAGAGGTGCCTATGCCTTTTTGCTTTCCTACAGAAAGTCCGAGATTTATACCAAGATCAGATGTCGAAATGATCTACGGAGATTGTGATCCGGAAGGATGTCGTGCTCCGCCAAATTCATTAGAGGAAGACACTCCGATGAAAGACAACGTTGACCCTACCTACTATGGCCCGATGGATGGTCTGCCAAGGTGGCAGCCTTACCCAGGAAACTTGGGGCCAGAAAGTCAGCCGAGTAATGAAACTCAGCTGAGCATCATTGAACAGAATACCTGTGTCCCCGCCATGTTATGGGATCAACACTCAGGTCATTCAGAAACTACTCAACATGAAGATGAATTCGCAACGTTCGCAGGACTTGAATTCATCAACTATGCTTTTCCCAAGGTCAACGTCATCGAGAGAGATGACTCCTCCAGTTCCAAAGAAGTTTGGGACATCCTGGGACAACCAAGTGGAAAATACGACTTTATGGTCAAGTACACCGCTCCCGAAAGCTCTCGTATCGGGCTCGAAGATATCCAGCCAACTGGATGGGGAGATACAGCTGAGAGCACAAATGTTATGAAAAATGCAACAGAGGAATCCTCCTACGACAATTCTGCCTGGGAAACAGATTCCAATGATCCTGCTCCACCAGAAATCAGCGTCATTTCTGAAGACAAATCAAGGAAGGTGCCAGACTTTGTGATTCACCGAGGAGTTCGCCGCCAATGGGTTGCTGTCGATGTTCCGAAGGTCGCTCGCCAGTCAAAGTAATTGCCATCTTTAACCTTTCACCCTGCCCAGGTGAAACGGATGTTTTGATAGGGCTCGCTTTCTGTAAATTTCCCTCTTCGCTTGGTCCAAAGCGACAGAGTTTTGTTTTATAGGGCTGTAGTTTCAAGATTCGACTTGTTCATTAATAAAATAACGTCGTTCTGTAATTTCCGCATTAATTGCTGTTTTCTCTTTTTGCTTTTTCAGAAAATGGTAATCCTAAAAAACATTCAATAATAAAAACAAGCAGTAAAATTAAAACACTGCACACACTTACATTTTCTCTATCTCTTCTAAACACGAATCATCACGTCATGCAGATTGCTTATTTTATACCCCGTTGAAACATACGATCCGATGCCTTCTTCCAACTTTGAGTTCCCGGTATTCGAGGCCGAAGAAGAAAATGACGACCAAATTCCAGAAGAGATCTCCCGACTACTCAGACAAGAGGAAAGGTCCATTGAACCTTACAAAGAGCCGTTGGAAACGGTAAACTTGGGTTCAGAAAAAGAGAGAAAAAAAATCAGGATCGGAGCACTGCTCAGTCCAACTGCCAGATAGGGTCTGATAAAGCTTCTCAAAGAATTCCCCGATGTATTCGCTTGATCCTATCAGGATATGCCAGGGTTGGATACCAGCATCGTGGAACATCACTTACCGTTGAGATCAGAATGTCCGCCAGTAAAGCAAAGGTTGAGACGGACTCACCCGGACATGGCTATCAAAATCAAGGAGGAGGTACAGAAACAGATCGACGCGGGTTTCCTCGCTACATCTGAATATCCTCAATGGTTAGCCAACATCGTACCCGTTCCTAAAAAGGACGGAAAGGTCAGAATGTGTGTTGATTACAGAGATCTGAACAAGGCAAGTCCAAAGGACGACTTTCCTTTACCACACATTGACATACTGGTTGACAGCACAGCAAAGTTCAAAGTATTCTCCTTCATGGATAGATTCTCGGGCTATAACCAGATCAAAATGGCGCCGAAAGACATGGAGAAAACTTCGTTCATTACCCCATGGGGTACCTTTTGTTACAAGGTAATGCCGTTCGGTTTGAAGAATGTCGGGGCAACCTATCAA
This sequence comes from Lathyrus tuberosus, assembly GCA_022829125.1. Classification (NCBI taxonomy): domain Eukaryota; kingdom Viridiplantae; phylum Streptophyta; class Magnoliopsida; order Fabales; family Fabaceae; genus Lathyrus; species Lathyrus tuberosus. The sequence goes on from JALAZF010000081.1 coordinate 8,916,722, forward strand.
AGGGCCATGATTACTCTGTTTCATGACATGATACACAAGGAAAACGAAGTGTATGTCGATGATATGATTGCAAAATCAAGAACAGAGGATGTGCACGTTTAACATCTGTCAAAATTGTTCGAACGTCTAAGAAAATTCAAGCTCCGCTTGAATCCCAACAAGTGCACCTTCGGTGTCCGTTCGGGAAAATTACTAGGGTTCATCGTCAGCCAGAAAGGAATTGAAGTTGATCCTGACAAGGTCAAGGCCATTCAAGAAATGCCTTCTTCGAAAACTGAAAAACAAGTCAGAGGATTCCTGGGACGTTTGAACTACATCTCCAGAATCATATTCCTTATGACCGCGACGTGTGCGCCGATTTTCAAATTACTCAAAAAGAACCAGGATTGCCTTTTGTCAGAAGATTGCCAAAACGCCTTCGACAGTATCAAGGAATATCTGTTGAATCCTCCGATTCTATCACCTCCAGTGGAAGGAAGACCACTGGTCATTTACCTCACAGTCATAGAGGACTCAATGGGATGTGTACTTGGCCAACAAGACGAAACTAAACGGAAAGAGTCTGCCATTTACTATCTAAGCAAGAAATTCACCGACTGCGAGACTCGGTACACAATGCTTGAGAAAACTTGTTGCGCTTTGGCTTGGGCAGCCAAACGTCTTCGCCAGTACATGATTCGTCATACTACTTGGTTGGTCTCCGAAATGGATCTAATCAAGTACGTTTTCGAGAAACCTGCTCTCACGGGAAGGATTGCCCGTTGGTAGATGTTACTATCAGAATATGACATAGAGTACCATGCTCAGAAAGCCGTTAAAGGAAGTATTTTAGCCGATCATTTGGCTCATCAACCGATTGACGATCAAGAATCAATCGGGTTTGACTTCCCAGACGAAGATGTCATGTATCTAAAGATGAAAGATTGCGATGAACCGCTACCCGGTGAAGGGCCAGAACCAGGTTCCCAGTGGGGACTTATCTTTGACGGAGCAGTCAATCATTATGGAAACGGAATTGGGGCAATCATTATTACCCCTCAGGGTTCCCACATTCCTTTCACTGCCAGACTTACGTTCAAATGTACGAACAACGAGGCCGAATACGAAGCATGTATCATGGGTCTCGAAGAAGCGATTGATTTAAGGATCAAAAACTTGGACGTATACGGCGATTCAGCCCTGGTTATTAACCAGATAAAAGGAGATTGGAACACATACCAATCAGGATTGATTCCTTACAAAGACTATGCAAGGAGGTTGTAACCCTTCTTCAACAGAGTCGACTTTCATCACATCCCTCGTGATGAGAATCACATGGCTGATGCATTAGCCACTCTCTCTTCCATGATTAGTGTAGGTCGATGGAATGACATACCTAAGATCGACATCATGCGCCTTGAACGGCCCACTTACATCTTCGCGATTGAAGCAGTCATAGACGACAGACCTTGGTATCACGATATCAAATGCTTCCTTCAGGAACAAGAGTACCCATCTGGGGCACTCAGAAAAGACAGGAAAACCTTCAGAAGATTGGCTGGAAACTTCTTCCTGAGCGGTGACACTCTTTATAAGAGAAATTTTGACATGGTCTTGCTCCGATGCGTCGACAGACCAGAAGCAGACATGCTTATGAAACAAATTCATGAAGGATCCTTTGGCACTCATGCCAACGGACACATAATGGCGAGAAAAATTCTTAGGGCCGGGTATTATTGGTTGACAATGGAATCCAACTGCTATAAGTACATGAGGAGGTGTCACAAGTGTCAGATATACTCCGACAAAATTCATGTACCGCCATCACATCTCAAAGTTCTTTCTTCCCCGTGGCCTTTTTCCATATGGGGAATCGACATGATTGGCTTGATTGAGCCCAAGGCTTCAAACGGACATCGGTTCATCCTGGTAGCCATTGACTATTTCACCAAGTGGGTCGAAGCAGCGTCATTCGCTAATGTAACCCGACAAGTGGTGGTCCGATTTATCAAAAACAATATCATCTGCCGTTATGGTGTTCCAAACGAGATCATTACTGATAATGGATCTAACTTGAACAATAAGATGATGAAGGAGTTGTGCGCAGAGTTCAAGATCGACCACCACAACTCATCTCCCTACCGACCCAAGATGAACGGAGCGGTAGAAGCGGCTAACAAGAACATCAAGAAGATCGTTCAAAAGATAGTTGTAACCTATAAAGATTGGCACGAGATGCTACCCTTTTCTCTTCATGGTTATCGTACATCTGTCCGTACTTCAACAGGGGCAACCCCTTTCTCTCTAGTATATAGCATGGAAGCAGTGCTCCCCATAGAAGTAGAGATCCCATCAATCCGGGTATTAATGGAAACTAAGCTCACCGAAGCTGAATGGTGTCAAAATCGACACGGCGAACTGAACCTGATCGAAGAAAAGAGAATAACGGCACTATGCCATGGTCAGTTGTATCAACGGAGAATGAAGAGGGTGTTTGACAAAAAGGTCCGACCTCGTGTCTTCAGGAAAGAAGACCTTGTGCTCAAGAAGATACAATCATTTCTCACTGATTCTCGGGGCAAATGGACCCCAAATTATGATGGCCCCTATGTGGTCACGAAAGCTTTCTCAGGCGGCGCCTTGAGACTTGCAACCATGGACGGAGAGGAATTTGCCTACCCCACGAATGTTGATGTAGTCAAGAAATACTTCGCCTAAAACTAAAAAAAACGTCTCGGTGGATTGAAAACCCGAAAGGGCGGTCCAGGAAAAAGTTAGAGACATGAAAAAAATTATCCCGTTGGATTGGAAATCTCATAGTACAATCCAGGCAAAAATTAGGGATAATGGCAAGTAACTATGTTCAACAGAGGCAAGTCCCTCGGCAGCAGTTACACCATCCATCGGAGGAAAACTCCAGTCAAGGTCATCTTCGACAGAAGCTCAGGATGTCTCGAACTCAAGGTTGGTAAAAGGATAGTGGTCGTTATGTTTCAACGTAGCCCTTTTCCCTGTAAATTACCATTTTCTAACTTTGTATATACTCTTTGGAATCACGCGTTTGGCTGATCTCCATCTTATCAATAAAATTTGAGCCCTTGTGCTTTTGTTTGTAATTCTTTACTTGTTTTAGCTTTACAGAACGACGTTGTTTAAACTTAATCAGCGATTCTTGAAATAAAACAAAAATAAATTTACTTGTTAAACTTTTTCTGCTTTTAAATTAAAGATGGCATTTCTTTTGACTGTTGAACATCAGAAGAACATCGATCGTTTCTCCCGAAGTAAGTGAACTTCAAAGTACAGAATCAAAGTACTCCTTCTAGACCAGTACTCCTGAATGAAGGATCAATAATGTCAGAGACCTTGTTTCGTCTGACACACCTCGGCCGAGTTCTCATCTCCTAAGCCCGATCAACATAGCTCCCAACGGGACTATCTCTCCTAAGCAAGGTGGAATTGCTATTTTGAACCAACGGTATTTCTTCGCCCCGCGATGGCCGAGTATCCAATTGTGTTCATCCATTAGTCTGTATGTCGCGTCTGTTTTGTCAGCATATACATACGTACTTCATGCATTTTTTATTTGCATTTACATTTCATATTGCATCGTTATCACTCTAGCTGGTCTTGTCCCCTAGTGATAAACAGTTTTCTCAATCGAGTTTGTCAATTCTTTCCTCGTCAGGAAGTGTTGCGTCTGCACAATCTCGCCACCAGTGTATCTTTAGATCAGAGTCGGCACTTGGCCACTTTGATAATTTGAACCTCTGAAAGATCAGAGAACCTTTAGTAAACATCACTCTTCGCCATTGAAGATGATATCCTTGCTTTCCCGGATTAAGGAAAATCCGCAGAGAAAGCCTCGTGATCAGAGATTCGGCAGCACGCCAGTTTTGCTCCGAAAAACCACTAATGAAAAGGTCATCGGCACCTCAAAATTGGATCCCATCATATGGCAGTTCTCTGGGAAGATCCCGAGAAAAGTATGATGTAAGCTCCCAAACGAAAACAGTCTCTCAAGAGACTCGCTTTCCCCAGTAGAATTGACAAATGGCGTCTCCCCAGGAAAATTCGGCGAGAAGTTTGAAGGAAAATCGCTACTCATAGCATCCCTTGTCAATAAAGTTTATTGACAAAAGAAACTAAGACCAGTTCCTTGGTAGGAAACCAGGATCGAGGGGAAGTTTATATTAGAAACTAAGACCAGTTCCTTGGTAGGAAACCAGGATCGAGGGGAAGTTTATTTCAAAAGAAACTAAGACCAGTTCTTGGTAGGAAACCAGGATCGAGGGGAAGTTGACAAAAGAAACTAAGACCAGTTCCTTGGTAGGAAACCAGGATCGGGGGGAAGTTTATATCAGAAACTAAGACCAGTTCCTTGGTAGGAAACCAGGATCGAGGGGAAGTGTATTTCAAAAGAAACTGAGACCAGTTCTTGGTAGGAAACCAGGATCGAGGGGAAGTTTACCTTTTCTAAGCATCATTGCTTAGCTAAAGAAGATGAATGCACAAACTGCTATTCATAGCCATCAAAATGTCGGGTATTCCGATATTTAATCCTCTTGCACCCCGAATGCCCGAATCCCTTCGTCATTCACACCTTCGGGTCCAAGAAGATTAAATAGGGGCATCTGTAATACCCCAAATTTTGACCACTTAGATTTCCCATCATTGTGAAAATCATCATCACAATATGGATAAACCATCATGCTTCATCAGTCTCCCCAAAGATGGGTGAGCATCCAATACAATCAAAATTAGGGTTTCAAGCCCTCTCTGAGTGCTTAGACAAAGGATCAATCAAGAAATGACATGATCTTCAACTTGTCTAATCTCTTAAACATCCATAATGGATCAAAAAGGACTCCCACTTCAAGGATTAAGCACAAGGCTGCTCCCTTCTAGGTGGATCAAGTCTCAAGATCGACAGTGTCACCAAATTAGGGTTTTGGTCGACCAGGGCCTCCAGATGAAAATTTTCATTTGGGCACAAGGCAATGATCCAAAACATAACCTAATATACTTCATGGAACCTCATGAACCCATGCATCAAGTCAATTTTGCCTCAGGGGATGCATTCATCAAAAATCAGGAATTAGGGTTTCTTGACCTAATTCACCCCTAAGTTGACTTTTGGGACAAACCATGAGCCAAGACCTCAAGACATGATTTGAGGGTCTCTAATATACCATATTGATCCATTTGGAACAATGGATTAATCCAAGAAGCTTAAGCAACAAGTCTCAATTTCATCTGCACCATAATTAGGGTTTTAAGAGAAAAGTCAACTATAACTTTGACTTTTGACCAGGACGTGCTCCCAAGTCCTAGGACATACCTCAATATACCTCATGACACCCATGTAACATGTCCATCAAGTTTGATTTAGGTCAAGGACATGATTTCCTGAAGAATTGCACAGTTTGGAATTCATCTGATAAAAAGTCAACTGTACACAAAAGTCAACTTTGACTTTTTGAGATTTTTCACCAAAATGGATTTTTAACCCTAAAATGATGTTTATGTATGATTTGAATCATCATTCATCAAGAAAAATCAAGAAAAGTGAGATAACTTGTAAAAGGGGTAACCATAAAACTTAGAAATTTTTCTAAGTTAAAAATAAAGTGGCAAAGGTACCAACTTTGGAGGACCATAACTCCTAAACCACAAGGTCATTTTTTCTCATCCAAATATGGATTTGTAGCCCTTATTATCACCTACAAAAACTTCAACTACAAGTCATTCCAATTCATTAAGGATTTTGAGTTATGGAGTAATCAAAGTGGTTGAAAAGTGAAAATGTCACTTTTTCCAACACTTAGTGAAATTTTCACTAAGTCAGATTCTGCCTCACTTTTTGCCAAATGTAGGGGGATTTTTCACTTGGAATCAAAAGAGATCAAAACCAAATTTGTTCAAACAGTTGTTGTATCATGTAAGAGCTTTCCAAAATGGCCAAGAACATTGCCAAATTCAACCTACACCATGAGATACAACATTGCCAAGTTGCCTTGCTGAAATCTGTCAAGGCAAGGCAGAATTTGCAACTTTGGTCGATTTGCCAAAATCAGCCAAATTCAATTGCTCCTATCCACTTGGACACCTCAGAGGATTGAATCTAAAGGGGACAATCACTAAGCCAAGCCTCCAAAGTCCATGGAACAAGAAATAGCATGTTGAACCTAGAATGGCCAAAATAGGGACAAGACTTCAAATTTGGAATGAGGCATTCAATGGAACCATCAAGGTGGCATGGACTGAGCCATTCTCATCTGAAATCAGTCAAGCCTTATCCAAGACCAAGGGAACCAAAGCTCTGTGCCCTAACCTCTAGTCAATGGCTAGAGGAGACTTGGATTTTCATTTGCCAACATTGGCCAAACCTACTTACCAGCTGCCATGCACTATTCCTTGCAAAACAAACTTGCTCTACTATAAATAGAGCTCAATTGTGGTCAGTTTGAGTACACCAAAGCCATCTAACAGATGCTTTCCTCAAAATCTCTTCTTTCACTCCAATTTTTCCTTCTAAGGCAAGTCACTATCGGGTTTTGAGTTTGAGAGCAATTCCGATCAAACCAATCACTTACACACCTCACATACATCACATATGAGCTGATCAAACACTTAGATTACTTCTGAAACATCAATTTCACAAAATCACCAGCTGGTTGCTCAAGGTTTTAACCAAAGTGCAGTTGAGGTACCACAAAATGATCCAGCCAATTTCAATCAAGTCCAACCATCCAAACACAATCCATAGGGTGTAGGGAAGCTGTTCAGATCATCACAACTCATCTGTAACACCTCCAAATCAAAAATCACTTTGAACTTGCTGTCACGGCCTAGAGGTAAGCCTAAACTTGGGCATCTCTCAATCTATGCATATTTCCCCGCACAATAATTTGGCCATATGTTCATAATCATGCATGGAATGTTTTCCCTCAATTAATTGCATTGTTTAAATCGTGTATCAAAAATCCTAGCCTTCATGCAGAAATTAGGGTTCTTGAGGTCTCTTCGTGATTTCTTGTTGTATGTTTAATTTAAATGAAATTAAAGTACATAGACATGATCGTGAGGTTGAGACGAGCATAATGATATGTGGATTGCATGTTATGATTACGTATTCAGTGAGATTGGATGGAAAACGCAAATCAGCCAAACCCAGAAAAACGCGCGTGTTCTTGCTTGTGTTCTTGGCGCCTTTTTCATAAATTCAAATATTTGATTTTTGTGATTTTGTTTAATTGATTCAAAAATTAATTTCTCTCTGAGTTTTAATGATTTTGAGTTGATTCTTTTTTTAATAATTCACAAAAATGTTAAAATATTTTATTTTCACAAAAAATCCCAAAAATATTATTTATTCCATATAATTGATATTTTTGTAAAGAATTAATATTTTGATTGTTTTTGGCATTTTAAATATTTTTTCTACATTGATTTTGCAACTTTTAATGCTTTCTAATTATTTTGTAGGTCAATACTTAATTTTTGAAGCATTAATCCAAGATCACAATTTGTTTTCCATGTGTTAAACAATTTTTGATCATTTTAATTGAATTTTTATTCAATTAAATACATTTTGAAAACAAATTAGGGTTTTGGATTAATTCAACCCTCATAAATCATTTTCAAAACTCTTTGGGCCTCTTGAGAGAGTTTAAGACCCATCCTCCCTTGTACAAAAACTTTTCGGGCCTCACTCATTGTATAAGTCCCTCTGTACAAGTAAACGGCGCGATCGTCGCCCGTTTAAAAATAAAAATCATCTGGGCCTCTCCTTGAGCTATAAGACCCATTCAAAACACTTTGGGCCTCTATTAGAGTGTAAGACCCAATCCCCCTTTTAACCAAAACATTTTGGGCCTCACTTGTTGTATAAGTCCCTCTGCGTTAAAAGAAAACTTCGGCGCGATCGCCATTTTTAAATGAAAAATCATTTGGGCCTACCCTCGTATTATAAGCCCCACTCTTTTTTATTTAAACCTTTTTGGGCCTCTTGAGAGAGTGTAAGACCCATCCCTTTGTACAGAAAACCATTTTGGGCCCCAGTCACTTGTATAAGTCCCTCTGTACAAAGCCAAACAGTGCGCTCACTGATAAAACCCTGGGCCTCTCCTTGAGCTGTAAGCCCCAAATCTTTCTTTTTCAAAGCACTTTCTCCTTTGATTTTGAATATACTGTTGTTTTCAATCTTTCTTTGTTGAACAACTAACCAAACAGCATGGAAGCATTCCAACCGAGTAAGTGGTTATGGCTTTCGTTTACTGCTTTCATATTATAAACTGTATTGTGGGGCTGCTCACTGTAAGTCTCCTTTCATAAACTCATATCTACTGTGTAATAATAGTATAGATATTTCGAGTTTCCACGGCAACTACGTCTAGAACTAGGTGACGCCGTTTCATTTATTCGTAGAAATAGACGCCTAGATCCCCAATAGGAGCACCAGATACAGTCTTCTCTTTGGCTGTCCTCCTTAGGAATCGTCAAGAAGCTCTACTCCCCAAGATGAATGTATTCTCCGTGAATGGCTTCTTTGAGTTTCTTCCAAATTCTCGAACTTTCCTGACTTGATCTATTCCTTGTGGATAGCTTGCCTTGAATGTCTCGGGGTTTGGGTACCCACTACGGTCATAATCTTGGACCTTAACTAAGGAACCCTCTTTAAAAGTTAAAAGTCGCTAGATAGTAAACCTCGCACGTTTACCAGTGGTTTTTATCTTTAAAAGAGTTATCTCTCCTAATGGAAAGGAGATGATAGACCCACGGGCTTCTTAAAAGCATCGGCCTCCTCTTGGGCATTATTCAAGGACCCTACGGCTTCTTAGAAGTATTCACAGCCTCCTCTTAGGCTTCGTATAACGATCTCTTCCTCCGGGAATGATAGCCTCCTCTTGGGCTTAGTACAAGGACCCGTCGGCTTCTTAAAAGTTTCCAGCCTCCTCTTGGGCTTCGTACAAATTGTCTCGACGACCTCCTAGAGGTATAGGAACAGAACCTAGTCATCCTCATAGAACAGTCCTTTAATAGAGTCTACTACTGTTTCTCAAAGCATAGTACAAAAGATGAAACTCTATACTTGGACAGTCTAACTTCCTTGAGTCTCAAAGACATTCTCAAGCACCCCTTCGTTAAATAGAAAGGAAACCCGCAGACTCGGACAGTCTCAAAACCCTTTGGATTTCCCGTTTCCTCAAAGAAAAGGAAATATCCCTAATCCTCAAAACAAATCCCTGAGTACAGTGTTACTCATATAAGAACTGATTTTCTCTTTAAAATCAGTATATTGGATCTGTCACTCAACTAACCTCCTCTTGGGCTTTGTACAATGATTCTTCCTCGCGAAGCAAACTTTTAGCCTCCATCTCGGGCTTCGTACGAGATACCAAAATTCTCCCCAGCGGAGTCAAATAACGTTTTAGCCTCTCTCTCGGGCTTTGTACGAGACATATAAAAGGCTCCCTCGTTGAGTCAATTACCCCTTTCGCCTCCATCTCGGGCTTCGTACGAGATACCAAAACTCTCCCTAGTGGAGTCAAACAACGTTTTAGCCTCTCTCTCGGGCTTTGTACGAGACACACAAAGACTCTATCGTCGGGTCAAAAACTTTTAGCCTCTCTCTCGGGCTTTGTACGAGACACAAAATAGCCTCCTCTTAGGCTTTGTATAATGATTTTCCTAGCGGAAATTAGCCTCCTCTTAGGCTTTGTATAAGAAAACCACTGGTTGATCCAATCAACCTTTTAGCATCAAAGTTGTGCCTCGTTCACAGTACACAAACATCAACAACTCCTTTTCCTTCATCTAATCGCTGTAAGTGGCAAGCCTCTGGATCATCTATATCCACGCCACTGTCCCTCTTTTAGCATGAGAAATTCCTAAGGAAAGATGGCATTGCTCTACACTGAGTTAAAGTCTTCTCCTTCAGGTTAAAACCCTTTCTTCGGAAATTATGGCATTGCTCGGATCCGCGTATCCCAGTTAAAGTAATTCTCCTTCTCCCCTCTTTAGAGATGACAAATTCTCTGTAAAGTCGAGGTCTTTCAGCTTCACGTCTTGGGCTTTGAACAAGACACAAATAGACCTTTCAGCTTCATAGCTTGGGCTTTGAACAAGATACAAACCACCTTTCGCTTCACGTCTTGGGCTTTGAACAAGACACCAAAATACCCATTTCCTCCCATAGAATAGGAGGAACTACGAACGCTCTGATTTCCCTGTTTCGGTAAACGGGAATACGTAGGCATAAGATCGAAAGAAAAGATCTTAGCGAGCGTAATCAACAAAAAACCCAAATCCCATATCTCCATCAATCAAAAGCAGTATTTCAAAAGCATCAGTCCTAACATCCTAATCCTTGTTCCCAGCCAGAAACCTTCTGCCCAGGTAAAAAAAGAAAGAAAACAGTATTGGCGAAAATACAAATAACCAGTACAAAGGCCCCCCCACATTGATAGCATTCGTAACCTAACAGACCGCTGTTTAAACTCAGTATGCAAAGCAGGGTTAATTGGAGACATCTATTTCCCTTCCTTATTCAGCTCAAATAGGATAAAAAATGAATCGACCTGTAGTTAAAGCTCAAATCGCAGAGAGCGACCAGCGCTTAAGAACCGCGTCCAAAATCGCTCGCTACACCTAGTTTTCAGTCAAGGAACTGATCTCTGTTTCTGAAATAAACTTCCCCTCGATCATGGTCTTCAGCCAAGGAACTGGTCTCAGTTTCTGATGCAAACTTCCCCTCGATCCTGGTTTCCTACCAAGGAACTGGTCTAAGTTTTCTGATATAAACTTCCCCTTGATCCTGGTTTCCTACCAAGGAACTGGTCTAAGTTTTCTTATATAAAATTCCCCTTGATCCTGGTTTCCTACCAAGGAGCTGGTCTAACTTTCTGATATAAACTTCCCCTTTATCCTGGTCTTCAGCCAAGGAACTGGTCTCAGTTTCTTTTGTCAATAAACTTTCTTGACAAGGGACGCTATTTGTAGCGGTTTTCCTCAAACTTCTCGCCGAATTTTCCTGGGGAGATGCCATTTGATGGGAAAAAGTTTTGATGTCATACTTGCTGGGGAAACCCATTCGTCTTGAGTTGTAGAGATGTACAAACTTCTCTGATGGAGACGCCATTTGATGGCTCTACTGAGGAAAGATGAGTCTCTTGAGAGACTGCTTTCCACTTGGGGATATTACATCATACTTTTCCTCGAGATCCTTTCAAAGAAATTCCATGTGATGAAATCCATTTTTTGAGGTGCTGATTGTCGCTCCCGAAAAGATTCGCATCCAACGGTACAAACGCGAGAGTGGCGCAAAAGACACAGAGTCGCCAGCAATGTGTATTTATCCCAAGAGAGGGAAAGGAAACACTGCGAAAACCTGAAGAGAAAGGGAAAGAGCGAGGTTTCGCGACCAAGAGAACGGGTACGGGAGTCGGTTACGCGAAGGGAAGGTGTTAGCACCCAACACGTCCATCGTACTCGACGGGATCCAAGCTTGCTGTCTGCATCAAAGGGTGTCGTCATCTGGAACTCCACTGCTACTGGACTGAAGAAGAAACGAGAACGGAAAGAACGGAGAAACGAAGAAGAAAAGAAAAAGAAGAAGTGACTCAATAGGACGATATCGTTGTCCTAGGCCTACGTACTCCCTCAGTTCAATGGGAAGTCAGAGTCAACGTAGTTCGGATGGGAACTGTGGGGGAAGGTTGCTCGCCAAGACAATCGCTGTCTTGTGCCTACGTATCCTCAATCGGACGAGAGAGAGGAATCAGAGCTGACGTAGTTCGTGGGTACGACCACGGGTGGGTAAGTGTTTTTTACGTGAGTGACGAGCTCTTTTCTGAAAATGACATTTGAAACCCAACAATCCCGAAGGATAAAAAGATTTGAATTGGTTTGGTGTTTTTTAGACAGAAGTGTCTTTTAAGTTGTTTCGTAACTTGCATTGCACCAAAGTCTTAAACATAGGAACGAATACTTCGCGCATCGTCCCCAACAGGACGTACACTTGGTATCCTAGAAGAATGAGAGGAAGCCCCTCAATCCCCACTTCCCACATAGAAGGCTCAAGCACAATACACGTTAACTTTTATTACGTGTTTTGAAAGAGTTTTGAGATGAGAAGAGAAGCGACACAAAAGGAAGCTCTAAAGGGAGACTAAGAGTCCTAATGTTATCATGCATGGATGTCCTATGGTTAGTGAGGTTTAGGAGAGACGACTACCTAACCTAATGCTAATCCTACTCCAAGCTTAATCAAAAATTAAGTTGGACTAGGTATCTCTAACGGGAGAGAGTCCAAGACTTAAACAAGTCTTGAGACTCGAGGGATGAAAAGAGTGAAAAAGAAGGAGGAGAAAGAGAAGAAGAAGATAAGATACCATAAATGGCAGCAAGCACATCACATCATAAATGTCCAACTCAAGTCAATCAACATGCTTCAAAGATCAAACAAACACATTTCAAGTACACAAGTGAAAGCACACAAGAAAGGATGCAAGTAAACTTGAATTAAGTGCACGATTAAACACACATAGATCTCATATCAAAGTGAAATGAAAGTGACAAGATGAAAATGAAACAAGACCAGAACTCACATCATATCATCATTAATAATTCACATATGCAAAAGAGGTTCACATTATACAATATGATGCACCAAAGAAGTTACAAAGCAAAAGGGATGATATGCACCACATAATTCAAACCAAATGCATCCAACAATGCTCAAGTAACATGAAAATCAAGTATAGAACTCAAGAGGCAGTAGCATATTCATTAACAACATACCAAAGACAAACTCAAGTCACACAAGATTAATCATCAAGCAACACATTCAAAGCATGTACCAAAATTGAGAAAGACATCCACAAAACTCAAGTCAAAATAACAACACTTTGTAAAATCAAGAACAAATAGAAAAATGAGTGAAAAGAGATGATTCTAAAGCCACAAGTAAGCTCAAACAGTACATGATCATACCATAAAAACATATTAAGCATCACTCCATCACAAGTAAGCAAATTCATTCAAACTAGCTCAAGTACCAAAGTATACCTCAACCAAACTTGCATCTCAAACAACACTCAACTAAAAATAGCAAAGTGGATCAATAAAATCCCAAAAAATATCCAAACAGAAACTAACTCAGTCAAGTAGCATGTACAAAAATATCAAACCAAAATCCACAAACCAAGTATCTCAAACAATTGGACAAAGGTCAAGTAAGCACCAAGTAGCAATATGCAAAGGAAAGGGACCAAAATGCAATATGGAAAAGTTTTAAAAATGAAACAAAAATGTTTTTATGCAGTTTAATATGTCAGCTAACAGATACAAAAAGAATGGATTAAAAATGAATTATATATGAGGAGAAATAAATTTCACAAGTTGGTGTGTGCAAGTGAAACAAACAAGAAAAGGAAATAAAACAATTAATTAAAACAGATGCCAAAATAAAAATAAAAAATAAAATAAAATATGGGTAAAAGTTGAGAAAACTAAAAATAAGTTCCATGATTTTTTATATGATTTTTGAATGCATAAAAATAATTTTAGAAATTAAAATGCAAAGCAAATAACTAAAAAGAAAAGAAATAGAAATAAAACCATGGGGGTGTAAACAGCAATGCATCACGTTAGAAAAAAGATAGAGGCCAAAAGGGGGGGGGGGGGGGGGGGGGGCGAAAAGCAAAAGCCCAAACAAATCAACCCAAAGTGCAGTCAACGAGGGAGCATGGTAAATTGGTCAACAGTCAGCAATGAATCTCAGCCAATCATTAAATCCAACGCGCCACAATGCTAGATCACAAGTCAATGATATCAAGAGGTAATACAAATCAACGGTCAGCTTCGGAAGGCCCACCAATAACCACGTGGTCATACGTACACACCAACACCGTGTCCTACCATGCACCGGCCACATGCTTCGCATGTGCCTCATTAATTCGTTGTCACCCTTCCCACCGTGAGATGAAACCAACGCTCCAGGTTAAGTCACTTGATCAAAAAAGTAAATAGAAACAATGGCTATGATAGGGAGTCACACGGTAGTAACGTAGATGGCAAGCATGCAATTAACAAAATAAAAACATAAACAACATAACACATGGCGCGCTGATAAGCGTTGGATCTGGAAATCAACGGCCAGCTTGCGTCTTCTCCATGAAACCTCCCCTCGCCGGACTGTATTTTCCAGCCGCCGGAGCTAGGGCTCTGGCCACCCTCTCCGGTGAGCTGTGACGTGACTTTTTCCAGAAAATACAAATAGGTACACTATTTTGACCAGAAAAACGCCAGGATCTCAAATATGCAGTCCATTTTAACAAACAACAAACACATAAAAAGAATCGAACGAAAACAAGTTTAGATCTAAAACTTTAAATCCACATATCTCACAAATTACATGTCCAAACTTCAAATAAAATATATCAGCATGTTCAGTGCACATCATAGATCATTTTGCATATCAAAAATTCAAGTTCTGTGATGGTGAAAAAATCACTAACCTGAGATCTTGAAGAACTTAAAATTACACAAGAACGCCTTCCAAAAGCTGCAGATCAAGTCCTTGGAACCTCTAATTGCAAAATAAATGCAACTAGAGCTTGGAATCGTGCTAGATCTTGAGTTTTGAACTTGAACCCTCTTGAATGGAGCTTGGTGAAAACCTCAGTATGAGCTTCAGATGATGGTTGATTCTGGTTCTACTCTCTTCACTGATTCCAAATATGAAAGAATTTCTCAAAAACACCTTATGGAGAGGGAGAAACGAAAATGAGAAAGTGGAGAGTGAAAAATGGAAATTGAGCAAATGTGAGTCTCTACCCTAGCTGTGAGAGCATGAGTAAGCATATATACTCCTCATTAGTTCACTGATTAGGATTAGGAAGTGATTAGAACTCTTGTTAATGAGATTTGTGTGAAATTCCAAAAATGCATTTTACACCACCACCACCAATTTGCATGTGGGAAGCCCTTGTTCTCAGCATAATTCACCTCCAATTTACTCCCATACCACTTCTGGATTGATTTTGGGCCTTGCACTTTCTTGGTTTGCAAGCTTTGAATTAATTTGGCATTTTTGCACTTTTTGAGAATAATGAGAAAAATGGCATGGCATGAATTGATTCAAAGGCCACAAATGATCTTCTTGACTTGTATTTTGATATTATAATATGACATGAAGAAATTGGGAACATTACAAGTCCATTTGTGCAAAAATGCAAAAAGTGGAAAATTTGACATATAAGGAATCCATGAAAAGCACCTTGCATTGTTTTGGCCGTAACTAGAGTTCCACAAATGATATGGAAATGTTCTAGTACTTTTTGGAAATGGGAGAGAAAGATCTTCAACTTTCATGTTGGAGAAAAATTCAATTGGAGCTTCCTTGATGACGAAAAGTCAAGTTGAATGTGGAAGAAAAATTGCCAAAAATGGAAAGTTTCAATTATGGGTCATTTTCCAAATTTAGTAACTTTTGCACAGCCTCTTGATTCTTGATAAATGGAACAAATCTTGACAATTGGAGGCCATATGAGGATGTGAGACCTTGAAAACCATGAAAAGAACCTCGAAATTCCACAGTTGACTTTCTCCTTCACAGTTGACTTTTGCTTAGTTCACTAACAACTGATCCACTGAACAATCTGCACCATGAATCAATAACCAAACCCTCATCCATGAACACTTGTGAGCATAAAGAACACCACAAGAACATGCTTGAACACACCAAGCCTTCCAAGAAGTCCTCTTGATCTTAAAAACCTAATTGGTCCCCCTGATTAGGGGGGAAGGAATCACTTGAAATCCTTTGCCAATCTTGATCTCATGAAGATACAATGAGCTCCATGAACCACCTTGAAGCTTGAGACTTGAGAATATGGACCAAGTACCTTGATCCCATGCTAATAACCAATGCTATGCACAATGCAAAATGCAATAAATGAAAAGAAACATAAGCCAGTTAGCTAAAATCGACAGGGCAAATTTTGGGGTGTTACAGCTGCCCCTATTTAATCAACTTGATCCTGAAGGTATGATAGTGACAGTTATCATGCGTTCCAAGGATTCATGGAGATTGAATACCAAAAGCAACCTGAAATTTGCAATCCTCAAAGGAGGGACGACTCCGCTGGGGAACAAGCAATAAATGTTGCACTGTCAAAACACGTACGAGTGTTGGAAACCAAAAATGTATTGAAAAGTCTTGAAATAAACACAAACGAGTGTTATCTACGCTGGGGATAAACACGGACGAGTGTCAAGGAATCCAGGATATCAAATACGGACGGGTATTGAGAAGATGCACGGACGGGTGTAAAATGTCAATGTGGACGGGCATTGAAACAAAAGTTCAAACACGGACGGGTGCCAAATGTCAATGCAGACGGGCATTGAAACAAAAGTTCAAACACGAACGGGTGCCAAAAGAACACGGACGGGTGCCAAAGGGATTCAATACAGACGGGCATTGAAAAAGGTACACTGACGGGTGTAAAAGATTTCAATACGGACGGGTATTGAAAAAGGTACACGGACGGGTGTAAAAGATTTCAATACGGACGGGTATTGAAAAAGGTACACGGACGGGTGTAAAGAAGGTTCAAGGCGACCTCTTTGGGGATTGAAATGCAACACGGACGGGTGTCGGAAGTTCAATACGGACGGGTACCGAAAAGGTTCACGGACGGGTGTAAAAAGTCAATACGGACGGGTATTGAAAAGGTACACGGACGGGTGTAAAAAGTCAATACGGACGGGTACTGAAAAGGGTACACAGACGGGTGTAAAAGGTTTCAATACGGACGGGTACTGAAAAGGGTGTAAAGCAACTTTATCGGGAATTAAACTCGCTGGGGGAATGGAAGGCAACACGGACGAGTGTCATCAAAAGTTCAATACGGACGGGTATTGAAATCAAAGGTTCAAACACAGACGGGTGCTGAAAGAAACACGGACGAGTGTCAAATGTCAATGCGGACGGGCATTGGCTTAAAAGGGTCAAACACGGATGAGTATCTGACGGTGAAAATTCGAGGGAAAAAACCAAAGGACCACCTGGACGAAGGGGTACAAATAAAATCAAGGATAAACAATCCTGGCAAGACACTCTGCCAGGGAACTGTCAAATATTGCTTAACCCAACACCTGTGGAGTAAAGATATCTTCCTGAAATCTGGCTTTCCTGACGAAGGAAAACTCAAACCTGGCTTATGCTTCAGATGCATATGTTTGAATTTTTCCGTAATGCTCCACACGAAGTGGAAATGCTACGCATTTGGGAGGATGTCATGCAAACAAATGCTTATGCAATGCAAAAGAGATGTCCCAGCAAAATAAATGCTGAAGACCAGAAGCAACTCCGCTGGGGATGGAAAACTAAATTGCCACTGAAACAAAGGAAAACTTGTTGAGGAAAACTTCTCCCTGCTAGGGAAGATCACAATCACCAATTCTGTCGGAGATGGACGAAACTCCGAGAGAATATCCACTCTGTTGGGGAACAAATTAGGACCTACAATCTTCCTGGAGATGGACGGAACTCTGGGAAAATATCCACTCAGCCGGGGAGGGATATGAATACTGAAGATGGAAATTCCACCATTGGGGACGACCAACTATTTCAGAACTTGGCTTCGGCGCCTGCCAAAAACGATTGGCCTTAAGACCTGCTGGGGATACCACTCACCACCAGACCCTGCTTGGGGAAATGAGCTTAATCTGCTGCTAGGGAAGTAACTTTACCCTCACCCTGCTGGGTATTAGATCAAACCATTGTCGCCAAAACTATACTTTCTGACCAACTGAGGAAAGTAGACACCAGGACTCTGTGGGGATAATGACATCTTCGTCCACAAACTTCCTGCAGGAGATACAACAACATTCACCTTAGAGCAATCAACCTCTGATTACTTGATGGGGAATAGCATTCCAAACACGACTTCGACTGGGTATATAATCCTCTGTACTTTGCTGAGGAAGACGATCCTCAACAACTCTGCTTGGGAGAGAAAGTAATTGTCAACATTCACCTGCTAGGGGATAACACATGCTTCCTGACTAGCTGGGGAACAAATAGTTGTCCCATGCTCCGTGGGGAGACATCACTTGCTGAAGAAAGATGAGCCAAATCACAACTCTGGCCGGGGAAAAACCTCTTATATCCTACTAAGGAGGACGATCCTTAACGACTCCGCTTAGGGAATTACTTCTTTATACTCTGGTTGAGGAAGACGACCCTCGATAATCTGATGGGGAAGAGTAATAAACTACTGAGGACGATCAGACTTCTAAGTTGGGGAGAGCTCTACTCTACTGGGGAAAACAACAAGCTGCTGAGGACGATCAGACTTTAAAAATGGAGAGAGCAACTCTACCGGGGGAATACATCTGTCATCCTGCAAAACCAACAGAAAGGTCTATGCGCAGAAATGATTACATTGATTATCAACATAGTGACTGTCACCTAAGCAATTGCCACTGTTTTCCAACTTGTGTCATAAAGCTCAACGTTTTAGCATGTAATGTTTTTATCAAAAATATCGGACATTTTCACAAACAAAACAGGTAAAACAGAAAACAAAAGCTCTTTAACTGAAATGAAAACTTTATTGAATGAATTGGCCTGTAAATAGGCATTTACATCTGGAAGCAATTCCTGAAAAGAGGTAATTGCGCAAAAAAGCAAAAGAAAATACAAATGTCGGCAATGTGGGGAACAGACATCCACCATGACTCGACTCAGCTATAACCCATATGACTTGTTCATCCGCAGATACTTTGGCCTTCGAAGACGACTAACTGGAATGATTCCTTTCCTCCAAATTTTCCAAGTGTGAACAGCAATCACAGATTGAACGCAGATTGTAGTCTTTGCTTTTAAATCCCTAACTTTTTCCTGGATCGCCCTTTTCGGGTTTTCAATCCACCGGGATACCCATTTTTGCCAAAGTTTCCTTTTCAGGTTTTCAACCTTGCGGGTTTATTTCTTTTTCCTTTTATCCCTAATTTTTGCCCAAACCTTTTCTTTTTATGGTTCGCCAGGATGCCCCATTTTTGCCTGAACCATCTTTTTATGTTCAGCAGGTCTCTTTTATGCAAAGTATTTTTTGACTACATCCGCGTTCACAGGGGACGTAAAATCTTCTCCATCCATAGTTGAGAGTAATAAGGCTCCACCAGAGAAAACCTGTCTTACTACATATGGCCCTTCGTAATTCGGAGTCCACTTGCCCCTGTGATCTGTTTGAGGAGGAATGATCCTTTTCAGAACTAATTCACCAGCTTGAAAACATCGAGGACGCACCTTCTGATCAAAGGCTTTCTTCATCCTGCTCTGATACAATCGGCCATGCGCAATGGCTTTCAGTCTCTTCTCTTCAATGAGGTTCAATTCATTCAGCCGGGAACGCACCCACTCAGCTTCATCAAGCTTTACATCTGTCAGAATTCTCAAAGAAGGAATCTGAACTTCTAATGGCAAGACTGCTTCCATGCCATACACCAGTGAGAAAGGAGTTGCCCCAGTCGAGGTGCGTACCGAAGTACGATATCCATGCAAAGCGTAAGGCAACATCTCATGCCAGTCTTTGTATGTCACTACCATCTTCTGCACAATCTTCTTTATGTTCTTATTAGCCGCTTCAACAACCCCATTCATCTTCGGACGATAGTGAGCAGAATTGTGATGTTTGATTTTAAAGCTCTGGCATAGCTCCTTCATCATCTTGTTATTCAGATTTAAACCATTATCAGTAATGATTCTCTCCGGGACTCCATACCGACAGATGATGTCCTTCTTAATAAACCGGGCTACCACTTGTCTGGTGACGTTGGCATACGATGCAGCTTCTACCTATTTCGTGAAGTAATCAATAGCCACCAAGATGAAACGATGCCCATTCGAAGCAGTCGGCTCGATCTTTCCAATCATGTCAATGCCCCACATGGCAAAAGGCCAAGGTGACGACAAAACATTCAGAGGAGTAGGTGGTACGTGCACCTTGTCAGCATAAATCTGGCATTTATGACATTTCCGGGCGTATTTAAAACAGTCAGACTCCATAGTCATCCAATAATACCCCGCTCTCAACAATTTTCTGGCCATAGCATACCCATTGGCATGAGTACCGAAGGAACCTTCGTGAACCTCTTCCATTAATAAGCCTGCCTCGTGTTCATCAACACAACGTAGCAAGACCATGTCAAAGTTTCTCTTGTACAACACATCATCCTTGTTCAAAAAGAAGTTTCCTGATAACCTCCTCAATGTCTTTTTATCCTTGGAAGATGCCCCAGCTGGGTATTCCTGACTCTTCAAGAAGACTTTGATGTCTTGATACCAAGGCTTGCCATCTGATAGCCCTTCAACTGCAAATACAAAAGCAGGTCTATCCAAGCGCATGATTCTGATTGAGGGAGATTCATTCCAAATATTCACTTTATACATTGATGACAACGTTGCCAACGCATCAGCCATCTGATTCTCTATCCGGGGAATGTGATAGAAGTCTACTCTGTCAAAGAAAGGTAACAATCTTCCGGCATAATTGTTATATGGAACGAGATTTACTTGACGAGTCTCCCATTCACCTATAATCTGATTCACCACCAACGCAGAATCACCATAAACATCGAGGTTCTTGATTCTCAAATCAATTGCTTCTTCTAACCCCATGATGCATGCTTCATACTCCGCCTCATTGTTGGTGCATATGAACGCTAATCGGGCGGTAAAGGGTATATGAGAACCCTGTGGAGTCGTAATGATTGCCCCGATTCCGTTACCATATGAATTAACGGCTCCATCAAAAACCATCTTCCACTGAGACCCAATCTCAGGTCCTTCATCCGGCAAAGGTTCTTCACAATCCTTCATCTTCAGATACATGATGTGCTCATCCGAAAATTCAAACTTCATCGGTTGATAATCCTCAATTGGCTGTTCAGCAAGATATTATGACAAAACACTTCCCTTAATGGCTTTCTGGGAAACATACTGAATATCGTATTCTGTCAGAACCATCTGCCAACGGGCTATTCTACCAGAAAGTGCTTGCTTCTCAAACACGTACTTGATCGGATCCATCTTCGAAATCAGAAGGGTTGTATGATTTAACATATACTACCTCAAACGCTTAGCGGCCCAAGCGAGTGCACAACATGTTTTCTCTAGCATCGAGTATCTTGACTCGCAATCAGTAAACTTCTTACTCAGGTAATAGATGGCGTGCTCTTTTTTACCTGACTCGTCTTGTTGACCGAGCACACAACCCATTGAATTCTCAAGAACCATGAGATACATAATCAAAGGCCTTCCTGGCACTGGCGGCATAAGGACCGGAGGTTCCTGCAAGTATTCTTTAATCTTTTCAAACGCCTTTTGACAATTTTCATTCCACCTGACCGCTTGATCTTTTCTTAGCAACTTGAAGATTGGTTCACACGTGGCTGTGAGATGCGAGATGAACCTAGCAATGTAATTCAATCTCCCCCAGAAACCACGAACCTCTTTTTCTATTTTCCCACAGGCATTTCTTGTATGTCTTTTACTTTTGCAGGATCAACCTCAATACCTTTTTCACTAACAATAAATCCCAGCAGTTTTCCTGATCTCACCCCAAAGGTGCATTTGTTTGGATTCAACCTCAGTCTGAACTTCCTTAACCTTTCAAATAACTTCTGAAGATTCGCCAGATGTTCTTCTTCCGTCTGTGACTTCGCAATCATGTCATCAACATAGACTTCAATCTCTTTGTGAATCATATCATGAAAGAGAGTCGCCATCGCCCGCTGGTAAGTTGCCCCTGCATTTTTCAATCCAAAGGGCATCACTTTGTAGCAGAAAGTTCCCCACGGTGTTATGAATGTTGTTTTCTCCATGTCCTCTGGGGCCATCTTGATTTGGTTATACCCAGAGAAGCCATCCATAAAGGAAAACACAGAATACTGAGCAGTATTGTCAACTAACACATCAATGTGAGGGAGCGGGAAATCATCCTTTGGGCTGGCTCTATTCAAATCCTTGTAATCAACACACATCCTGACCTTCCCATCCTTCTTAGGTACAGGCACGATGTTAGCAACCCATGGAGGATAATTTGTTACGGCAAGAAATCCGGCGTCCAACTACTTCTGAACCTCTTCCTTGATTTTGACAGACATCTCCGGTTTAGTTCTTCTCAACTTTTGCTTGACCGAAGCACAACCTTCTTTAAGCGGTAGCTGGTGTACAACAATATCAGTATCAAGCCTGGGCATGTCTTGGTAAGACCAAGCGAAGATGTCCACATACTCACGGAGCATTTCAATCAATCTTCCCTTGACACTGTCTTCCAATGCAGCCCCTATCCTTACTTCTTTTCTGGCGTCCTCGGTTCCCAGATTCACAATCTCAATTTCCTCGTGATGAGGTAGGATGACCCTCTCCTCTTGCTCCAACAATCTGGCCAACTCTTCGGGCAGTTCACAATCTTCGTCAGTCTCTTCTTCAGCCTGATAGATTGGATTGTCAAAGTCATACCGAGCTATAGCTGAGTCATGATCGGTGTCATCTGAACAAAAAGACCTGCAATGATTGATGAGGTATGTTTTATTATGATGCAACAAAAGAAACACATTGCCATTTTGATGTGGGTTTTTAATGCATAAAAATAAAAACAGAAAGACAGAGATCAAAATATTTGAGTGTGAAAAGTCCTTTATTGATGATAAGGCAAAACATGCAACAGTTAAAAGCCATACAAACAAAATCACTGCATCTTGGGCAGAACGCAGGATTAACAAAATAGGAAAACAAAGAAATTACTCGAAGCCTGTCACTTGAATGACTTTCTTGGATGACCAGTTGCACAGACTTTCTCCTGGGACGCAAGGACGAATCCAGCTATCCATGTCACAATCACTGTCTCCTTCTTCTTCAATAGCATTAACTCTGTCGAAGAAAACTCCAGCGCTGGTGAAACGGACTGGGCCATAGAATTTGGGAGGATCCTCATCTCTCTTGGATGGCTTGTATCCCAATCCATAAGTATCCCTCTTTTTTTGGACTTCAACCACCTGGCCCCACCTCTGTGAGCTACCAGCTTCAACCACAGCTTTGGCGTCTCTAAACGAAGACATGGAAACCTCAGGTTGATTTGCCACTACAGGCTGTATTATAGCTTCAGACTGAACAACTTCTTCAGAAACTTTCACCTTCTCAAATCCCTGGCACAACGTCTCGTGGATTTCACCATCCACTTCCACGTATTTGAAGGTTGACAGTTGACTGATCATTATGTCTTCTTCTCCGCACACTGTCACCACGTGACCATCAACTATATACTTCAGTTTTTGATGCAAAGTGGAGGTTACAGCACCTGCCCCATGGATCCAAGGACGACCCAATAAACAGCTGTACGCTGGCTGAATATCCATAATGTAAAATGTTGCATTAAAGATTTCCGGTCCAACCTTGATTGGAAGCACAATCTCGCCAAAAATAGATCTCTTCGAGCCATCAAAAGCTCGTACCACCAAGTCACTTGGTGTACAAATAAGTCCCCGAGTATCCAACTTCATTAACGCTTTCTTAGGCAATACATTCAACGATGAACCAGTATCAACCAAAACATGTGACATCAGCGAGCCACGGCACTCAATCGAAATATGCAGGGCGTTGTTATAATTCCTGCCAGCAGAAGTCAAGTCAAGATCTGTAAAACCCAAGCCATTACCCACATTCACGTGTGCTACAACCCCTTCCAGCTGGTTAACAGAAATCGCTTGAGGGACATAGGCTGCATTCAAGACCTTCAGAAGAGCATTCCTGTGAGCTTCAGAACACAATAGCAAAGACAGAATAGAGATCTTGGACGGGGTCTGATGTAACTGGTCCACGATCTTATAATCACTTTTCCGGATGAGCCTCATAAACTCCTCAACATTTTCAGAAAAAGCATCATCAACCGGCTTTACTGTAGATTCCACAATCACTGGAGTCTGAATAGAACCCCATCGCCTGTTTTCCTCTATCTTTCCTAGAGGTACTGGGTTGATCATTAACAGGAGTAAGCACTCTACCACTTCTGGTTATAGCATCAGTCTCAACTTTAACCTCTGAACTAGAACTCACTGGTGAAGTATTCTTTAATTCATGCTTTTGTCCATTGACAAACACCTCTGCACCATAATTCCACGGAATGGCCTTAGAACTCTCGTACGAAATGGGTCCAGCCCTTGTGATAATGACTGGAGGTGGCCTTGCTGGACCAGAAATAATAATTGTTTTGAACGGAATGGTGATAGTAGCAACCTTCTCACTAACACCCTCTTCTTGCTGATTACCTCTGTCAAACTGTAAACAGCCCTCATCAATCAGATTCTGAATACCCCTCTTCAACGAATCACAACCATTAACCTTTGTCAAACAATCTGAGCAGTTCTCACCATAACCCGGATAGACGCCACCCTTCAATAACCTGTTCTTAACCACAACCAACGGACTCTTCAGTTCCTCCACATCCATGATCAAATTCAAAGTTTCACAGTCCTCAATTATAGCATTCACCCTTGGCCCATTGTGATTAGGCATCGGGTTTTGAACAACATTGGGTCCGTCATTCGAGAAATTGATGGCTTTAGAGTCCATAAGGTCCTGCACCTTGTGCTGAAATGCCCTACACTTCTCCACAGTGTGCCCCGGAGCACCTGAGTGAAAGTCGCAGTGTGCGTTAGCATCGTAGCCTCGTGGGAGTTCCCCTGTTGGTGGAGCCAGGGTACGAAGCTCAACTAGACACAATTGCAGCAAATGTTGCAACAACTGTGCATACGACATTGGGGGTTGATCAAAATGCCTCTCTGCATTCCTCTGTCTGTTCTGATACTGACCCTGCTGCCTATTCTGATTAGCATTACCCCTTTGTTGCTGTGGTGGAGGTAACGTTGTTGGAATGGTTACTGATGCTACCTGTTGATTGTTATGCTGGCGTTGTTTCCCTTTTCCCCTGTGGGATGATACAGCGTTGGTCTCTCCTTTCTTCTTATAATTATCAAACGGCTTCTTTCCATGTCCAGAGGACGATCCAACACCGCTAGAAACCTTCCCAGCCTTAATTCCCACCTCTATCTTCTGTCCAATAGCAATCACATCTGCAAACTTGCCTAGAGAACAAGGCAAAAGCTTCTCATAGTAGTGCTTAGGCAGTGTGTCCATGAACATATCCAGCATCTCTTTCTCTAGCATTGGTGGCTGCACCCTAGCCGCCAATTCACGCCACCTTTGCGCGTATTCTTTGAAACTCTCATCATTCTTCTGGGACATGCTCAACAGCTGAGTTCTGTTGGGAGCCATGTCTGTGTTGTACTGATAATGCTTGATGAAAGCTGCAGCTAGCTCTCTCCAGGTGCGAACATCTCTACTTTCTAGCCCCATGTACCATTCCAGAGACGCGCCAGACAGGCTGTCTTGGAAAAAGTGCATCATTAACTTTTCATCCTTAGCGTGAGCAGTCATCTTCCTGGTATAGGCCTTCACATGAGTTCTCGGGCAGGTAGAACCATTGTACTTTTCTAATGTAGGAATCTGAATCTTGTGTGGAATGACAATATCAGGAACTAACCCTAGGTCGTCCAAATCTATCCCCAAATCATCTTGTTTCACAACCCCTTTCAATTGAGCCTCAATTAAACGGATTCTTTCATCACTGACCACAGGAAGACCAGCGTCCAAGCTTCTGACTAAAAACACATCGTCCTGTTGATCCTCAAAACGAGGGCCATGGATAGCTCGGATAGTACTTCCTTCTCCAACCACTGAAGGAATTCTTCCCTGTCCACCAGCACTAACTCCGCTCGGAGGGATATTACGGTTAAGAAGACCACCGTGTAAGATACCATTTTCGTCGACCTGCGCCACCAACGGCTGAACCAGAGTTCTGAATTCATTCTGACTTTGTACCACACCCTGCATCATCTCCATGAACTGATCGATGCGAACTTGCATAGCTGCCATATCTGCCTGAACTTTGTTCATCACTCTGCTTTGATTGAGTCGAGTAGAATAACGATGAGTTGGTTGATCAATCCTGACTGAAAGAAAGAGAGAGCATAAGAAAACCAGAGAAACCCAAGAAAACCTGCAATGCAAAGAATGAATATGATTATGCAAATGCAAATGCAACAAACATATTTAAACATTTCCAAGGTATATCAGCTTTGATTCCAATCCAAGCAACCGGGCCAGGGATTAGACGCAATATCGGAAAATAAATCTGAACCCAGAGATACCATCGGATCCAACCACAGGAAACCAATCACAAAAATAAAAAACTACCAAGGCAAAAAAAAAAATCTGAATCAAACATTCTAATATCAAGATGGAAGAATTCATACAAACAAAATCAATCGTAACCAACGGTGATTCCATCAACAATCCTGATGGTAACCACATAAAAAAACAGATACACAATAAACTACAATTCTACCCCAAACAGGCTAGCCTCCACTTCTTCCAGAAGATTCAAAGTGTCAGGATGTGCCGGTCGCGAGATTAGCCCTTTGATTAACCCGTTTCTCTTTGCAATCTCTTGGTTCAGCGTTGCAATCTGCTCTTCAGCGTTGCTACTTTCATGTCTCACCTTCTTGATTCTAACTTGTAATTTGAGCTCTTCAATCTCCTTTTGGGACTCTTTCCACTTGTTGAAGAAATGCTTCCCCTTTTCTTTTGCCTTTTGCAGCTCTTAGTTTAATCCCTCGTTTTCGACTTGGACCTCACTCCACATTTCCTGATAAACATCAAGCTCGATTTCAGTCTTAGCCAAAAGCTTCTTAGTTGTCCTGGTGGTCTTGCTTGAGGTCTCTGCTGCCATGCTGATCTTCTTGAAATGCTGAATTCTGCTATCCAGATCATTTTCTGTCTTCTTCAGACGCTCAGTCGACTCTTTGACCTGCCACTTCAGCTCCAAATTGTCATGCAAAGCTCCTTGCAGCTGACTACTCATACCGGAATTCTCTGCTCTCAATTCGCGCACCAACTTCTGTTGCTTGTTGAACTCTTCAATAGGCACAGTAAGTCTTTCCTCCACACCTTCTGGGTACAGCATAGGTGCTCGATCAAAAGGCAAGTAACGCTCCTTAACTCTCTGTTTTATCCAATCCACATAAGGAAGGAAAGCCTGATTGTTAGGTTTGCCCAGAACGGCCTTGCCTTTCTTCAATATACTACCCCAAGCTTCAGAAGCTCTCTGCGCCTCCTCTAATCCTTCAGATGAGTGAAAATACAATGATTCTTCCACATCTCTCTTAACAGGTGGACCCACCAGAGCATAACCAAACTGTCTGACAGCCAAGGAAGGGTTATAATTAATTCCGCCCTTCCTCCCTATCAGAGGAACATTAGGATACGTACCACAACTGTGAATGATGTTCTTTCCAAGCAATCCATGATTTATCCACACAATGTCTTTACTGACCAATCCCATCAGGCGCTGACTCCACTCTAGAGAATCCTTAGAATTAACAAAGGCACCAGATTGAGGTAGACGACTTGCGAACCATTTATAAAATAATGGAGCGCAGCAATGAACCATTCTCCCTCTCTTCTTCTCATTCCTATTGTATAAGGCATAATGGATATCTCCCAACAGGGTTGGCACAGGATTCCTCGTTATGAATATTCTGATAGCATCTTCATCAACGAAATCTGGCTCATTGGGGAACAACACAATGCCATAAACACAAAGAGCTAACAGTGCATTGAACACAATACAGTCTTTATCCTCTGCTACTTTCTGAGCCTTCTTCGTTAAATACCCTAGCTTGAAACCACAGATCTTTCCTTTGGTAGAAAGGTTGGCTTCCAACTCTGACTTGCTCAAATAAAGAGCACCGGCCAATTTCCCACAATCCAACTCTCCTTTAGAACCAAAGAAGGGAGGAACTTCCTTGATAGCAATCCCTAGCATGTTAGAGTATTCCTCCAAGGTAGGCACCAACAAACAATCCAGGAACAAGAAACATCTCAGTGGAGGGTCATAGAACTGCATTAGAGTATGAAGACCTCGGAACTCATAATCGTCGATGTTGCGAACAAAAGACAGAATCCACCCATACTTCTCTGCAAAAGCATTCAATACATCAGGACTTGCCATTCCCTTCAGAATAGTGAGAGGACCTACTGCTGGCTTGTGAAACTTGTAGATGATAATATCCTTCTTACCCCTTGGAACATCCATCCCTAATACTGCCCTCTGACTGGAATCACGGATTCGGATACAACCTGGAAATGCAAAAATATGAATGTCAGAGAAAAAGAATGAAATGCAATGCAAAACATGGGATCAAGGCACCAAGCCTCTGCGCTGAACTGGCTGGACAATCTTAAGGCTCTGTACAAACTCTTGAGTCAAACCAGAATAACAGAATAACTACACTGATACGGCTGTAGAGACAAAGAATACAAAAATACCGGGTAGGTAGAAGGTCACGGTTACCTGCAAACCTGTAAACAACCCGCCCCTCTCACGTGTGGGTATTAGGATGTTCAGTATCACGGGCTCTCAGGTCGAGAAATGATGATATGTTCACCATTTCTGGTTTGGCATCATCATCAATCGAGGAGGCCTCAACTGATTCTCCAAGACGAAAGGTCACCAGCTTCTGGTACTGAGGTCGAGAAGCAATAGTACATTCATCCCTCGGGGTACAGTACTATCGCCAATCGAGGAGTGCCTCCACTGATTCCCTCTCACAAAAGGAAAACCTATAGCAAGTTCCCAGCATTGGGTCCTCGGGTCGAGAATGTGCAATGGGTTTGCCACAGAGCGTGGTCTACCACTGTCACATCACGGGAGGAGTGCCGCAACTGAGTCCTCGGGAATGGTCTCCAGAGTCGACAATCCCTCAAGAGAATACCTACTGGCCTGTACCAACGCACAGTAGCAGGTAGCTCCTGATAGAACCTCATCTGGTTGTGGGTCTCATGAACAACAATACATGGCCACCCCCATGCAAGCGTCACGACTATCCACTCTAAAACCTGTGTGTATGCTCGAGTCTGGGTAGTGAGCTCATCTCTCAGAACATCCCAACCCGCCAAACAAAAAACTAGCCAGTACAGCACAGTAATATCCAGTATGACAATAATAAAATGCAATGCAATGCAGTAAAAGCCGTAAATACAGTAAAGCAAATAAAATAGCAAATACAGTAATATACAACAAAGCAAAGCACCACAAAAACACCCAATGAAAACAAACAGACAAGCGCTAGGATCGACTCGCTAAAGGGGAAGGACCAGCAGTAGGTCAACCAGAGTCCCCAGCAGAGTCGCCAGCTGTCGCTCCCGAAAAGATTCACATCCAACGGTACAAACGCGAGAGTGGCGCAAAAGACACAGAGTCGCCAGCAATGTGTATTTATCCTAAGAGAGGGAAAGGAAACACTGCGCAAACCTAAAGAGAAAGGGAAAGAGCGAGGTCTCGCGACCAAGAGAACGGGTACGGGAGTCAGTTACGCGAAGGGAAGGTGTTAGCACCAAACACGTCCATCGTACTCGACGGGATCCAAGCTTGCTGTCTGCATCAAAGGGTGTCGTCATCTGGAACTCCACTGCTACTGGACTGAAGAAGAAACGAGAACGGAAAGAACGGAGAAATGAAGAAGAAAAGAAAAAGAAGAAGTGACTCGATAGGACGATATCATTGTCCTAGGCCTACGTACTCCCTCAGTGCAATGGGAAAGTCAGAGTCAACGTAGTTCGGACGGGAACTGTGGGGGAAGGTTGCTCGCCAAGACAATCGCTGTCTTGTACCTACGTATCCTCAATCGGACGAGAGAGAGGAATCAAAGCTGACGTAGTTCGTGGGTACGACCACGGGTGGGTAAGTGTTTTTTACGTGAGCGACGAGCTCTTTTCTGAAAATGAAATTTGAAACCCAACAATCCCGAAGGATAAAAAGATTTGAATTGGTTTGGTGTTTTTTAGACAGAAGTGTCTTTTAAGTTGTTTCGTAACTTGCATTGCACCAAAGTCTTAAACATAGGAACGAATACTTCGCGCATCGTCCCCAACAGGACGTACACTAGGTATCCTAGAAGAATGAGAGGAAGCCCCTCAATCCCCACTTCCCACATAGAAGTCTCAAGCGCAATACACGTTAACTTTTATTACGTGTTTTAAAAGAGTTTTGAGATGAGAAGAGAAGCGACACAAAAGGAAGCTCTACAGGGAGACTTAGAGTCCTAATGTTATCATGCATGGATGTCCTATGGTTAGTGAGGTTTAGGAGAGACGACTACCTAACCTAATGCTAATCCTACTCCAAGCTTAATCAAAAATTAAGTTGGACTAGGTAGCTCTAACGGGAGAGAGTCCAAGACTTAAACAAGTCTTGAGACTCGAGGGATGAAAAGAGTGAAAGAGAAGGAGGAGAAAGAGAAGGAGAAGATAAGATACAATAAATGGCAGCAAGCACATCACATCATAAATGCCCAACTCAAGTCAATCAACATGCTTCAAAGATCAAACAAACACATCTCAAGTACACAAGTGAAAGCACACAAGAAAGGATGCAAGTAAACTTGAATTAAGTGCACGATTAAACACACATAGATCTCATATCAAAGTGAAATGAAAGTGACAAGATGAAAATGAAACAAGACCAGAACTCACATCATATCATCATTAATAATTCACATATGCAAAAGAGGTTCACATTATGCAATATGATGCACCAAAGAAGTTACAAAGCAAAAGGGATGATATGCACCACATAATTCAAACCATATGCATCCAACAATGCTCAAGTAACATGAAAATCAAGTATAGAACTCAAGAGGCAGTAGCATATTCATTAAAAACATACCAAAGACAAACTCAAGTCACACAAGATTAATCATCAAGCAACACATTCAAAGCATGTACCAAAATTGAGAAAGACATCCACAAAACTCAAGTCAAAATAACAACACTTTGTAAAATCAAGAACAAATAGAAAAATGAGTGAAAAGAGATGATTCCAAAGCCACAAGTAAGCTCAAATAGTACATGATCATACCATAAAAACATCTTAAGCATCACTCCATCACAAGTAAGCAAATTCATTCAAACTAGCTCAAGTACCAAAGTATACCTCAACCAAACTTGCATCTCAAACAACACTCAACTAAAAATAGCAAAGTGGATCAATAAAATCCCAAAAAATATCCAAACAGAAACTAACTCAGTCAAGTAGCATGTGCAAAAATATCAATCCAAAATCCATAAACCAAGTATCTCAAACAATTGGACAAAGGTCAAGTAAGCACCAAGTAGCAATATGCAAAGGAAAGGGACCAAAATGCAATATGGAAAAGTTTTAAAAATGAAACAAAAATGTTTTTATGCAGTTTAATATGTCACCTAATAGATGCTAAAAGAATGGATTAAAAATGAATTATAGATGAGGAGAAATAAATTTCACAAGTTGGTGTGTGCAAGTGAAACAAACAAGAAAAGGAAATAAAACAATTAATTAAAACAAATGCCAAAATAAAAATAAAAAATAAAATAAAATATGGGTAAAAGTTGAGAAAACTAAAAATAAGTTCCATGATTTTTTATATGATTTTTGAATGCATAAAAATAATTTTAGAAATTAAAATGCAAAGCAAATAACTAAAAAGAAAAGAAATAGAAATAAAACCATGGGGGTGCAAACAGCAATGCATCATGTTAGAAAAAAGATAGAGGCCAAAAGGGGGGGGGGGGGGGGGGGGCGAAAAGCAAAAGCCCAAACAAATCAACCCAAAGTGCAGTCAACGAGGGAGCATGGTAAATTGGTCAACAGTCAGCAATGAATCTCAGCCAATCATTAAATCCAACGCGCCACAATGCTAGATCGCAAGTCAATGATATCAAGAGGTAATACAAATCAACGGTCAGCTTCGGAAGGCCCACCAATAACCACGTGGTCACACGTACACACCAACACCGCGTCCTACCATGCACCGGCCACATGCTTCGCATGTGCCTCATTAATTCGTTGTCACCCTTCCCACCGTGAGATGAAACCAACGCTCCAGGTTAAGTCACTTGATCAAAAAAGTAAATAGAAAAATGGCTATGATAAGGAGTCACACGGTAGTAACGTAGATGGCAAGCATGCAATTAACAAAATAAAAACATAAACAACATAACACGTGGCGCGCTGATAAGCGTTGGATCTGGAAATCAACGGCCAGCTTGCGTCTTCTCCATGAAACCTCCCCTCGCCGGACTGTATTTTCCAGCCGCCGGAGCTAGGGCTCCGGCCACCCTCTCCGGTGAGCTGTGACGTGACTTTTTCCAGAAAATACAAATAGGTACACTATTTTGACCAGAAAAATGCCAGGATATCAAATATGCAATCCATTTTAACAAACAACAAACACATAAAGAGAATCGAACGAAAACAAGTTTAGATCTAAAACTTTAAATCCACATATCTCACAAATTACACGTCCAAACTTCAAATAAAATATATCAGCATGTTCAGTGCACATCATAGATCATTTTGTATATCAAAAATTCAAGTTCTATGATGGTGAAAAAATCACTAACCTGAGATCTTGAAGAACTTAAAATTACACAAGAACGCCTTCCAAAAGCTGCAGATCAAGTCCTTGGAACCTCTAATTGCAAAATAAATGCAACTAGAGCTTGGAATCGTGCTAGATCTTGAGTTTTGAACTTGAACCCTCTTGAATGGAGCTTGGTGAAAACCTCAGTATGAGCTTCAGATGATGGTTGATTCTGGTTCTACTCTCTTCACTGATTCCAAATATGAAAGAATTTCTCAAAAACACCTTATGGAGAGGGAGAAACGAAAATGAGAAAGTGGAGAGTGAAAAATGGAAACTGAGCAAATGTGAGTCTCTACCCTAGCTGTGAGAGCATGAGTAAGCATATATACTCCTCATTAGTTCACTGATTAGGATTAGGAAGTGATTAGAACTCTTGTTAATGAGATTTGTGTGAAATTCCAAAAATGCATTTTACACCACCACCACCAATTTGCACGTGGGAAGCCCTTGTTCTCAGCATAATTCACCTCCAATTTACTCCCATACCACTTCTGGATTGATTTTGTGCCTTGCACTTTCTTAGTTTGCAAGCTTTGAATTAATTTGGCATTTTTGCACTTTGTGAGAATAATGAGAAAAATGGCATGGCATGAATTGATTCAAAGGCCACAAATGATCTTCTTGACTTGTATTTTGATATTATAATATGACATGAAGAAATTGGGAACATTACAAGTCCATTTGTGCAAAAATGCAAAAAGTGGAAAATTTGACATATAAGGAATCCATGAAAAGCACCTTGCATTGTTTTGGCCGTAACTAGAGTTCCACAAATGATATGGAAATGTTCTAGTACTTTTTGGAAATGGGAGAGAAAGATCTTCAACTTTCATGTTGGAGAAAAATTCAATTGGAGCTTCCTTGATGACGAAAAGTCAAGTTGAATGTGGAAGAAAAATTGCCAAAAATGGAAAGTTTCAATTATGGGTCATTTTCCAAATTTAGTAACTTTTGCACAGCCTCTTGATTCTTGATAAATGGAACAAATCTTGACAATTGGAGGCCATATGAGGATGTGAGACCTTGAAAACCATGAAAAGAACCTCGAAATTCCACAGTTGACTTTCTCCTTCACAGTTGACTTTTGCTTAGTTCACAAACAACTGATCCACTGAACAATCTTCACCATGAATCAATAACCAAACCCTCATCCATGAACACTTGTGAGCATAAAGAACACCACAAGAACATGCTTGAACACACCAAGCCTTCCAAGAAGTCCTCTTGATCTTAAAAACCTAATTGGTCCCCCTGATTAGGAGGGAAGGAATCACTTGAAATCCTTTGCCAATCTTGATCTCATGAAGATACAATGAGCTCCATGAACCACCTTGAAGCTTGAGACTTGAGAATATGGACCAAGTACCTTGATCCCATGCTAAGAACCAATGCTATGCACAATGCAAAATGCAAGAAATGAAAAGAAACATAAGCCAGTTAGGTAAAAACAACAGGGCAAATTTTGGGGTGTTACACTGATGACTTCATTATCATTGAATTTCTTAGGGAGAAAAACCAGTGTGTTGCTGAGAGTCTTTGGTTGCGACGCTTTCTCAGGGGATTTTCCTTAATCCGGGAAAGCGAAAATATCATCTTCAATGACGAAAAGTGACGTTTGTCGAATGCCTTCTTGTTTTTCAGCGGTTCAAGTTATCAAAGTGGTTGAAGACCGTCTCCATCCCAAAAATAAACTGGAGGAGAAATTGCTCAGACAAAACATTTCCTGACGAGGAAATAACTGACAACTCGATTGATAAGAGGACTTTTATGACTTAGGGATAAGAGTGACCAAAGTGATAGTGATACAATATGAATATGAAACCAAATCAATAATGCATGATGTATGTATGCATATGCTGACAAAACTAACACAACATACAAACTAGTGGATGAACACGACTGGATACTCGGCCACTGCAGGAGACGAAGAAGTATCTTCAATTCAAGAAAGCAATTCTGCATTGCTTAGGAAAGATACTCTCTGTGGAGAAAACCGTTGGTCGGGCTTAGGAGATAAGGACTCTGCCGGTGATGTCATATGAAACATGGTCTCTGACACAGTTGATCCTTCGTTCAGACGTACTGGTTTAGAAGGAGTACTTTGATTCTGCACTTTGAGGTTCAACCATCTCCAGAGAAACGATCGAGGTTCTTTTCGATGTTCAACAGTCAAAAGAATTTCCATCTTTATTTTAAAAGCATAAATATTTGACAAGTAAATTCATTTTTGTTTTATTTCAAGAATCGTTAATCATATTAAAATGTCGTTCTGTAAAGCTAAAACAAATAAGAATTGCAAACAAAAGCACTAGGGCTCAAATTTTATTGATAGGATGGAAATCAGCCAAGAGTGTTATTCCATGGAGTATTTACAAAGTTTATAAAATGGTAATTTAAGGGAAAAGGGCTACATTGAAACATCACGACCACTATCCTTCTACCAACTTTGAATTCTGGACATCATGAGCTTCCGTCGAAGATGACCTTGGCTGGAGTGTTTTGATGGATGACATTACTGCTTGTCGAGGGATTTGCCCCTTTGTCAGACGTAGTTACTTGCTATTAATCCCTAACTTTTGCCTGGATTGTACTTTGAGATTTCCAATCCATCGGGATGATTTTTGATTATGTCTCTAATTTTTGCCTGGACCGCCCTTTCGGGTTTTCAATCCACCAAGGCCTTTTTTTTTATTTAGGCGAAGTATTTCTTGACTACGCCAACATTCGTGGGGTAGGCAAATTCCTCTCCATCATGGTTGCGAGTCTCAAGGTGCCGCCTGAGAAAGCTTTCTTGACCACATAGGGGCAGTCATAATTCGGAGTCCACTTGCCCAAGGAATTAGTGAGGAATGATTGTATCTTCTTGAGTACAAGGTCGCCTTTCCTGAAGACACGAGGTCGGACCTTTTTGTCAAACGCCTTCTTCATCCTTTGCTGATACAACTGACCATGGCATAAAGCCGTTATTCGCTTTTCTTCGATTAGATTCAGTTCGTCGTGCCGACTTTGACACCATTCTGCTTCGGTTAACTTAGCTTCCATCAATACTCGGATCGATGGGATCTCCCCTTCTATGGGAAGCACTGCCTCCATGCCATATACTAGAGAGAAATGGGTTGCCCCTGTTGAGGTGCGGATAGATGTGCGATAATCGTGAAGAGCAAAGGGCAGCCTTTTATGCCAGTCTTTGTAAGTTACAACCATCTTTTGAACAATCTTCTTGATGTTCTTGTTAGCTGCTTCTATCGCCCCGTTCATCTTGGGTCGGTAGGGAGATGAGTTATGATGTTCGATTTTGAACTCCGCACACAACTCCTTCATCATCTTATTATTCAAGTTGGATCCATTGTCAGTAATGATCTGGCTTGGAACACCATAACGGAAGATGATATTATTTTTGATAAATCGGACCACCACTTGTCGGGTTACATTGGCGAATGACACTGCTTCGACCCACTTGGTGAAGTAGTCAATGGCTACCAAGATGAACCGATGTCCGTTTGAAGCCTTGGGTTCGATCATGCCAATCATGTCGATTCCCCATATGGAAAAAGGTCATGGGGAAGAGAGAACTTTGAGATGCGCTGGCGGTACATGGATTCTGTCTGAGTATATCTGACACTTATGACACCTTCTCATGTACTTGTAGCAATCGGATTCCATTGTCAACTAATAGTACCCTGCTCTCAGAATTTTTCAAGACATTGTGTGTCCTTTGGCATGAGTGTCAAAGGATCCTTCGTGAATTTCTTTTATCAGCATGTTTGCTTCTGGTCTGTCTACACATCGGAGCAAGACCATGTCAAAGTTCCTCTTATAAAGTGTATCACCGCTCAGGAAGAAACTGCCTGCTAGCCTTCTGAGGGTCTTTCTGTCTTTTCTTAATGCCCCAGGTGGGTACTCTTGTTTCTGAAGGAAGCATTTGTTATCGTGATACCAAGGTTTATCGTCTATGACTGCTTCGATCGTGAAGATGTAAGCGGGCCGTTCAAGGCGCATTATGTCAATCTTAGGTATGCCATTCCATTAACCTACACTAATCATGGAAGAGAGAGTGGCTAATGCATCAGCCATGTGATTCTCTTCACGAGGGATGTGATGAAACTCGATTCTATTGAAGAATGGCAACAACCTCCTCGCATAATATTTGTAAGGAATCAGTCCTGATTGGTATGTGTTCCAATCTCCTTTGATTTGATTGATAACCAGGGCTAAGTCTCCATACACATCCAAGTTCTTTATCCTTAAATCAATTGCTTCTTCGAGAGCCATGATACAAGCTTCGTATTCGGCCTCGTTGTTTGTACACTTGAACGTCAGTCGGGCGGTGAAAGGAATGTGGGTACCTTGAGGTGTTATGATGATTGCCCCAATTCTGTTTCCATAATGAATGATAGCTCTGTCAAAGATTAGTCCCCATTGGGAACCTGATTCTGGCCCTTCACTGGGTAGCGGTTCATCACAGTCTTTCATTTTTAAATACATGACATCTTCGTCTGGGAAGTCAAATCCAATTGATTCTTAATCGTCAATCGGTTGATGAGCCAAATGATCGGCTAAAACACTTCCTTTTACGGCTTTTTGAGCATGGTACTCTATGTCATATTCTGATAACAACATCTGCCAACGGGTTATCCTTCCCGTGAGAGCAGGTTTTTCAAAGATATACTTGATTGGATCCATTTCGGATATTAACCAAGTAGTGTGACAAATCATGTACTGGCGAAGACGTTTGGCTGCCCAAGTCAGAGCACAGCAATTTTTCTCAAGCATAGTGTACCGAGTCTCACAGTCAGTGAATTTCTTGCTCAAATAGTAGATGGCAGACTCTTTTCTTTTTGTTTCGTCCAGTTGGCCAAGTACATATCCCATTGAATCTTCCAAGACTGTTAGGTAGATGATCAGTGGTCTTCCCTCCACCAGAGGTGATAGGATAGGTGGATTCAACAGATACTCTTTGATACTGTCGAAGGCAGTTTGGCAGTCTTCTGTCCAAACGCAGTCCTGATTCTTTTTGAGTAATTTGAAGATTGGCACGCATGTCGCGGTCATGAGGAATATAAATCTGGAAATGTAATTCAAACGTCCCAGGAATCCTTTTACTTATTTTTCAGTATTTGGAGAAGGCATTTCTCAAATGGCCCTGACCTTGTCAAGATCAACCTCAATTCCTTTCTGGCTGATGATGAACCCTAGCAGTTTCCCTGAGCGGACACCAAATGTGCACTTATTGGGATTTAAGCGGAGTTTGTACTTTATTAGACGTTCGAATAGTTTTAACAGGTGGGTCACATGCTCCTCTTCTATCTTAGATTTGGCAATCATATCATCGACATATACCTCGATTTCTTTGTGTATCATGTCATGAAATAGAGTAGTCATGGCCCTTTGATAGGTTGCCCCGGCATTCTTCCAGCCGAACGGCATTACCTTGTAACAAAAGGTACCCCACTGGGTGATGAACGAAGTTTTCTCCATGTCTTTTGGTGCCATTTTGATCTGATTATAGCCCGAGAATCCATCCATGAAGGAGAAAACTTTGAACTTTGTTGTATTGTCTACCAGCATGTCAATGTGCGGTAAGGGAAAGTCATCCTTTGGACTTGCTTTGTTCAGATCCCTGTAATCTACACACATTCTGACCTTTCCGTCCTTTTTCGGAACTGGTACTATGTTGGCTAACCATTGAGGATATTCTGATATGGCGAGGAAACTTACGTCAATCTGCTTTTGTACTTCCTCTTTGATTGTGATGGCTATGTCTGGATGAGTCCGTCTTAGTCTTTGTTTCACCGGCGGACATTCTGATCTTAATGGTAGATGATGTTCCACGATGTTGGTATCCAACCCTGGCATGTCCTGATAGGACCAAGCGAATACATCGGGAAATTCTTTGAGAAGCTTTTTCAAATCTTCTTTGATAGTCGGACTGAGCAATGCTCCAATCCTGACTTCTTTTCTCTCTTCCTCTGAACCCAAGTTGACCGTTTCTGACGGCTCCTGGTGAGGTTTAATGGACCTTTCCTATTGTCTGAGTAATCGGGAGATCTCTCATGGAATTTCTTTGTCATTTTCTTCTTCAGCCTTAAATACCAGGAATTCAAAGTTGGGATAAGGCATCGGATTGTATGTGTCAATGGGGTTTAAAACAAGCAATCTGCATGACGTGGTGATTTGTTTTAGAAGAGATAGAGCGAAATGCAAGAGTGTGTACAATGTATTTTTTACTGCTTGTTTTTATTATTCGGTTATTTTTTAGGATTACCATTTTCTGAAAAAGCGAAAAGAGAAAACAACAATAAATGCGGAAATTACAGAACGACGTTATTTTATTTATGATTTTGTCGATTCTTGAAACTACAGCCCTATAAAATAAAGCTCTGTCGCTTTGGGCAAAGCGAAGAGGTACATTTACAGAAAGTGAGCCCTATCAAAACATCTGTTTCACCTGGGCAAGGTGAACGGTTAAAGTAAAGACGGCAATTACTTCGACTTATGAACAACTTTCGGAACGTTGACAGCAACCCATTGGCGGCGAACTCCTAGGTGAATCAAAAAGTCTGGTACCTTCCTTCTTGATTTGTCTTCAGAAATAACACTGATTTCTGGTGGAGCAGGACCGTTGGAATTTGTCTCCCTGGCAAAGTTGTCATAGGAGGATTCTTCAGTTGTATCTTGCACAATGTTTGTACTCTCAGGTATATCTCCCCATCCAGTTGGCTGGATATCTTCGAGCTTGATACGAGAGCTTTCAGGAGCGGTGTACTTGACTAAGAAGTCGAATTTGCCACTTGGTTATCCTAAAGTGTCCCACACTTCTTGGGAATTAGAGGTGTCATCCCTCTCGATGACGTTGAGCTCGGGAAAAGCATAGTTGATGAATTCTAATCCTGCAAGCTTTGCAAATTCATCGTCGTGTTGGGTACCTTCTGAATGCCCTGAGTAATGATCCCATGATTCGGTGGGGACGCAGGTATTATTTTCAATGATGCTCAGCTGATATACATCGTTTGGCTAACTCTCTTTCCCCGAGTCTCCTGGGTACGGCTGCCAGATAGGCAGGCCATCCATTGGTTTATAATAGTCGTGGTCAAAGTTGTCTTTCATCAGAGTGTCCTCCTCTAATAAGTTTGGTGGAGCACGACATCCTTCTGGATCAGAATCTCCGTATATCGTCTTGACATCTGACCTCGGTATATATCTCAGACTCTGTGCGGGATAGAAAAATGGCGTAGGCACCTCTTCCTGAGACATATAATCGTCCTCGTTAAGGTAGGACTTCCACTCTTCATCTGTATCGGAGGAATCACCCTCATTGATGGTATGTACTTCTTGAGACACTGGGTGAAGGAAACCTCCACTATGGAAGAAGTTTTGCATGGGATGAAGCCTTTCATTGTTAGTAGAAATCTGGGTATAGGTTGAAGAAAAACCAAGACCTTTCTTTTTCTTATTGTCAGTAGGAATGACAAGCTGTCCCCATCCTTTGGTATTGTTACTTCTGATTGCTTCGAGAGCATCTTTGTACGAGGAAATCGACGTTCCTCCTTCCGATTAGTTGTCATTGCCCACCGAAAGTGCTTGGAACTGGGTTCCAACAACCTCCTCTGGTTCCACATAAGTGGATGACGATAGGTTACTCACGATCAAGGCTTGCTCTCCGCAGACTGTGACTAGTTGGTCGTTCTTGACAAACTTCAGCTTCTGGAAAAGTGTCGAAGTGACTGCCCCAGCCTCGTGTATCCGATGTCTTCCTAATAAACAGTTGTTTGCTGCCCGGATGTCCATGACCTGGAAAGTGACTAGGAAAGTGTGAGGACC
This sequence comes from Lathyrus tuberosus, assembly GCA_022829125.1. Lineage (NCBI taxonomy): Eukaryota > Viridiplantae > Streptophyta > Magnoliopsida > Fabales > Fabaceae > Lathyrus > Lathyrus tuberosus. The sequence goes on from JALAZF010000081.1 coordinate 8,957,123, forward strand.
GATACTTATAAGAAGGTCGACTTCGCCGATAACTGTTTTTTGGGATCCGTCAAATGCTTTGACGATGACCTCACTGCCTCTCATCGGAGATCCTTTGAATAATAGTTGCATTAGAGTGGACTTTGGCATTATGTTTAGAGCTGATCTGGTGTCTACCAGTACGCTGGCTAAAGCATCGTCCTGGCAGTAGACTGTAATATTGAGTGCCATGTTATGATTTGGGCCCTCTTCCGGTAGTTCCTCATTACTAAATCCTAAGTTGTTGCGGGAAGTGATGTTGGAGATGATGTTGTCGAGTTGTCTTATTGTTATATCTTGTTCCACAAAGGTCTGCTCTAAGACTTTCTGTAGAGCTTCCCTGTGAGCTTCGGAACTGAGTAAAATGGATAGCACAGAGATTTTTGAAGGAGTTTACAACAGTTGATCAACAATGTTGTACTCGCTTTTTTGGATGAGCTTTAGCATCTCATCATCGTTCTTTGAAAGGTCGGGATCATTAGACTGGCCGACTAGTTGATTAGGAACTTCTGCTTGAGTTTCCTTTTCTCTGGTAGGTTCTCCAACTCCTCGGTTGAAGATTCGACTGCTCCGTGTTACTCGACTGATGTCTGCAATATTCACAACGGAGGGTCTTCTTTTCCATTTTCAATTGTTGTTGCACCGTACTTGTAAGGGATAGCCTTATCGGATTTGTACGGTACTGGTCCCGGTAGATAGATGACTACAGGGGCCTTCTGATTTTTCTGACCATCATAGCTGGCCTCAATTGGTTCGTGATTGAGAATCTTTCTACTATTGAGAGAAACTCTTGATTCATGGAGTAAAGGGATTATGGCACACACATCTTTGGCCATTTCTCATTTAGGGATCAAGACAACTTCTTTGGCTCGATTGGGAGGATAGTCTGACATTATGTTAATTAAACCAGAGCTTGAACACGGGTGAATATCTTTGTGTTCCAACTGACTTTGAAGGGCTACTCGCACGAGGTAGCATCTTTGGTTATTCTCTGAGCAAACTCTACAGCGATCATAATTGTGTGGTGGCACCCAGCCACACCCGCTTTGTATGCAGTGTTACCTCACTAGGTTTGTTTCCATTGATCGAACATCCTGACTCTGATGCCTAGTAGGATTCCCGTTAGTCATGCTGACTTATTGTGTGTCTTCATTTAGATAGATCGGAAGCCACCAGTGGTTTAACAAATGTTGAAGTATCCTTTGAACGAGTGCACATCCTTGGTTACTCTTACGACATACTTTACAATTCTAATATTCATGCAGTCAGAAAACCGAGTTGGACTTGCTTAGCGTGTAATTCCACCAAGCTAGTATTCATCAAGCGGATATCAAAAATTTGAATGATATTAACTTGATACTAATTTCTATCACGGTAATCCTGAATCCATCCAAGATCCATCTGACGTTGGAGGGCTTCTTGTAAAAAAGAGCATCCCTGCTCGTTTATTGAGAAAACAGGACAGGAATCGTAATCGTGTCATGGCAGATTATGATGTTGGTTTTGCCTTGAGTGCATTTCCACCAAGTTGACATTCATTGCACGGATGTCGTGATTTTGAATGATGTTGAAATTTGTATAAGTCATGTTGACTTCACGAATTTGGTGATCTTGGATCCATCTGAGATCCATTTGTTCCTGTAGAGCGGATTGCACCACAGAACATCCTTGATTGCTTTTAGAGCAGACACCACACTGGTGATAGTTATGAGACGGTACATGACCATATCCACTTTGTCTACAATGCATCTTGACCAGGTTGGTTCCCAATAGGAGTACATTGTGAATTTGATAGCTGTGCTTAGACTCTTCCTCTATCAAGTTTACTGCAGCCTTCTCGTGTTGAGGCAACGGGTTCGTCTGAACATTTGGATTTGTATGCTTGAAGGATAAGACCCCGCTCATGATAAGCTTTTGCACATCGTATTTGAAGCTGAGACATTTTTCTATGTTATGCCCTGGTCTTCCTTGATGGTAAGAGCATGTATGATCCGCTTTAAACCAAAAAGGCGGATTCTCTGGTATTGTAAGAGGAGCCCTGGTTTAGACGTGCCCTTTGGCCAGTAGTAGCGGAAACAGTTCTGCGTACAACATTGGTATAGGTTCGAACCCTGATGGTCGCGTTATACGGTTGTTGTTGTACGGAGGATGAGCCTACTGAAGAGGTTGTTGTGTCCTTGGCTGATATTGTTGTTGATTCGGTTAGCTCTGAGCAACCTGAGGTTGGTACGTTGGAGTAGGCGCAAGGTTGAAAGCAGGAGTTACAGCTGCTACTGGTTGGTACCATTTCCTTTGCTTTCCGAGAGAGATATTGCCAATATCTTGCTCTTTTTTCTTAGGGGGAGCACTACCGTATCTTTTGGTATTGCTTGATGGTCCGACCTCTTTAACTAAACGTCCTTCTTGGACCGCTTCCTCAAGACGAACTCCCATGCCCACCATTTCAGTGAAGTCACTGGGCGCACTGGCGACCATTCGGTCGTAGTAAAATGAGCTCAAGGTTTTCAAGAAGATCTTTGTCATCTCTTTTTCCTTAAGAGGTGGACAAATCTGGGCGGAAATTTCACGCCATCTCTGAGCATATTCCATAAAAGTTTCCTTGTCCTTTTGCGACATGGCTCTGAGTTGATCTCTGTCTAGTGCCATGTCCAGGTTATACTTATACTGCTGAACAAAGGCAGTGCCAAGATCTCTGAAAGTGATGATCTTAGTGCGGTTTAAACCCATGTACCATTGGAGTGCGGCACCAGTTAAACTATCTTGGAAATAGTGGATCAATAGCTGTTGGTTCTCTGTCTGAGTTGACATCCTCCTAGCATACATCACCAAGTGACTTTGAGGGCAAGAGTTACCCTTGTACTTTTCAAATTTGGGCACCTTGAATTTGTGCGGAACTTTCAAATTAGGGACCAAAAAAGGTCTGCGGCATCCTTTCTAAATTGATCTGACTGTGAATGGCTTGCAGTTCCCTCTGCATCTCCAGGAATTGTTCCTGGAACTCATTTATTCTGTCGTACATAATTTCGTTTCCACCAGAAGGTATCTATGGAATCTGTCCTTCCGGGACAGTGTGTACCACGGGTGGTGGTATAGTCATTACGACAGTGGCTCTCGGTGCTTCTCTCTTCCGAAGTTTGTAACCTTCAGGAGTTGCTGTCATGCCCCTTGCATCTTCGCATTCCCGAAGTTTGTAACCTTCAGGCCCAGCGGTTCCTGTTGTAGTTTCTGGATCTTCCGTGGTCGGCGGAATATATCCTTTCGGGATATAGTTGAGTGGGTTCTTTGCACAAGCGCATACCCTTGGTTGTTTTCGCAACATTCTTTACAGTCTAAATAATCATGTGAAGCTAGAAAACCAAGTCTGACTTGCTTAGCATATAATTCTACTAGACTGGTATTCATTAGATGTATGTCAAAGATCTGAACCATATTGACTTGATGCTCATTTCTTTCATGGTAGTCTTGGATCCATCCGAGATCCATCTGACTTTGGAAGGCCTCTTATACAAAAGAGCATCCCTGATTTTCTGTTGAGCAAATCAAACAAGCGTTGTAATCGTCGTGGCAGTTTATAATACTGACTTTGTCTCGAATGTATCTCCACTAAGTTGACGTTCGTTGCACGGATAACGTGGTTTTGTATAATGTTGGGATGTGCATAGGCCATGTTTACTTCATGAATCCGGTGATCCTGAATCCAGCCCAGATCCATTTGTTCTTGCAGAGCTGCTTGTACTACGAAACACCCTTGATTGTCCTTGGAGCAGATCTCACACTGATGATAGTTGTGAGATGGCACATGTCTGTACCCGCTCTGTTTGCAATGCATTTTCACCAGATTGGTTCCTAATAGGAGTACATTGTGAATTTGATAATTGTTGACAAGTTCTCCTTCTATCAAATTCACTGTAGTCTTCTCATGTTGCGGTAATGGGTTCGTCTAAACATTCGGGTTAGTATCTTTGAAAGACAAAACCCCGTTCCTGACAAGTTTTTGTACATCGGACTTGAAGCTGAGACAATTCTCAATGTTATGTCTCGTTCCTCCTTGATGGTAAGGGCAAGTTTGATCTGCTTTGAACCAAAAAGGTGGATTTTCTGGTACTATAAGAGAAGTCCTGGTTTGAACATGCCCCTTGGCTAGTAGAAGTGGAAACAATTCTGCGTACAACATCGGTATATGGTCAAACTCTGATGGTCGCATAGTACGATTGTTGTTATTGTACTGCGGGCGAGCCTGTTGAAAAGGTTGTTGCTGCCTTTGCTGATACTGTTGTTGATTTGGCTGGCTCTGAGCAACCTGAGGTTGATAAGTCAGAGATGGTGCCGGGTTGATAGCGGGATTTACCGGTGCTACCAGTTGATACCTTCGCCTTTGTTTTCCCATAGAGATATTACTGATATCTTGCTCTTTCTTCTTTTGGAAAGCACTACCGTATCTCTTAGTACTGCTAGATGGCTCTGCATCTTTAACCAATCGTCCTTCTCGGACTACTTCTTTAAGGCGTACTCCCATGTTCACCATTTCAGTGAAGTCACTGGGCGCACTGGTGTCCATTCGGTCGTAATAGAACGAGCTTAAGGTTTTCAGGAAAATCTTGGTCATCTCCTTTTCCTCAAGAGGGGGACAGATCTGAGCGGCAATTTCACGCCATCTCTGAGCAAACTCTTTGAAATTTTCTTTGTCCTTTTGTGACATTGCTCTGAGTTGGTCCCTATCTAGTTCCATGTCCAAATTGTATTTATACTACTGAACAAAGGCTGCCCCGAGATCTCTGAAAGTACTTATCTTGATGCGGTTTAAACCCATGTACCATTTGAGTGCAGCACCGGTTAAACTGTCTTGGAAGTAATGGATCTATAGCTGTTGATTTTTTGTCTGAGTAGACATTTTTCGAGCGTACATCACCAAATGACTTTGAGGGCAACAGTTGCCTTTGTATTTTTCAAACTCAAGCACCTTGAATTTGTGCGGGATCTTTACATTAGGGACCAAACAGAGGTCGGTGGCGTATTTTCTGAATAAGTCTTGACTGCGAATGACATATAGTTCCTTCTGCATTTCCAAGAAGTATTCGTGGAACTCATTCATCCTTTCGTACATGTCTTCGTTTCCACCATAAATTGCTTACGGAATCTGTCCTTCCGGAATAGTGTGTACCACTGGTTGTGGTATTGACATTACAACGGTGATTCTTGGTGCTTCAGTGCCCTAAAGTTTGTAACCTTCAGGAGTTGCTGTTGTAACCCTTGCATCTTCATTTTCCCAAAGTTTGTAACCTTCAGGTCCAGCGGTTCCTGCTACGGTCTCTGGGTTTTCAGTGTCCGGTGGGATATATCCTTCAGGTATAAAGTTGAAAGGCATGCCCTAGGGGCTACCTTTAGGCATGTTGTACCGAGGATGATTCTCATGTGTTTCCAATAAGGGCGTGGATGTAATCTCTGAGATCACAGTCCTTTGATGTTGCTGCTCCTGAGCTGCTACCAGAGTTTGCAGGTTGCTGTGAAGTTTTTCCAAACTTTCCTTTAGAGCGTTGATTTCTTCTCTCAGCTCTCTGTTCTCTTCCTCAAGATCGTCCATTTTCTTTTGTCGATTGGCCCGATTATTGTATGAGTGAGACAGTTTGACTCTAGAATTGTGACACATACGTGAGACTCAAGGATAAGAAAAATGTGTTATGTGAGAATGATGAATGATATGCAATGACATATTTTTTATTTTTTGTTTTATTCAAAACGAAACTTCAACAAATAGATTGCAAACATCACATAGGGGGGGTGGAGACCCCTTTTATTGAATTCGAAAGATTGCAGTATTTTACAAGGAAAAGTACAGTATTTTACAAAGTGTTGTAAGGAAATGTCAAAGCTCATGGATCCAGAGTCCTCTCTGAAGAGATCTCAGATGCCGATTCCTATATTTTTCTTTTCTTTGATCGGGTCTCTTCAGCTGTTGTCGGGTCGACAATCCTTTGCCAAGTGAAAGGAGCGAGCAAATTTCTTCGGTCTTCCTGACTTTCTATAGCATGCTATTCTAATATCTCGATCAGAGCATCCTTTTCCTTTAGTAGTTCCTGAATCTTGGCACATTCCAAATTAAGGATTTGGCATTTTTTTTTCCAAGAGCTCTTCTCACGTTGAACTTTGTTGAGAGCGACCTGGAGTTTTTCCGCATCTGACATGAAATAAAGGACTGATTCCTTTAATGGAAAAACTTCTTGGCGAGGGTAAGGCATCCTCAGCTTGGGGCTCTAGTTTGTACCCAGTGGAGATAAGGTTCCATGGAGGTACAATTTGGTCTTCCCAGAGACTCTCTGCCTTTCCCGTGAATATGTTGCTAGGCATGCACTATTTCTTTCTTTAGTGCCCTGTCATTTTCCCCTTCCTCGAAGAAAAGACCTTCCAGATGAACATTATGGGGGATATTCTTCATTGGGTATCCGAGTTGACGGCGAGCTAAAATTAAATGATAGTTGATTCCTTCTTTAGTTCCAATGAGGAGTACGTTAGGGAAACTTCCACATCTGTCAGTGATATCTATCCCTTCGTAAATCCTATTGTACCAATCTATGTCAGAGTTGGTAAGGGACATAATCCTCTGTGACCAATGTAGAGTACTCTTGTGATCCCAAAAAGCAGCAGACTTGGGCAAATGGGAAATAAACCATTTGTAGAGTAATGGTACACAGCATGTGATCATCCCTCCACTATACAAATTCTTTAAGTGTACATAATGATAAGCATCCGCGAGTAAGGTTGGTACGGGGTTTCCTATTAAGAGTATCTTAACAGCATTGGTATCGACGAAGTTGTCAATGTTGGGAAAGAGGAATAACCCATATATGATCCGAACAAAGACGTCTTCGAAGGCAGTTATGTTTCCTATACTAGCAAAGTATAGAGCTTTCTTCATCAGGAATTTAGCCGGTAAACCTTGGATTCCTCCTTTAGTGGTTATGTGAGTCCTAACTTCTAACTCATCCAAAGAGATTGCTTTTGAAATGTCCTGATTCTTTGGAATTTCTTCCAGTCCAGAAAAAGGAGCTTGATCAGTGATAGGTAAATCAATTAGGTGGGAGTACTCTTCCAGTGTTGGCGCAAGTTGGTAATCTGGGAAAGTGAAGCAGTGGTAAAGCAGATCGTAGAATTGAATCAGCGTAGACAGGATCCCTTCAACCACGTTGACCCTTAACAGAGACAACAACCATCCGTGCTTAGCTCTGAAAGCCTCGAGATTGGTAATCATCCTTCCCAATTTCCTTAAGTCTTCTAGTTTCAGAGCCTTGAAGGTGTACTTGTGCGTCTTTCTTCTACCGAAATCCATAATGCAACCTTTGATATTTGCAATTATTGTTTTAGTTCTTTTTGAAGAAATTTTTTTTTCTTGTTTGAAAAGAGTTTTTTAATGAATGCATGAATGCAGCACACAAAAACATTTGAAAACATGGGTTCAAGGGTTCAACGTCACGAGCATGGAGTCATGGCTCTACCCATCCCCAAAGGTTGTACTATTTTGGTCAATTTTTGTACCTATAGAACGGGTTCTAAAAGGTTCCCAAAGCCATTGACCCCTCCTAGGGATATTAACAGCAAGCTGATTCACTCGAGCGAGCTGTAACATCCTAGGGTGAATCTCATTTGAGTTTAGTATCGCGTATCAACTATTCCCGATAGTCACCGCACTACCAAATGTCCATATGGTTAATGTCTACTAAATCCTCAGGGTCATGGGTACCGCACTGGGATAGACAATGCTTTCACGACAATCGGTCGTTCAACATCGATATTTCCACACGGGTACCTTGAGTGATTCGGTGGACTGCCAAGTTAGCTTGGTCGGGATTTACTCCCTATAAGCGTTTCCTGGATATGCCACCACTTATCTTAATGCTCTCTCAAACTTTTCACATGCGTATTAATCGCATTCCCAGTTGACAGAAAATTAAACACGCGTATCAAGTAGTATAACAGTAAATGATATATATTATATAGTAGAAAGTATAGAAAATGCCAACAAATCCTAGACCTCTTAGGAACTCTAATCCTAGGGTTCCACAGCAGAGTCGCCAATTTTCTGTAGCGTGCGATTTTTGTCGGTGACTCGACCACCTTACCGCATTGGTTAGAATTGGGTGCTACTTTCTAATTTCTTATTTATCCTATGAAGCTGGAAAGGAAAGGGAAGCTATCTAAAACTAACCTTGCACGCAAATGTTTTCTTTAACAAATGCTAATAGATTGAGGGGTTCGGGATCAGGTTATACAAAGGGAAGTTGTCATTTACCCAGTGTATATATGGTTATCCATAGACTTTCTTTGGCATGTTAAAATACTTTCTGGTGTTTATCTGTTATGGGTAGGGAATGTTGAGAGAGTGTTTTTGTTGTTTTTGGGTTTTCTGTTGTTTTTGGTAAGGTATTGAACTTAAAGTTTTTGATTTGTGACCTCGCTAAGATTTCGCAATCTTATGCCTACGTATTCCCGTAAAGATAACAGGGAAATCAGAGCAATCGTAGTTCCTCATATTCTATGGGAGGAAAGATGTTTGGTGTCTTGTTTAAAGCCCAAGATTGAAGCTAGATGAGTATTTATGTCTTGTTCAAAGCCCAAGATTGAAGCTAAAGGGGTATTTGAGAGAGAATTTGTCATCCCTAAAGGGAGATATCTCACCTGTTCATCACAGTTGTTGGGTAATCGATTATAAAGGGGGATTACTTTAACTGGAATGTATGGAATCTAGAAATGCCATAATTTTCTTTATAAGGGAGATGTCTTGAAGGAATAAACTTTAAGTCAGTGTAGAGCAATGCCATTTTTCCTTAGGAGTCTTCCATGCTAAGAGAAGGATATTGGCTTAGATGTAAATAATCCAGAGGCTTGCCACTTACAACTGTTAGACGAAAGAGGAAGTTTACCAGGATAAAAGAGGGACCACATCTTGGATTTTTGAATCTACAAATGTGCCACTTACAGCAGTTATCTGGGATTGGGTTTTTTTATTGTCAGTTTTGATGTGTGATGTACAGAGAAATGCCTTCCTACAGAGAGAACTTTTGATTTCCTCTGAGGGGATGTTGATTTTTATGTGCCTTGATCAAAGCCCAAGGTTGAAGCTAAAAGGTTGATTCTGTTTAGGGAGTTTTATATCTGTATTGTACAAAGCCCAAGATTGAGGCTGAAAAGAATTGACTCTTCTAGGGAAAGTTTTGTATGTCTTGTATAAAGCCCAAGATTGAGGCTAAACGAATTGACTCCATTGGCGAGAGGTTTTATCTGTCTTGTACAAAGCCCAAGATTGAGGCTAAAATAATTGACTCCACTGGGGAGAGGTTTTATCTGTCTTGTAGAAAGCCTAAGATTGAGGCTCAAAGGTTGATTGACTCTGCTGGAGAATATGATTTGTCTTGTACAAAGCCCAAGATTGAGGCTAACTTGCCTGAGAAAAAATATATCATTATACAAAGCCTAAGAGGAGGCTGGTTGGGGAATTTATTATATGAAGCCTAACAGGAGGATGGCTTCTGCTGAGGATTATTGAGATCCAGAGACAGGTCCAAATTGGGGAATCAACTGTTGCTGAGGATTGAAGAACAGTCTAAAATATCAGATGCCCTGAGGTTCTGATTCTGTTAAGGTTTTATTTATGGTAAAGGTTTAAACCTTGAGTATGAAACCCCATGGAGGTTTCAGACTCTACTGGGGATTGATATGTTGATGAAATGATCAGGGTTTTTCCTGTGTCTTTAGGAAACTTGAGGGTCTCTGTGAAATTTAAGAGGAAATGAGACTTTCCAAGTCTACTGGTATGAAAAGGTTGACACTTAGTTGGAGAATAATCTTTGTATGATACCCCAGAGGAGGTTGATGTTTTAAGGGATGAGAATAACCGTAAACTGGTATGATGTTTTGGAATTCCGACTCTCTGGAGGATTGAACTAGTAGAGATGACGAAGTTTTATCCTATACCTGTAGGAGGTCTTCAGGTCCTTGTACTAAGCCCAAGAGGAGGCTGAGAACTTCTAAGAAGCCTGAGGGTCCTTGTACAAAGCCCAAGAGGAGGCTGGGGATGCTTTTAGGAAGCCTGTGGGTCCAAGCCTGGGAAAAGTTCAAAAAAGGTTTCACCGAGAATAATCCTTTCTTTAGTGAACAGTTCTAGGGTTTGAAGAAATTCAAAAGAGGTTTCACCAGGAATTAGTCCTTTTTGGTGAAATGAATTTCTTGTACACACATTTCTAAGTTGTGACAGTCTTGAGAAAAGTTTCATTGGGAATAATGCCTTTCTCTGTTCCATATTGTATAAGCCCAAGAGGAGGCAAGACTGTATCTGGAATTTCCTATGGGGGAACTAGTTTTGACTGTGTTAAAAGAGTAACCACTGGTTTGATCTAAAACTATACCTAATTGCTGGGGAAAACTCTAAGTATATACAGGCATACATATATAGATTAAATATATAAACCAGTATGTGTAGAAGAAAATAGTATAACTTACAGTTGTGCAAGCTCCAGCATTGTAACCACAGTTGTATGGTTAGATATTCAAGAAATTGAAGAAAGCTTTGATAATAACTTTGAAGTTGAATCTAAATCAAAAAAGAAAGTTATTTTAAAGGAAGTTTGGGGCATATACTCAAGAAGAGGTCCAGATGAATTCTTTCTAAAAGGTGACGATCTCGTCGTCATTTTGAAAACCACAGAAGGACTTATACAATATCTGATGCCTAAATTGTTGTATTTACAAAAAGGATGGGTCTTACACTCAATTAGAGGCCCAAAGTTTATTTTTATACAAGAGATATGACTTATAGCTCAAGGAGAGGCCCGCATGAAAAACAGTGATCGTACCATTATTCTGAAAATTGTATCGGGACTTATACAATGACTGAGGCCCAAATTGTTTATGTACAGAAAGGGGGTTGGGTCTTACACTCTATTAGAGGCCCACAAGTGTTTGAAAAAGAAGAAGATGGGACTTACAACACAAGGGGAGGCCCAGTTGAAAATTGTTTGAAAATGGCGATCGCGTCGAGATTTTTAAAATTGTATCGGGACTTATACAATGACTGAGGCCTAAATCAAATATTTACAAAGGGATGGGACTTACACTCTACCAAGATGCCCAAATTGTTTAAAAAAAGAAGTTTGATCAATGGGGAAACCCTAATTTCTTTAAAAATATAATTTTTAAAGAAAAATAAGTAATAAATGATATAAAATACCAAATATATTGAAAAACAAGTTGTACATTTTGAACAATGTTTTGAAAAATCATGTTTAATGACATGAAAGCTTGGAATCCAATTAGATTTACAAAAATTCAAGCTATATTAAATAAATAATATAATTTTGATTTTTTGTAGAATAAATATTTCAATATTTTTGTGAATTTTCAAAAAAAAAAGAATCAATTAAAAATAATTAAAATTGAGAGAGAAATTAATTTTGAGATTAATTGAGAAAAATCATGAAAAATAAGAAAAAATAGCAAAAATGAGAGGGAACCAAAAATGATCTGGGTGGGTGTTGAACCCACACCCTCTAATCATACACACATGCGCGCTACCACTGGGGTGGTGATACATCCGTGTATCAAAACCACCCCATAAACATATATGGGTGGCCTAAATTTCAGGTCAGGCCAAGGCAAAAACCAAGTTTTGAGTGATTTGCAAGAAGGATCATATCTCCCTCATTTCTCCATGAAACTGGACAAATTTTAGATGGATCCTACCTAGAATTTCATGAGGAATCCAATGGTGATCTTAGATTTTTCAAAAGATGCCTATATTTTAAAACCCGGTAGTGGTTTCAAAATAGGCCAAAGTTTGCAAGTTCTATGCTATCTCATCATACAAGCAACAACAGCATGGTAAATTGGTTCAAACACAACACATATGATATATATGACATGTTCACGATCAATGGACATCAAAGAAATGCATATTTTAAAGAGTTCAAGTTGTTATGCACTTACCTCTTGAAGCTCTTTGTGCTAACTGTCAAAATGCTTGTGCCAGAAATAATCCAATGCTCTAGACACTCTTGATTGACCCCTTAGAAGCTTTTAGGATGATCAAAACCAGCTGGAAATCTCAGGAACAAGAATTGGCTCTTTCTTGCAAAAGTGGCAAAAGTGACCAAAATAGTATCTCACTCAAATGGTGTTACACTTGAAGGATACTTGTTGGAACAGCTCAAGAATTATATTTGGAGAGTATTTGAAGGGTTAATTGGTTTTGAAAGTGATTGGATCAAGACATGGCTTGAAAAATGCAGAAAAGTCAAAATTTGAGGTTTTGGAGGTTGACTTTCTGATTTTGGTGTTGTACAAAGAGGATGAAGGTTTGAATGCCTCCAATGGATGATTTCTGATGTGTTTGGATGGTTATTTGAGTGGTTTTTGCTCTGGTTTCAAGAATTTCGAAATTACTCCAATGTGACTTTAAATTGAAGTAAGAGAGGGAGAGTGAGAAAACAAGGCTTTGGTATTGTTTTGGTGTGGTTTGAAACATCAGAAATGACCTCTATTTATAGTAGAGGGAGTTTGTTTTTGAAGGAATAGTGAATGGTAACTGGTTCACTCTATTATCCAATGGATATGCCCATGTATCACTTTCTTAAATGCCAAGGTACCAAGTCTTCTCTTGGGCATTGACTTGAGTTGGTCTTGGTAGCTTTAGGTCTTTTGATTTTTGCAACAACCTTAACTCAATTGGACTGATATGTGCTGGTTCATGACAGCTCAATGCACCACATCAATTCCAAAAGACAAAGCTTGGTTTTAGATATGCAACATTGATGATCACATGCCAAAGGGATTGGATTCTTGCCTTAGGGTCCAAGCTTGTAGGATTTTCATGATTGACTGAGATTCTTGTTGAATTTGGGTGAGGACCAGTCTTGCATAGTCACCAAAATTGGACTCAAATATCGTGTGCCACAAGAAATGCACAAAATTTGTCTTGGAAATCAGTTTGAGCAAGGCATGTTGTGAGGTTCATAACTCCTTGCTCAAATTGAATTAATGGGAGTTCTTGTACTTTTTGGAAAGCTCTCATGACATACTTTAACTTTGATGTCCACCAATGGACCTGGTTTAGCTTGGATCATGATGAAAAATGGTCCAAAAGTTGATGAAAAACCTAGACAGATTCTGTCTAAAAAAATTTCTAAGTGTTGGAAAAATTGGTCATTTTCATGTTTTTGTGATTTTGATCAATCCATAACTCAAAATCCATGAGGATTTGGAATCTTTTTTAGTTGACACTTTTGAAGTATGTGATATGAACTTTCATTTGAGCTTTGGATGGAAGAAAAAGGCCTTAGGGTTTGGGAGTTATGACCTTGCAAAGTTGGTACCAAATCCATTTTGTTCCATAACTTAGAAAAATTTAAGTTTCTTATGGTTGCCCCTTTTGCAAGAAACCTTACTTTTCTTGATTTTTCTTGATGGATGATGATCAAAACCATGCATTAACATTGTTTTGGACTTAGGGTAGCCACATTTGTGAAAATTTTCAAAAAGTCAAACTTGATTTTGGGCACACTTGACTTTTTGTCAAATGAATTCCAAACTATGTGATCCTCTATGTAATCAAGTTCTCGACCTAATTCAAACCTAATGGATAGATTCCATAGGTGTTTTAGGGTGTCTTGAATCATGTCCCAAGGTTTGGGAACATGTCTTGGTCCAAAGTCAAAGGTACAGTTGACTTTTTCTTCAAAACCCTAATTGTGGTCAAGATGAATTTGAAACTTGTGAATCAAGCTTCTTGAATCAATCCATTGTTTTAAATGTATCAATGTGGTGTATTTGAGGCCCTCAAATCATGTCTTGAGGTCTTGTTTCATGTCTTTCCTCAAAAGTCAACTTATGGGTGAATTAGGTCAAGAAACCCTAATTCCTGATTTTTGATGAATGCTTCCCCTGAGGCTATTTTGACTTGATGATTGGGTCCATGAGGTCCCTTTGAGCATTTTGGGTAATGTTTTGAAGTATTGGCTCATTCCTAGATTAAAATTTTCATCTGGAGGCCTTGGTCGACCAAAACCCTAATTTGGTGACACTGGCGATCTTGAGGCTTGATCCACTTGGAATGTTGCAACCTTGTGCTTCATTCTTGATGTGGGAGACCTATTGATCCTTTATGGGTGTTTAAGAGGCTAGACAAGTTTAGTATCATGTCATTTCTTGATTGATCCTTTGTCTAAGTGCTCTGAGAGGGCTTAAAACCCTAATTCTTGATTGTAGTGAAAGCTCAACCATCTTTGAGGATATTGATAAGGTGTGATGGTACATCCATATTGTGGCAATGATCCTCACAATGATGGGAAATCTTGTGGTCAAAATTTAGGGCATGACATCGAGGCTTGATGAAAGTTCTATTTTAAAACTTATCGGAGAATCTATTGCCAAGATTAACAAAAGCCAACTTCAAATAATCATATGATCTATTTAAAAGGATGATAAACCTCCCTTCGCCTCATGTCACAAGCCACAGACTAGTCTCAGATTCTTCTTTGATCAAGCTCCATTAGCTTGAAAAGGATAAACAAACCTCCCCTCGTATCGAGTCTTGGACTGCGGACTGGTCTCAATTTCTTCTTTGATCAAGCTCCATTAGCTTGAAAAGGGTAAACAAACCTCCCCTCGTACCGGGTCTTGGACCGTAGATTGGTCTCAGTTTCTTATTTTATCAAGCTCCTTTAGCTTGAAAATGGTAAACAAACCTCCCCTCGTACCGAGTCTTGAACTGCGGATTGGTCTCAGTTTCTTGTTTGATCAAGCTCCTTTAGCTTGAAAACGGTAAACAAACCTCCCCTCGTACCGAGTCTTGAACCGCGGACTGGTCTCAGTTTCTTCCTAGAATGATGAATACTTATGGGAGGGTATGTTTCACAGGGAATTGGAACTTCACTGGAGATCTACGACTTCAGCGGGAATCCATAACTTACTGGAGATTAGGAAGCTTCAACGGGGATCTTCAAAAGAAGTGCAGACCGGTTGACTTGTAAAATATGTCTTCTTGAATAAAGAGAAAGATCAACTGAATCTTCACCAAACTTCTCGAAGAGATGCCATTTGATGGAAGCCAATTAAGTAGTGGACACACGGGGAGAACATCACTGAGGAGCAATATTGTTGTAGTTTGAAATTGCAGAAACAAACAAAATCCTTGTAACAGGAATTCTCAAATAAAGAGAAATACTTGTAAAGTCTTCAACAAACTTCTCTGACGAATTTCCAGAGAGATGCCATTTGATGGAGGACATTTGATAATCTTGATAACTGGCTGGGGGATAGAAAAAATGTCTTGAAAAGAGACTGTCATTTGTCATCCAAATAGAAAACCTGAGAACAAACAAGCTGCTCAAACAAAGAGCTACCATTTATTGTCTGGGCATAAATTGTTTGAGAAATATTTTATCTTCAAGGGTGATCTTCACGTAGATTCTTCCTGGGGAGACAAAGTGCAAAATAAATTCACATTCGATCTGGGTTCAACAACCTAGAGAGATTCAAAAATTGTGATTGTCAGGGACCAAAGTTCAATTTAGGAAATAACTGAAAAGAAACGGTCAAGCAAGACTCTACCTATTGAGGAATAAACTCAACTGGGGTTTATCTTATCCAAAAATGGAAAAGAAAACTAACGCAACCATCTTCCACGAGGATCAAACTCAGTGGGGAATGAAAAGAAATGTTCTCTTTCTGCTTAGGGCTGACGACTCTACTTAGAGGGAGAAGACAAACCGAGTCACTTGAGGATAAACACAACCAAAGTGAAAGAACAAACAAGCATCAAAGAACATGCAAAATGCACGTATGCCATGTATATCTATATGAATGAATGTATGTAATGTTATGCTTATGCTCACAAAACAAAGCAAAGAGAAGTAAATTGGAGATGAAATAAACATCTCGACAAGGATACTCGGCCAATCTTCGCAAGGTAGAAGCATCACTAGGGATGAATGGAGAGCCACATCTGGGACCGAAATCCTGCTTCAAGGCTTCAAACTTCGCTGGGGAGAAGGAGAGCACTCCACTTGGGGATAAACATCATGACTTCACTTAGGGGGCTGTCAAGATGAATCTCGCTACTCTGTTAGGGATGAGGAAGATCCACTAGGAAAAGATCAAACTCATGTTTTGAGAGACTTCATGGGGAATTAATATCCACGACGAACTGAAGTAGTCTGAAAGAGAGTTGGAGATGTCATAGCTGAGGCCTCACAGGGGATAAAATAAATATCCACCTCTTTGGGGAATCTCGATTCACTGTTGCAGCTGTTAGAGTTGAGACTCCATGGGGATCAAATAAACATCCACTTCATTGGGGAAGATTGAATTTGTAAGAAATCCACTGAGGCGTGAAATAGCATTCACTTCGTTGGGAAGGTTGAAGCCAAGGACGTTCACTGGGAATTCTTAGGTCACCAACTGGGGAATACTTGCATCAAACATGCCATAACTGCTTGAAGTAGAAATTCACCGGGGAATTGTCATGACTTCCTGAAGTAGAGACTTACTAGGGACATGGGTGAAAGTTGCTTATGAGAACAAATGAGGTCTACATTGATGAACTGCGTGGTAGTCGCCATTTTGAACAACAATTATTGTGAATGGATAAAATAATCTTTGATTCTCACATGCCCCCAGAGTACATGGTTTATGAGAAGAAGTGATCTCAAGAGGATTTTACAGAAAAATTGACATCCAAAATGTTCCAATGTCTTCAAACTCTTAGAGAGATTTGTCGAATCTCAACGTAATTACCCCAGATTGACTGTATTCTGTATAACCGAGTCTTTAAACTTACCCTTTAGGGATGGTCAGACTGTGAAGGCAACAACTGGGAAACAACTTGCCCCTATTTAGCAGAGTCTTCAGGCAACATGCCCCTGGATATGGTCATCCTTTTGAAATGATTCGCCTTTTACTCGTCAGAGTTCCAAGTCTCAAAAGATTAAACTCATCATTGATGCTCGTATGCAAGCTTCTATGATATCAAGCAATGTTAGCAAGTAGAAAAATGTTAATTCTGAAACTGCTAATGCAACACACATGTTTGTCTTGAAGTTTTTTTTAAAAGGATATTGCAATAACTTGTGACCGAATCACTAATTAGGATATGAAATTGATTAATTTTACAAAGCCAACACAAATTTGATAATAGCTCATAGGAGTCAGGAAATGTTATCTCATCGAGTATGCTTTCAAAATAAACCCTGCTTCAATTAGGTATTTTGAGGGTTATATCGTGGCTTGGTTCACAGTTTATGAAACAAAGGATAAAGGCTCAAAGTGTATTTGTACCCGCCCCTTCTTCGTGATGTTCTCCAATCCTACGTTCAGTTAACTCAGACCATACATTTAGGTTCCAAGAGGTTTGGAATTTGTACTGATGATAGTAATGATGGTTTAGAAGCCAAGGGACTTTTGAAATGGCAATCACTACTTCCTTACCAAAATATTTGCCATTGAGGATTTTCATGGTGAAGGATTTAAAGATTTCCTCTTTTTGGTTGTCATACGAACCTTTTTGTATAAGGCAAGGTCATGAGTTTCCCATCTTTCTTAGCTTTTGCCTTGAAAGGAACTCGGCTCATTCTTTAAGTAAGGAAAGTGACTAACCAGCTTAATAATTACGGTGAACCATCATTGGCGTTTGACTTGAAAAACATCTTCGACACTTGCTTGATGTGTGCGAAGGAAAATTTGTGAGTGCAACCTTTTTATGAAAGGTGTCTTGCATGAACGCACAACCAAGTTAACTGAGAACTACCCTGCCCCAAGTTAAAATTGAGTTTTTTTTTTATTTGGAAGGAAACTTCTACTTCAAGGCTCAAAGGGGTTAAAGAGGGTCTATCTCCCATATATCTCCGGTGTTTGAGGATTTGAAACAATGTCTTACATCATCAGCAGGGTTTTACTCAAAAGCATACAACAAGAGATCTTGCACTTTTACTTTCGTCATCCTCCCTCCAATTCTCCGTATAAGCAAGAGATTGGGTAGCATTGGTATTATAAAGAATGAAAAAGCATTTTATGAGTGAATACGTGGATTTCTTCAAGACAAACATATTCATTGCATTAATCGTTCAAAATAAAACAAGTTCTTACATGCAAATCATGCTTTTACAATCAAAGAAATAACAACAAATGCAAGCAAACAAACAAACAGCCTAATGATCTTGGGAATGAGCTCTCCTCTTGATTTCACCGACTTGAAAGAACTCTCTTTCGAGTCTTCATATATATCAGCATAAAGGTGTTCCATTCACAACTGGGCTTTCTCCCTTGAAGGTCAGTGTCATACCCCAAATTTTGACCACTAAGATTTCCCATCATTGTGTAAATCATTACCACAATATAGATGTACCTTCGTGCCTCAATCAGTCTCCTCAAGGATTGTTGAGCATTCACTACAATTAAGAATTAGGGTTTTAATCCCTCTCAGAGCCTTAGATAAAGGATCAATCAAGGAATGAAATGATCTTCAACTTGTATAACCTCTCAAACACACATAAATGATCAAGAGGACTCCCACATCAGGAATCAGGCACAAGGTTGCAGCATTCCAAGTGGATTAAGCCTCAAGATCGCCAGTATCACCAAATTAGGGTTTTGGTTGACCAGGGCCTCCAGATAAAAATCTTCATCTGGACATGAGCCAATACTTCAAAATATAACTCAAGATACTAGAAGGGACCTCGTGTAACCAATCATCAAGTCAATTTTACCTCAGGGGATGCATCCACAAGAGAATCAGGAATTAGGGTTTCTTGACCTAATTCACCCCTAAGTTGACTTTTGGGACAAAACATGAGCCAAGACCTCAAGACATGATTTGAGGGTCTCTAACACACTACATTGATCCATTTGCAACATTGGATTGATCCAATAAGCTTGATCCACAAGTTTCAATTTCATCAGGACCACAATTAGGGTTTCGAGGAAAAAGTCAACTGAACCTTTGACTTTTGACCCAGACATGCTCCCAAACCATGGGGCATGATTCAATACACCCTATAACACCTATGGAACATATCCATCAAGTTTGATTTAGATCAAGGACTTGATTTCAAAAAAGATCGCACAGTTTGGAATTCATCTGATAAAAAGTCAACTGTTCACAAAAGTCAAGTTTGAATTTTTGAGATTTTTCACAATTATTGTTCATTGACCCTAAAATGATGTTAATGTGTGATTGGAATCATCATTCATCAAGAAAAATCAAAGAAAGTGGGATAACTTGTAAAAGGGGTAACCATAAAAACTTAGAATTTTTCTAAGTTATGGAACAAAGTGGCTAGGGTACCAACTTCCAAGGACCAAACTTGAGATCCAAGCAACCATTTTGGATGGTCCAAAGCTAGATTTGTAGCTCTCATGGCATACTTTAAAAGTATCAAGTACACCTCATTCCAATTCCTCATGGATTTTAAGTTATGGAGTGATCATAATGGCTGGAAACACAAAAGTGACATTTTTCCAATACTTAGTGAAATTTTCACTAGGTCAGAATCTGCTTCACTTTTTCCAAAATGTTGAGGCATTTTTCAACCAAATGCAAGTTGCTTCAAAACCAAAGTGGGACATCACATTAAAGTAGGATACATCAGCTTTCCAAAGTGACCAAGAACTCCATTAAATTCCATCTGAGCTAGGAGTTATGACAGCTGCAACATGCCTTGCTGCAAACTGTCTTGGCAAGGCATGTAACACCCCAATTCCCATCGCGAATAAATAATACATAAATAAATCGGAGTAAATAAAAATTTATTTTTCCGAATGAAACAAGGATGCCACATCAATAGAAAAAAACACAATCCCTGCTCATAAATTTTGATGTATAACACAAAATGGAATAACCTCAAAAGGAAACTTTTTCCATACAAAAGGAAAGTTCAATTATGGAATAAAGCGGAAAGATCCATAACTAACTCGTTTTACAAAAGAAATTATTTTATAACGTCAAAATATTCATACAAGAGTAATGCAAAATATATTCAACAAAAGCGTTTCCCGACTCCCGTGTTACGTATCAGAGCAGACAGACCGACAACAGGATGGAGAACTAATCTTCGCAAAAGCCTCCAAGACACTAATATACAATTGCCTCATATAGCAACAAACCACAGCAGAAGGGTGAGAAATAACAACTAAATCAAGATTGCATAATAATATGCAACACATATAAATCCACATGCATAGTTATTCTCACCACAAGCATCACATACTAATACACATAGCATATATCAATTATACCAACATAATCACATATTCACACATAAGGCACACCAAAGTCATAACATATGGAAAAACCCCACCACATCACATAGCATATGTCTATGCATAAAACATATTATCCACAACCGATGCATTTATCACATATGCACATCAATTCATCAATTCACCAATTCAAACATAAATCTCAACACATACTCAATCAATTCATGATTTTCCACACCTAATCATTCCATTCATGATTTTCCACACATAATCAATCCATTCATGATTTATGCAAATGCAAAGAGACCGACACAACGACTCTATGCAAATGCGGTACCATCCATCCATCATTCTCATCATCAGTTCACTCAGGAACTATTGGAACCATCGCTTGTTACTTAGTGTAACTCCCCATCGGGAAAACGATGTTCCCCGTCGCTCACACCTATTTGTATAAGGCACACGACGTTTATGGATCACTCACACCTCTTTGTATAAGGCACACGACCCGGTCGCTCACACCTCTTTGTATAAGGCACACGATCGTCTATAATCATTGCTCACACCTCTTTGTATAAGGCACACGATGTTATAGCAGATTCCCTCTGGAATCGTTTCGTCGTTCACACCCACTAGAGCACACGACATCACAAGAATGCATATCATGATGTTTGGCATACAATGACTCATGACATTCAAATGCACACATATGCACCTCCATAATCATGCATATATAATCAAACACAACACAATGCATTTTATTGCCCTTAGGCCACAAACCATCATCACAACGTTTCATCACATGCATTCCCATCATATAACATCACACAAGTCATACGATACATATCAAAAGTACATTGCATGATAAGACATCAAATACACACAATTAAAACGGTAAAAGTCGACAAAACGACACATTTCCAAATTCCCGACATAATTAAATCGGCCAACAATCTCAAAACCATTTTAATAAGAAAGAACATCTCAATAGCTTTCTAACGGTACCAAGAACGCCTCGATCCGAGTTACGGATCAAAAGTTACGGCATCGGACGCGAAATCGGGAACCATTCTACACCCTCTCTGGTCATACGCGTATTGCCTTAGGCCATACGCGTACTACCCAGCTCACTCGCCCATTCCATACGCGTAATGCCCAAAGTGATACGCGTATGGGCAGAGACTGATTTCTCCCCAAAATTCCACTAACACTCCATACGCGTAATGCCTCACTTGATACGCATAATGCCTTACCAAGTACGCGTACCATTACGCAAATCAGCAGAAGGCCGTGAAAATGAGCTTCCATACGTGTATTGCCCTCATTTTGTCCTTGCCATACGCGTATTGCCTAAACCAATACGCGTAATGCCAAGCCTGATACGCGTATGGGCAGCGAAACCCAGAATTTTTCCTGCATAATTCCGGTTACGAATTCTACCCCTAATCCTCTCCAAATCTCATCTAAACACTTCCAAATCACAGAATATCAACCCAAACATATCCCAACATAATCAACCAGTATTATACGCAGTTTATACCGAGTTTCAACCGCGAAATCATCGATTTCTATCAATTATTCATCAATTTATCAATAATAAAAAGTTGTGAAACAACCAAAACAATTACACAAACAACACATATACATACACAAGCAAGATATAATTGAAACTTCTCACCCTTACCCGATTAATTACGATTGAAACGGAGCTATGTCGATTTTCCTCTTCTCCTCTTTTTCCCTTCTCTTCCTTTCTCTCTTCTCTTTTTTCTTCTTTCTATTTTCTCTCTTTTTCTCTCCACTTTCTATTTTATGAAAAATAATCCAGCAAAAAGACCAAAATACCCCTACTCTCAAATATCTCGCAAACGCTCTCAAAACGCGATAAAATTCAATAACGATGAAAAATAATATATTGCCAAATAACAGTCAAGAATAAAATAATAGAAAAACGAAAATAATTAAATCGACTCAATTAAATAAATAAGACAAAACGGGGCGTTACAATTCTCCCCCACTTAGAAATTTTCGTCCTCGAAAATATAACCGATACGAACAACTCAGGATAAGACTCTCGCATCCGACTAACAAACTAACATGCCAACCAAAGGCACACCACGTATAACACAACTGACAAACCACCTTGCTAACTGCAACTACAACAACGACACGACAACGATGACAACTACAACGACCAGATGCAAAGCCCATATAATGCACTTGACGACCAACTCACGACTCAAAGAATACCCAAGTTACGAACACACACAGGAATTAGCTACTCGCACTCGACCCATCACGATGGAAACGAGGCAACAACACACACAAGAACATAAAGTTCCACGACACAACATCGTTCAACAACCTCTACATAACCACAATACCAACATCCTTGTCACACAACAATATTGCAACAATGCTACGATTCCCCAATCGAACATATAACCAAAACATCTAATGGTCTCATCTTTCCTACATGTTTCCAATGTTCGACCTATGAACTCTTACAAGTCTCACCCTCATATACAAAATGTACCACATCACGCTTCCGCTGCGCACTCTGATTACTCGTAACCATCAAAACTACCAATCTCGCGTCCAAAGTCTAACTCTTCCTCATATTCACCAAAAATCACTGTTCACTTTTAATATACCCAACCTCACACTCTCCTGTTTTAGCTTACACACCAGACACAAGTCTCTGAACTGCTCAAATAATTTTAATGCTCTGACCATAAAAACAACCATACGCAAAGACTATCGACTTAACTCTTCAGGCACAACATCAGCTTTTCCCGAAGGATAATCCAAGCCAAATTCATAACTCGTCACGAATTCTAACCATCCTCGTTGTCTCGTATTCTATTCCTTCAGACCAAACAAGTACTCAATATTCTTGGGATTACTAAACACTTCGAACCTAGAACCATAAAGATAATACCTCCAAATGTTCCAACACAATACAACCGCCACCAATTCCAAATCCGGAATAGTATAGACCCTTTTATAAATCCTCAAATGTCGTAAATCATAAGCCCCGACTTTACCCTCTGCAAGTCAACCAAGATAACAAAAACATTAACTTAGCAAAGTCCTCCAACACCTGCAGTAACAACCAACTAAGCCCAAAAGTTTCTAATCTCCTTAACCAACTTCAGAGCCTCTCAATGTAGAACTGCATCTATTTCCGATGGATCCCTAACAATATGAAAACTAACCCTTTTCAACCAAAATTCTCACTCGAATAACTTAGCATAAAACTTTGTCTCTTTTCAACACTTGTAATTCCATTCTCAAACACTCTACATGTTCTTCCTCTGAGTTTATAACAGATCCGAATATCTTCAATCAAAGCCATTACGAACTTATCCAAATAAATATGGAAGATACGATTCATCTACTTCATAACCCTTACAGACGTATTACTAACACTGAATAACATCATTGTACGTTGTAATGCCCAACCAAATCCCAAAAGATATAAATTCTTAAAGCTTTTGCAAAAAAAATTCACTGTGTAACTGGTTACTCACATGCAAGCTTAACCAAGTAAATAACAGCCTATCTCGATGATAACAAACATAACCAGTCCCATTAAGTCGATCAAAGCCTCAACTCACACAATTCACCACTCTTATCAACATTCCAAACAATTGTGAATTCACTCAAACTCAACCAAACCAATTCCAATTACCTACTCACGAAAGTGGACACTTATTCTCAATCGTTACCTTATTCAACTGTCAGTAATCTATACATAATTTCTTCTCTTAACAGTCCAAATTCCATAAATCCCAACACGTAGCAACAACCAACCAAAAAGAACTCTCAAATATTACATCCACACCTAGGGTTTTCTCAAGATTTCTATTAATGCTCTAAAACTCCAAAGACTCCAAACCTCACCAGAACTCTAAGTTTTGCTTTCCATAGTCTCAATACCATCATACACATCATGCTTGTTATTCCATTCAATCATCCTTCCTTTTTGCTACTAACAAAGTTGAAGCTCTCTAAGACGACACACTTGGTCTCACAAATCCCTTTTCCAGTAAATCTTCCAACCGCTCTTTCAATCTGAGTTTCACTTCCTAAAAGTTCTTCTATTTACTTAGCAGATCCAAACCTCAAATCTTCCCCTTCATCAAATTTGAGTTCACACTCTACTCTCTGAGAACAACCATTAGTAATACCCAATCCTTCTCCCTCAGAGACATTCCAACTTGACCAACATACAAAAACCTCAAATCCGCCTCACCTTCAGATATAAAAATCTTCATCGATTCAACAAAACAATCTGTAATCATTTTCTTAAAATTCCAAACAATTCATTGCACATACTATCAAAGCCGAAAAGACACGTATATTCCATCCAACATAATTCTGTCTACTATCAACAAGAGATTAAGGGTAATCAGTTCCTCAATTTATCAATAGACAGTCGACAATCATGATGGGGCATAAACCGTATTTACCAAACTATTATAGCATTCCTTACATCCTGTGCACAAAACTACCTAAGGCACAAATCCTTAGTTGACATAAACCTTACCTCCGCATTCCCCCCGGAATCGGGAATAACACTGTCCAAACAACCACTACGCCAAACAAGATCTTAGACAGCGCTTTTTTTGGCCTTAGACAGTGCTTTTAAGCGCTGTCTAAACCCGCGCTGCTAAAGGTTTAGACAGCGCTTTGGGTAATACCAAAAGCGCTGTCTAAAGGGGGGTATATTTAATGAAAAGCGCTGTCTATGGTACCATTAGACAGCGCTTTTTGACATTTTTTAGGTATACCTTAGACAGCGCTTTTTTTAAAAGCGCTGTCTAAGCCCCACCTTTTTGAACATTTTTAGGTATACCTTAGACAGCGCTTTTTTGAAAGCGCTTTCTAAGCCCTACCTTAGACAGCGCTTTTGGTGAAAGCGCTTTCTAAGCCCCACCTTAGACAGCGCTTTTAGTGTAAAGCGCTGTCTAAGGTATACGAAAATTTTTATATAAATTTTTTTAAACCACAATTTTTACCAGGTTTTTCAACCAGAATTTGACCTGTTTTTCAACCAATTTTTTTTCCAGAAAAATACCACAATTTGGAGATTCAAATCAATCCAATTTGGCCTATTTAAATGTACCAATTTACACCAAAATTATATATCCAAAACAATTGGCAATTCAAACCAATATATATATATATATATATATATATATATATATATATATATATATATATACACCAATTTATAATTACAAATCATTACATTTTTTCTACAAATGTACATATTACTTATACTAGTACTTTTGCATCCAACCAAAGCATTGCTTCAAATCTACATAGGTCCTGAAAGAACACAAAGATTGTAAATCAATTAAAAGAATACATCAACAATGTCTATAGTTAGAAAGTTACACATATTTAAATTATCATCAATTAAAGTAAGAGTACAATATTATACCTGATAAAACTCCGAGCTCCATAATGTATTGACACCAATCCTCTTTAATTTCATCCAATTGAGAAATTGAGTAATGAGCACACTTGCATTCTTCAAAGTACTACATTATAATATAACATAGTTTGATTTAATTTTAACTATTTCATTATATGAGAGATATGTGTTAAATATTAAAATAACTCATAAGTTAGAAATACATACATCGGATGGCCACTTCTCTGCTAGAATTAATTGCGACCAACAACCAATATCCACTGTAAGATTAAACAAGTGTTAGATGGAAACTTTCTACACGACGTCAAAATACAAAAAAAAAAAACTATAATAAATGAATTTAGAATGAAATAATATATAACATTTTATTATTTTACCTCTTTCACTAACATCTCTTTCTTTTCTTGGTTGGAATATGAATTACTTGTACAAAAAGGCGTGTCTGGGTTTTATACGCTAGGAGAAGCTATAAGTTTTTATTTAGCAAATTCTTTATTTAACAACAATCACTACTTGCTTACTATAAGTGACAACATTTTTGGCACTTATATTGCCATTCAAAAACTATAGTAAAATAAAATTACAATACTAAAAATTAATTAAAATTACACATGTAAAGATATGTCTAAGTATGTGAAGAGTATAGAGAATAAGATATACTTGGAATTTAGCAAGTTCATCTTTTGCAACTTAAATGTCAAGCTTTGCACAGCCATTGCATTGTTCAGCTCTTGCGGCTTACCGACAGAAGCCAATGCTTTACCAACATTAATCTCTGAAAAACACAATTACTACATCGATACCTTAGTTCAACAATCCAACATCATACAAAATAAATGAATGCGTCATAAATGAACCAAAACAAAGTAAGTAGTACAATTCAGTTAATTGTATGGTTCAATTTAGTTTTTCGGTTAATACAAACTATTTTTCATGGTTTTCAACATGGACCTCTCAATTATAAATTCAAAGCACTTTTACATAAAAACATAAGAGAAACATAATTTATCATTAAATAATAAGCTTGTCATTCTTATCTGATCAAGGCAAAAGCATACTACAAAACACTTGCATTATCTTTAAAGGCTCAGAGCCATAGTGGTAAAACAAAAAACAAAGTGAATTTATCACAACTAAGTTAGCATCAGTTTGTCAGAGAGGCACATAACATCTAAGTCAACATCAGTTCCGAGCAAGAAATACAAAGTACTGTGTGTAGAGAAAACGTTTGAAATATAATTAGCACAAAGTTCCTAAACAAAATAACAACCTAATCTTTTTCTCCATTGAACCAAAACCATTCAAAAAATTTTGAGACAGAAGAAAAAAATCCAAAATGTCATGAATATCTATCTAAAAACACAACCAATTAATGTCAAAACTCCATCAAAGCCTCAAATTAATAATTCTTCTAATGACTAACACCATTAAACTACAAAAGTCCAAACATTTACCCATGAATTGAAACTAACAGAAGTAGATTTTGTTTACCTGAAAAAGAAGACCCATGATTTATGGCAAGAGGAACAATAATCCAAATTTGTGTCGTAATAAAATAACAAAATAACACTAACAACCTCAAGGATTTACAATATTAAAATAATGAGCAGTATTAACACTAACACTAACACTAACCTAAACTAACCTAAACTAAACTAACACATTATATAGCAATAACAATGTAGAGCAACATTAACACTAATCTAAACTACTCATATTCTATCAAAAGAACATCATTCTATCAAAAGAACTCCAAAACCTAACAGAACAAAACCTAACAGAACTTCATTATATCTAAAGAACTCCAAAAATATGGTAACAAGAACAAAACCTAACAGAAAAATATGAAACTCACTTAAAACCTAACATAAAAAGAAAAACTCTTACCGGAACAGTGGAGCACGGTGGAGTACGGTGGAGGATGGTGGAGGACAAAGTAGGAAGGACGACGGCCGGACGGACGACGACGAGAAAGGACGGATGACGGCGGTGAAAGGACGGACGACGGCGGTGGTTTCAGCTGGTTCGTTCTTGTTCGCAGAAAGAGAGGGAAAGAGGGAAAGAATGAAATGAAAAAGTATAGAATACTGATACCGTTTCAATTTTTATTTTAATTAAAAAGACCTTAGACAGCGCTTTGAATGAAAGCGCTGTCTAAGGTGGGCCTTAGAAAGTGCTTTTGAAAGCGCTGTCTCATATGGGTCTTAGACAGCGCTTTTGATTTTATTTTTTTTTAATTTATAAGACCTTAGACAGCGCTTTTGAGTAAAGCGCTGTCTAATATTTTCCTTTAATTTTTTTTTTTTAATTTATAAGACCTTAGAAAGCGCTTTCCTCAAAAGCGCTGTCTCAGGTCTTATATTTTTTTTAAATTTATAAGACCTTAGACAGCGCTTTTAAGGAAAGCGCTGTCTAATATTTTCCTTTAATTTTTTTTTAATTTATAAGACCTTAGAAAGCGCTTTCCTCAAAAGCGTTGTCTAAAGTCTTATATTTAGACGCGCTTTTATTTTTCTAAGATAACAGTTTCCGTGTTTTCTAAATTTTTAAACTTATAGCAGCGCTTTTGTAATAAAGCGCTGCCTATGTAGTGCTGCCAAAGGACACTTTTGGCGTAGTGAACACTTACACTCTTGCAACCAACGCTCCACAACTGAAGCAACTTGGAGAAGCACCAGCTTCTCCCCCACTTATCTCATTCTCAAACCTGAACACAAAAGATTAGAAAACCAGAAAGCACTGATAGTGTTCCCCACACATATCACGTACTAAGGAACAAACAACATCGACATTATTCAACTGTCACACCAACTGACTCAACAACTTGGCCGGACGGACCGACCTGCTCTGATACCACTATTGTAACACCCCAATTCCCATCGCGAATAAATAATACATAAATAAATCAGAGTAAATAAAAATTTATTTTTCCGACAGAAACAAGGATGCCACATCAATAGAAAAAAACACAATCCCTGATCATAAATTTTGATACATAACACAAAATGGAATAACCTCAAAGGGAAACTTTTTCCATACAAAAGGAAATTTCAATTATGGAATAAAGCGGAAAGATCCATAACTGACTCGTTTTACAAAAGAAATTGTTTTATAACGTCAAAATATTCATACAAGAGTAATGCAAAATATATTCAACAAAAGCGTTTCCCGACTCCCGTGTTACGTATTAGAGCAGACAGACCGACAACGGGATGGAGAACTAATCTTCGCAAAAGCCTCCAAGACATTAATCTGCAATTGCCTCATAGAGCAACAAACCACAGCAGAAGGGTGAGAAATAACAACTAAATCAAGATTGCATAATAATATGCAACACATATAAATCCACATGCATAGTTATTCTCACCACAAGCATCACATACTAATACACATAGCATATATCAATTATACCAACATAATCACATATTCACACATAAGGCACACCAAAGTCATAACATATGGAAACACCCCACCACATCACATAGCATATGTCTATGCATAAAACATATTATCCACAACCGATGCATTTATCACATATGCACATCAATTCACCAATTCAAACATAAATCTCAACACATACTCAATCAATTCACGATTTTCCACACCTAATCAATTCATTCATGATTTTCCACACATAATCAATCCATTCATGATTGATGCAAATGCAAAGAGACCGACACAACGACTCTATGCAAATGCGGTACCATCCATCCATCATTCTCATCATCAGTTCACTCAGGAACTATTGGAACCATCACTTGTTACTTAGTGTAACTCCCCATCGGGAAAACGTTGTTCCCCGTCGCTCACACCTCTTTGTATAAGGCACACAACGTTTATGGATCGCTCACACCTCTTTATATAAGGCACACGACCCGATCGCTCACACCTCTTTGTATAAGGCACACGATCGTCTATAATCATCGCTCACACATCTTTGTATAAGGCACACGATGTTATAGCGGATTCCCTCTGGAATCGTTTCGTCACTCACACCCACTAGGGCACACGACATCACAAGAATGCATATCATGATGTTTGACATACAATGACTCATGACATTCAAATGCACACATATGCACCTCCATAATCATGCATATATAATCAAACACAACACAATGCATTTTATTGCCCTTAGGCCACAAACCATCATCACAACATTTCATCACATGCATTCCCATTATATAATATCACACAAGTCATACGATACATATCAAAAGCACATTGCATGATAACACATCAAATACACACAATTAAAATGGTAAAAGTTGACAAAACGACACATTTCCAAATTCCCGACATAATTAAATCGGCCAACAATCTCAAAACCATTTTAATAAGAAATAACATCTCAATAGCTTTCTAACGGTACCAAGAACGCCTCGATCCGAGTTACGGATCAAAAGTTACGGCATCGAACGCAAAATCGGGAACCATTCTACACCCTCTCTAGTCATACGCGTATTGCCTTAGGCCATACGCGTACTGCCCAGCTTACTCGCCCATTCCATACGCGTAATGCCCAAAGTGATACGCGTATGGGCAGAGACTGATTTCTCCCCAAAATTCCACTAACACTCCATACGCGTAATGCCTCACTTGATACGTGTAATGCCTTGCCAAGTACGCGTACCATTACGCAAATCAGCAGAAGGCCATGAAAATGAGCTTCCATGCGCGTATTGCCCTCACTTTGTCCTTGCCATACGCGTATTCCCCAAACCAATACGCGTAATGCCAAGCCTGATACGCGTATGGGAAGCGAAACCCAGAATTTTTCCTGCATAATTCCGGTTACGAATTCTACCCCTAATCCTCTTCAAATCTCATCTAATCACTTCCAAATCACAAAATATCAACCCAAACATATCCCAACATAATCAACCAGTATTATACGCAGTTTATACCGAGTTTCGACCGCG
This sequence comes from Lathyrus tuberosus, assembly GCA_022829125.1. Classification (NCBI taxonomy): domain Eukaryota; kingdom Viridiplantae; phylum Streptophyta; class Magnoliopsida; order Fabales; family Fabaceae; genus Lathyrus; species Lathyrus tuberosus. The sequence continues at coordinate 8,987,747 of JALAZF010000081.1, forward strand.
AAATCATCGATTTCTATCAATTATTCATCAATTTATCAATAATAAAAAGTAGTGAAACAACCAAAACAATTACACAAACAACACATATACATACACAAGCAAGATATAATTGAAACTTCTCACCCTTACCCGATTAATCGCGATTGAAACGGAGCTATGTCGATTTTTCTCTTCTCCTCTTTTTCCCTTCTCTTCCTTTCTCTCTTCTCTTTTTCCTTCTTTCTATTTTCTCTCTTTTTCTCTCCACTTTCTATTTTATGAAAAATAATCCAGCAAAAAGACCAAAATACCCCTACTCTCAAATATCTCGCAAACGCTCTCAAAACGCGATAAAACACAATAACGATGAAAAATAATATATTGCCAAATAAAAGTCAAGAATAAAATCATATAAAAACGAAAATAATTAAATCGACTCGATTAAATAAATAAGACAAAACGCGGCGTTACAATTCTCCCCCACTTAGAAATTTTCGTCCTCGAAAATATAACCGATACGAACAACTCCGGATATGACTCTCGCATCCGACTAACAAACTAACATGCCAACCAAAGGCACACCACGAATAACACAACTGACAAACCACCTTGCTAACCGCAACTACAACAACGACACGACAACGACGACAACTACAACGACCAGATGCAAAGCCCATATAATGCACTTGACGACCAACTCACGACTCAAAGAATACCCAAGTTACGAACACACACAGGAATTAGCTACTAGCACTCGACCCATCACGATGGAAACGAGGCACCAACACACACAAGAACATAAAGTTCCACGACACAACATCGTTCAACAACCTCTACATAACCACAATACCAACATCCTTGTCACACAACAATATTGCAACAATGCTACGATTCCCCAATCGAACATATAACCAAAACATCCAATGGTCTCATCTTTCCTACATGTTTCCAATGTTCGACCTATGAACTCTTACAAGTCTCACCCGCATATACAAATTGTACCACATCACGCTTCCGCTGCGCACTCTGATTACTCGTAACCATCAAAACTACCAATCTCACGTCCAAAGTCTAACTCTTCCTCATATTCACCAAAAATCACTGTTCACTTTTAATATACCCAACCTCACACTCTCCTGTTTTAGCTTACACACCAGACACAAGTCTCTGAACTGCTCAAATAATTTTAATGCTCTGACCGTCAAAACAACCATACGCAAAGACTATCGACTTAACTCTTCAGTCACAACATCAGCTTTTCCCAAAGGATAATCCAAGCCAAATTCATAACTCGTCATGAATTCTAACCATCCTCGTTGTCTCATACTCTATTCCTTCAGACCAAACAAGTAATCAATATTCTTTGGATTACTAAACACTTCGAACCTAGAACCATAAAGATAATACCTCCAAATGTTCCAACACAATACAACCGCCACCAATTCCAAATCCGGAATAGTATAGACCCTTTTATAAATCCTCAAATGTCGTAAAGCATAAGCCCCGACTTTACCCTCTGCAAGTCAACCAAGATAACAAAACCACTAACTTAGCAAAGTCCTCCATCACCCGCAGTAACAACCAACTAAGCCCAAAAGTTTCTAATCTCCTTAACCAACTTCGGAGCCTCTCAATGTAGAACTGCATCTATTTCCGATGGATCCCTAACAATACTATCATCTGAAATAACATATCCAAGAAAACTAACCTTTTTCAACCAAAATTCTCACTCGAATAACTTAGCATAAAACTTTGTCTCTTTTCAACACTTGTAATTCCATTCTCAAACACTCTACATGTTCTTCCTCTGAGTTTATAACAGATCTGAGTATCTTCTATCAAAGCCATTACGAACTTATCCGAATAAATATGGAAGATACGATTCATCTACTTCATAACCCTTACAGACGTATTACTAACACCGAATAACATCATTGTACGTTGTAATGCCCAACCAAATCCCAAAAGATATAAATTCTTAAAGCTTTTGCAAAAAAAATTCACTGTGTAACTGGTTACTCACATGCAAGCTTAACCAAATAAATAACAGCCTATCCCGATGATAACAAACATAACCAGTCCCATTAAGTCGATCAAAGCCTCAACTCACACAATTCACCACTCTTATCAACATTCCAAACAATTGTGAATTCACTCAAACTCAACCAAACCAATTCCAGTTACCTACTCACGAAAGTGGACACTTATTCTCAATCGTTACCTTATTCAACTGTCAGTAATCTATACATAATTTCTTCTCTTAACAGTCCAAATTCCATAAATCCCAACACGTAGCAACAACCAACCAAAAAGAACTCTCAAATTTTACATCCACACCTAGGGTTTTCTCAAGATTTCCATTAATGCTCTAAAACTCCAAAGACTCCAAACCTCACCAGAACTCTAAGTTTTGCTTTCCATAGTCTCAATACCATCATACACATCATGCTTGTTATTCCGTTCAATCATCCTTCCTTTTTGCTACTAACAAAGCTGGAGCTCTCTAAGACGACACACTTGGTCTCACAAATCCCTTTTCCAGTAAATCTTACAACCGCTCTTTCAATCTGAGTTTCACCTCCTGAAAGTTCTTCTATTTACTTAGCAGATCCAAACCTCAAAACTCCCCCTTCGTCAAATTTGAGTTCACACTCTACTCTCTGAGAACAACCATTAGTAATACCCAATCCTTCTCCCTCAGAGACATTCCAACTTGACCAACATACAAAAACCTCAAATCCGCCTCACCTTCAGATATAAAAATCTTCATCGACTCAACAAAACAATCTGTAATCATTTTCTTAAAATTCCAAACAATTCATTGCATATACTATCAAAGCCGGAAAGACACGTCTATTCCATCCAACATAATTCCATCTACTATCAACAAGAGATTAAGGGTGATCAGTTCCTCAATTTGTCAATAGACAGTCGACAATCATGATGGGGCATAAACCGTCTTTACCAAAATTTAATAGCATTCCTTACATCCTGTGCACAAAACTACCTAAGGCACAAATCCTTAGTTGACATAAACCTTACCTCCGCATTTCCCCCGGAATCGGGAATAACACTGTCCAAACAACACTTACACTCTTGCAACCAACGCTCCACAACAGAAGCAACTTGGAGAAGCACCAGCTTCTCCCCCACTTATCTCATTCTCAAACCTGAAGACAAAAGATTAGAAAACCAGAAAGCACTAATAGTGTTCCCCACATATATCACATACTAAGGAACAAACAACATAGACAGTATTCAACTGTTACACCAACTGACTCAACAACTTGGCCGGACGGACAGACCTACTCTGATACCACTATTGTAACACCCCAATTCCCATCGCGAATAAAAAATACATAAATAAATCAAAGTAAATAAAAATTTATTTTTCTGATAGAAACAAGGATGCCACATCAATAGAAAAAAACACAATCCCTGCTCATAAATTTTGATACATAACACAAAATGGAATAACCTCAAAGGGAAACTTTTTCCATACAAAAGGAAAGTTCAATTATGGAATAAAGCGGAAAGATCCATAACTGACTCGTTTTACAAAAGAAATTGTTTTATAACGTCAAAATATTCATACAAGAGTAATGCAAAATATATTCAACAAAAGCGTTTCCTGACTCCCGTGTTACGTATCAGAGCAGACAGACCGACAACAGGATGGAGAACTAATCTTCCCAAAAGCCTCCAAGACACTAATCTGCAAATGCCTCATAGAGTAACAAACCACAGCAGAAGGGTGAGAAATAACAACTAAATCAAGATTGCATAATAATATGCAACACATATAAATCCACATGCATAGTTATTCTCACCACAAGCATCACATACTAATACACATAGCATATATCAATTATACCAACATAATCACATATTCACACATAAGGCACACCAAAGTCATAACATATGGAAACACCCCACCACATCACATAGCATATGTCTATGCATAAAACATATTATCCACAACCGATGCATTTATCACATATGCACATCAATTCACCAATTCAAACATAAATCTCAACACATACTCAATCAATTCACGATTTTCCACACCTAATCAATCCATTCATGATTTTCCACACATAATCAATTCATTCATGATTTATGTAAAAGCAAAGAGACCGACACAACGACTCTATGCAAATGTCGTACCATCCATCCATCATTCTCATCATCAGTTCACTCAGGAACTATTGGAACCATCGCTTGTTACTTAGTGTAACTCCCCGTCGGGCAAACGATGTTCCCCGTCGCTCACACCTCTTTGTATAAGGCACACGACGTATATGGATCGCTCACACCTCTTTGTATAAGGCACACGACTCGATCGCTCACACCTCTTTGTATAAGCTACACGATCGTCTATAATCATCGCTCACGCCTCTTTGTATAAGGCACATGATGTTATAGCAGATTCCCCCTAGGGCACACGACATCACAAGAATGCATATCATGATGCTTGGCATACAATGAATCATGACATTCAAATGCACACATATGCACCTCCATAATCATGCATATATAATCAAACACAACACAATGCATTTTATTGCCCTTAGGCCACAAACCATCATCACAACGTTTCATCACATGCATTCCCATCATATAACATCACACAAGTCATACGATACATATCAAAAGCACATTGCATGATAACTCATCAAATACACACAATTAAAACGATAAAAGTCGACAAAACGACACATTTCCAAATTCCCGACATAATTAAATTGGCCAACAATCTCAAAACCATTTTAATAAGAAAGAACATCTCAATAGCTTTCTAACGGTACCAAGAACGCCTCGATCCGAGTTACGGATCAAAAGTTACGGCATCGGACGCGAAATCGGGAACCATTCTACACCCTCTCTGGTCATACGCGTATTGCCTTGGGCCATACGCGTACTGCTCACTCGCCCATTCCATACGCGTAATGCCCAAAGTGATACGCATATGGGCAGAGACTGATTTCTCTCCAAAACTCCACTAACACTCCATACGCGTAATGCCTCACTTGATACGCGTAATGCCTTGCCAAGTACGCGTACCATTACGCAAATCAGTAGAAGGCCGTGAAAATGAGCTTCCATACGCGTGTTGCCCTCATTAATCCCTTGCCATACGCGTACTGTCCAAACCAATATGCGTAATGCCAAGCCTGATACGCGTATAGGCAGCGAAACCCAGAATTTTTCCTGCATAATTCCGGTTACGAATTATACCCCTAATCCTCTCCAAATCTCATCTAAACACTTCCAAATCACAAAATATCAACCCAAACATATCCCAACATAATCAACCAGTATTATACGCAGTTTATACCAAGTTTCGACCGCGAAAACATCGATTTCTATCAATTATTCATCAATTTATCAATAATAAAAAGTTGTGAAACAACCAAAACAATTACACAAACAACACATATACATACCCAAGCAAGATATAATTGAAACTTGTCACCCTTACCCGATTAATCGCGATTGAAACAGAGTTATGTCGATTTTCCTCTTCTCCTCTTATTCCATTCTCTTCCTTTCACTCTTCTCTTTTTCCTTCTTTCTATTTTCTCTCTTTTTCTCTCCACTTTCTATTTTTTGAAAAATAACCCAGCAAAAAAACCAAAATACCCCTACTCTCAAATATCTCGCAAATGCTCTCAAAGCGCGATAAAGCACAATAACGATGAAAAATAATATATTGCCAAATAAAAGTCAAGAATAAAATAATATAAAAACGAAAATAATTAAATCGACTCGATTAAATAAATAAGACAAAATGGGGCGTTACAAGGCACTTTGTGCATTAGGGCTCGATTTGGTTAATTTGTTCAAATGATAAACAAGTTTATCCATCTGCACACCTCAGGGGTAGACCAAGGAGGAACAGACACTGATCCATAAGCCTCCCAAGTCTTTGGAACTACATATAGGTTTGGCACCCCTAAAAGCTATAGATGCCTCAAGACTCCAATTTTTTTTTTAGGCATTCAATGGATGCTTAGAGGTGGCATGTATTAGAGAAAATATGAACACTTCAGTCAAGCCTTATCCTTGAATCAAAGAACCATAGGCTTATGCTCTAATCTCAAGTCAATGGCTAGAGGAGACTTGAGATTTCAAAGTGATCCAATTGGCCAAAGGCCTGCTGCAGTTGCCATTCCCTATTCCTTGCAAAACAAACTTGACACACTATAAATAGACCTCATTTCTAATCAGTTAGAGTACACCAGAGGCCTATAACACTTTCCTTTCTCAAAATCACCTCTTTCACTCCAATTTTGCCTTCTAACTCAAGTCACTATCGGGTTTTGAGTTTGAGAGCAATTCCAACCAAACCAATCACACACACACACACCTCATAAACATCATATAGAAGTGATCCAAACACTTAAGCAACATCTGGAACACCAGATTCTCAAAATCATCAGCCATCTGCACAAGCCTTTGACAGATTTGCAGTTGAGGTGCCAAATCAAGTTTCAGCTCAATTCAATCCACTCCAAGCATTCAGACACACTCCATAGCACCTAGGGAAGCTGTCCACATCATTGGAACCAAGCTGTAACACCTCTAACTCAAAACACGATCACCAGCTGCAAGAGGTAAGCCTCAATTTGGTCATCTCATGATTCATGCATATTTCCTCGCACAATAATTTTGCCATATGTTCATAATCATGTATAGAGTGTTTCCCCTCAATTCATTGCTTTGTATGAATCGTGTATCAAATTTCTCAGCCTTCATGAAGAAATTAGGGTTCTTGAGGTTTCTCTTTGATTTCTTATTCCATGCTTAAAATAAATGAAATTAAAGACCATAGACATGATCGTGAGGTGAAAACGAGTAGATTGATATGTGGATTGTGTGATTTCATCAAGTATTCAGTGAGATTGATGAGAAAATGCAAATCTGGGCAAAACTCAGAACACACGCGTGTTCTTGGGTGTTCTTGGCTCCCTTTTTCAAAAATTCAAATATTTGAATTTTGTGATTTTATTTAATTGATTCAAAAATTAATTTCTCTTTGAATTTTAATGATTTTGAGTTGATTCTCTATTTAATAATTCACAAAAATGTTAAAATATTTTATTTTACAAAAATTTCCCAAAAATATTATTTATTTCATATAGTTGAAATTTTTGCAAAGAGTTCATTTTTATTTGTTTTTTAACATTTAAAATATTTTTTCCTTCTTGATTTTCCAAACTTAAATGGTTTTCAATCATTTTATGGATAAAAACATGATTTTTGAAACATTGATCCAAGATCACCACTCATTTTTTACATGTTTTCAATAATTTTTATTAATTTTTAAACAGAATTAATTTCATTTTAGACAAAATTAGGGTTTTGATTGATTCCACCCTCATCAATCTTTTTCAAACATTCATGGGCCTCTAATAGAGTGCAAGACCCAACCCCTTTGTAAATAAACAATTTTGGGCCTCACACATTGTATAAGTTCCTCTGTATATTTTCAAAAGTTCGACGCGATCATCGGCTTTTTTTAAACAAAACCAACTGGGCTTCTCCTTGACCTATAAGACCCATCTTTATTCATTTTCAAACCTTTTGGGCCTCTAATAGAGTATAAGACGCAATCCCTCTTTAAAACCAAAATAGTTTGGGCCTCAGTCATTGTATAAGACCCACGGTGTTTTCAAAAATCTCGGCGCGATCGCCAGTTTAAAATAAAATCATCTGGGCCTACCCTCGTGTTATAAGTCCCATTCCTTTTCTTTAAATACTCTTTGGGCCTCTATTAGAGTGCAAGACCCAACCCCTGTTGTACATAAACCTTTTTGGGCCTCAGTCGTTGTATAAGTCCCGGTACAATATTCAAAACAACAGTGCGATCACTGTTAAACCTTGGGCCTCTCCTTGAGTATAAGCCCCACCAATCTTATCAAAACATTTCCTTTTTGATTTAGATTCAAATATATGTATTGTTATCAAAACTTTCTTTAATTTCTTTGAACCACTAACAATACAGCATGGAAGCTTGCTCGCCTGTAAGTTTTTAAACAGCTTTCATTTACTCGCTTTGATATAAATAACTGTATTGTGGGAAGTTGCGCATGGTTAGTCTTCTTTCATACCCTTTTTAAATACTCGTCATATATCAACTGTATATATACTAGTATAGTTATTTAGAGTTTTCCCCGGCAACTAGGTCTAGAACTAGGTAAAGCCCTGTTGGTCACTCTTAAAATACAAACAAAACTAGATCCCCATAGGATTTCCAGATACAGTCTTGCCTCCTCTTGGGCTTAAACAATATGGAACAAAGAGAAAGGAAGTATTCTTCGTGAACCTTTTCTCAGGCTATCAGTTTAGAAATTGTCAAAGAAATTCTACTCCCCAGAGTTGATCTATTCTCGGTGAATAGCATCTCTTGAATTTCTTCAAATCACAAAACTTTCATTAAATGATCTATTCTCGGTGAATATCATTTCTTGAACTTTTCTTGGTTTGGGACCCACGGGCTTTCTAAAAGCATCCCCGCCTTCTCTTGGGCTTTGTACAAGGACCCTCCGGCTTCTTAGAAGTTCTCACGCTTTCTCTTGGCTTAATACAAGGACCCTGACGACCTCTTAAAGGTATAAGACAGAACTTAGTCATCCTTTGCTAGAGCAGTCTTTCCAGTGTCAGACCTCAGGCCACTTTAGGGTTGATTCTCATCCCTTAATGCCCTTGCCTCATCTTGGGCATCATACAAAAGATAAAACTCTTCCACACCAGTAGACTTGGATAGTCTAATCCCTTTGAGTCTCAAAGACATTCTCAAGTTCCTTACAACTATAGGAAAAAACCCCGGGCATTCTGGATCGATCTCCAGCAGAAACCCAGTCTCTCTCATGAGAGTTCCCCGACCAGGGTCAACACTAACTTAAATCAGAACCTCAAGGTATCTGACGTCTAAACTCTTCTGTAATCCTCAGCAAGAGTTGATCCCCTACTTGGACCTGCCTGGGGATCCCAATTATCCCCGACAAAAGCTAGCCTCCTCTTAGGCTTTGTATAAGGACCTTTACTCAACAAAAAGCTAGCCTCCTCTTAGGATTTGTATAATGATCCTTCCTCAGCGAAGTCAGGCTCCTCTTGGGCTTTGTACAAACGATTCTCCCAAACGGAGCTAACTTTTTTAGACTCTCTTGTTGAGTCAATCACCTTTTCAAACTCTCTCGTTGAGTCAATCACTTTTTAGACTCTCATGTTGAGTCAATCACTTGTTAGACTCTCTTGTTGAGTCAATCACCTTTTCGGACTCTCTTGTTGAGTCAACCTTTTTTAGCCTCAATCTTGGGCTTTGTACAAGACAGATAAAAATACTCTCTCGTTGAGTCGATCTTTGTCCAAACTTGGTATAAGGATTTCCTCTAGCAGGAGCTAGCCTCTTCTCAAGTTGTGTAGAAAAATTTCTCCAGCTTGTCCAGCCTCCATCCTGGGCTTGGTACAGGACAGATAAAAACCCTCTCTTACTGAGTCAAACCCCTTTAGCCTCAATCTTGGGCTTTGTACAAGACAAAAATCTCCCTCTCTTAAGCTTAGGACATATATCATCTCCAACAGAGTCATTTCCTCCCAGCCTTCCTTTAGGCTTTGGGGAATGATTTTCCCCAAGAAGAGTCAAACTCATTTCAGCCTCCTCTTAGGCTTTGTATAATGATTTTCCCAGTAAGGTCAGCCTCAAATCTTGGGCTTTGTGCAAGACACATACAAATCCTCCCCAGCGTAATCAAAAACCTTTTAGCCTCAATCTTGGGCGTTGTACAAGACAGACAAAATATTTTCCCCGGAAAAGTCAAACTTCTAGCCTCCTCTTAGGCTTTGTATAAAGAAATCCCCCAGCCGAGTCAATTAACCTTTTAGTATCAACCTTGTGATTTGATCAAGGCACACAAAAAATCAACGATCCCTCTTTAGAGATGACAAATTCTCTCTCAGTCAAAAACATTTTAGCTTCAATCTTGGGCTTTGAACAAGACACCAAACATCCTTCTCCTCCCTTAGAATAGGAGGAACTACGATTGCTCTGATTTCCCTGTTTTGTTTAAACGGGAATACGTAGGCATAAGATTGAGAAATCTTAGCGAGCATACCAATCAAAAAAACCCTAGGTCCAGTACCTTCACATCAAAACTTAGGTCTAGTACCTTACCAAAAACACCCAAACATCAACAAAAACTCACTCACTCGCTCATACTTCCCAAGAAACTTTCCCAACCCATTAACAGATAAACACCATCAATTATAAAGCGAAACCTAAAGCTAATATTCTGTGGATAACCATATATAGGATGGGTAATTGATAACTCCCCATTGTATAACCTGACCCCGGACCCTCCAATCTCTTTTAAGCGTTTGTTCCGTTAAACATTCACGTGCAAGGTTAGTTTTAGATAGCTTCCTTTTCCCTTCCAGCTTTATGGGATAAATAAGAAATCAGAAAGTAGCACCCACTCCTCCGAATTGCGGTGAGGAGAAAACTCCAGCGATAAGGTGGTCGCGTCACCGACAAAAATCGCTCGCTACAGTAAAATGGCGACTCTGCTGGGGACGTCGTTGATCTGTTAGGATTATAGGCTATAACTCTTAAGAGGTCTAGGATGTTAGTTTTAGGAATAAATATATATGTCGCTTTTCCTAATTGATATCCGTGTTTACTTTTCTGGTAATGGGACTACGGGTGATGTCGCATCTGGAAAGATTGAGTATACACCTAAGATAAGTGATGGCACTAGACGGGTAATATTACAGGGAGTGACTCCCAAATAAGAGACCCCGGTCGACCATCGAATCAGTGGAGACACCCTTTGCAGATTCAATGCCTATACGACTTCGGTTGTTGAAAGCAGATTGTTCGATTGTGGTTGTCCATGAAACTGAGGATTGAGTAGGCTGAGATCTTGTTACTATTTTGTAGTGCGGAAGCTATCGAAAATAGTTGTCACGCGATACTACCCTCATTTGAGATTACTCTAAGATACTGCAGCTCGCTCGGGTGAACCAGCCTGCTGTTGTTATCCCAAGAGGGGTCAATGATTTTGAGGACAGGTACAAAAATCACCAGTATAACCTTTGGGGATGGGTAGAGCCATGACTTCATGACACCGAACCTTTGACCCCATGTTTTTTCTATGTTTTTGTGTGTTGCATTCATGCATTCATTTCATTAAAAAACATTAATAAAAAAAATCTTCTCTTCTAGTCTCTCTTTTTTAAATTAAACAAAGACAATGATTGCAAATATCAGAGAAAGGAGATTGCGTTATGGATTTCGGTAGAAGGAAGACTCACAAGTACACCTTCAAGGTTCCAAAACTAGACGATTTGAGCGGATTGGCATGGATGATCACTAACCCTGATGCTTTCAGAGCCAAATATGGAGGACTGCTGTCTTTGTTAAGGGTCCATGTAATTGAAGGAATCCTGGCTACGCTCATTCAGTTTTATGATTCGGTTTATCACTGTTTCACATTCTCGGATTATTAACTAGCACCAACACTTGAGGAGTACTCTCACCTGACTGATTTACCCATCACTGACCAAGCTCCCTTTTCTGGACTGGAAGAAATTCCAAAGGATCAAACCATTGCAAGAGCAATCTATTTGGACGAGTCAAAAGTCAGGACTCACATGACCCCTAAGGGTGGAATCCAAGGTTTGCCAGCCAGGTTTTTGATAAAGAAGGCTCTGTACTTTGCTAGTATAGGGAACACGACTGCTTTCGAGAGCATCTTTGTCTTACTCACCTACGGGTTATTTTTGTTTCCCAACATTGATGACTTTGTTGATATCAATGCCATTAAGATATTTCTGATTGGAAACCCTGTACTTACCTTGCTCGCAGATGCTTATCATTATGTACACTTAAGGATTTTGTATAGCGGAGGAATGATCACATGCTGTGTACCCCTGCTATACAAATGGCACTTCCCACTTACCCAAGCCTGCTGCGTTTTGGGATCATAAGAGTACTTTACGTTGGTCGTAGAGAATCGTGTCTCTTACCAACTCTGACATCGACTGGTACAATTGAATCTATGACGGGATTAGAATCATTGACCATTGTGGAAACTTCCCTAAAGTACCCCTCATAGGAATTAAAGGAGGAATCAATTATCATCCAGTTTTAGTTCGTCGTCAATTCGGATACCCAATGAGACATGTCCTGCGTAATGTTCATCTGGAAGGTCTTTTTCTTCAAGGAAGGGGAAAACGACAGAGCACTAAAGACAGAAATAGTGCATGCCTGGAAACATGCTCACTGGAAAGGAAGAGAGTCTCTAGGAAAACCAGACTGTGTCTCTGTAGAACCTTATCTCCACTGGGTACAAACTAGAGCTCTCAAGCTAAGGATGCCTTACCCTTGTCAGGAAGTTCTTCCGTTAAAGGAACCTGTCCTTTATTTTATGTCTGATACGGAAAAACTTCAGGTTACTCTCAACAAAGTTCAACAGGAGAAGAAGTTTTGGAATAACAAGTACCGTATTCTCAATGTGGAGTGTAACAAAATACAACAATTGTTAAAAGGAAAAGATGCTCTAATCGAGATTTTAGAGCAACATGTTGTACAAAATCAAGAAGACCAAAGGAATTTGCTCGCTCCTTTCACTTGGCAAAGAAATGACAACCCGACAATGGCCCGAGAGCCCCGGTCAAAGAAAAGGAAAGCACCAGAACCAGCACCTGAGCTCTCCTCAGAGAGGACTCAGGATCCATAAGTTTAGACATTTCCTTTTACAGCACTTTGTAAATTACTGTATTTCCATTCCCGCAATCTTTGAATTCAATAAAACGGGGTTTCCATTGTATGATATTTGCAATCCAATTGTCGAAGTTTATTTTGATTAAATATATATATATATATATATATATATATATATATATATATATATATAATATAATATAATCATTGCATATCATTCATCATTCTCACATAACGCATTCTTCTTACCTACGAATCTCACGTTTGTGTCTCGATTCTAGAGTCAAACTATCTCATTCGTACAATACTCGGGCTAGTCAACAAAAGAAAATGGATAATCTCGAGGAAGAGAACAGAGAGTTGAGAGAAGAACTCAACACTCTGAAAGAAGATCTGAGGAAACTTCACAACGACATGCAAGCTCTGGCAGCAGCTCAGATTCAAAGGACTGTGATCTCAGAGATCACATCTACGCCCATAGTGGAGAAGTATGATCCTCGATATACCATGCCTAAAGATTGTCCCTGGGGCATGCCACCCAACTATATCCCAGAAGGATATATTCCGCCGATCACGGAAGATCCGAAAACTGCAGCAGGAACCGCTGGGCCTGAAGGTTACAAACTTCAGGAAAGCGAAGATGCAAGCGGCATGCCAGCGACTCCTGAAGGTTACAAACTTCGGGGGAGGGAAGCACTAAGAGTCACCGCTGTAATGGCTGTACCACCACCCGTGGTACACACTGTCCTGGAAGGGCAGATTCCACAGATACCTTCTGTTGGAAATGAAAGTATGGACAATAGAATGAGGGAATTCCAAGAACTGTTCCTGGAAATGCAGAAGGAACTGCAAGCCATTCGCTATCAGGATCTATTCGGAAAGGACGCCGCAGACCTTTGTTTGGTCCCCAATGTGAAAATTCCACACAAATTCAAGGTACCCGAATTTGAAAAGTACAAGGGTAACTTTTGCCCTCAAAGTCATTTGGTGATGTACACTCGGAGGATGTCAACTCAGACAGAGAACCAACAGCTACTGATCCACTATTTCTAAGATAGTTTAATCGGTGCCGCACTCAAATGGTACATGGGTTTAAACCGCACTAAGATTGTCACTTTCAGAGATCTTGGTGCTGCCTTCGTTCAGCAGTATAAGTATAACCTGGACTTGGCACCAGACAGAGATCAGCTCAGAGCCATGTCATAGAAGGATAAGGAAACCTTCGAGGAGTATGCTCAGAGATGGCATGAAATTTCCGCCCAGATTTGTCCACCTCTTGAGGAAAAAGAGATGACAAAGATCTTCTTGAAAACCTTGAGCTCGTTTTACTACGACAGAATGGTCGCCAGTACGCCCAGCGATTTCACTGAGATGGTAGGCATGGGAGTTCGTCTTGAAGAAACGGTTCGAGAGGGACGTTTGGTCAAAGATGTCGGACCATCAAGCAGTACCAAAAGATACGGTAGTGCTCTCCCTAAGAAAAAAGAGCAAGATATTGGTAATATCTCTCTCGGAAAGCAAAGGCGATGGTACCAACCAGTAGCAGTTGTAACTCCTGCTATCAACCCTGCGCCTGTTCCTACGTAATAACCTCAGGTTGCTCAAAGCCAACCGATTCAACAATAATTTCAGCAAAAGACACAATTGCCTCTTCAGCAGGCACATCCTCAATACAACAACAATCGTACAACGCGACCACCAGGGTTCGACCCTATACCCATGTTGTACGCAGAACTATTTCCATTACTACTGGTCAAGGGGCACGTCCAAACCAGGTCTCCTCTTCCAATACCAGAGAATCCTCCCTTTTGGTTCAAAGCGAATCAGACTTGCCCTTACCATCAAGGAGGACCAGGGCATAACATAGAAAACTGTCTCAGTTTCAAATCCGATGTGTAGAAGCTTGTTAGGAACGGGGTCCTATCATTCAAGGATACGAATCCAAATGTTCAGACGAGCCCGCTGCCTCAACACGAGAAAGCTACAGTAAAGTTGATAGAAGAAGAGTCTAAGCACAGCTGTCAAATTCGTGATGTACTCTTATTGAGAACCAACTTGGTCAAGATGCATTACAGGCAGAGCGGATATGGTCATGTACCGTCTCATAATTATCACCAGTGTGATATCTGCTCTAAAAACAATCAAGGATGTTCTGTGGTGCAATCAGCTCTACAGGAACAGATGGATTTCGGATGGATCCAGGATCACCGAATTCGTGAAGTCAACATGACTTATACAAATTCCAACGTCATTCAAAACCACAAAATCCGTGCAATGAATGTCAACTTGGTGGAAATGCACTCAAGGCAAAGCCAACATCATAATATGTCACGGCACGATTAGGATTCCTGTCCAACCTGCTCAATAAATAATCAGGGATGCTCTTTTGTACAAGAGGCCCACCAGTGTCATATGGATCTTGGATGGATTCAGGATTACCACGATAGAAATCACTATCAAGTGAATATGATTCAAATCTTTGATATTCGCTTGATGAATACCAACTTGGTAGAGTTATATGCTAAGCAGGTCCAGCTCGGTTTTCTGACTTCGCATAATTATCAGAACTATAAGGGATGTCTTGAGAGCGACCAAGGATGCGCTCTTGTTCAAAGAACTTTGCAACACATGTTAAACCACCGGTGGCTTCCGATCTATCTAGATGAAGACACATAACAAGTTAGTATGATTAATGGGAACCCTACTAGGCATCAAAGTCAGGATGTTCGATCAATGGAAACAGATTTAGTGAGGTTACAATGCATACAGAGCAGACGTGGCCAGGTGCCACCACACAACTATGAACGCTGTAGAGTTTGCTCTGAAGATAATCAAGGATGTTACCTCGTGCGAGCAGCCCTTCAGAGTCAGTTGGACCACAAAGAGATTCGACAGTGTCCAAGTCCTGGGTCAATCAACTTGATGCTCGACTATTTCTTTGATAGAATCAAGGACATTGTTGTAATCTCTGATCATAAGAGGACCAAGGATGTTTGTACCATCATCCCTTTACTTGACGAATCGAAAGTTCCCAACCAGGAACTGATTGAAATTACTTATAATGGTCAGAAGAAGCAGAAGGCTCCTGTAGTTATCTATCTACCGGGACCGTTACCGTATAAATCAACTAAGGCTATCCCTTACAAATACGGTGCAACAACAATTGAGAATGGAAAGGAAATTCCATTACCCTCCTTCGTGAATATTGCAGACATCAGTCGAGTAATACAGAGCGGTCGAATCTTCAACCGAGGAGTTGGAGAACCTACCAGAGAAAAGGAACCTCAAACGGAAATTCCTGATCAACCAGGCGGTTAGTCTAGTGATCCCAACCTTTCAAAGAACAGCGGTGAGATGCTGAAGCTCATCCAGAAGAGTGAATACAACATTGTTGATCAGCTGTTGCAAACTCCTTCAAAAATATCAATGGTATCACTTTTACTCAGTTTCGAAGCTCACAGGGAAGCTCTATAGAAAGTCTTAGAGCAAGCCTTTGTGGAATAAGATGTGTCAATAAGACAATTTGACGGCATCATCTCCAACATCACTTCCTGCAACAACTTGGGATTTAGTGATGAGGAACTGCCGGAAGAGGGCCCAAGTCATAACATAGCACTCAATAGTACAGTCAACTGCCAGGATGATGCTTTAGTCGGCGTACTGGTAGAAACCAGATCGGCTCTAAACATGATTCCAAAGTCCACTCTAATGCGACTATCATTCAAAGGATCTCTGATGAGAGGCAGTGAGGTCATTGTCAAAGCATTTGACGGATCCCGAAAAATAGTTATTGGCGAAGTCGACCTTCTCATAACTATCGGTCCTCACACTTTCCTAGTCACTTTCCAGGTCATGGACATCCGGGCAGCATACAACTGTTCGTTAGGAAGACCTTGGATACACGAGGCTGGGGCAGTCACTTCGACACTTCACCAAAAGCTGAAGTTCGTTAAGAACGACCAACTAGTCACAGTTTGCGGAGAGAAAGCCTTGATCGTGAGCAACTTATCGTCGTCCACTTGTGTAGAACCAGAGGAGGTTGTTGGAACTCAGTTCCAAGCACTTTCGGTGAGCCACGACAACTAGTCAGAAAGAGGAACGTCGATTTCCTCGTACAGAGATGCTCTCGAAATGATCAAAAATAACAATGCAAAAGGATGGGGACAGCTTGTCATTCCTACTGACAATAAGAAAAAGAAGGGTCTTGGTTTTTCCTCCACTTGTACCCAGACTGCTACTAACAATGAAAGTCTTCATCCCATTCAGGACTTCTTCCATAATGGAGGTTTCCTTCACCCAGTGTCTCAAGAAGTACATACCATCAACGAGGGAGATTCCTTCGACACAGATGAAGAGTGGAAGTCCTATCTTAACAAGGACAGTTATATGTCTCAGGAGGAGATGCCTACACCAATTTGCTTTCCGGCACAATGTCCGAGATTTATACCGAGGTCAGATGTCAAAATGATATACGGAGATTGTGATCCTGGAGGATGTCATGCTCCACCAAGCTCATTAGAGGAGGACACTCTGATGAAAGATAACTTTGACCATGACTATTATGGCCCAATGGATGGCCTGCCTATCTGGCAGTCGTACCCAGGAGACTTGGGGCAAAAGAGTCATCCTAACGATGCATATCAGCTGAGCATCATTGAAAAGAATACATGTGTCCCCACCGAATCATGGGATTATTACTCAGGGCATTCAGAAGATATCCAGTACAATGATGAATTCGAAATAATTGCAGGACAAGAGTTCCTTAATTATGCTTTTCCCAAGGTCAACGTCATCGAAAGGGATGACTCCTCCAGTTCCAAAGAAGTGTGGGACACCTTAGGACAACCGAGTGGTAAATTCGACTTCTTGGTTAAGTATACCGCTCCTGAAAGCTCTCGTATCAGGCTCGAAGACATCCAGCCCACTGGATGGGGAGATACACTTGAGAGTGCAAACACTATGCAAGATACAGCTGAAGAGCTCTCCTACGAAAACTCTACCTGGGAGACAGATTCCAATGATCCTGCTCCACCATAAATCAGCGTTATTTCTGAAGACAAATCAAGAAGGAAAGTACCAGACTTTGTGATTCACCGAGGGGTTCGCCGCCAATGGGTTGCAGTCAACGTTCCGAAATTTGTTCATAAGTCGAAGTAATTGTCGTCCTTACTTTAACCTTTCACCCTGCCCAGGTGAAACGGATATTTTGATAGGGCTCACTTTCTGTAAATGTACCTCTTCGTTTTGCCCAAAGCGACAGAGTTTTGTTTTATAGGGTTGTAGTTTCA
Source organism: Lathyrus tuberosus (assembly GCA_022829125.1). Taxonomy (NCBI): domain Eukaryota; kingdom Viridiplantae; phylum Streptophyta; class Magnoliopsida; order Fabales; family Fabaceae; genus Lathyrus; species Lathyrus tuberosus. Next base: position 9,005,741 of record JALAZF010000081.1, read on the forward strand.
AGAATCCACCCGATCATAAATAAAATAACGTCGTTCTGTAATTTCCGCAATTATTGATGTTTTCTCTTTTTCGCTTTTTCATAAAATGGTAATCCTAAAAAACAACTCAAATAATAAAAACAAGCATTTTTAAAAAAAAAATACACAACATGCACTCTTGCATTCTCTCTATCTCTTCTAAAAACAAATCATCACGTCATGCAGATTGCTTATTTTAAACGCCATTGAAACATACGATCCAATGCCTTCTCCCAACTTTGAATTCCCGGTATTTGAGGCTGAAGAAGAAAATGACGAAGAAATTCCAGAAGAGATCTCCCGATTACTCAGACAAGAGGAAAGGTCCATTAAACCTCACAAAGAGCTGTTGGAAACAGTCAACTTAGGTTCAGAGGAAGAGAGAAAAGAAGTCAAGATTGGGGCGATGCTCAGTCCAAATGTCAAGGAAAGTTTGATAAAGCTTCTCAAAGAGTTTCCTGATGTATTCGCTTGGTCCTATCAGGACATGCCAGGGTTGGATACCAGCATCGTGGAACATCATCTACTTTAAGATCAGAATGTTCGCCGGTAAAACAAAGACTAAGACGGACTCATCCAGACATGGCCATCAAAATCAAAGAGGAAGTACAGAAACAGATTGATGCAGGTTTCCTCGCCACATCAGAGTATCCTCAATGGTTAGCAAACATAGTACCAGTTCCGAAAAAGGACAGAAAGGTCAGAATGTGTGTAAACTACAGGGATCTGAACAAAGCAAGTCCAAAGGATGACTTTCCCTTACCGCACATTGACATGCTGGTAGGTAATACAACAAAGTTTAAAGTCTTCTCCTTCATGGATGGATTCTCGGGCTATAATCAGATAAAAATGGCGCCGAAAGATATGGAGAAAACTTCGTTCATTACCCCATGGGGTACCTTTTGTTACAAGGTAATGCCGTTCGGTTTGAAGAACGTCGGGGCAACCTATCAACAGGCCATGACTACTCTGTTTCATGACATGATACACAAAGAAACCGAGGTATATGTCGATGATATGATTGCCAAATCTAAAACGGAAGAGGAGCATGTGACCCACCTGTCAAAATTATTCAAGCGGCTACGGAAGTACAAACTCCACTTGAATCCCAATAAGTACACATTCAGTGTCCGCTCAGGGAAACTGCTAGGATTCATCGTCAGCCAGAAAGGAATTGAGGTTGATCCTGACAAAGTCAAGACCATTCAAGAAATACCTTCTCCAAGGACTGAAAAATAAGTCAGAGGATTCCTGGGACGTCTGAACTACATCTCTAGATTCATATTCTTCATGAACGTGACATGTGCGCCAATTTTCAAATTACTCAAAAAGGATCAGGACTGCGTTTGGTCAGAAGATTGCCAAACCGCCTTCGACAATATCAAGGAATACCTGTTGAACCCACCGATTCTATCACCTCTAGTGGAAGGAAGACCACTGATCATTTACTTAACAGTCTTGGAGGACTCCAGGGGTTGTGTACTTGGCCAACAAGACGAAACAAAAAGGAAAGAGTCTGTCATTTACTATTTGAGCAAGAAATTTGCCAACTGCGAGACTCGGTACATTATGCTTGAGAAAACTTATTGTGCTCTGGCTTGAGTCATCATGGATCATAGTGAAAAATAGCCTTAAAGTTAGCTCCAACACAAGACAGATTCTATCTAAAATATTTCTAAGTGTCAAAGTTCAAAAAGTGTGGAAACCCTAACTTCATGGCCTTATATCTTAAAATCTATGCACTTTTTGGGAATCCACTCTAAGTGACAAAGTTGTAGTATGTAACAAGTTCTTCATTTTGATCTTTGGGTCAGAGAAAATGGTTACATGGTTTGAAAGTTATGACCTTGGAAAGTAAGGTAAAAATCATTGTTTTTTCATGACTTAGAAAATTTTCAAGTTTTCCATGGTTGCCCTTTTTACAAGTAACCTCACTTTTCTTGATTTTTCTTGATCAATCATGATCCAAGTCATACATTAACATTGTTCTTGACATGAAGAGGCCATGTTTGACCAAAAACTCCAAAAGTCAAACTTCAATTTGACCACAGTTAACTTTTTTGTATCAGATGAATTTTGAACTTTGTGATCCTTTATGAAATCAGATCCTTGGGCTAATTTAAACATCATGGATGGATTCCAAAGGTGTTTTTGAGTGTCTTGAATCATAACCCAAGGTTTGAGATTATGCCTTGCTTAAAAGTCAAAGGTACAGTTGACTTTTCATTAAAACCCTAGTTTGTGGCCCAGATGAATTTGAATTCTTGCACTGCTTATGAATCAAGTTCTTTGGATCAATCCAATCATATGAATGGACTAATATGAGGCATTTGATATCCTTGAAACATATCTTGAGGTTTAGGATCATGCCTTGCTCCAAAAGTCAACTCAGGGACTGAATTAGGTCAAAACCCTAAAGTGTTTGATTTACAGATCAATAACAGAGTCGGTGCTCTGATATTAACTGAAGGTGGAGAAAAACACAAGAAGGGGGTTTGAATTTGGTTTTTACAAAAGTAAACTTTTTGACCTTTTATACAAAAGTTTCCAAGAGAATGAAGATAAAAAGACACAAGTATTTTTATCCTGGTTCACTGTTAACGAAGTTACTCCAGTCCACCCGCCAAGGTGATTTCGCCTTCAAAAAGGACTTAATCCAATAATCTAGACAGGTTACAACAAGTTCGTCTAAGTGTTTAGAAAAACACTTTAGCCCTCTCAAGTCTACAAACTAAAACTTAGTCACTTGAGGAAAATGATATCAACAGAGATACAAAGAAGGTGTTTACAATGTTGCTTCTATAAAGCGTATGAAACAAAAGTTTAAGTACAAGGAATTACACAAATATGAGCAACAACTCTTGTGTATGAGAAATATATTTTAGACTGTGCGTGTTTCTCTTCTTTTAGTGTTTTTCATTGTATGTTGCAAGAAGGAGTGATCTATTTATATAGCTGGATGTATGAACCTTGAGGGGTACAAGTGTAACTATTCAAGTCAGTTGTTGCAACAATAACATTGGACCCATGAGAGATAATAGTAGCAAAGTCTCACCATATTCCATACAGCAATACCGACTGAAAATAAATTTATATCAATATAGGGATGTCTACATGTACAGATACGTTCATCATACATTTCTATCTTGTCCATATCTTCTTATCAGCCTTATCTTGTAAGACAGAAGGATAAAAGAATGAGTGATGTCAAAGTCTTCAGTGTCTTTAAAATCTTTTAGAAGTGCTGTCTCTAGAATCTTGAGAGTACGTTCAACAAAACCTTGTATTCAGATTCTTCAGAACAGTTTATCAGAGCTAGAAGCGAAGCTTTTTCTTAGAAACACATTACTTTCTTTATCTTCAGAGGCATTCAACATTCATCAGAACTGTTGATATTTCTTTAGGAACGAAATGAAGTAGATTTATTGAGGCAGCAAGAGATTCTGATTTAAAAATCTTGAGAGTTATCTAGAATCAGTTTTCACTAAACAACTGCATACTTTAAAAAATTCATTAGAGTATAGAATTGTTACATAAAAGTTATATGTATTGTTATCATCAAAACTAGAGATTATATTTAGAACCAAAATCTTGTTCTAACAATAGGAACGTCTTTCGCACATCTGGAAGTTTTCCTTGTATGTCATGGCAGACCCTTAACCCATTTCAAAGTTTCTCCACTTTGAGTTTCTGTTGCATTCTCTTTCAGTATACTTCGACCACTTCCTCTAGGGGCGTTGGCTGAAGGCTTATAGGTGTTTGGCTTTGCCTTCTGTGACCCAGATTCCCGATCCTTCCTCTGGGGTGTACCTCCCTTTCTAAATTGGTAATGTGGTCGGGCCCTCTCATTGTCTTTGGCCTTTTAAGCATCTTTGACTTGCTTGGCAGCTTTTTTGTCAAACAAAGCACTGCATTTAGGGCACAACATCACTTCGGAGTCATCTGCTTGACACATGTAAAGAAATTTAATAAGATTTTCACCGGCTTTTGGAACATGGCTTCGATCTGGTTTTTAGTTTCAAATTCTTTCATTTCAAAATCCTCAGATATTTCGACCATATTGACCACAGCAGGCTCCACGTAGTTGGCATCTCCAATCTGTAAGGGGTCAACATCAATTTTCTTTGGGGCCTTTCCTTTAGCAAACTTGAGCCTGCCTTCATTCAGAGCATTCTGCACAAGATCCCTAAAAAGAAAACATTGTGAGGTTTTATGTCCTAAGAAGTTGTGATACTTTCAAAACCCTCATTTTTTTTCTTTGTTCCAATGGTGGTACTTTTGCGCCAGGGGGAACGAGTACTTGACCATCTACAACCAATAATTCGAAAATCTCATTGCATTTGGTTACGTCGAAAGTATACGTTTTCTTAGGAAACCTATCATTTTCTTAAGGTTCTGGAGGATTCTTCTCATTTGCAGGCGTGAGTAACTTACACACATATGGGGGACCTGGCTTTAGCTCAGCCACGTCAACCTCAGATTCCTCGACATGTTCATATTTGACCTCAAATGCTATGTCGTTCGACATAAGCCACATGTTCTTTCTTACCCTTACTAGTCCTGGCCTTCTCGGCCTTCAATCTCTCGACTTGCCTAACTCTATATGCTAATTGAGCTATATCTCTCAGGTATTGAGTATCTACCTTCTTCCTTATGGAATACTCTATCCCACCAGCAGCTATTTCGACAAGCTCGTGTTCAGGCACCTGGGTAAAGCACCTTGTTTTTAATAGCTTGAATCTATTCAAGTAATCATCAATTGATTTAGCAAATTTTTGCTTGACACTCGACAACTCCTTCATACTAATCTTGGATTACCCCATATAAAATTGTTCATGGAACAATCTCTCTAAGTGCGTCCAAGTATTGATCGAATGAGGAAATAAGGTAATGAATAATGTGAACGCATTCTTAGTCAGGGAACTAGGGAAATATCTCATTCTCAAATTCTCATTATTCACAATGTCACCTGCTTCAGTCAGGTAACGAGCTATGTGTTCGACAGTTGACTCCTTGGTGTTGCCAGCGAATTTTCTAAACTTGGGGACTTTTCATCCCCTTGGAAATTCTGTCTACAACACATATTCTAACAAAGGGGATGTATAATTTGGCCTTTTCAGGCCCATGTTAACCCCATTTTGCGCCATTATTCTTTCGAAAATGGTTGTTAGGTTATCTTCTCTTAACAAATTTCCATGTCTAACTTGATGGATAACCCGGTCGGTATCCTGGTGTCTATTAACCATCACGACGGGCGAATTACCGTCTTCGCTAGATACTTCTAGCTCTACGTGTTGGGGAATTACTTGTTTTCCCTGGTTCACGGTCTCCTCTAAGACTACTTCCTCATGTTGAGTCTGTCTATTGACCTGTGGTTGTGTACCCGGTCGAAAATGAACTGGGGGAGCGCCGAAAAAATCAGCTATTTGTGTCATCTGAGTCACCAATTATTGGTAACTCTAATTCGTATTTTGAATCAATAGGTTAAATATTGTACCCATCTGGTGTATTAAAGTATTTATCATGTCATGGTTACTTTCATCCATCTGCTGCCTCATTGCCATGACAGAACTTATTGTCAAGGCCGGCATAGCTTGGGAACCAAAACATGTCCCCATGTGGGGTGGCACATTTCGGCCATGAATGGCTGAGCTAGACCCCATAATGGGCAAAAAAAATACTTGCGGTATTATCCCCAAACGCCAAGGGGTTATTCTGCAAGTTTGCCATAAACGTCGTCGACATCCCAAACGGTTGTTCATGCCCTGCATAGGCATCATGAAATTTTTTACGGAAGCCTAAAGTCTGTCGCCATGGAGGGCCTGAGAGTCACTGGGTGACTCTGGGGTATTGGTGTAACAATTGTTCCCTCAAGCAAAGTCTTTGATGTCATCGTAGTTGACGACATCACCGTGGTACTAGTAGTTGAAGGACTAGGTTCAGTTACTGTCGCAGAAACTGTCCCCGTTCCCATTCCATTGTTGTTTGGAGGCTGTTTATTTCTAGGATTAACCATTCTTCCAACGTATCATCTAACAACCAGTTTACTCACTTCTCTCTTAGTTATTTTACCACACCTCAATCGCATGCACTCTCGCACACGAATAGAAAAATTTGATGAAACCCACGTAGAAAACACTAGATATTTCTTAACAAAATGACAAAATAAAAGAAAGACACACAAACTGGTCCCACTGGGCGTGCCAATTTGTTTACGGTGAAAATTCGCATAACAAATGTGAGTTTATATTAATACTTAAGGGATCAAACTCGAAAATCTCTCAGACATGTTTGTATGTCGTTTTTGATCGAAAATAGGGGTGTTTGCCGAAGTTAAAGCAAACTTCTGGAATGACGCCATGATAAACAAACTTGACTGAAATGCAAGGCAAATGCGAATGAAATGTAAGGTAAAACGAAGTAAAGTGCTTGCGTAGAAAGATAAAGTGCAGTAAGATAAAGGGCGGAAAGTTAAAAGACTCTTAAAGTAAAGTCCAGAAAAATAAATTTTTACTAAAAAGATAAAGGCAGTTGAAAATAGAATACGGGAAACGTAAAGGCAGTCTAAAGTAAAAAAGGGTTGAAATGCATAAAAAAAAGACGTTTTAAGATAAAAATGTTGGAATGTATTAAATTGGTGGAACGCATACGTACATTTTCCTCACTCGTTTCTCACAGCGCAAGTACTTTGAGTGTAGTAGAAATGTGTACAATTTGTGGACCCTTTACAAAATGAACCTAAGTTACTATATATACAAGTCTAAAATAACTGTACAAGACTAAAAGTTATCCCCATGATGACACGTCTTCAGATCATGTAGCGGTTTTTTCCCTTGACTTGCCCACGTTCTGAGTAACCGTCGACGCATATGCAATAGTTCTCGCCTCACTCCTTCTTTTGAATATTTCAACTGCTCTGTTGGCGCCAAGAACTAATAATCCTCGTCGAAACCTCTGTCATTGAATATATTAAAGTAACATGCTTTGATGTGTTGCCCACCATCGTAGTGAACTCTACACTTAGCCAATATGACTTGGTATCCCATTTCACTAAGTGTTACCGTAGCATGGTGCTTAATTCACTAAGTCCATATGTTTTTCATTAGGCTTTCCGACAACACCACTTTCGATCAGCATCACTATAGGTGACCCCCGATCTTGAGTCTTATTAATCACGTTGACTCTACTTTTTTCTTCCACGTGGCATATTTATGGCTAGCCTCATGAATACTTTCCATTCATAGTTAGGTCGAAAAGTCCAATGTAACAGACCCAACATCAGAGAATACAGCAGATATCCAGAATATACAGAATATGAATATTTAAAGCAATAAAGAATGCAGTAAATAACATAAATATAAAGCAAGTAAAGCATAAAGATAAACACCCAAACAAACAAAACTAGGCTCGACACGCTTAGGGACTCCCTAGTAGAGTCTCCAGTTCTCGTGGCGCAAAAAATACCCGAGCGCAGGCACGCTCGATGGTACAACAATGTCGCCACCGAACTTTATTTATTCCAAAAGGAAAGGGAAAATATTGATAAAACCCAAGGGAAAGAGACACGGGTAAAGGAGTCGGTTATATGAGGGGAAGATATTAGAATTCCTCACATCTGTCGTATTCGACGGGCACCGTTTTGATTTTTCTTGCACGAATGGGTGTTATTATCTGAAGGTTACTTGGGAAAGGGAAAAAAGTTTAAATTAGTGTGCTCTCGGAGGATTGGGGCCCTCGTGCCTACATATCCTCATAGTGCAATGAGGAAATCAGAGCTCTGTAGTTCATGGAACTAAGGGTGAAAATAAAAAAGGTTACTCGCCAACATCTCGCAATCCTGTGCCTACATATCCTTATAGTGCAATAAGGAAATCAGAGCTCCGTATTTCGGAGTAGAAATAAAAAAAAATGTTGGCTCGCCAATATCTCCCAATCCTGTGCCTACATATCCTCATAATGCAATGAGGAAATCAGAGCTTCGTAGTTCAAGGAACCAAGGATAGAAAGGAAGAACAAATGTTTCCAGAGCATGAGGCTCCACTATCATTCCCTAATTTTTAACCCTAAGATCCCACTTATCATTTTCATCTTTACACAACCACCCCCTCTCATCCTTTGGGGTTTTGCTTTTAAGATCACCAAACACCCTTTTGTGTGTATTCATCTTTATGTTTATATTCTTATTGTTTAACTAACCACTAATAAAAATGCAAAAATATATGTCTTGTTACTGTAAGCTCATTGTGCAAGGTAGAGCATTTCATCAAGTGCACCATGCTTGGTTCCTCAGCTAGGGTTTTGATCCCTCAAGTCAAAGTATAAACATCCATTGACTCCCAAGGGCTTATTTCTCAATATATGACTTATAATATCAAGGTATATGTTCTCAAGTATCATCCTATATCATTTTGAGCAAGAGTACCTCAAGGTTGTGTAGCTTGTTTCTCAAGAATGTCAAAGGTTCATATGTTTATTTCCATGCCTTCTTCAACAAGTTATCTCAAGCGTTGGTCAATTTAATCAAAGGAAATTCAAGGAAATCTTATTTTAGGTTCATATGATCATCCATGTACCTTGAAGTGCAAGAAAATCTCAAGTATACAAGTTGGTTCAAGAAGGTTTGACTAAAAAGTCAACATTTTCAAATCAAAGTTCCAAGGACTACAACTTCTTCGATTCTCCATAGTTTTTTAGTGCTTCTTTTTGAATATGACTCTTTTCAACATCCTCCATAACTTATCTTTACATGACAAGAGCCAATTATTCTTGGAGGACCATCAAAAGTTTAAAGACATTATAGGTCCTTTGTGGACTTAGTGAAATTTGACCTATTTTCAAGTTACTTTTTTCCAACTTTCAAGGATCACAACTTCTTAAATTTTTATCCTTTGAGGCTGATTCTTTTTGAAAAATATCATTTACAGTTCCCTCTACAAGTTTGCTTCAATGATCAAGATCAAATTATGCTTGGAAGGCCTTGGAATTTGTTGAAACATTATAGGTTATTTTCTGCCTCGAAGACTCAAATTTTTTCTAAGTATGATGATCATTTTTTCATGCCAACTTCAACACATCATAACTTTCTCCTCAGATGTCCAAATGAAACCTTTCTTGGCACATTATAAACTAGGCTATGAGGAATACACGATGCAAGAAGAATGGTAGTGAAAAAACACTTGAGTAGGATGCCCCATCAAGGTGAACATGGTAACTTGAAGCTGAAGAAGCTCCATGATCAGATTTTTGATTCATTCTATTTCCAATTAGAGGCCAAATTAAATTTCAATTTCGTGCCTAATCAAGCTTAGCAAGTATCCAGAAGTTGTTTAGCACTTAAAACACAAGTTTTGGTTGAGTTTTGATGACTTGAGAGTCGCATTTTTGGCATGATGAGGATGTGCACGAATTCTCCAATTCTTTTATCATTCCACCACTCTCAGCATTCCATTCTCTTCATTTATAAATAGAGGGTCTCCCTCCATTCATTTCCAAGCTTTTGAGAGCCATTGAACCCCTGCTTAAAATTCAAATTTTCTCAAGAATTTTCACTATCGGGTTTTGAATTCTAGACTTTTTAAATCCAATTTCTTTGTTCTAATACCTTCACCGGCCTCCTCTAAAGCTTTTGCATCAAGTCTCAAGCTCATATACCCTCTGAAGTGCTCTGACTATATCAAGCTTTTTCAACCTTCATCCACCATCTAAACAAGGTAGTTAGAAGCTTCAATATTCGTGAGTTGCTTGTTTCTGCGTATTTTGCAAAATTCACCATGCTCACTTTCAATTAATGAAAGTGAAGCATATGGTTGAGTTCGCCTTAATGAGACGGTCAGAATGGCATAGGTCTCATGACCTGGAGTAACTTTTTGCCAAAGCTCCTGTGAAGGCTCACCGGAGAAGATGACCAGAGAGGTTGTGTTCAAATTGAATCTAATGTGTTATTTCATGAGTGATGCATGGTATTCTTCTCTCCTGGACCCTTGGATGCGCATACATTGACCAGATCCATTTAAATCTGATGGATGAGATTTAAATGTGATCTGATGTGGCTTTTCCATTGAATTATGATGCGCTCTCTCCCCTAAGCCCTTGGATCTGACTACTTTGATTAGTTTGACTCCATCCAACGCATCAGAGATTTTCTCTTTTATTTTTGTTTTCTTTGATTTTCTTTTTATTGCATTATTTTCAAAAATTCACAACTAATTCATTTTTTATCCAAAAAATACCAAACCAATTTCTAAAATTTTCTTATTTTGTCCTTTTTATGATTATCTTTTTTCACATTTTTTTCCATCAAAAAATATTTTTCATGATTTTCTTCTTTTTGCATGTGTTTTAATTAGTTTTAAAATATTTTTATCTATTTAAATTTTCTCAAAATTTTTGCATAGCATTCTTGAGTTGTTTCTGACTTTCTGGATTTTTCTTGGTCATTTATGATCTTGTTTGATGCATCTTTTTCATTTTCATGTTTATTTTCATTTTAAAATTCATTTTAAAAATCATTTTGGTGCATATTAATTCATATTATTGCATTTTGACCTTGTTTAACCTTTGTTGACTTCTGTTTGACTTGAATCTTGGTTGATTTGGTCAAGTTTCATCAAGCTCAATGGATCTTGGGGGTTGATGGGGCGAAAACTCTAATCCACCAAAATGGATGATTGATCTTGATGATAGCTTGATCAATCCTTGGATTCAATTTGTTGTTTTTGTTTCCTTGATGCCTCTTCTTCATCTCCATTCTTCTTTTTTCTTTTGGTTGATGAAAATCTTTAACATCATGGAACTTTTGAAGTTCTTGATTAAGATGAGACCATTCCTTTTTTCTTTTTGTGTGGCATGCTTTAGGAGAATGATCTACATATCATTTTTCTAGCATGTATTAACACGTAAATTGTTATTGACCGGCCTTAGATAGTTGTGACTTCTACATAAGTCCAATTACGATTGCTTAACATAGCGCTAAATTTGTCCTGAATCGAAAACTAAGTCATTTTTGTAAGTGAGATTGTCAGGCTCCTATTCTCCATGGTATTATGTGAAATAGATTGGATCTTTTGTTACCTAAGAGAGCTAGTGGCATACTTGTTGAATTTATCCAAGTTGAAGCCATTCTCTTGGTAATGTATAAGACCATGTTTTCATGCTTATGGATGTTTAGTTGAGTGTTCTCTAAAAAATGACAAATTGGCATTTTATTTTGAATCATTAACATACTAACATATTATTGTACTAATCTTTACTTTAATGTCATTTATCTTATGCTTTTTATTTCTTACTTTTACTTTATGCCTTTATTTTTAGCATCTCATATCATCTTATTTATGTTTATGTCCTTTTCTCTTTGTCCATTTGATCTTTCTTTTTCTCTTTTAAAACATTAATAAAGGCCTAAACTTCTTAAATTTCTTAATGTGCTTCTTGGGCTATCTTGGTGACTATCCTTTTCTCATGGATTATAGACTTAGAATGAGGATTCTTGACATATGCTTTAGAGTTGTTATTTTGACCTTGGATCTTACTTGGCACTTTGAGACCTTGAGAGACCTCTTGTGAAGACCTTGGCTCGGATGCTTGGTTATTTCTCTGTTTATTGCTTATTTGGCTTGCTTGAGGCTTAATCCAAAGGAGGGAATTCTTAGATCTTTCTTTGTCCCTAGCTTTTATTTTTTGCTTTAGGATAGTCTCTTCATCTCCTCCCCATTCTTAAATTTTCAAAATCTTCTCTTTATTTCAAAAATCTTCTCCTTTCAAACTAGAACCACTTTCATAATAAACCTTGACTTTGTCAAATGCATTCTCAACATTCATTTTCTTAATAAATGTTAATCAACCTTAAGCATACTTTGACCATTTTTTAAAAGACTTAAAAAAACACTTAACCCATTCAAATCATTTTGTGCCTTGGTGCACTTTTGCTTTAAAACTTTTCATAAAGTTTAGGCATGAGTCATTTCCATAGTTGAGATGTAATTCTCTTATCCCCATAATATTGATGATAATTTTTTTCCACTTGTGAGAGTTAGTGGCATACTTGTTTATTTTTATCCAAGTTGGAACCCTTCTCCTTGTGATGCAAAGTTCTCATTACTTATGGGTGATTAATTGTAGTATTCTCCTTAAAATGACAACTTGTCTTTTCATTTAAAATGAATCAAAACACACCATATTTGTTATTTTTACCACAAACTACAAGGTTTTGATCCTCTATTGCACCTTGTGGGTACGTAGGCACGAGGCTTAAAAAGTCTTCTCAAACACAAAATTATAAAAACATACTTCTTTTCTCACCTCCCCAATCTTTTACAAGCAAACCATTTTCAAACCAAAAAGCGTAGATATTTCAAAGAGGTTCCTATAAAGTACTATAGACGTTTTGAGTGCTAACACATTCCTTTTGCGTAACCAACCCCTTTACCCTCCCTCTGTTTGTTTTATTAATTTTGCTTTAAAACTTCTTAGGGTTTTGTTCGTTCTTTTTCCCTTTCCTTTGGAAATAATAAAAGTTCGGTGGCGACTCTTAATTTATGAGTTAAGTTAATCAATAGCTTATACTCATAATTTTTATCGCTACATCCACAGGGTAAAAGGAAAAGTGAAAGGTTGCCAGAGCATGAAGCTCCACAGGGAAAAATAAAAGAGAAATAATTGCCAAAGCATAAGACTCCACGGGGCAGAAAGAAAAATAGAAAGTTGTTTGAAAAAAAAGTTGTGAAATATATTGTGAAAGTATTGTTTGAACCAGGGTTGTGTCGTTTGGATCCATAGAGTAAGTGTATCTGAAATAAAAAGTGTGGCTAATGCAAAGATGTAGGATTTTTGCCTAGATCCAAGGATCAAAACCTACAGAGGGGGTTTGCCAGAGAATGAAGCTCCACATGGCAAGATGTGAAGGTTTCCAGATCATGAGGCTCCACAGGGCAATGCATGAGAGTTTCTAGAGCATGAAGCTCCACAGGGAAAAATTAAAGAAAAGGGTTTTCCAAAGCATGAGGCTCTACAGGGAAAAATAAAAGAGAAGGGTTCTCTAGAGCATGAGGTTTTTGCCAGAGCATGAAGCTCCACAGGGCGATGCATGAAAGGTATTGGTTCAAAGATGAGTGCTTGACCATGAGATGCTTAACCCAAAGAAAGTATGGATGCCAAAACGTGTTTGGTCCAAAGAGAAGAGTATTGTTGGTGAAGGTTGTTGCAGTGTTATCTGTTGAATGTGAGGAAGAAAACTTGTCAATTATGTGGTTCAAATTATACTAAAGTCTATGAGTAGAGGTGAATACTCTGAGCAACTAGGTTATTCGTCCCGTACCCATAGATATTCAGAATGAGGATATGAATTCTCCTTCTCATTCCTTCTCTACTACTTAAGACTCATGGCGCACAATTTGAATTATAATTGACAAATGTTTAAGAGTCTTTTTGTTATTGTGATACAACTTTATTTGAACTGTAATTGACACAACTTTACAAGGTCCTGGTTCATAACCTTGATGCTTAAGAGAGAGAGAGATAGAGAGAGAGAGAGAGAGAGAGAGAGAGAGAGAGAGAGAGTGCAGGCCTCAAGCTGAATGGGCTTTAGGAAGCCCAAAGTACCTCATGGTTTTTGGCATGGGGGTGCACACATTGTAAGGGGTGTATGGTAAATTCGGTGGCCCTGAGAGATCAAGCTCATTGTGCTATGAATGTTCTTGAAGGGTTTTGGAATGGTTTCTTGTTTTAGCATGAAGAACAATCTCATGTAAGGTGGTGTTTTATCAACTTTTCCGCTGAATTTTTCGAATATGCATCTTCGAAAACATCACTGGGCTGTTACTTAAATCATTTATGTGAATAACAAAATCCCATAAATGAATGCAAATGATATTTCGGAGATGTATCTTCGAATACATTCAAACAACATACGAAGATATATCTCCGAATCATAATTTTTTGGTGAATTCGTATCTACCCATAGTTTAAAGTTGGGTAACTTTACCCAACTGACATGGCCCAATTATAAACATACATTTGTATCTAAGTTGTTATGTCACTAAAAAGAATTGAATAACTTTAATTAATTATAGAATAATTTTTTAGTTTTACAATGATATGTTTCTAAGACACTTTATAGTTTGTAGTGCCTCTTAAAACCATTGGTTAAAAAACATTTACGTATAAAGTGTCTCTAATAAAAATTTATAAATAAATGTTAAATTATGAACTAATTTATTTATGTTAATTATTATATAGTTCTCAATTGAATAAATTGAATTATAGTTTCTTTTGATTGTGCAATTATATTGTGAGAATTTTATATTGTATTTTGATGGGCATCATAAATTTGAGTATTATTTTTTTTTATCAAAAATTTGAGTATTATTAAATTTAGTCTTTTATTAATTATAATTTTTTTTATTTATAGATCTTTATAAGTTAAATACATTTTAAATTAACTAATATTTGTAATTCATTCATATTACATTTTTTTAGACATTTTCTCATTGGAGTTAAAATAATTAGTGTGATTTTCATAAATAAAAAATGTTTTAAATTAAATGATGTATTACAATTTATGTTTTGAAAATGAAATTTCTTTAAAACTAATTTGTTTATTCAAAAAGTGATATTTTTGAAATATTTTTTGAGAAAATTATCAATTAAGAAATACATTGTAAGAAATATTTTTCATTTTCAAATTCACTTTTCTTTCTCACTTTCAATACTACTAAAAAAATATTATTATAAAGTTAATTAAATACTTGTTTATTATAATTTAAAATTTTTGTTTTTAATAACTTTTAAAAAAGACTTTAAAAAATTAAATGAAAAAATGGTTAACATAGTTTTTCATACAAATATGTGTTCCACCAATTTAACACATTCCAGCATTTTTATCTTAAAACGTCCTGTTTTTTATGCATTTCAACCCTTTTTTACTTTTGTCTGCCTTTATGTTTTCTGCACTCTATTTTCGACAGCCTTTACCTTTTCAGCAAATTTTATTTTTCTGCACTTTACTTTAAAAGTCTTTTAACTTTCAACCCTTTATTTTATTGCACTTTATCTTTCTACGCAATCTTTACTTCGTTTTATCTTGCATTTCGTTCGCATTTGCCTTGCATTTCAGTCATGTTTCTTTATCACGACGTCGTTCCAGAAGTTTGCATTGACTTCGACAAACACCCCCATTTTCGATCAAAAACGACACACAAATATGTCCGGGAGATTTTCGAGTTTGATCCCTTAAGTATTAATATAAACTCGTATTTGTTCTGCGAATTTTTACCGCAAACAGCGCCAACGGTAACAAGTTTAAAATATAATTTTATTTTACTCTTCTTCTTCATATACTGACTTTGGAGTTGGAGTGTTAACCTTGCAGGTTCCTCAACTCCATTGCATAAGAAGTCGTGATCCATCATCATCGTCATCTACCTTTTTCCTTTCTTATTCTAGAATAAAACAATGGCGTCGTCTGTAAGAATCAACTTTTGATTTTTAGGATTTCCACGAATTCACATTCACTCTCTAACTTTTGCAGTTTGTAACTCTTTCTGAGTAGCAAGTGTTTTTAACTAAATGCGAGAATCTACAATGTTCTGATTTGATTTAGCATAATTTCAGTTTCATTTCCTCGATATTTTTAAGATTTTCAATTCTTACCTTCATAAGAGATGAATGGATCTTAGGCTACCAAATCTGCTGTTGATGTTGCTTTAGCAACAAGTAATTAATCGCCTCTTCCTCCACTATAGAATGTCACAGATCCTAGAGCAATCACCTCTTCCTTCGCTATATCTAAATCTAGTTCGAGCTTCACTAGTGTCTAGATCTATTCAAGTTAATCTAGTAGAAACTCATGTTCCACTTCCAACTACGCAACATGAAGCCTGGCATGGCCTTTACACCATGTTGACGGTTAATATTGAACATTCTAGTCCATGCTCTTCTAGTAAAGGAAATAGTCATTTGAGTAAGACTATTTTCTAGTGGAAGACTTGTGGATTGTGATCTAAATTCCGGTGATGGTGGACCTCTTAGAGTCCGGTTGATGAATTTATTGAATTTGTTTGTATGTCAGTCTATTTTACACGATGTGGAAGGTTCGATACTAAAATTTTTTCTCAGTTTTACACGATGTGTACAGTTTAATATAAAAAATTCTAAACGGTGTTCTTCCAGTAAAGGAAAGAGTTAATTGAGAAATACCTATTCTAGTTGAAGACTTGTGAGTTGTGATATGAGAAGGTGATGGTAGACCTCCGGGATACCGAATGATAAAAATTTTGAATTTGTTTGTTTCTTAGTCCAATATTGTTTTTTAGATGGTTAAATATTGAAAATTCTAGTTGGTGTTCTTCTAGTGAATGAAATAGTCGGTTAAGTATGACTTTTCTAGTGTAAGACTTGTGAATTGTGATATGTGAAGGTGATGGTGGACCTCTGAGAATTTCATTGATGAATTTATTGATTTTTTTTGTATGTAGACCATTTTACACAATGTTGACGGTCTAATATTGAAAAATCTACTTGGTGTTCTTTCAGTGAAGTAATTATAGTCAATTATGATATGGGTAGGTGACATTGCACCTCTAAGAATCCAATCGATGAAAAAAAATTAACTCTTATTTCTTAGTCAATTTTACACGATGTGTACGGTTTCATCTTGAAAGTTTTAGACGGTGTTCTTCCAGTGAAGGAAAGAGTCAATTGAGAATGATTCATTCGTGTGGAAGACATGTGAATTGTGATATGAAAAATTCTACATCCGTTAAATCGAATTGAAGACAAATTATTATAAAGTTTATAATAATATTTTTTTTAAATTTTATTTTTTATTTTATTTTTTATTTAATATTTCTTAAAATAACATATTTAATTCCATTTAAAATTACTTTTCATGTTGTGATAAAGTTATAAAGTTAATTTTTTTAAGAGTCTATTAATTTTAGACAAAATTTTATTAGTTTTAATTTTTATATTAGCAAAATAAATTTTTTATCAAGTGATTTTTGTATATATTTTTTGAGTCTTGAAATGATTATTGTCTTGATGACCTACGATTGGAGTGGTTTATTAATATGTTATGATAAGTTAATTAAATTTATTATAAATAATGAGTTATGAAATAAAATATTTGTTATTCTTAAAATCAATATATTATCATTCATATACATAGTACTCAGTTTTTTATTTTCTTAATTTATATTTCAATATATATCATATAAAATATAAAATAAAAGGAATAGAAAAGCTAAATAATATGATGCAAATAAACTGAATTTCCGTATCCTAATAAATTCTTTTTTAATAAAAAAATGAATAGTAATTAATATTGGAAACATATCGTTAAAGTAATATGCTATTGGAAATATGCACTATTTTTTTCAATTACTAGGTTACAAGTGGCATTATCTTTAACCAATCTAGATAACACACATCAGTTGGGTAAATTTACCCCACTTTTATTGGTGGGTAATGAAGTTGGACCCTAATTTTTTTTAAGCTGAGGTGAAACTCATAAAAGAGAAAGTTGGCGTGATTCTTATTGCGTCCAAAGATACTTCTTTAAACCCATGTAAGGCAATTTCAAATTTTTAAGAACATGGTATGCACATGTAAAAGTGAAAAGAGTAAGCCCCTAAACATTTTTCATTCCGCTATGTTTCAGGCAGTGTTCAAGTAGCTCTTCTTACCAACACTGCCTTCCCCGCCACCCCCAATCTTCGACCCGAACCTACCGGGAACAAAAGAGACAAAACCAACTAACTTTCATAACATAACAATGAAAATACTCACGCTTCTACTTCTTTCTCGCATGATTAAAATGCCTTTAAACATGATGAACTCGCCGCTGCTATGCAACCACCGAGATTTTAAGACCGATAAGAAACACCTGTTCCGGTGCGAGGTTGTTAAACCGATAAGAACCACCGGTTCTGGACATGCCATTGACTACAATTGCACTAAAAAAAAGATAATAAAATGTTCTCGCACGTATAGGATTCCAAATAAAAAGAATATTTAATTTTTAATATATTAAAAACACATGTTTCCAATGATAAATTATTATTTTAAAACCTTAGAAAGTGTTCCAAGCACCCGATAGCAATTCTCTTATTTCAAAATCATATATATTTGTGTATTTATTTTAAAGTTTTTTCTTTCAGTGCTATAATAGTCAGCGGCGCCTATATTTATTTCATGTATAATGAAGAGATTATTCGCTTATTTGATTTAGTTATATAAAAATATTTTAAAATTTTAAAATTTTAAAATAATAAAATTTATTTTGTTATCTATTTTAACAAAATAGTTTCTAAAAACTACTTTTTATTTATCTTTTGAAAACTAAAAAATTAAAATAGGTTTTTACTTTTGAAAATTTAAAAGAGGTAAAAACAAAAAACAAAGAAAAATGATACAAGTAAATACACAATATTACACTCTTGTGCAACAAGAAACTCAGGTAAAATATATTATTGAAATAGAAACTTCATGTACAAATAAATTCCTTTATATATCTATGTGTATACACACCCACATAAATCCTAACACAAACTAATAGCTGATTCTTATAAGGAATTAACCAAAAAAACAACTGTAAAAGTCATAGCTATACATAAAAGAACAAGAATAGTTTAACTGTCACTGCATTTCCATTTTGAAGTTGGAACACATGTTAGGTAGTGACACCAATGGCAGTGCTCGTATCCGTTTTCGCCCCGTAACAGCATCAGTAAGCCAGTGCATAACCTACCATTCAATTCAACAAATGAATATACTGATTAGATATAACATAATTTATACCAGTTCGGTTCCGTTTTACCAAACTTCTGTAAAAGTTTGGTTTGGATTTCCTTCTTGAACCGAATAATGAATAGTCCTAGGCACAGGGAGGCTTGATCCTAACAATTATAATGCTAATGAGGAATCAAGAAGGGAACTTACCCGGCAATCACCAGAATAACAGAGAGAATCCATAGGACATATTGGTAAACCTTGTATTTGGATTTGAGTCGAGCACCAGGAGGAACATGTCGCTGTGCTAACCACCCAAATTGAGGACGGGGAAGGAAAATGAAACCAAGGAGAAATCCTGTCAAGAATCCCCCAATATGAGCAAAATTGTCGACATGTGGCAACATTCCGATCGCAAGATTGATTACAACAATAAACAAAAGTGTGACCAAAGCAGCTACCTGCAAGGAACAGGAAAATGGTGTTAGAAATGAAATTTAGTCCTGCTATAATATATAGGAAGAAACTATGAAGCACAAACACAGATACGGACACCAGACACGATGATGACGCGGACAAGAACACGTCTTTTTCAAAGGTGTCGGTGTTATAGAAGGAAGAAATACTACCTAGATATGAGATTTCTAATCTATTTGAAAAGTTTAATCGAACTCTTATAGCATAAACCCTATTATGTAAGTGCTTTTGTATAAGTTATTTTTGTAACAAAAGATAAAATAGTCAAATTCTTTCCATATAAGCTATATATATATATATCAGAGAGTTTGGGAACATAAGCTTAAAACAGCTTATGGACATGTCATAGGATGTTTCCATAAGCTCTCCCAAACAATCTTACACGTGTTTCAGGCAGTATATAACATCAAATAAGTCAATCCAAACAAATTCGTAATGCATATGTCAATGTTCAGATAAGAAGATGAATTGATAACAGAAACGGTGAAGATGGAATCAAGATCCATCGAAGAAGACGATACAAAACAGAAGTTTGTTGTGAAACAGTTAGAGAGAAGTAAATGATAAAATCTCTTGTATTCACATTATCCACATAAATGGATATATATATTATCTGTACAAAGAATGATTGGCTAGAAATAAAACTAATATTTACACGTGTCAATCATCTAATGCTTAATACTAATACACAAAGCTATATATATATATATATATATATATATATATATGCTAATATCCCCTCAAGTTGGCCAGTGGATGGTACAAACTCCCAACTTGTCCAAATTACTCTTCAAAGATGGTGAATGAAGGGGTTTAGTAAAAATATCCGCCAATTGATCATGTGTAGAGATAGGAAGCAAATGAATAAGTTTTGAATTGATCTTCTCCCTTATCACATGACAGTCCAATTCAATGTGTTTGCTACGTTCATGGAATGTAGGATTATGTGCCAAGTAAATCGCAGACTTGCTGTCACAAAACACAGATGCAGGCTGCTCAAATTGAACTAAAAAATCACGAAACAGAAAATTCAGCCATTGTAATTCACAAGTAATAGAAGCCAATGCGCGATACTCTGCCTCAGTGGAGGAACGTGAAACTGTGTGTTGCTTTTTAGATTTCCAGCATAGTAAAGAGGAACCTAACATGACACAATACCCAGTGACTGATTTTCTGGTATCAGGGCATCTGGCCCAGTCAGAATCAGCAAAACCAAACAGTTGTAATTTGCTAGTGGAGGAAAAAAGGATACCTTTAGCTGGGACAGCTTTGAGGTACCTGAGAATTTGAATAGCAGCCTGATAATGAGGAGCACGGGGCTTGGACACATACTGACTCAGATGTTGTATTGCAAATGAAATGTCAGGTCGTGAGTTGGTGAGGTAAATCAACCTACCAATTAACCGTCTATATAAGGAAGGGTCCTCCAAAGCATTGCCTTCATCAACAGACAACTTCAGGGTAGGATTAAAGGGGACTGCAGATGGTTTTGCTGCCAAGAGACCAGCATCCTCCAAGAGTTCAAGGGCATACTTCCTTTGATTAAGAAAAATACCAGTAGGAGATCTAGCAATCTCAAATCCTAAGAAGAAACGCAACTGACCAAGGTCTTTGATTCGGAACTGTTGATTCAAGAGATGCTTGACCTGTTGAATCTCAGACAAAAAATTACCTGCCAAAACCACATCATCTACATAAACAAGTAATGCAGTGAATTCATGTTTGACCTTTTTAACATAAAGGGAATGGTCAGCCTGGGATTGTGTGTAGCCAAGTGAGAGAAGGAAAGTGGAAAGCTTTGAATACCATTGCCTGCTGGCCTGTTTGAGACCATATAGAGATTTCTGCAGTTTGCACACCTTAGATTCATCATAACCAGATAAGCCAGAAGGGAGAGTCATATATACCTCTTCATGTAAATCACCATGAAGGAAGGCATTGTTCACATCTAACTGTTCTAAGTACCACCCTTTAATAGCAGCTAATGATAAAAGAACTCTGACTGTAGTAATTTTTGCTACAGGAGAGAAAGTGTCAAAATAATCAATACCCTCCATTTGTGTATATCCCTTTGCCACTAGCCTGGCTTTAAATCTCTCAATAGAACCATCTGCCTTATGTTTGATTTTGTAAACCCATCTGCAGCCTATGGGTGTTTTTCCATGAGGTAGATCAACAACCTCCCAAGTATGATTTTCCTCAAGAGCAATCAACTCTGCCTCCATAGCCTTCTTTCAACAGTCATATTTATTGGCTTGGTTAAAGGTCTTTGGTTCAACATGAGAGGATATAGAAAGGCAATAGTGTTTATAAGAGGGAGAACAATTATCATAGGATAACACAGAGGATAAGGGATAAACAACATTAGAAGATGTTGGTTTGGAATTAGAAGAGTTAGAAGAGTGATGTATAGTATTATAGCAATGGTAATCCGCCAGGTAACTTAGAGGATGAGACACTCTAGTAGAATGTCGAGTATTCAAAGGTTCTGAATTGGTAGCTGTCTCTGGTTCAGGAAAAGGGACATGTGATTGTCCAGTTATAGCAGAAGGTTGTATAATATCAGGTTCAGCTGGAGAAACAGAAGATTGTCCATAAGGTAATGGTAAAGGTGGAGATAAAGTATAAGGTGAAGGTGTTAAAGAAGTGCTGATAGGGACAGTTTGAGTAGCAGACCTATGCACACCCAACAAAGGGCTAGAGTTGGACATTTGTGTAGAGTCATTCATGACAGGTTGTAAAGTTGTACTGAGATGAGACTGGTCATTAATGACCGGCTGTTGGGGTGTACTAAAAGTAGGCTGAATAGGAGAACAAGGTGAAAGCATGTCATGAGTTGTAGAAGAGGAAATAGGCTTGTCAGGTGGGTCATCATACGTAGGAAAGGACATGGGAGTGGAATTTTCAGGTACAGAGCTGGCAAGAGTTTTAAATGGAAAGTAATTTTCATAAAAAACTACATGTCTAGACACAAAAAGATTATGATTTTGTAAGTCATAGAGAATATATCCCTTAGTCCCTTCTTTAAAACCAAGAAAGATAGCTTTTCTAGCTCTAGGTGCAAACTTAGTTCTGTGAGCTTGTAATGTAGTAGCATAACTCAAACATCCAAATACTTTTAAATGAATGAGAATAGGAGGATGTTGATGTAGCAATTCATAAGGACTCTTGAGTTTCAGCAGAGGGGTAGGGAGTCGATTTATGAGGTGTATGGCATGTTGGATACAAAAATTCCACATATTTAAAGGAATTGAGGAATGAAACAAAAGGGTTCTAGCTACATTCAATATATGTTGATGTTTCCTCTCTACTACCCCATTTTGTTGGGGTGTTTCAACGCAGGACTTTTGGTGAATGATTCCTTTAGATAAAAGAAAATCATTAAGGACAACAAACTCACTCCCATTATCAGACCTAAGGCATTTCAAAGAAGTTTTGAATTGAGTCTCAATGTATGCTACAAACTGTATTAAACTATTCTTGGTTTGATCTTTGGATTTGAGGAATATGGTCCATGTATACCTAGTATAATCATCTACCAATGTCAAAAAATATCTATGACCCAATATAGAAGTGGTAGCAAACGGCCCCCACAAGTCAGCATGTAATATTTCAAATGGAAAAGAGGAAACAGTAGTACTATTATGAAATGGTAGTTTCTTTTGTTTGCCAAAATGACAAGAATCACATGGAACATTATGGTTTACGTAAGGAATAAAGGGAAAAACTTTGGAAATGTATTTCAAACCATCATTAGAGATGTGGCCTAATCTTAGATGCCAAAGAGTACAAGAGGAAGTAGAATTGGAATGAAGAGCTTGTGATTGCGGAGTAGCATCAAGCACATATAATCCTCTTTGTAGGTTAGCTATACCAATCACTGCCTTGGAATGGTTTTGCAGAATGGTACAAGAGTTAGCAGTGAAGTTAACATAACAGTCATTGCTATTAACAAGTTTAGCAATGGAAAGTAAGTTAACATGGAAGGTTGGGATGTATAGCACATTGTGAAGAGTAAGGGTGGGAGATAAAACTATGCTACCAGACATAGAAGCAACTATTTGAGAACCATCTGGTAAACTAACATGGACAGGAATTATGTCTTTGTATGATTCAAAAGAGGCTAAATCATATGAAATGTGATCTGTTGCACCAGTGTCAAATATCCATAGATTAGGGCTCTTACCATGATCATTGTAAGCATGAGAGGTTAGGCCAAAAGGTGATGAGGATATGGAATTGGCTTGAGGTGTAGGCTTAGACTGTTGAATTAAGGCCAGAATGCTGTTGTATTGTTCTTGTGTAAAACCAAAACTTGGTTGGGATTCATCTGACCCTGCATGAACAGATGCAACAACAGACTGATTTGAAGCATTGGAAGTTTGAGATTTACCTTTACCTTTGAAGCCAGGTGGATAGCCATGCTTGAGGAAACAAGTCTCAACTGTATGATTAGTTCTGCCACAATGAGTGCATACACGGTTGTGTCCTCGAGCTCCACCTTGTGGCTTGCCTTTGACAGTCTGACCAGTCTTGCCATTAGCGTGTCCTGAAGAAGAACTATGAAGCTGAAATGCAGTCACTTCTTCGTTTGCTGAAGCAGTAGGAGTAACCATAGAGGATCCTGCATAATTCATCTCTCTTTCTTGTTGAATCACCAATGAAAACGCCTTGTCAATGGTAGGAAGAGGCTGCATCATCATTATTTGAGATTTGGAATGTGTAAACTTCTCATTCAAACCCTTAAGAAACCTAATAACATAGTCTTGCTCTCGATACTTTCGAACTGAATCGATGGCACCACAAGAACACGGTATGGCACAAGAACAAGCTAGTACAGGTCAGTAATTCTCGAGTTCATCCCACATTACCTTCAATTGAGTGAAATAATTCGAAACATCAAGAGAACCTTGACGAAACTTATACAAATCTTCTTGAATATCTGAAATGCGGAAAATATCACCTTGCGAAAAACGAAGCTGTAAGTTCTTCCATACTCCAGCTGCACTTTCGATCCACAACACAGACTTAGCAATAGACTCGGATATTGAACGGTGAATCCATGCTAGAACCATTGTGTTACACCGAATCCATGGAGCATATAAGGGATCAGAAACGGGAGGCTTTGTGAGTGTACCATCAACGAATTTGTCCTTGTTCTTGGAGATCAACGCAATATGCATCGATCTCGCCCAAGTATGGTAATTTTTATCGTCGAGCAAAGGTGAAACAAGGATAATTGAAGGATTCTCATTCGGATGTAGGTAATACAGATTCGATGAATTGGTGGAAAAATCGGTGAAGCTCTGGTTAGCCATGAAAGGAGAAATGAAGAAAACAACAAGAATCTGCAAATTGGAACGAAGAACAATCGGTTGAAAAAAAAAACGTAATCGATTGGAGAAGAGAAAGGAAGAACAATGGCTACCAGAGCTATTGAAGCTCTGATACCATGTCAATGTTCAGATAAGAAGATGAATTGATAACAGAAACGGTGAAGATGGAATCAAGATCCATCGAAGAAGACGATACAAAACAGAAGTTTGTTGTGAAACAGTTAGAGAGAAGTAAATGATAAAATCTCTTGTATTCACATTATCCACATAAATGGATATATATATTATCTGTACAAAGAATGAATGGCTAGAAATAAAACTAATATTTACACGTGTCAATCATCTAATGCTTAATACTAATACACAAAGCTATATATATATGCTAATAAAAGTGTTTTTCATTTGACCGAAATAAATGCATCCAGAATGCATAAATAGGATATGGAACAAATTATTAATCTTTAACTACACTCACTTTATTGGTATAAATACTCCAGTTTGTGATAAGTTCTGAAAGCATTGCTCCAAGCAGTCCAAAAAGAGCGCCAGAAGCACCAACCGAGATGTTGTTTCTAATGAATAGAGACGATAGGATACTCCCACCAAATCCAGATACAAGGTAAATGATTCCTATCCTCACTGCAAATATTTCGACAAAATGTCCTGTCATAATCCTTTATAATGCAAGCTTGAACAGATAAACTCATCAGGTAAATAAGCTTGCAACTAGATATAAAACTGTTAAGTTTAATATTCTCCGTTAAACAAACAATTTACCGCTATCTGCAATTGACAACATTGAATTAACTGCTTAAATGAATGGATGATAAAACTAGAAACCTACCGAACCCAAATTGTTGTTCAAGGCGAATGCCAATGAAGACCAGACTTAACATGTTTGCTGCCAAATGAATAATTCCAGCATGTAACCATATGCATGTGACAAGTCTCCATGCTTGGTGATGATTCACAACAGCATCCCACTTAAGAGCTCCCATCTTCGTTAGTCTTCAAAAAATCAACAAAAAAATTGATGAATAAACCAAATGGACTCCAAAAATCTATTGTACATACTACATAAGAGTCCAGGAAAAGAACTCTAGCTCAAACTAAGACCGTCTTGGAGGGTGTGCAAGGTGGACTACAGCATAGGGCCTCAAATTTGTCACGGTTAAATTGTGACAAAATAGGATCTCATAATAGGTTTGTTAGAGTTAAACCATGACTATATGGGGCTCTTAAACCATGACTATATGGGGCTCCTAGTTGTTTTGTCCCGGTTGAACCATGCCTAACCTACTCAGGACTTCCAAAAATTTAAGACGGTCATAGCTCAAACAATCACAAAATTACTAAGACAAGACATATTTAAGGATGTTTGTGCATTTTTGACACATTAAGGGACTATAACAACAATGTCTCACACAAACTAATGGGAATGTGAAATAAGAGACCCACAAATCAGATCAAGGTAGAATCAGAAATAAGATACTCCCAAATCCAATTCACTAAACCAAACAAATTATCATGTAAAAACCCCTAAACCTAAAATAAATTCAAAATCAAAGGTACATGAAAATCTAAACAAGAGTATTGAAGAAACAAAAAAATAGTAATTTAAGTCTTACGTTAAAGAAGAAGGACCAAACAGAGGATTCTCTTTGGTCGGCTGAAAAGAGAATCTCCCAAGAAATTTTAACACACAATCACCTTCAACCGCGTGAACTTTACCGGGACAATCATTAATATACATGGCTAGAATGAAAATAACAAGATTCGCCACAACAAACAAAGGAACAAGCCATGATGTCCAACTAGTTTCTGGATCATAGACACGTGAAGGAGGAGGAGGAATAGAAGAAGAATAATTCTTGTTTGTCCCTTCTCTCTCTAGATCTCTCCCAGACATTTGTTCTCTCTCTCTAGAACCAAGAGAGACAAGTTTCGAAATTTATGGACAAAGGTTGTGTTGTAGAGAAGATGGAAGGTGAGTTTGGTGCGAGAGGGCTTAAATCTGAAACGGTGGAGAAAAGAAAAAGACAGGATAAGCAAGTAGTGGAAGAAGACATGTTTCAGTATGTAGAATGTAACTGTCACCTTAATTGCAAACTTGGAGTAGATGGTAAGTTCCATTAATAATTAAAATATAAAAAAATAGAATCATAATAATTATTGTCAAAAAATTTGTTATAAAAAAACAAAAACAAAAAAAAAAAAATATATATATATATATATATATATATATATATATATATATATATATATATATAGTCAAACAATCAAAAAAGTGAATGTTACTTTTAAGAATTTTTTTATATAAATTGAGTATCTTATGTACACAAACAAAGATTAAATTGAATTGATAGACAATAAAGCTTTTTTTCAAAATATTTAAATGATTATATATTTAGGACGGATTCAAACTTTGAATCTCTGATTAATTAATTTTAGTATAATTAGAAATTTTAATAACGTGTTTGTATAACAAAAATTATA
The DNA here is from genome assembly GCA_022829125.1 of Lathyrus tuberosus. Classification (NCBI taxonomy): domain Eukaryota; kingdom Viridiplantae; phylum Streptophyta; class Magnoliopsida; order Fabales; family Fabaceae; genus Lathyrus; species Lathyrus tuberosus. Next base: position 9,032,791 of record JALAZF010000081.1, read on the forward strand.
ATATTTTTTGCCATTGTCTTAAAAATTATATATTTTAATTGATAAAATTATTGCAAATAACAAGAAATTGTGAAATAAAAAGTTTAAGTAAATGACAAAATCAAAAGAAAGATTTTATACAAAAACTTAATATCTAAGTATAAATAATTAAATATTATTATTATTTTATTAAAAAGAATATTTAAATTATAAATAAATAGTTTGCAGGGTTATATTTCTTTTCATTCTCTTTATATATAAACTAGCGTCCAGACAAATACTCATGTGTCCGTCTATCCGCTTTCTCTAATAATGACGCGCATAAAATATTTTTATTTAATTTTAATTTTATTTTAGATTATTAATAAAATAGTTAAAGATAATGGTATGAAAAATAATAAACCGTCATATAACTGTCGTTGTGAGAAAGAAAAGTTAAGATTTAAAAAAAATTAAAAAGGGTATATTTGAAAGAAAAAAAAAAGTTACATCAAATTTATATTTTGCTTTTATATATTAGTATAGATAATTTTATTTAAAATTATTAATAAAATAGTTAAAAATAATGATATGAAAAATAATAAACTATCATATAACCGCCGTTGTGAGAAAGAGAAGTTAAGATTTTAAAAAAAAAACTAAAATGAGTATATTTGGAAGAAAAAAAGGCTACACCAAATTTATGTTTTGCCTTTATATATTAGTATAAATATACATGTTAATTTGATCTTTTCTTTTTAATTTCTTTACATAAAGGGAAAGGTCACACTCAAAGTTTTTAATCTTTATATATTCATGTTAATTTAAACAAGTTTTTTTTCCAAGTAAATTAAAGTATTATTATTAAATCTCTTAAATACATCTTTGTGATCTCATCACCGTCTTTTTGTCGATGACAATCTTTGTAAGTTATTCAATGTCTAACCGAGGGTTGAAATTGATCTGTTATTCCACTTCCCAAACATCTTTCTTTTAAGATAAATTCATAGTCTTCTTCGTATCTAATTGGCTTATACCTTGAAAGAAAGAACACTGTGACAGTTCATCTTACTATGTTTAAGGCAATTAGATAGGTGACATTTGTCCTACCTGTATAGTATTATCTTCATTTGTGTTTCTATTTACTAACCATTATTCAAAAATCCAAAAATATGAAGTTGCTTTCATTTTTTCTTATTGCCTAAGTCCAAGTTGTTGCAAGGTTGAATTGGGTTTCAGGTAAGGTTATTAGGGCAGTTGTGTATGCAATATCGATTGAAGTTCAATTGGTTTTGACCTAATCCTGGTCAAACAAGAGTTTGTTTCATGATCAAAGCTAGGGTGTGCATAATTCAAGTGATTTGTGTTTAAGGTTCCAATTAGGATTTTTGTGCCAATTCAAGTTATCTGATGAAGTCAAGTTGCAGAGTCATCAAAATGCAAGGCATTTGGACAATTTTTCAAGTTATTTGTAAGTCCTGATCATGTGATTCATGTGTTTGTCATTGGTTCAAGGAGAATTCAAGCTTGCTATTCAGCTCAAGATCATTTTAAGATGGATTCATTTGTTTTGGTGTCATTCATCAGAGATTGATTTAAGGTTTCAGTTCATGACTAGTTTGATTTTAATGGAGAGTTCAAAATGATAAAACTTGGTTTCAAGGTTGATTCTTGGAGTTAAGTTAAGCATGCTGTAACACCCCCAATCTATACCCCCAAACAAATAAAGCGATAACAATTAATCAAAGTGTAATGAAAACATTCACGACATAGACGGAGGCGTCACATCAATTGAAACAAAATACAACAACCTGCTCATAAAGACAAGCAACAATCAGGTAGTAATACAAACAGAGGAACTCAGTTCCTCACACCCACACTTCAGGTATAGAATAAAAGCGGAAAATTTGCAACTGAAATCTCATATATATATATATATATATATATATATATATATATATATATATATATATATATATATATATATATATATATATATATCACATAAAAAGTTTGCGTGTCATATACAGAATCATACATGTACAATCCAAAAGAACATATACATATACACATAATCATAAACGATCTCCCCGACTACCCGATGCTACATATCAGAGCCGACCGACAAAAGAATGAAGACCTAAGCTTAACAAAAAGACCTCCAGCATCTAATCTGCAATGCCTCATAGAGCATTCAAAACAGTAGAAGGGTGAGAAACACAATCCTAATACAATTGCATATAATTATATAATAACACTAAAATACACATGTAAAAATATTCTCACCATAACTTACACCAGAATTCAAATACAAAACAACACAATGCATATATCATATATCCATCACCAAGGTATATCAACCATGCACAATGCATTTATCACCAACATATATATATATATATATATATATATATATATATATATATATATATATATATATATATCAAAAACATCAATTACATTCACAATTACACACAAAATCAATCCATTCATGATTTATGCAAATGCACAGAGACCGACACAACGACTCTATGCAATGCAATGCAGTATCGTTCCATCCATCATTCTCATCACTAGTTCACTCAGGAACTATTGGAATCATCGCTTGTTACTTAGTGTAACTCCCCGTCGGGCAAACGATGTTCCCCGTCGCTTTAGGTCCTCTTGGTATAAGGCTCACGACGTTTATGGATCGCTTTAGGTCCTCTCGGTATAAGGCTCACGATCTGATCGCTTTAGGTCCTCTTTGTATAAGGCTCACGATCGTCTATAATCATCGTTTTAGGTCCTCTCGGTATAAGGCTCACGATGTTATAGAGGATTCCCTCTGGAACCGTTTCGTCGCTCACACCCACTAGGGCACACGACATCACAAGAATGCATATCATGATGCTTGGCATACAATGACTCATGACATTCAAATGCACACATATACACATCCATAATCATGCATATATAATCAAACACAACACAATGCATTTTATTGCCCTTAGGCCACAACCATCATCACAACATATCATCACTTGTATTCACATCATATAACATCACACAAGTCATACGATACATATCAAAAGAACATTGCATGATAACACATCAAATACACACAATTAAAACGGTAAAAGTCGACAAAATGACACATTTCCAAATTCTCGACATAATTAAATCGGCCAACAATCTCAAACCCATTTTAATAAGAAAGTACATCTCAATAGCTTTCCAACGATACCAAGAATGTTCAAAACGGATAATCGGAACACAAGTTATGGAATTAAAAAGAAAAGGAATCGCGAAATGGCAAAATTCAGCACCCTCTCTGGTCATACGCGTATTGCCCTGAGCCATACGCGTAATGCCCAGCTCACTCGCCCATCCATACGCGTATTGTCCAAAGTGATACGCGTATGGGCAGAGACCAAATTCTCCTAAAAAATCCCACTAAAAGCTCCTTACGCGTAATGCCGCACACGTTACACGTATTGCCTTGCCAAATACGCGTACCATTACGCAAATCAGCAGATGGCCGAGAAAAATGAACTTCCATACGCGTAATGCCCAAAATTCCCCTTGCCATATGCGTATTGCCCAAACCAATACGCGTATTGCCCTGCGTGTTACGCGTATGGGCAGAGAAAAACCCAGAATTTTCTGCAGAATTTCTGCTGCGAAATTCCACCAAAAACACTCCCAAATCTAATCCAATCTGCAAAAAATTACCAATAGAGTGCACAACAACACCTATCTAACATATCTCAGCAATTATGAACATTAAAACATGATTTCAGACACAATTTTCCAACAATCTCAACATATTATGGTTTTGGTTCTATATTCAATTTCAACCCAACAACAAGCAAATACATACATACATAATCATACATAAGTATAAGATAATCGAGTTTCGCACCCTTACCCGATTTAATCGTGTTTGAAAAGTCGGGTGATTCAATTTCTTAAACCCCAAGTTTTTCTCTCTTTTTCTTCTCTTCTTTTCCTTCTTTCTCTTTTTCTTCTTCTCTTTTTCTTTCTCTCTATTTTTCTCTCTATGTCACTAACTTAAGAAAATAAGTAAAATGACCAAAATACCCCTACACTCAAATATCTCGCAAACGCTCCCAAAACGCGATAAAACATAACAATAATGAAAAAATAATATATTTCCAAATAAAAGTCAATAATAAAATAATATAATAATAGAAATAATTAAATCGACTCGATTAAATAAAACTAACAAAAACTGGGGCGTTACAACTCTCTCCCACTTAGAAATTTTTGTCCTCGAAAATATTACCTGAGACGAACAACTCCGGATACGACTCCCGCATCCGACTCTCCAACTCCCAAGTCAAATTGCCCTCAGCAGCGCTTCCCTACGCTACTTTCACAAGCGCAATATCCTTGCCTCTTAACCGCTTCAATTCGCGATCCAAAATCCTCACCGGTAATGCCTCAACCGTAAGGTTCTCCCTTACCTCTACCTCATCCATCGGAATCATATGCGACGGATCCGGAACATACTTCCGAAGCTGTGAAACATGGAACACATCATGCAAATTCGAAAGATTCGGCGGCAACGCCACCCGATAAGCCACAGAACCCACTCTCGCGGATATCTGGTAAGGACCAATAAACCGAGAAGTAAGCTTCTTCGACTTCAATGCACGACCAACACCCGTCACCGGTGTAACTCTCAAAAATACATGATTGCCCTCTTGAAACTCAAGATCTTTCCTCCTTCGATCATGATAACTCTTCTGCCTACTCTGAGAAGCCTTCATTTTCTCACGAATAAGTTTCACCTTTTCCGTAGTTTGTTGCACTAACTCCGGTCCAACCACCGAACTCTCACCAGATTCATGCCAACACAACGGCGTTCGACATCTTCTTCCATACAACGCTTCAAAAGGTTCCATTCCAATACTTGAATGGAAACTGTTATTATATGTGAATTCAACCAACGCAAGATAACTATCCCAAACACCACCTTGCTCAAGAACACAAGCCCGCAACAAATCTTCCAATGACTGAATAGTTCTCTCGGTCTGACCATCCGTCTGAGGATGATAAGCAGAACTCAATCTCAACTTGGAACCTAACGCCTTTTGTAAACTTTCCCAAAATCTGGAAGTAAACCTCGGATCTCGATCTGAAACAATACACAACGAAACACCATGTAATTTCACAATCACACTGATATAAATATCAGCCAATCTCTCCAAAGAAAAACTGATGTCAATCGGAATGAAATGCACCAATTTAGTCAGCCTATCCACAACCACCCAAATGGCATTATCTCCCATCTGTGTATTCGGCAACCCTGTCACAAAATCCATAGAAATGTTGTCCCATTTCCACTCGGGAATATCCAACGGTTGCAACAATCCACTAGGCTTCTAATGTTCTACTTTTGACTCCTGACACGTCAAACACGCATAAACAAACTGAGCCACATCCCTCTTCAATCCAGACCACCAAAAGATCTTCTTCAAATCTTGATACATCTTATTAGCTCCCGGATGTATACTCAAACTACTCCAGTGTCCCTCCTCCAAAATCATCTTTTTCAAGTCCGAATCATCAGGAATACAAATTCTCCCACGGAATCTCAAAACACCCTTATCATCCACTTTAAAGTCATCATTCACACTTTGATCTCCAACCATCATCAAATCAACAAATTTCACATCCAGCTTCTGTTTCTCGCTAACGGTTAACAGAAAATCATTAGTGACCCTTAACATACCAAGCCTCACGCTGTCAGATGTCAATTCACACACCAAACTCAAATCTCTAAATGCTTCCAAAAGTTCCCACTCTTTAACATCAAAGCGGACATATGCAAAGATTTCCGGCTTAGCGCATCGGCTACCACATTAGCTTTACCAGGATGGTAATTCAAGCCAAAATCGTAGTCCTTCAAAAATTCCAACCATCTCCGTTGCCTCATATTCAATTCTTTCTGATCAAACAAGTATTTCAAACTCTTATGATCACTAAAGACTTCGAATCTTGCACCATAGAGATAATGCCTCCAAATTTTCAACACAAAAACCACTGCCGCTAATTCAAAATCATGAGTAGGGTAATTCTTCTCATGAATCCTCAATTGCCTCTAAGCATAAGCCACAACCTTACCTTCTTGCATTAATACTCCACCTAAACCAATCAAAGACGCATCACAATACACCACAAACGGTTCACTAGGATTTGGTAAAATCAAAATCAGAGCTGTAGTTAATCTTCTCTTCAGCTCACTAAAACTTTCCTCACATTGAATATCCCAAATGAACGCTTTACCTTTACAAGTCAATTGGGTAAAAGGAAGTGCTAACTTAGAAAAACCTTTAATGAATCTCCGATAATATCCAGCTAAACCCAAAAAGCTTCTAATTTCAGTAACAGATCTTGGAGCCTCCCATTGTAGAACTGCATCTACTTTAGATGGATCCACAGCAATACCATTACCTGAAATCACATGCCCAAGAAAACTCACTTCTGACAACCAGAACTCACACTTGGACAACTTGGCAAAAAGTCTCCTCTCCTTCAAAATTTGCAACATAACACGCAAATGCTCCGCATGTTCCTCCCGGGACTTAGAATAAATCAAGATGTCATCAATAAACACAACAACAAATCGATCTAAATGCTCATGGAAAATACGATTCATATACTCCATAAACACACCCGGCGCATTAGAAACCCCAAACGGCATCACAGAATATTCGTAATGACCGTATCGTGTCCTAAAAGACGTATTCTAAATATCTTCCTCTTTCACTCTAATCTGATGATAACCTGACCTCAAATCAATCTTACTAAACACACACGCACCTACCAACTGGTCCATCAGATCATCAATTCTCGAAAGAGGATACTTATTCTTAATCGTCACCTTATTCAGGTGGCGATAATCAATACATAATCGCATACTTCCATCCTTCTTTTTCACCAATAAAACTGGAGCACCCCAAGGCGATACACTCGGTCTCACAAACCTCTTTTCTAATAATTCATTCAACTGCTTCTTCAACTCAACCAACTCATATGCCGACATACGATAAGGTGCCATAGATACAGGTCTAGTACTAGGAACTAGATCTATAGAAAACTCTACCTCTCTCTCTCTGGCGGCACATCTAAAATATCCTCCAGAAACACCTCTGGAAATTCACACACAACTAGAAACACATCAAGTGCAACTTGACTTTCCACAGTCAATGATGCAAACAACCCAAACAACTGAGCTTTATCCGCCAAAAGTTTCTTCAACTCTTTGGTAGATAAGAAACTTGATTCCTCGTCTTCCTCAAGAGAAGGAAATCTTACCAACTTATGATAACAATCAATATGAACCCGATTGAACTGCAACTAATTCATACCCAGAACCACATCTAAACCCTCCAACGGCAAACACACCAAATCCATCTCAAAATCTTTACCATAAATGGTCAAAGGACAACTTAAACAAACCAAAGAAGTAGTTACCGACCCCATTGCTGGAGTATCAATAACCATCTCTCCACCCATCGAAGACAACAAAAGATTCAAACGCTTCGCACACTCAGACGAAATAAACGAATGAGTCGCTCCGGTATCAATAATAGCAACTAAAGGCGTACTATTAATAAAATAAGTACCTCTGATCAGACGATCTACACTAGTAGTCTGAGTTCCTGCCAATGTGTCGTACCTCGAAAAATACGATCCTCGCGATGGACGCGGAAAAAACTGTTCGAAACAGAGTCGCCACCGAACTTTATTCATTCCAAGGAAGGAATAGGAAAATATTGATAAAACCTTTGAAAGGGATAAGAAAATGGTCATCGCAACCAAATTCGGGTTCGGGAGTCGATTACGCAAAGGGAAAGTATTAGCACCCTCTACGTCCGTTGTACTCAACGGGAACCTCTGAATTCGATTCGTGAGAAAGTTAGCTAGGTTTGTTTGTTATCTTCTAAGGTAAAAGGATTAATTTTTTAAAGGGGGAAATGAGTGGTTTTTTATTAGTGTGCTCGGCAAGGATGAAGATCCTTGTGCCTACGTATTCCCTCGTGCAATGGGAAAGTCAGAGCATTCGTAGTTCGTGGGACTACGGTTGTTTGGTTTGTGTTTTTTAGGCGAACGAGAGTTTAATTTGCATTCTAACTGCTAAACGTTGGCTTGTCGGCTCGTCATGGGAGGCTGAAGCACTAGTTCATAAGCGCGGAAGAATGGACTAAACAATGTTCTTTTGTGAAAGTTGTTTGGATAAGGATTAAGTGTCTTAAGGATTTGATTGAGAAAAAGGTTTGATTTGGACGTGTTTTAGGCGAACGAGAGTTTAGGTTGCATTCTAACTGCTAAACATTGGCTTGTCTGCTCGCTAGGGGGGGCTGAAGCACGAGTTCATATGCGCGAAAGAATGACTTAAACAATGTTCTTTGGGAAAGGTGTTGGAGTTGTGGATTAAGTATGTTAGGGTTTCGGTTGCGTGGGTGAGGAAAGGAGTTTTTAGTCGTATTGGATGTTATAGAGGTGACAATTGCTCACACAGGAGTAAGAGAACTCGCACACAAGCAATCGACGAATTAAGGTTTATGCCTTTTAGAAGTGTCAATTGTTCACACACAAGTAAGAGAACTCGCACCCAAACAATTAAAGAGAAAGACCAAAGACTCGATCCCCCTCACTTTTCACCTTTTAAGGAGTAGTGTTTGAATATATGATTAAGTGTATTAAAGAGTTCGATTAAGAAAAAGAGGATTTGATTCGTATGTATTTTAGGGCTTTGCTTGCACGGGAAATAAGAGTTTTAGTCGTGTCGGATGTTTTTAGAGGTGACAATTGTCCACACACGAGTAAGAGAACTCGCACCCAAACAATTGAGGAGAAAGACCAAAGACTTGATCCCCCTCACTTCATCTTCGGTAAAAACGTTTAAGTAAGGATTAAGTGTTTTGATAATTTGATTTGAAAAGGTTTGAATGTTTGTCGAGTTCGTGCGTTTTAAAGGCGTCAATTGTCCACACACGAGTAAGAAAACTCGCACCCAAACAATTGAAGAGAAAGACCAAAGACTTGATCCCCCTCTTTTTCACCTTTTAAGAAATAATGTTTAAGTATAATTATATTTATTGATTTGATTTGTAAAATGCTCGATGTTGGATCAAGCTTGTTTATTGTTGTAAAAAAGGGTTGATTTTAATCTTATGGGAGAGGGGTGTAATTAATCAAATGGGAATAATATCAAGTTATGATTAAAGTAAGCCAATCACATACACACATACAAACCAAAGTGAAATGTGCAACAATTATCATTGTATAAAGCCCAAGAGGAGGCATTGTGAGGTCGATTGCGATCGTGAAAACGATCGACTTACAAGGTATGAAAGGGTTTGACATAAAGTCCAATATTAGTTTGAAAAAGATTTTTTTGTTTGAGCAAGCATAATATGAATAGCACAAATATAATCAAAACATGAAATAAAATCCACATGAGATAATTATACACCTCACAAAGATTAAAAAATCAAACAAAGTGGGGGGAAGAAACATGCTTCCAACATGGATACAATCCTAGAATGAGGCATGGAAGCTAAAATCAAGATTCTAGGGGTACCTAACGGAGAAGGTCCGTTGCCTCTGCAATGCGTGCAAAAAAAAAACTCAAGGAGATTTGTAGAATCTTCGCACGATTAATCTAATAAGCTCAAGTGTCCAACGTCACAAATCAACATCCAAGATCCACTGAGCCAAAATCAAAAGTACTTAACAAGAGAGTCAAAAAGTTAGTAAGAACTTAATAAAGAGAGCTGATTAAAATTCTAATAAAAAAATCAATTAAGAAAAAAAAATGACATTTGAACAAGAACTACTCAAGATTATTATTGAAAATTAATCAAGAAATAATATCAAAAGTTTAGTCCAAAATAATTAATCAATAAACAAAAGGGTCAAAACCTAAATAACATTATCTAAAACCCAATTAAAACTGCAGCATGATTATAAGACGGGTGGAAAGCTCAACCGTATGAATCATTATGGGCTCTAAACCCCATTCATCACCATAAGCCATCAATAAAAGCGACGGGCTTAGAAAAAAGCCCAAAGACCACAAAATCAAAATGATACAGCATTGGGAGAGGTAGGGTAGGCGATACAGCACAGCCACACATCATGCTTATCCTAAAAATGAAATAATAAAAAAACGTAAGCATTCAAGTCATACAAATAACCATCAGCCTAACTCATCATCATCACTAAGAGTATCAGTGGTCAACAAAACAGAAAACCAAACGAGTCGCAACACTATCTCGATCAACCTACTCATCTGCTTCTGTCTCTCACCGTCCGAATATCGTTACGATCTCCTCAACCTTTCTGCGCCGATGCAAGCTTTTCGCCGTCCCTTCGTTTAGGTTCGATTTGATTCGTACTGCATTCTTTCGTTTCGGATTCGCTCAGATCAACACTTCTTCTCCAATTTCTGGTCTGATGTATGAAGGTTGGGGATGGATTTAAGTGAGGTTATTGGGTGTGGTTCGGTTTTGAATGAGAGTGAGGTTTTAAAGAAGATTTGTGGGTGATTTAAAGAAGAAGAAGGGTGGGGTTATGTTGAAGAAGGTTGTTAATGGAATAGAAAGGAATTGAGGGAAAGGTTTAAGTTAATCTACTGTTGTGTGTTGTTGTAGTTTGTGAGGATGATTTGATGGCGAAGAATATACGGTTGAAGAAATTGGAAGATTTCACAAGGTGAGTTGTATTTTCTGCAGCGAGATAGATAAAGATAATGGTGCGGCTGCAAGTTGGATGTGGCAGGGTTGATGGCTGTAGTGTTAGAAATAGAAAACAAGGTTTTTTTTATTCAAAGGTGAGTGATCCTTTGGTAAAAGAGGGAGATTGACGGTTTTGTTGAATGTTGAGGTTAGTCTGTTTCTAAGTTTTTCAAGTCTCCCCCGTTCTCTGTTCTGTTCTCCTTTTTTATGTTCTTTTTTTTGCTTAGGTTATTGTTGGTTGAAGCAGGTTTATGTTGGTGCAGCAGTGAAATGTTGTTTTCGTTTGCAGTAAGGTACAAATTTGCAGCAAGTTATGTCGCTTTCTTCGCGTGGCTTTATGGCTGGTGTGTACGTGGATAGGTTGTGTTTTGGGTAGCATTGGCATGTTGTTTTGAAGGTTCACGTAGCAGAGGCTTTGCATAGCATATTGCAAGTTTTGGCGTGGCAAGGTTTAGAGCAGGTTTGCGTACGGTTTTGGAGATAGGTGTGTTGTCCTGTGGAGAGCAGGATTTGTAGGTGCATTGTGTTGCAGGGTTTTGGGGATATGGTATGAGATGTTTCAAGGCTTTTTGGCTGGTAGCATAGTGAAATGTAGGTTGATGTTGATGGTACGGATTATATGCGCAGGGTATTTTGTTTTGGAGAGTAGTGGTTAGTGTAGAGAGTGGTGGTCTGGCATGATGTTGAAGTGTGGGCTTGGAAATTGTAGCTTCATGTGGGCCTTGTCCTCATATCATTTTGCAATTTTTTGTAATAAACCATAAGTCTTTATTTTAATAAATGTGGACTTTTGGCTTACTTTTGGAATTGGGTATAATAATATTTTGGATAGAATTTGGACATGGATGGAATTTTAAAAAAAAAGAATAATATTTGATATTAAAAGTGGATAATGAATTAAATTGAAAAATGGATTTGAAGAAAGTTTAATGGATAAAAATATAAAAATGGGTTTAAATGGATATGAAGAATTAGATACGGACATGGTAAAGAAAATGGATATGACAAAGGGGGAATATGGATATGAAGAATTAGATACGGACACAGTAAAGAAAATGGATATGACAAAGGGGGAATATGGATATGAAGAAATGGATGTTTAAAAAATGAATTATGAAAATGGGCTTAATGGATTAAAAGTTTGGATTAAAAATGGTTTGGAAGAAAAAGGAGGTACAAAAGTTATTTATACACAGATAGGACAAATTTAGGGTATGACAGATGCCCCTATCTAATTGTCTTGAACCCGAGAAAATGAACTGTTGTATGACGTTCATTTTTAGGGTGGAAGTCAATTAGATATAAGAAGACCCCAAAATTTGTCTGACCAAAGGTAAAGTGTAAGAGCCAACTTGAACAAAATAACTTGAGATTCTCTGGGTTGTCGAAGCATTCCCTTATCCATTAAGGTTCCTCGATGATACCAAAGCAGTATCTCTACGGTAAATTTGTTGTATAATAGTTGAGCAAGATTCTTGTCGGAGGAAATGTACTGGCTCTGCAGGGGAAAGCTCACAAGAAACCTTCTAGGATAGCCTCTGCTTGGGGAGCAACGAAAGCAACAACTTCTGGGGATCGTCATTATTAATTGCATGGTTGAAGAATGACTTGCTGGGGAATAGGATTCCATGAGCACGTGCGGGGTATCAACTTCTCCTCAGATGAACACTTCCGACTTTAAAGGAGGACTGGCCAAGATGCTTGCAAACTGATCCTGGATCCGGCTATGCTATGCTGGGGATGGATATGTCATGCATACAGGAATGCAAATGAACTTGTTTATTATGAGATGCATATGGGAATGCAACCGGCAAGGCTTCATTTCTGGTTTCCCAAGAAGGATTAATGGGGATTAGATGGAGCAAGGTGAAAGACTCACTGGGAATACTGGCATATCAACTCGGGGGTTGAGAAAAGGAAATACATTATCGACTCAGGGGTCAAGAAACATTAAGATAAATTATCGTCAACTCAGGGGTTGAAAGAAAGGTAAATGTAATATCGACACGGGGGTCGAGGAAATAAAGACAATATCGACTCGGGGGTCGAGGAAATAAAGACAATATCGACTCGGGGGTCGAAGAAGATAACAAAATATCAACTCGGGGGTTGAAGGTAAAAGCAATATCGACTCGGGGGTCGAAGAAGATAAAGATAACAGTGACTCGGGGGTCAGTACAAGCAATAAGATGTCAACTCGGGGGTTGAAGATGTAATAATGATATCGACTCGGGGGTCGAGAAACTAAGGCAATATCGACTCGGGGGTCGAGAAAATAAAGACAAAATATCATCAACTCGGGGGTTGAAAGAAAGGTAAATATCGACTCGGGGGTCGAGGACGGAAGTAAAGGCAATATCGACTCGGGGGTCGAGAACAAAACAATATATATCAACGCGGGGGTTAAGGAAGGAAAATAGGTTATGGTATGCATATGGTGCACGTATATTGTATGTGATGCATATGCGAATGCAAGCAGGTTATTGGTGAAGGAAGGTGCCAGCAGGGTGGACTTTTAGTGGTTGCCAATGAAAGGTTGGACTTTAGGAGGTGCCAAGCAGGGTTGGACTTTTGGAGGTGCCAAGCAGGGTTGGACTTTTGGTAGTTGTCAAGCAAGGTTGGACTTTTGGAGGTGCCAAGCAGGGTTGGACTTTAGGTAGTTGCCAAGCAAGGTTGGGCTTTTGGAGGTGCCAAGCAGGGTTAGACTTTTGGTAGTTGGAAAGATTTGATTTCCCGACACTCGAAAATGGAAGATATTATGATCAGTAAGCCAATATTTCTCTTGGTACCCCAAGTCTGATCCTTTGCAGAAATTGCGTGCTTGGTTCATGAGAGAACCTCACTTCCAGCTGATATGCCCTGCTGGCTTGTAAATGGTTGTATGAGCGCAGCGACATAACCAATGCATGTTGATTGTGTGAGCGTATCGACTTATCCAATGCATTCTAATTATGCATCTGCTCTGCCCCAAGGCTTTTAATACTTGTTGAATTCAAGGGTCGCTTAGTGCATGACATGGCCAGCTTGACCAACTTGAATGTACAAAGGGAATCATGATCTGCCCTAGTGTCTGGATCAGTGCTCTGCCCCTGTGTCTGGATTTTGCAGTGGTCTGCCCTAGTCTTGGCTTTTGAAAGACTTGCCTCAGATTGACTAAGTATTGCTTTGAAGGACTTGCCCCAGATTTACTAAGTACTGCTTTGAAGGACTTGCCCCAGATTGACAAGGTTATGGATAGCCTCAATTCGAGTCAGTGCCAACGAATGCTCAAATTTCACTCTGTTGCGGTGAGAATTGGATACCATAGTTATTAATGAACTAGGATCACATTTCTTTAAATGTTCACCACCGTCTTTGATTTATCCAAAGGAAAGGTTCAAAAGCGAAAAAAACCTAAAGATCTAAGGTTCGGGGGTTGGTTACGCCTAGGGAAGGTATTAGCATCCTAAACGTCCGTAGTACTCTACGGGAACCTCTCGTTAGTATTATGTTATCTCTCATTCGCTTGCTAAGGGTGCTATGCTAAAGGTTGAACCCTAGGGGTTAGTATCTAAGTATACTCGATAAGGTATCGCACCTTACGCCTACGTATCCTCGGGTGTAGAATCAGAGTATGCGTAGTTCTGAAAAGAGGAACTTCTTGACGGGGTCAAGGTTCCAAGGGGAGGTAAAGTCTTGGGCAAGACCTTACATAGAGTGCGGCGACTCTAAAGTTGTAGGTTGGTATAAGAGGGGTAGGATTGTAAATGTTCGCGGCGGAGCATTTACTTGGAGTACGGCGACTCCGATCCTAAGGCTAAGATTCTAAGTGTCTACGGCGAGACGTGGAGTACGGCGACTCCGAATCCTATGGCCAAGGGTTCTAAGATGTTAGTCCTATGACGGTTTAGTCAATTTTAAGGAACCTTCCTTTGGAATGTCGAGGGACCCAACTAACTGATTAATTTGTGCGCACTAGCAAAGTGGGCTAGTTTAAGTGTATTGTGACCGATAAGGTTGAATGCGACGCCCGGAGGCACTCGACTTACATAGGTATAAAATTGGCTCGACGTTGGATCGAGGGTTTTTTTTGTGTTTTAAAAGGGTTTAGACAGTAACCATCAAGTGTAATAGTAAAGCAACAATATCAATCATAAAATGACATACAGCAAGCGATTCACTCACGCGCGAATCTAGCGAGTTGATTTAGTTAAGGTTAAAGAGAAAAGGATTAATTTAAGGTATTGATAAAAGTTATTTATTTTACTTGGAAATATACTTAAAGATTATATTCAATGAGAAAATTAAGTATTTCTTAATAAAATGGATTTTAATCATTAACAGAAGAGTTAATTATTATAGTCTCAGAAAGAGTTGGTTTTTAGATTTATTATGAAGAAGTTGATTTTAAGATTTACGACATAGAGTTGATGTTAAGGATTCTTAGTTACTGTTTCTTATAAAAAAGGGTTACCTGGCTTAACAAAAAGGGTTTTACTTACCTACTTAATTTTACAAAAAAAGATTTCATTAATTAAAAAAAAACAAGAATTTAAAAAGGGATTATTTTAGTTTTAGTAAAAAAAAGGAAGTTTAGTTATATTTTCTTTTTAAAAAAAAACAATTCTAATTGTTAAAAAAAAAGATTTGACCACAAAAGGGGTAAAAGAAACGGATGGTAGCTATACGATCTCAGTCCTCTCTCTCTCACTCATTCTCACGCTTCTCAACAATTAGGGTTTTTGGACCTTAACCGCCGCCGCTCGCTTTTGTTTTCTCTCTCGATCTCTCGGTTTCTCTCTCTCTCTCTCTCACGCGACCTGTAAAAGAACACAAGCAACAAGAACCCCACCCCAGTCGGTCCCTATCCCCTGATTTCATTATGTTATTGTTGATTACATGTTACAAGATGCTGAAATTTAAAGCGATACGAAAAAAATAAAAGGGAAAAGAGCCCGGCGACGGTGATGGCGACGTTGTGAACCGTTAGGGAAGACGTCCTTTATCTCTTTACCTCTTTGCGTGATTTTGAAATGTGCTTTATGTTTCGTTGTTGTCGTGATCTTGGAGACGATGATGAGCCACCGCGCTTCTGAGTCTGTACTTGGTGGGTTTGGAAATAACTTTGTGATTTTTGGCCGTTTAGGGTTTCGACGTGTAATCTCCGGTTTCTGTTTCGTATCATTCCTCTAGGGTTCTCCTCCCTTTTTCTGACGGAATGTGACCCTTTTATAGTAATGGCCAATGATGGATGATTCATTTGGAAATACTTTGAATGCTATTTGGGAACTGCTTGATGAATGCTTGATTTGTTGTCTGATTGATGACTTCAATGTGCGTTAATGGTTGCTGATTCTTGTCTGTTGCATTGTTTTGAATGCTGAGAGAATATCCTTTCCGGTTTAAGGCTAAAGGTCCTGTAATCATTGTGATATTCCTAATTTCCTTTTGAAAATGATGATAACCTGTCTGATTCTGATCTTTGCGCATCTTCTTCTTAATTCCTCTTCTTTCCTTTTTTGGGTATGCCAATGATGACATAAATCCGGCAAATTCCCCTATTGCCCTGTCTGAGGCTTTAATGTTATTTTAAACAAAGATATTTTCCTTTTGATTTGTATTGACGGCTATTTGATATCTTTAGGGAAGGCTTTCAAATTTCTAGTTGTGAGTTGGGAAGTTTCCTCTTATGACCTGACATGCTTGGCTGGTTTTGGTAAGATTTTGAATTTGGTTTGAAATATGTCGGAACATCTTTAAACTTTTCTCTGAATATTGTCCTGATTGTGTCTCTTAGAGAGATTAATGCTTGGTTGTGATGAATTCCTTTCCTTTTCTCAGATATACTTACGTGTCTTTTGGAAATTTGGTCTGATTTTGAAACCTCTCAAACTAGTTGGATTTGTATTTTTATACGCTAACCTTTGTTGTTTCCTCGTGAACTACAGCAGATAGAACAAAAACTTAGGTAACCACACCATTTCAAACCTTTGCGTGATAGGAGTGTTTTATATCCTTGAAGTTTTCTGACAACTCTACATCGGTAAGAATGTCTTTGAACATCTTTGAGTTTTTTACGTGATATGTTTTTTCATGGAAGTCAAAATAACTGGTGGTCTTTTGAACAAGTTTCAGCAACATGTGGAAAGCCACTTGAAGATTTGATTTCTTCAAGCTGATAAAGCCATCTCCCTTGAATGCAGCGACCTGTAGCGAGAAATTGAGCCAAACGATTTATATTACCTAAAGCAAAGCTGCGAAGAAAACTGAACTAAATGCATCCAATGCCGACTTTTCATTCAGGTAGTCTTGCCATCAAAGACTCCTGCTATGGACTCCTGCTACGAGGAGTATTGGTGAACCAGACATCACAGGTATGACACTTGATAGCATTTCCAAGATAATGTAGAGAATCAAAGTTGAAAATATAGTCCATTCCCTTTTTAATAACCAAGGCAAGTGAATCTGATGCGTCATTAATTTCAGGGGGAAGGATTTTATATGGAATCGACACATTAGCAAGGAGACAAATGTGAATGTGTTAGCTGATTTCCTTGTACCGAGGAGTTGAGATTGTCATCCTAAGCTCTTTGGCTAACCCAGCATGTCTTGAGCAGCAGATGGTAGCTTTGGGTTATCTTATAGTGAGACTCTAATGACTTTATTTCCTTGATTACGTTAACCATACCTGATAGCAACACCTCCTAATTCTTGCCATGGTTGATGACTTTAGCAGGATAAGCGCTGGTTGGAGTGGCTGGAGGAAATCTGCGTGATCATTGCGACGCGGTGACAAGCTCTCTGTGTTGGCTGGATCTTAGACAGGTATGAACTCTGGTTTGCAAAGTTGTCCCTAAATCACTTGGCCATATTGGTTCATGAGTACTAGGTTTTTGACCTTGGGATATCGTGGGTGTAGCATCATAACTTTTCTTCATCATCTGTTTTAGGATGAGCATGAGGACTGGTTGATTTTGAAAGAAAATGTATTGAAATGTTCAGTTTATACTGCATTATGGTAGCCCTGTTGCGAAATAACAGGAAATATGTGGAATTGCTTTTACTCTCTTGGGTGTCTATAGCCACAGTTCTTGTTTAGGAATTAGGTGGATGATTTTTTTAGACTAATAGGCTATATTGATTCTTATTGTAACAGGTCTTAAAAGAAAACTATTAGCTGACCATGAATTTGAAATAGAGAAAGCTTTGTCCTGTTCTCGTTCGCGAGGTGTTTTGCAAGGGTGACGCTACCCACACGGCCAAATCCAGCTTGCATATGGTTGGGATGTGTTTCAGGAATTTAGAACCAAGTTTCAAATATGAGTAGGCTTCGAGCTTGGTTAATGTAATGACATTTGGGTATGATGAAGCCATTTGTACGTTAACTTTAAGCAATGGCCCTAGTACCTTCCATATCCATTAGTAACTTGGTTTGTATCATAGCTTGTAACTTTGAAACACGTATGACAATATTCTTGTAAAGAAAAAACTTGAGTTTTGGTGTTGAACCTTGGCTTCTTATAGAGTTGAGATTACCTTAGAAAAGAATGTAACTTGTCTTTATGATGAAATTGAACCTGGTTTGGTAATTCATAAATAGGATTGAGTCCAGGATGTGGACCTTGTATGAGTACTTTGCGTAAATTGAGAAATAACCCGCATCTTTAAATGCTTAAATCTCTAGTTGGCCAAGTACAACAAGCACTTTGAATCAATCTCTTGATTGTAATCAAATATCCATCGCTGCCATTGCTTTGATTAGACAAACACATTTTCATTGAATGATGTAATTTGACATAGCAAATACGGTGATAAACTTGTGCTCACACGGATTTCCTCCTCTCTCTGTATTATGTTTTGTCTTATTCCATGTTTTGAATTAAGACCAAAAATAATCAGATGGAGTTTAGCGCCAAAAGGCTACCTCTACTCTTGATCCTTATTTATAACACATGTTAACGAACGCCAGTGACAAACCAAGGTTTAAAGTAAAATGCCAATAATGAAAGCGGGGAAAAATGAGCTGAACATAATGACTAACGTAACCAAATCTTGACATTGGCTTGGAGATGGGTGAGTTGGAATTTAAGATGAATGAGCATGGGTTTAGGAAGCGGATTAGATATTCGGATGCAAAGTGGTTAGATAGTGGTTAGAGACCAAAAGGATGGAGGCGCAATCTCACAGGAATCCACACACACTTCCACAAACACACACACAGCGCAACCTTTAAGATCTTAAATCTTCTACTGCAGTACCTGTGTTCAAACAGACAAAAAACTAGGTAAAGTGGTTAGCTATGCACGAATGATTGCCCTAGGATGTTATGCTGACGAATCAATGAATCTAAGGGAAAAATTTGGGGTACAACAGTTGCCCCTATTTAAATATGTTCACCGGATGACAAGGCGATGAAGATCGTCGTTAGGTCATGGTGAAAGATATTTAAATACAGATAACCGAAAATTTTGCCCTTAGATGCAATGATCATGCAATGCTATGGACAAAACCTAGACTTAATGCTGACATGCCATGGACTCTAGCATGATGAAAACGATGGAATGATGAAAATGCAAGATGCAGACGAAAACAAAAGCAAACACAGGGCGGAAGACGAACAATGAGCAACAAACTCGCTGGGGACGACCAGACGCGCTGGGGAAAAGAAAATAACAACTGGGGAAACCAGGGCGACGTCCCAACAGATTCAAGCGTGACCAGTTGATATATAAGCAAGCAAGAAGGCAAAGCAGGATCCACGCGGCGGTAGGATAATGCAAACAAAATGATGGAGTTTTCAATAAGAAATAACATCCAACGCCTGGAAATTCCTTAAAATGAAGAGATCAAACGGGATCTTCAGGAACCATCAGGAAAAAGTACAGGGTTATTAAAACTCTCCTGTATGCCAAGTAAATGGACTTCGTGCAGAAAATGTTCTGATAAGAGATTGCAAGCAAAAAAGATAAATGTTCTCCAGAGAGATTGTAAGCAGCTGAGGTAAATGATAAAGGGTCGCCGGAGAGACTGCAGATGAATAAACGATAAAAGGGGTCTCCGGAAAGATTGTAGATAGTAAGATAAAAGACAAAAGGGTCTCCGGAAAGACCACAGAACTGAAATAAAAGCGGATGGTCTCCGGAAAGACCGCAGAACTGAAATAAAAGCGGATGGTCTCCGGAAACACCGCAGAACTGAAATAAAAGCGGATGGTCTCCGGAAAGACCGCGGATGACTGAAATAAAAGCGGATGGTCTCCGGAAAGACCGCGGATGACTGAAATAAAAGTAGATGGTCTCCGGAAAGACCGCAGAGACGAGTACATAAATAAAAGATAAGTGACCTCCGGAGAGGCTGTAGATAAATTTTGATAAATAAGTGGTGGACCCCGGAGAGGCTGTAAAATGAATGATTGGACTCCGGAGAGAAAGCAGATAACTTAAAATGAAGGTAGACTCCAGAGAGGCTACAGATAAGATAAATGAATAGTTGTAAACAGACCTCTTGCAAGTCATAAGTGTAACAGAAGTGCACGCTCAAACCAGGATCGGCGACCTAGAAGTCGACAGTAAAATGCCGAAAACCAAAGTTTAATCTAGGATCAAGCTAGAAGGAAACGGTCAAACAAGACCCGCCAATGAGAAAAGAACTCGAATGGCGACTTATCTTATCCAAGCATGGAAAGAGATAACTGAAGTAACCATCATCCACGAGGGTTGAACTCTGTGGGGAACTTAGAAAAGATTAGCATTTCCTGCCTAAGGCTAACGACCTACTTGGAGAGAACAGACAACCCCAAAACTTGGTGTAAACGCAAACAAAGATCAAGATAAAGCGACAAGAAGCAAACAAAAGAAAACACGCACGGAGGCGAATGCAGGAGATGCCATGCGATGCTTATGCTCATGCTGACAAGAAAAGAAAACCAGAGGAAAAGAAAACAAAGAGGAAGCCCGTCCATCCTCTGCACGAGAGATACGTCTGCCAGGCTCTATAGAAATCCAAAGATGGAACCCAACAGTTCAACTCCAACATTCGACCTTCTCTGGGGAAATAACGATCCATTTGGAGATATAGTATCATGACTTCACTTAGAGGATAGCCAAGATGAATCTGATTATTCGGATGAGAGAGATCCACTGGGCACGGATCAAACCTGCCTTCATATCAACTTTGAATGGGGATAAAATAAATATCCACAGCTTTATTGACGAAGATTGATGACCGAGGAAGTTCACTGGGGATCCTTAGGTCAACCATATGCTGCATTCTTGTACTGACCCTGTCATAATTGTTTGAAAGAAAGATTCACTGGGGAATCGTCACGAATTCCTAGAGTGAAAACTTGCTGGGAGTTATCCTGCCATTGGAATATCTTCGGGAAATTAGGTGAAGAGATGCTGCGAATTTAATGTAGCTTTGTCTTGTATAGTAGTCACTATTTTCAAACATCAATTGTTGGAAAAGTCTTCAATTCTCGAATGCCCCAGACTGCATGGTCTACGAAAATAAATCATCTCAAAAGGATTTTACAGGAGACTTGGCATCCCAACTGTTCCAATGTCTTTTAACTCTTGAGAGATTGGTAGAATCTCGACGTAACTGGCTCAGATTGCCGGTATTTCGTGTACTGAGTCTTCGGTAGTGACTTCTTAGGGTTATTCTATTTGCAACAACTGAGGGATAACTTGCCCCAGTTCATCATGATCTTCGGACAGCATGCCCCGGACTGATATTTTGAAATGACTACCTTCAGCAGAAATCCATATCTCAGAGGTTGAACTTCTCATAGCCGTTTGCGAACTTCTATGACATCAAGCAGTATTTACATGCAGAAAATGTAAATTCCGAAATTGCTAATACAACATCATGTTTGTTTTGAAGTTTATTAAAAAAGGCATATCGCAAACTTGTGACCGAATCACTGGTTAGGATATGACGTAATTCCTTTTTCTATAATGCCAATACGAATTTTTGAGTGTAACTCATAGGAGTCAGGAAACATTATCTCATCGAGTATACTTTTTGAAATAAACCTTACTTCAATGAGGTCTTTTGAGGGTTTTATAGTGGTTTTAGATCATGGTTGAAGAACAAAGGATATGTGGCTCAAATTTTATTTGGTACCCACCCCCTTCTTCGGTATACTTACTCCTCTCTTTTTAAAATTACCCTGCCCCTGGTACAACATGAGTGTTCTTTGAAATTTTTTTTTAGAGAAGAAAACTACTACTCCAAGGCTCAAAGGGGTTAACGAGGGTTTATCTCCGGTGTTTGGGATTTTGAAACAATGCCTTATATCCTTAGCAGGGTTTTCGTTCAAAAGCATACACGAGAGATGTTATGTTTTATTTCGTCATTCTCCATTCAGTATTGGCATTATAAAACAGTAAACAGTTTTTTTTTTTTTTTTTTTTTTAAAAAAAAAAATGAGCGAAGCGAATGGATTTCTTCAAAACAAACATTCAATTGCATTAACGTTCAGAATAACAAGTCCTTACATGAAAACATGCTTTAATACTCAAAGAAAGAAAACAAATGCAAGTAAAAAACAACTTGAATGATCTTGGAAAAGCCTTCTCTTGTTATCCGTGTCCAATCAGCACAAAGGAATTCCGTTGACAACTGGACTTCCTCCCTTGAAGATCAGCACTTCTTTGTCAATCATCTCTTGAACTTTCTCCTGGAAGGCCCTGCACTCTTCTGTCGAATGCCTCACTGTTCCGTCATGAAAATCACATATGACATTTAACCTGTCCCTAGGAGGGAGGGATTTTGTGGGCTTAGTTTTTATAGGTGCCATTACCGAGTTTTGGGCGAAATAATTCCACAATCGACTGTATGTCATTGGGATAGGGTCAAACTCTTTCGGAGCATGGCTCTGATGTGTTGCCTGACGAGCCCGCAGTCGATAATTCAGCGCTGCCTGAGTGGCGGGAATAGAATCATCATGAATTTTCTTGCTACTTTCCAGTATGGTAGCATCATATCCCCAAGGTACATGAGATGATTTCCTCCTATCAGGGGTAATATCCATTAGTTCTGGTGAGCTGGGTAAAGGTTCAATCACAACAATCTCATCCTTCTTCAACCCATTACTTACCCGTAGAATACCGTCGTTAATCATCTTCTGAACATCATTCTGAACTAATCTACATCCTCTGACGCTGACATCACAATCTTTACAGTCTTTATGGCAAACCTTTACAAGACCGGCTTCAAATAACTTTGAATGAAAGACCCGAAGATGGGTTTTGATCTCTGACACATCAAGGATTAAACTCTCTTCATGTACTTCATCAATAGCGTTAACATTCCCGTGAGTAGGCAGAGGATTATTCTTAATATTTGGTTGAGAATCACCAAAGGACAGAATCTTCTTTTCTATTAACTCTCTTACAACATTCTTAAGAGCATAACAGCTTTCCAGATCATGGCCAGGTGCCCCTTCGTGAAACAGGCAATGAGCATTGGGATTATAATTAGGTGGAAGTGGGTTGGGAGGTGGACCCAAAGCTCTGGTATTTATCAAACCTTGTTGCACCATTAAAGGGTACAACTCTGTATAACTCATGGGAATGGGAGGAACTGGAGGTCTATATGGTCTTCTGTTAGGAGCATGTGGACGAGGTACTGGAGCCCTCTGTTGTTGATGATTAGGAGCGTTGGTCGCTCGTTGATAATTTGGCTGATTTTGAGCTGGATGATAGACAGGAGCCGGTTGATATGCAGGAGGTGGTTGATTAACAATCGGTTGGTAAACAGGCACTGGTTGAACAGGCTGGTGGGTAGGAGCTTGTTGATTAAAGGCAGGTGTGACAACGGCCACATATGGTTGTTGAGCGAACTGAACAGGGTAGCTTTGTTGTTGATTAAAATTTGGTTGGCGATTCCAGAGTTGACTTCTCCTTCTGCCGGTCATTACAGCATTATTCTCCCCTTCTTTCTTTTTGTGAGGGCTACTGAAAGATTTCTTACCGTTGTCCTTATTGGTACTTGGACTACTAGCAGGGCTTGACATCTTTCCACTCTTCAAACCCGCTTCTATTCTTACACCCACAGCAACGATATCAGAGAAATTGGCCGTTACACTTCCAACCATCCTTTCAAAGAATTCTGGGCGAACTGTATCAACAAACCACTCGGCTAACTCTTTCTCAGACAAAGGGGGTTCTACTTGTGAAGCAATCTCCCTCCACCTCTGGGCATATTCCTTAAATGATTCAGTGCTCTTCTGTGACATACTTAGGAGTTGCCTTCGATCAGGAGCCAAATCTATATTATACTTGTAATGCTTGACAAAAGCGTCTGACACATCCTGAAAGCACTTCACACGAGACTGATCTAAACTCAGATACCACTTTGATGAAACACCCTTCAGACTATCCTGAAAACAATGGATCATTAGCTTATCATTTTTGACGTGAGCAGCCATCTTCCGATAATACATGATTAAATGGCTTTTTGGGCACGTGGTTCCATCATACAGGTCAAACTTCGGAGTCTTGAATTTCGGAGGAATGACCAGACCAGATACCAGACATGCTTCTCTAGCAACAGTGCCAAATACTTGATCACCTTCTATTGCCCTTAATCTCTTGTCAAGAGTATCCATATTCTCCCTGAGTTTCTCATGGTTCTCGTCCCCATCTTCAGACATGTCGGGGACATCATAAACTTGCTGATTCTCATTGAAATAAGGTTGCACACGAGTGTGCACAGCAGCTGGAGCAAATGTAGGAATCACTTGAGGAGCTTCAGTGATTAGAGGAACGGCTTGGTGCACTTGCTGAACAACAGGACCTGCGGTAGGTGGAGGTACGAATCCGAATGGCAAGCCATACGGGGGTACGTTTGCAGTAGTGACAACAGGAGGTTGAGTATCTACAATAGTGTTGGTAATCTCAGAAACAACCGTGGTTTGGGTATCCATCTTTGCGCGTATAACATTCAGCACTTCCATAATCTGTCCTACGTTCCCGCGTAGGTCCTCCAACTCGTTACTGACGCGATCAAGTTCCTGATTGTGTTCCATCCTCCTTCTTCGAGCTTGAGCTCTAGTGTTGTATCGGTGCAGAGGATTCAGGGTGACAAAACTGAAGATAGAAAAAACAGAAAATAAGGAAAAGGAAGGAAAAATGCACATGCACATGATATGAAATGCAAATGCGATGCAACTATCAAGGAACTAAAAGGTTGTATTGCGTTCATTGTAGATTTTCAAAATAACATTTTATTAAAATTTTAAGAGCTGGTACACCTCCAGAGTTTTATTACATAAGCAACATAACACAAAAGGAACTAGGAGTCTAATCCACTGGATGATGCCCCTTGTCTTCTGCAAAGTTCTTCCATCAGCCTGTCGATCTGGTCCTGCATCCTTGCTTTGTCCAGGGTAAGCTTCTCTATTTCAGCCTTCAGCTTCAAAACTTCATCCGATTGGACCACAGGAGGCTTGGGACGGGGATAAGGCATACTCAAGGTCAGAGCCCTTTCACGCGCCCATGCTAGACATTCTTCAGTAACTGAGCAATCTGGATTTGTTGTTACCGTCATCCCTTGTCGATTGATGCGACGCCAAGCAAACACAATTCCAGTTTTCAAATTCAGGTTTTCTCCTTTATGGAGAAAAAGTCTTGTCAGATTCTCCGGATCAGGTACTTCTTCCATTGGGTGCCCCAGTTGACGACGGGCGAGCACAGGATTATAGTTGATACATCCCTTTGTACCAAGAAGAGGTACGTTGGGAAAATCTCCACAGCTATGAATCATGGGGATTCCTCCATACATCGGGTCATGCCAAACGATATCCAAGTGAGTAAGAGCCATGAGCTTCACAGGCCATTCTGAACCATCTTTCACGTCCCAAAAATTAGTAGACCTCGGTAGGTGCGAAATAAACCACCTATAAAGGATAGCGGTGCAACAAGTAATCTGACCTTCTCCCTTCAGGGTCTTCGAGTGAATAGCGTGGTAGGCATCGGCTAACAACGTCGGAACTGGATTTTTTAGCATAAAAATCTTTATGGCATGGACGTCGACAAAGTCTTCAACATTCGGAAACAAGAACAAACCGTAGGCCAGCAACGCGAAAGTGTGCTCGAACGCTCCAGTGTTCCCTACACTAGCAAAATGACGAGCCTTCTCGAACAAGAATTGGGCCGATAAGCCATCAATTCCTCCTCTGAACGTCATATGAGTTTGGATCTCTAACAACTTTATGCGGGTTGCTCTTGCGATGTCTTCCTGGCTGGGTCTTCCCTCTCCACCAGAGAACGGAGGTGAGTCTTTGACGGGGATCCCCAACAGAGCGGAGTATTCTTCCAACGTAGGCATCAGCTGGAAATCTTGGAAGATAAAGCAATGGTAAATCAAGCTGTAAAGTTGAACCAACGTTTCCAATAAACCAGCGGCTACTCGAGTCTGCAACAACGGGAGGATATTTCCATACTTCTCAGCGAACGCCTCGGGATCCTTGATCTGATCTCCTAGTTCCCTCAGTTGTTCAACATCCGAAACTTCAAAGGTGTACGGCACAACTCCCTTCTTTCCGTAATCCATCGTACAATGCCTGCAATACAAGATTTAAAGTTCCTTGATAGAGAGAGAAATGCAGATGCGAATGCTATGCAACAAGATTCATGAAAATAAGCTATTTATAACCATCATGGAATATCAAAAGGGCTCGTTTTTTAAGAATTATAAATCGGTCGGTTACAATCATTAATACCGAAATATTAAATGATTGACTTATTACAAAATTAATTACAAAACGCGTCTGTACGCCTTACAACAGCCATAACGTAATAGCTAGATAAAAGCTAATAATGATAGATCTAAGGAGACTCTTCCAACGGTCTTCTTGAATTGCTTAACTTCCTTCTTCCGACTGAACTTCTTCTAGAATAGTGTTGACCGATGACTTAGAATGGCATAAGACGTATTGAGCTTTCCATTTCTTGCAATAAGTAATTTTTTTTTAATAAATCCTCCTTTTAGTTTGCTTGAATGCTAACCGAAGTTGAGAAATGGATAATTGTCTTGAATTAGTAACTCCATTAGCTAAGAATAGTCTTCAAGTTTAGGTACCAATTGATAATCAGGAATAATGATAGGCCATGGTAGAATGGAGATGATAGCTTCCCATATCTTGATTTGAACCTTTCTTCACTTGCCAGCAGAGTCTCCAGTCTCCTTAGATCGTCCAGGTTATGACTTTTGTAAAGGTACTTCAACGTTTTTTTTTTTTTAAAAAAAAATTTTTTAGAGTTCATGATATCCTTATGATGTTTATAAGCGAGACTAAGTTCCATGAATCTTTATGATATGATGCTTATGAATGCGGGGATGCAAACACACAAAGCACAAAGCACAGATAAGCAGACAAGATCAAACAAGCAAAAGTCCTAGGTTTGAGAGGTCACAACATGGAGTCAAGGTCTACCCTCCCATAAGGTATGCACTATAGTTTCAAAATGTACCTGCCGAACGGGTTCTAAAAGTTCCCAGAGTCTACAATCCATTTTTCGGATATTATCGATTTTCCAGATCACTTGGTAGTCAATAATATTCTCAAGAGAATCTCGTCCGAGCGTAGTATCGCGTAGCGACTATTGCAGAAATAGACTCCCGCGTAGTCCCCGCACTACATCCTAATAGGCCAAGTTGGGTTAAAGGTAACTACGGTCCCCAGTCTCGATGGCCTTTAGTTCGAAATAATAGCGTCTTCACGAATTGACTCGTTGGACAAAATTAAATTCGAGAGGGCCTAGACTGAGTGGTGAAGTCTCAATTCAACTTCTTCAGGAATCGACTCCATCAAAGTATCCTTGAATTCTCACCGTTCCTATCATAATTGTCACTCTAGTCCGGGTGTAGGACTTTGTCTCACCACATAAGCAACCCAGCATAACAGATAATAAGCAAATATAATAAAGAAAGATAACATAAGAAAAACAAGATAGGAGAAACCCTCGACAGTCCCCAGTGAAGTCGCCATTTCTGTTGCGGTGAGAATTGGATACCATAGTTATTAATGAACTAGGATCACATTTCTTTAAATGTTCACCACCGTCTTTGATTTATCCAAAGGAAAGGTTCAAAAGCGAAAAAAACCTAAAGATCTAAGGTTCGGGGGTTGGTTACGCCTAGGGAAGGTATTAGCATCCTAAACGTCCGTAGTACTCTACGGGAACCTCTCGTTAGTATTATGTTATCTCTCATTCGCTTGCTAAGGGTGCTATGCTAAAGGTTGAACCCTAGGGGTTAGTATCTAAGTATACTCGATAAGGTATCGCACCTTACGCCTACGTATCCTCGGGTGTAGAATCAGAGTATGCGTAGTTCTGAAAAGAGGAACTTCTTGACGGGGTCAAGGTTCCAAGGGGAGGTAAAGTCTTGGGCAAGACCTTACATAGAGTGCGGCGACTCTAAAGTTGTAGGTTGGTATAAGAGGGGTAGGATTGTAAATGTTCGCGGCGGAGCATTTACTTGGAGTACGGCGACTCCGATCCTAAGGCTAAGATTCTAAGTGTCTACGGCGAGACGTGGAGTACGGCGACTCCGAATCCTATGGCCAAGGGTTCTAAGATGTTAGTCCTATGACGGTTTAGTCAATTTTAAGGAACCTTCCTTTGGAATGTCGAGGGACCCAACTAACTGATTAATTTGTGCGCACTAGCAAAGTGGGCTAGTTTAAGTGTATTGTGACCGATAAGGTTGAATGCGACGCCCGGAGGCACTCGACTTACATAGGTATAAAATTGGCTCGACGTTGGATCGAGGGTTTTTTTTGTGTTTTAAAAGGGTTTAGACAGTAACCATCAAGTGTAATAGTAAAGCAACAATATCAATCATAAAATGACATACAGCAAGCGATTCACTCACGCGCGAATCTAGCGAGTTGATTTAGTTAAGGTTAAAGAGAAAAGGATTAATTTAAGGTATTGATAAAAGTTATTTATTTTACTTGGAAATATACTTAAAGATTATATTCAATGAGAAAATTAAGTATTTCTTAATAAAATGGATTTTAATCATTAACAGAAGAGTTAATTATTATAGTCTCAGAAAGAGTTGGTTTTTAGATTTATTATGAAGAAGTTGATTTTAAGATTTACGACATAGAGTTGATGTTAAGGATTCTTAGTTACTGTTTCTTATAAAAAAGGGTTACCTGGCTTAACAAAAAGGGTTTTACTTACCTACTTAATTTTACAAAAAAAGATTTCATTAATTAAAAAAAAACAAGAATTTAAAAAGGGATTATTTTAGTTTTAGTAAAAAAAAGGAAGTTTAGTTATATTTTCTTTTTAAAAAAAAACAATTCTAATTGTTAAAAAAAAAGATTTGACCACAAAAGGGGTAAAAGAAACGGATGGTAGCTATACGATCTCAGTCCTCTCTCTCTCACTCATTCTCACGCTTCTCAACAATTAGGGTTTTTGGACCTTAACCGCCGCCGCTCGCTTTTGTTTTCTCTCTCGATCTCTCGGTTTCTCTCTCTCTCTCTCTCACGCGACCTGTAAAAGAACACAAGCAACAAGAACCCCACCCCAGTCGGTCCCTATCCCCTGATTTCATTATGTTATTGTTGATTACATGTTACAAGATGCTGAAATTTAAAGCGATACGAAAAAAATAAAAGGGAAAAGAGCCCGGCGACGGTGATGGCGACGTTGTGAACCGTTAGGGAAGACGTCCTTTATCTCTTTACCTCTTTGCGTGATTTTGAAATGTGCTTTATGTTTCGTTGTTGTCGTGATCTTGGAGACGATGATGAGCCACCGCGCTTCTGAGTCTGTACTTGGTGGGTTTGGAAATAACTTTGTGATTTTTGGCCGTTTAGGGTTTCGACGTGTAATCTCCGGTTTCTGTTTCGTATCATTCCTCTAGGGTTCTCCTCCCTTTTTCTGACGGAATGTGACCCTTTTATAGTAATGGCCAATGATGGATGATTCATTTGGAAATACTTTGAATGCTATTTGGGAACTGCTTGATGAATGCTTGATTTGTTGTCTGATTGATGACTTCAATGTGCGTTAATGGTTGCTGATTCTTGTCTGTTGCATTGTTTTGAATGCTGAGAGAATATCCTTTCCGGTTTAAGGCTAAAGGTCCTGTAATCATTGTGATATTCCTAATTTCCTTTTGAAAATGATGATAACCTGTCTGATTCTGATCTTTGCGCATCTTCTTCTTAATTCCTCTTCTTTCCTTTTTTGGGTATGCCAATGATGACATAAATCCGGCAAATTCCCCTATTGCCCTGTCTGAGGCTTTAATGTTATTTTAAACAAAGATATTTTCCTTTTGATTTGTATTGACGGCTATTTGATATCTTTAGGGAAGGCTTTCAAATTTCTAGTTGTGAGTTGGGAAGTTTCCTCTTATGACCTGACATGCTTGGCTGGTTTTGGTAAGATTTTGAATTTGGTTTGAAATATGTCGGAACATCTTTAAACTTTTCTCTGAATATTGTCCTGATTGTGTCTCTTAGAGAGATTAATGCTTGGTTGTGATGAATTCCTTTCCTTTTCTCAGATATACTTACGTGTCTTTTGGAAATTTGGTCTGATTTTGAAACCTCTCAAACTAGTTGGATTTGTATTTTTATACGCTAACCTTTGTTGTTTCCTCGTGAACTACAGCAGATAGAACAAAAACTTAGGTAACCACACCATTTCAAACCTTTGCGTGATAGGAGTGTTTTATATCCTTGAAGTTTTCTGACAACTCTACATCGGTAAGAATGTCTTTGAACATCTTTGAGTTTTTTACGTGATATGTTTTTTCATGGAAGTCAAAATAACTGGTGGTCTTTTGAACAAGTTTCAGCAACATGTGGAAAGCCACTTGAAGATTTGATTTCTTCAAGCTGATAAAGCCATCTCCCTTGAATGCAGCGACCTGTAGCGAGAAATTGAGCCAAACGATTTATATTACCTAAAGCAAAGCTGCGAAGAAAACTGAACTAAATGCATCCAATGCCGACTTTTCATTCAGGTAGTCTTGCCATCAAAGACTCCTGCTATGGACTCCTGCTACGAGGAGTATTGGTGAACCAGACATCACAGGTATGACACTTGATAGCATTTCCAAGATAATGTAGAGAATCAAAGTTGAAAATATAGTCCATTCCCTTTTTAATAACCAAGGCAAGTGAATCTGATGCGTCATTAATTTCAGGGGGAAGGATTTTATATGGAATCGACACATTAGCAAGGAGACAAATGTGAATGTGTTAGCTGATTTCCTTGTACCGAGGAGTTGAGATTGTCATCCTAAGCTCTTTGGCTAACCCAGCATGTCTTGAGCAGCAGATGGTAGCTTTGGGTTATCTTATAGTGAGACTCTAATGACTTTATTTCCTTGATTACGTTAACCATACCTGATAGCAACACCTCCTAATTCTTGCCATGGTTGATGACTTTAGCAGGATAAGCGCTGGTTGGAGTGGCTGGAGGAAATCTGCGTGATCATTGCGACGCGGTGACAAGCTCTCTGTGTTGGCTGGATCTTAGACAGGTATGAACTCTGGTTTGCAAAGTTGTCCCTAAATCACTTGGCCATATTGGTTCATGAGTACTAGGTTTTTGACCTTGGGATATCGTGGGTGTAGCATCATAACTTTTCTTCATCGTCTGTTTTAGGATGAGCATGAGGACTGGTTGATTTTGAAAGAAAATGTATTGAAATGTTCAGTTTATACTGCATTATGGTAGCCCTGTTGCGAAATAACAGGAAATATGTGGAATTGCTTTTACTCTCTTGGGTGTCTATAGCCACAGTTCTTGTTTAGGAATTAGGTGGATGATTTTTTTAGACTAATAGGCTATATTGATTCTTATTGTAACAGGTCTTAAAAGAAAACTACTAGCTGACCATGAATTTGAAATAGAGAAAGCTTTGTCCTGTTCTCGTTCGCGAGGTGTTTTGCAAGGGTGACGCTACCCACACGGCCAAATCCAGCTTGCATATGGTTGGGATGTGTTTCAGGAATTTAGAACCAAGTTTCAAATATGAGTAGGCTTCGAGCTTGGTTAATGTAATGACATTTGGGTATGATGAAGCCATTTGTACGTTAACTTTAAGCAATGGCCCTAGTACCTTCCATATCCATTAGTAACTTGGTTTGTATCATAGCTTGTAACTTTGAAACACGTATGACAATATTCTTGTAAAGAAAAAACTTGAGTTTTGGTGTTGAACCTTGGCTTCTTATAGAGTTGAGATTACCTTAGAAAAGAATGTAACTTGTCTTTATGATGAAATTGAACCTGGTTTGGTAATTCATAAATAGGATTGAGTCCAGGATGTGGACCTTGTATGAGTACTTTGCGTAAATTGAGAAATAACCCGCATCTTTAAATGCTTAAATCTCTAGTTGGCCAAGTACAACAAGCACTTTGAATCAATCTCTTGATTGTAATCAAATATCCATCGCTGCCATTGCTTTGATTAGACAAACACATTTTCATTGAATGATGTAATTTGACATAGCAAATACGGTGATAAACTTGTGCTCACACGGATTTCCTCCTCTCTCTGTATTATGTTTTGTCTTATTCCATGTTTTGAATTAAGACCAAAAATAATCAGATGGAGTTTAGCGCCAAAAGGCTACCTCTACTCTTGATCCTTATTTATAACACATGTTAACGAACGCCAGTGACAAACCAAGGTTTAAAGTAAAATGCCAATAATGAAAGCGGGGAAAAATGAGCTGAACATAATGACTAACGTAACCAAATCTTGACATTGGCTTGGAGATGGGTGAGTTGGAATTTAAGATGAATGAGCATGGGTTTAGGAAGCGGATTAGATATTCGGATGCAAAGTGGTTAGATAGTGGTTAGAGACCAAAAGGATGGAGGCGCAATCTCACAGGAATCCACACACACTTCCACAAACACACACACAGCGCAACCTTTAAGATCTTAAATCTTCTACTGCAGTACCTGTGTTCAAACAGACAAAAAACTAGGTAAAGTGGTTAGCTATGCACGAATGATTGCCCTAGGATGTTATGCTGACGAATCAATGAATCTAAGGGAAAAATTTGGGGTACAACAGTTGCCCCTATTTAAATATGTTCACCGGATGACAAGGCGATGAAGATCGTCGTTAGGTCATGGTGAAAGATATTTAAATACAGATAACCGAAAATTTTGCCCTTAGATGCAATGATCATGCAATGCTATGGACAAAACCTAGACTTAATGCTGACATGCCATGGACTCTAGCATGATGAAAACGATGGAATGATGAAAATGCAAGATGCAGACGAAAACAAAAGCAAACACAGGGCGGAAGACGAACAATGAGCAACAAACTCGCTGGGGACGACCAGACGCGCTGGGGAAAAGAAAATAACAACTGGGGAAACCAGGGCGACGTCCCAACAGATTCAAGCGTGACCAGTTGATATATAAGCAAGCAAGAAGGCAAAGCAGGATCCACGCGGCGGTAGGATAATGCAAACAAAATGATGGAGTTTTCAATAAGAAATAACATCCAACGCCTGGAAATTCCTTAAAATGAAGAGATCAAACGGGATCTTCAGGAACCATCAGGAAAAAGTACAGGGTTATTAAAACTCTCCTGTATGCCAAGTAAATGGACTTCGTGCAGAAAATGTTCTGATAAGAGATTGCAAGCAAAAAAGATAAATGTTCTCCAGAGAGATTGTAAGCAGCTGAGGTAAATGATAAAGGGTCGCCGGAGAGACTGCAGATGAATAAACGATAAAAGGGGTCTCCGGAAAGATTGTAGATAGTAAGATAAAAGACAAAAGGGTCTCCGGAAAGACCACAGAACTGAAATAAAAGCGGATGGTCTCCGGAAAGACCGCAGAACTGAAATAAAAGCGGATGGTCTCCGGAAACACCGCAGAACTGAAATAAAAGCGGATGGTCTCCGGAAAGACCGCAGATGACTGAAATAAAAGCGGATGGTCTCCGGAAAGACCGCGGATGACTGAAATAAAAGTAGATGGTCTCCGGAAAGACCGCAGAGACGAGTACATAAATAAAAGATAAGTGACCTCCGGAGAGGCTGTAGATAAATTTTGATAAATAAGTGGTGGACCCCGGAGAGGCTGTAAAATGAATGATTGGACTCCGGAGAGAAAGCAGATAACTTAAAATGAAGGTAGACTCCAGAGAGGCTACAGATAAGATAAATGAATAGTTGTAAACAGACCTCTTGCAAGTCATAAGTGTAACAGAAGTGCACGCTCAAACCAGGATCGGCGACCTAGAAGTCGACAGTAAAATGCCGAAAACCAAAGTTTAATCTAGGATCAAGCTAGAAGGAAACGGTCAAACAAGACCCGCCAATGAGAAAAGAACTCGAATGGCGACTTATCTTATCCAAGCATGGAAAGAGATAACTGAAGTAACCATCATCCACGAGGGTTGAACTCTGTGGGGAACTTAGAAAAGATTAGCATTTCCTGCCTAAGGCTAACGACCTACTTGGAGAGAACAGACAACCCCAAAACTTGGTGTAAACGCAAACAAAGATCAAGATAAAGCGACAAGAAGCAAACAAAAGAAAACACGCACGGA
The DNA here is from genome assembly GCA_022829125.1 of Lathyrus tuberosus. Taxonomy (NCBI): domain Eukaryota; kingdom Viridiplantae; phylum Streptophyta; class Magnoliopsida; order Fabales; family Fabaceae; genus Lathyrus; species Lathyrus tuberosus. The sequence goes on from JALAZF010000081.1 coordinate 9,067,052, forward strand.
GGCGAATGCAGGAGATGCCATGCGATGCTTATGCTCATGCTGACAAGAAAAGAAAACCAGAGGAAAAGAAAACAAAGAGGAAGCCCGTCCATCCTCTGCACGAGAGATACGTCTGCCAGGCTCTATAGAAATCCAAAGATGGAACCCAACAGTTCAACTCCAACATTCGACCTTCTCTGGGGAAATAACGATCCATTTGGAGATATAGTATCATGACTTCACTTAGAGGATAGCCAAGATGAATCTGATTATTCGGATGAGAGAGATCCACTGGGCACGGATCAAACCTGCCTTCATATCAACTTTGAATGGGGATAAAATAAATATCCACAGCTTTATTGACGAAGATTGATGACCGAGGAAGTTCACTGGGGATCCTTAGGTCAACCATATGCTGCATTCTTGTACTGACCCTGTCATAATTGTTTGAAAGAAAGATTCACTGGGGAATCGTCACGAATTCCTAGAGTGAAAACTTGCTGGGAGTTATCCTGCCATTGGAATATCTTCGGGAAATTAGGTGAAGAGATGCTGCGAATTTAATGTAGCTTTGTCTTGTATAGTAGTCACTATTTTCAAACATCAATTGTTGGAAAAGTCTTCAATTCTCGAATGCCCCAGACTGCATGGTCTACGAAAATAAATCATCTCAAAAGGATTTTACAGGAGACTTGGCATCCCAACTGTTCCAATGTCTTTTAACTCTTGAGAGATTGGTAGAATCTCGACGTAACTGGCTCAGATTGCCGGTATTTCGTGTACTGAGTCTTCGGTAGTGACTTCTTAGGGTTATTCTATTTGCAACAACTGAGGGATAACTTGCCCCAGTTCATCATGATCTTCGGACAGCATGCCCCGGACTGATATTTTGAAATGACTACCTTCAGCAGAAATCCATATCTCAGAGGTTGAACTTCTCATAGCCGTTTGCGAACTTCTATGACATCAAGCAGTATTTACATGCAGAAAATGTAAATTCCGAAATTGCTAATACAACATCATGTTTGTTTTGAAGTTTATTAAAAAAGGCATATCGCAAACTTGTGACCGAATCACTGGTTAGGATATGACGTAATTCCTTTTTCTATAATGCCAATACGAATTTTTGAGTGTAACTCATAGGAGTCAGGAAACATTATCTCATCGAGTATACTTTTTGAAATAAACCTTACTTCAATGAGGTCTTTTGAGGGTTTTATAGTGGTTTTAGATCATGGTTGAAGAACAAAGGATATGTGGCTCAAATTTTATTTGGTACCCACCCCCTTCTTCGGTATACTTACTCCTCTCTTTTTAAAATTACCCTGCCCCTGGTACAACATGAGTGTTCTTTGAAATTTTTTTTTAGAGAAGAAAACTACTACTCCAAGGCTCAAAGGGGTTAACGAGGGTTTATCTCCGGTGTTTGGGATTTTGAAACAATGCCTTATATCCTTAGCAGGGTTTTCGTTCAAAAGCATACACGAGAGATGTTATGTTTTATTTCGTCATTCTCCATTCAGTATTGGCATTATAAAACAGTAAACAGTTTTTTTTTTTTTTTTTTTTTTTAAAAAAAAAAATGAGCGAAGCGAATGGATTTCTTCAAAACAAACATTCAATTGCATTAACGTTCAGAATAACAAGTCCTTACATGAAAACATGCTTTAATACTCAAAGAAAGAAAACAAATGCAAGTAAAAAACAACTTGAATGATCTTGGAAAAGCCTTCTCTTGTTATCCGTGTCCAATCAGCGCAAAGGAATTCCGTTGACAACTGGACTTCCTCCCTTGAAGATCAGCACTTCTTTGTCAATCATCTCTTGAACTTTCTCCTGGAAGGCCCTGCACTCTTCTGTCGAATGCCTCACTGTTCCGTCATGAAAATCACATATGACATTTAACCTGTCCCTAGGAGGGAGGGATTTTGTGGGCTTAGTTTTTATAGGTGCCATTACCGAGTTTTGGGCGAAATAATTCCACAATCGACTGTATGTCATTGGGATAGGGTCAAACTCTTTCGGAGCATGGCTCTGATGTGTTGCCTGACGAGCCCGCAGTCGATAATTCAGCGCTGCCTGAGTGGCGGGAATAGAATCATCATGAATTTTCTTGCTACTTTCCAGTATGGTAGCATCATATCCCCAAGGTACATGAGATGATTTCCTCCTATCAGGGGTAATATCCATTAGGTCTTTTGAGGGTTGTAACGTGGTTTGGTTCACGGTATAGAAACAAAGGATATAAGGCTCAAAGTTATATTTGTACCCACCCCTTCTTTGTGGTGATCTCCAGTCCTACGTTCAGTTAAATCGACACGCGCACTTAGATTTTGACGGTGTAAGAATGAAGATGAAGGTTCAAGATTCGCTTGAGATGGCAGTCATCTTATTTTGTTTTTAACAGACGTCAGTGACCTTTTGATCTTGATATGGCGGTCACTGAATCTTATTTTGTTTCGCTTTTTATTTTTATTTTGATCCCTAACTTTTGCCTGGACTGATTTTTGTTTTTTTTCAAGTCCACTGGGATTGCTCTAATTTTTGCCTAAGTCTCCTTTTTGAAGTGTTTGACTTAGCGGGCTCTCTTCCTTTTTTAGAGTAAAGCTTTGTAACTTCCAAGTCAGTAGTCATTGAAGAACAACCACCATAACTTCTGGATTTTGCATGATTTCTTCGTCATCTCAAGATGTGTACAAAGAATACAGAGTCAGATTAACTGAACACTACCCTGCCCAGGGTTGAGTATAAGGGTTTGAATCCGAAGGAAACTTCTATTTCTTGGCTCGAAGTGGTTAACTAGGGATTAACTCCTTATCTCTCCAGTGTTAGGGGATTTAAAATAATGCATGTACATCCTTGGCAGGATTCTATCTGAAAGCATACCATCAACAATTATGGGTATCAAGTTTTCTACATGCTCCCTCCGATCTTTGCTAAACACAATTTGGTTAAGAAAGTGAATGAGAGGTATATAGATGAATCATTTTTTGTTTTTTTTTGTTTTTATATAAGTGAAGAAAAATGAGCGAATGCGACGTGATTAATTCAAAAAATGCATGATCACTTCATTAATATTACCATTAATAAACAACAATGTCTAAAATCAAATAACACATAACAACAAGAAACTACAAATGCATAGAAATAACATGATCTAAAAATTGCCAGCATTGAGGACTGGGCCTTTCTTTCTTGAGTTGCTGTTGGGCTAGCTTTCTTGCTCATCAAGACCACTATGATAGCCTTCTTCACACCTACTCTCAGCAACTTCTTCCATAACATGGGTGGATGGACCCACCCAATCAAGTGAAGGATTGACGTTGATTTGAAGACCTCGAGGCGTAAATGAGATTAGCTTGGACTCAATCAGATCTTGGACCTTGTTTTTGAGCTGTTTGCAATCCTCAGTTGAATGCCCCATGGCTCCAGCATGGTATCCACATCGTGCATTGGCGTCGAAGCCTGGTGGGTATGGAGGAATAACAGGATCCAAGCCTTTTGGCACTATTAGCTCACTACTAATCAAATGTGGCAATATATGACTGAACGACACTGGCAAATGATCAAAATGCCTTTTTGGTCTTTGATTATAGTAGCGTCGGGGTTGTGAAGAATTCTGTTGTGTAATTCGTTGTTGGCGAGGGGGACCTCTATTGACAGGAGTATATTGACCATGTGGAGAGAATGGAATCGCACAGGGAGGCCCACGAGATTGCTGACTTTAAACATTTGAGATGCTTGGGTACTGAGGATAAGGTACCGATGACGGAGCTTGTAAAGTGTCCCAGATTACATTGATTTCATCCTCCTCTTCCTCTTGAGAACTGACAATGGATTCAGTCTCTCTATCCTGGATGCTCGAGGCATCTTGGATCTTTCCACTCTTGATATGACTCTCAATGCGTTCTCCTACTAAAACCAAGTCAGAGAAGTTTGATGTCCCATTGCTCATCATTTTTTCTAGGTATGGGCCTTGCAAAGAACCTATGAACAGGTCAACCAATTCTCTATCTAAAAGTGGTGGTTGAACGCGAGCGGCTACCTCTCTCCATCTCTGAGCATACCCTCTGAAGGATTCGTTCTCCTCTTGAGATAAGCCTTGCAACTGTATGTGGTTAGGAGCCATGTCAAGATTGTATTGGTATTGTTTCACAAAGGCGTTGGCTAAGTCCAACCATGACTGGATATGGCTACTCTACAGCTGCATGTACCAACTCAACGATGCCCCACTCAGACTGTCTTGGAAACAGTGGATCATAAGTTTATCATTGAGAGCATTGGAGGTCATCTTTCTGTAAAACATCACCAAATGTTGCTTTGGACAGCTATCTCCTTTGTACTTCTCAAATTTTGGCATCTTGAACTTTGGAGGTATTACAAGTCTGGGTACCAAACACATGTTCAAAGCATTCAAATCAAAAGCGTCACGCCCCTTCATGGTTTCAAGCTTCTCTTCCAACACACGACATCTTTCTGCAAACTCAACATCTTGAGGTTGTTCAGTATTCACCACCAGGTTTATCCCTCGGGAATTCGGTGTAGTGAATGCAAAGCTATGGTATTCAATTGCATCATGAGATGAGGCATGTTCATCTTGAATAGTGTGACATTCTTGTATAACTTGGTCCCCAACAGGAATCCACACAGGCTGAAATTGGGCAAGATTATTTACTTGAGGAAGAATGACGTTCTCAGTGACTGTAGGCCTATGAATGTTGTCCTCTTTCCTTGCCATAGGTTCCACAAGTTGGTCTAGATGGTTCTTCATCAAGTTAACATCTGCTCTTAACGCGAACTGATTCTGCTCTTCTGAGTCCATGATTCTTCCAAAAGCGGCTTCAATTCCGATACGAGTGTCAGGAAATCAACTGCGGGTTATGGACAAAGGATGATTGAGTTTGTTGGAAAAAGACATGCTAATGAGTATGCAATGCTAATGTCATGAGTATGCAATGCTTATGCACGGTTCCAGGATCAAAACAACATCTGATTCTGAGGAAGGAGTTAGACACAGGATATCTCAGATCGCAGGATCCCCCATAGGTAGATTCTAAACGGGTAGGTGCCTAGAGTTGTGGATATCTTTCAAAGACATTATATCCATGACGAAGGAACATCAGACGATAATATCCTTGAAAGGATCTCGTCTAGGTGAGGTCTTCGTTTCTTCCCCACAAGAAAGACTCCTCAGAGGCGCCCACTACACAACCATCGACACACGGGTTTAGGGTTCTCAGAACCCTAGATCGAGGTCGAAAATATTACTGTCAGGAAGTAATACGTTCGAGGGATCTCATCTGATTGGGGCATTTGCATTAACTCACATAGAATTAACACTACCAACCACCATGGGTAATTAGGTTTTGGTACTTGGGATCAACGATTCAGGCTCGAAAATATTACCGCCATGGCAAAGTTTTACCACAGCAATAGTATATCCAAGGGAACCTACTCCAAGCGGGGTTTTCGCTTCAACTCACGCAGAAGAGACCACACAAGCCTACACTACACAACCACCATTCTAATCCTAGGGTTTTCCTCAGACTCGGGTGTAGAGCCATCTCACAGAGCACCAAAGATCAGAGAATCCCCACAATGTCATAAGAGATAATAATAGGATATAATAAAAATAAGCAAGCAAGTAGATAACAGATAATCAGACAAGCAAGCAAACAAGCAAGAGAAGATAAACAAACAAGCGGATCTAACACTCACGAATCGAGTCAAGTTAGGCTTGACTCTCTCTAGCATAGGGCAATGCAATCCCCAGCAGAGTCGCCATCTGTCGTACCTCGAAAAATACGATCCTCGCGATGGACGCGGAAAAAACTGTTTGAAACAGAGTCGCCACTGAACTTTATTCATTCCAAGGAAGGAATAGGAAAATATCGATAAAACCTTTGAAAGGGATAAGAAAATGGTCATCGCAACCAAATTCGGGTTCGGGAGTCGATTACGCAAAGGGAAGGTATTAGCACCCTCTACGTCCGTTGTACTCAACGGGAACCTCTTGATTCGATTCGTGAGAAAGTTAGCTAGGTTTGTTTGTTATCTTCTAAGGTAAAAGGATTAATTTTTTAAAGGGGAAATGGGTGGTTTTTTATTAGTGTGCTCGGCAAGGATGAAGATCCTTGTGCCTACGTATTCCCTCGTGCAATGGGAAAGTCAGAGCATTCGTAGTTCGTGGGACTACGGTTGTTTGGTTTGTGTTTTTTAGGCGAACGAGAGTTTAATTCGCATTCTAACTGCTAAACGTTGGCTTGTCGGCTCGTCATGGGAGGCTGAAGCACTAGTTCATATGCGCGGAAGAATGGACTAAACAATGTTCTTTTGTGAAAAGTTGTTTGGATAAGGATTAAGTGTATTAAGGATTTGATTGAGAAAAAGGTTTGATTTGGACGTGTTTTAGGTGAACGAGAGTTTAGGTTGCATTCTAACTGCTAAACATTGGCTTGTCTGCTCGCTAGGGGAGGCTGAAGCACGAGTTCATATGCGCGAAAAAATGACTTAAACAATGTTCTTTGGGAAAGGTGTTGGAGTTGTGGATTAAGTATGTTAGGGTTTCGGTTGCGTGGGCGAGGAAAGGAGTTTTTAGTCGTATTGGATGTTATAGAGGTGATAATTGCTCACACACGAGTAAGAGAACTCGCACCCAAGCAATAGGTGACAATTGCTCACACACGAGTAAGAGAACTCGCACACAAGCAATCGACGAATTAAGGTTTATGCCTTTTAGAAGTGTCAATTGTTCACACACGAGTAAGAGAACTCGCACCCGAACAATTGAAGAGAAAGACCAAAGACTCGATCCCCCTCACTTTTCACCTTCTAAGGAGTAGTGTTTGAATATATGATTAAGTGTATTAAAGAGTTCGATTAAGAAAAAGAGGATTTGATTTGTATGTATTTTAGGACTTTGCTTGGACGGGAAATAAGAGTTAGTCGTGTCGGATGTTTTTAGAGGTGACAATTGTCCACACACGAGTAAGAGGACTCGCACCCAAACAATTGAGGAGAAAGACCAAAGACTTGATCCCCCTCACTTCACCTTCGGTAAAAACGTTTAAGTAAGGATTAAGTGTTTTGATAATTTGATTTGAAAAGGTTTGAATGTTTGTCGAGTTCGTGTGTTTTAAAGGCGTCAATTGTCCACACACGAGTAAGAAAACTCGCACCCGAACAATTGAAGAGAAAGACCAAAGACTTGATCCACCTCTTTTTTACCTTTTAAGAAATAGTGTTTAAGTATGATTATGTTTATTGATTTGATTTGTAAAATGCTCGATGTTGGATCAAGCTTGTTTATTGTTGTAAAAAAGGGTTGATTTTAATCTTATGGGAGAAGGGTGTAATTAATCAAATGGGAATAATATCAAGTTATGATTAAAGTAAGCCAATCACATACACACATACAAACCAAAGTGAAATGTGCAACAATTATCGTTGTATAAAGCCCAAGAGGAGGCATTGTGAGGTCGATTGCGATCGTGAAAACGATCGACTTACAAGGTAGGAAAGGGTTTGACATAAAGTCCAATATTAGTTTGAAAAAGATTTTTTTGTTTGAGCAAGCATAATATGAATAGCACAAATAATCAAAACATGAAATAAAATCCACATGAGATAATTATACACCTCACAAAGATTAAAAAATCAAACAAAGTGGGGGGAAGAAACATGCTTCCAACATGGATACAATCCTAGAATGAGGCATGGAAGCTAAAATCGAGATTCTAGGGGTACCTAACGGAGAAGGTCCGTTGCCTCTGCAATGCGTGCAAAAAAAAACTCAAGGAGATTTGTAGAAACTTCGCACGATTAATCCAATAAGCTCAAGTGTCCAACGTCACAAATCAACATCCAAGATCCACTGAGCCAAAATCAAACGTACTTAACAAGAGAGTCAAAAAGTTAGTAAGAACTTAATAAAGAGAGCTTATTAAAATTCTAATCAAAAAATCAATTAAGAAAAAAAATGACATTTGAACAAGAACTACTCAAGATTATTATTGAAAATTAATCAAGAAATAATATCAAAAGTTTAGTCCAAAATAATTAATCAATAAACAAAAGGGTCAAAACCTAAATAACATTATCTAAAACCCAATTAAAACTGCAGCATGATTATAAGACGGGTGGAAAGCTCAACCGTATGAATCATTATGGGCTCTAAAGCCCATTCATCACCATAAGCCAGCAACAAAAGCGACGGGCTTAGAAAAAAGCCCAAAGACCACAAAATCAAAATGATACAGCATTGGGAGAGGTAGGGTAGGCGATACAGCACAGCCATACATCATGCTTATCCTAAAAATGAAATAATAAAAAAACGTAAGCATTCAAGTCATACGAATAACCATCAGCCTAACTCATCATCATCACTAAGAGTATCAGTGGTCAACAAAACAGAAAACCAAACGAGTCGCAACACCATCTCGATCAACCTACTCATCTGCTTCTGTCTCTCACCGTCCGAATATCGTTACGATCTCCTCAACCTTTCTGCGCCGATGCAAGCTTTTTGCCGTCCCTTCGTTTAGGTTCGATTTGATTCGTACTGCATTCTTTCGTTTGGGATTCGCTCAGATCAACACTTCTTCTCCAATTTCTGGTCTGATGTATGAAGGTTGGGGATGGATTTAAGTGAGGTTATTGGGTGTGGTTCGGTTTTGAATGGGAGTGAGGTTTTAAAGAAGATTTGTGGGTGATTTAAAGAAGAAGAAGGGTGGGGTTATGTTGAAGAAGGTTGTTAATGGAATAGAAAGGAATTGAGGGAAAGGTTTAAGTTAATCTACTGTTGTGTGTTGTTGTAGTTTGCGAGGATGATTTGATGGCGAAGAATATACGGTTGAAGAAATTGGAAGATTTCACAAGGTGAGTTGTATTTTCTGCAGCGAGATAGATAGAGATAATGGTGCGGCTGCAAGTTGGATGTGGCAGGGTTGATGGCTGTAGTGTTAGAAATAGAAAACAAGGTTTTTTTTATTCAAAGGTGAGTGATCCTTTGGTAAAAGAGGGAGATTGACGGTTTTGTTGAATGTTGAGGTTAGTCTGTTTCTAAGTTTTTCAAGTCTCCCCCGTTCTCTGTTCTGTTCTCCTTTTTTATGTTCTTTTTTTTGCTTAGGTTATTGTTGGTTGAAGCAGGTTTATGTTGGTGCAGCAGTGAAATGTTGTTTTCGTTTGCAGTAAGGTACAAATTTGCAGCAAGTTATGTCGCTTTCTTCGCGTGGCTTTATGGCTGGTGTGCACGTGGATAGGTTGTGTTTTGGGTAGCATTGGCATGTTGTTTTGAAGGTTCACGTAGCAGAGGCTTTGCATAGCATATTGCAAGTTTTGGCGTGGCAAGGTTTAGAGCAGGTTTGCGTACGGTTTTGGAGATAGGTGTGTTGTCCTGTGGAGAGCAGGATTTGTAGGTGCATTGTGTTGCAGGGTTTTGGGGATATGGTATGAGATGTTTCAAGGCTTTTTGGCTGGTAGCATAGTGAAATGTAGGTTGATGTTGATGGTACGGATTATATGCGCAGGGTATTTTGTTTCGGAGAGTAGTGGTTAGTGTAGAGAGTGGTGGTCTGGCATGATGTTGAAGTGTGGGCTTGGAAATTGTAGCTTCATGTGGGCCTTGTCCTCATATCATTTTGCAATTTTTTGTAATAAACCATAAGTCTTTATTTTAATAAATGTGGACTTTTGGCTTACTTTTGGAATTGGGTATAATAATATTTTGGATAGAATTTGGACATGGATGGAATTTTAAAAAAAAAGAATAATATTTGATATTAAAAGTGGATAATGAATTAAATTGAAAAATGGATTTGAAGAAAGTTTAATGGATAAAAATATAAAAATGGGTTTAAATGGATATGAAGAATTAGATACGGACATGGTAAAGAAAATGGATATGACAAAGGGGGAATATGGATATGAAGAATTAGATACGGACACAGTAAAGAAAATGGATATGACAAAGGGGGAATATGGATATGAAGAAATGGATGTTTAAAAAATGAATTATGAAAATGGGCTTAATGGATTAAAAGTTTGGATTAAAAATGGTTTGGAAGAAAAAGGAGGTACAAAAGTTATTTATACACAGATAGGACAAATTTAGGGTATGACAGATGCCCCTATCTAATTGTCTTGAACCCGAGAAAATGAACTGCTGTATGACGTTCATTTTTAGGGTGGAAGTCAATTAGATATAAGAAGACCCCAAAATTTGTCTGACCAAAGGTAAAGTGTAAGAGCCAACTTGAACAAAATAACTTGAGATTCTCTGGGTTGTCGAAGCATTCCCTTATCCATTAAGGTTCCTCGATGATACCAAAGCAGTATCTCTACGGTAAATTTGTTGTATAATAGTTGAGCAAGATTCTTGTCAGAGGAAATGTACTGGCTCTGCAGGGGAAAGCTCACAAGAAACCTTCTAGGATAGCCTCTGCTTGGGGAGCAACGAAAGCAACAACTTCTGGGGATCGTCATTATTAATTGCATGGTTGAAGAATCACTTGCTGGGGAATAGGATTCCATGAGCACGTGCGGGGTATCAACTTCTCCTCAGATGAACACTTCCGACTTTAAAGGAGGACTGGCCAAGATGCTTGCAAACTGATCCTGGATCCCGCTATGCTATGCTGGGGATGGATATGTCATGCATACAGGAATGCAAATGAACTTGTTTATTATGAGATGCATATGGGAATGCAACCGGCAAGGCTTCATTTCTGGTTTCCCAAGAAGGATTAATGGGGATTAGATGGAGCAAGGTGAAAGACTCACTGGGAATACTGGCATATCAACTCGGGGGTTGAGAAAAGGAAATACATTATCGACTCGGGGGTCAAGAAACATTAAGATAAATTATCGTCAACTCAGGGGTTGAAAGAAAGGTAAAGGTAATATCGACACGGGGGTCGAGGAAATAAAGACAATATCGACTCGGGGGTCGAGGAAATAAAGACAATATCGACTCGGGGGTCGAAGAAGATAACAAAATATCAACTCGGGGGTTGAAGGTAAAAGCAATATCGACTCGGGGGTCGAAGAAGATAAAGATAACAGTGACTCGGGGGTCAGTACAAGCAATAAGATGTCAACTCGGGGGTTGAAGATGTAATAATGATATCGACTCGGGGGTCGAGAAACTAAGGCAATATCGACTCGGGGGTCGAGAAAATAAAGACAAAATATCATCAACTCGGGGGTTGAAAGAAAGGTAAATATCGACTCGGGGGTCGAGGACGGAAGTAAAGGCAATATCGACTCGGGGGTCGAGAACAAAACAATATATATCAACGCGGGGGTTAAGGAAGGAAAATAGGTTATGGTATGCATATGGTGCACGTATATTGTATGTGATGCATATGCGAATGCAAGCAGGTTATTGGTGAAGGAAGGTGCCAGCAGGGTGGACTTTTAGTGGTTGCCAATGAAATGTTGGACTTTAGGAGGTGCCAAGCAGGGTTGGACTTTTGGAGGTGCCAAGCAGGGTTGGACTTTTGGTAGTTGTCAAGCAAGGTTGGACTTTTGGAGGTGCCAAGCAGGGTTGGACTTTAGGTAGTTGCCAAGCAAGGTTGGGCTTTTGGAGGTGCCAAGCAGGGTTAGACTTTTGGTAGTTGGAAAGATTTGATTTCCCGACACTCGAAAATGGAAGATATTATGATCAGTAAGCCAATATTTCTCTTGGTACCCCAAGTCTGATCCTTTGCAGAAATTGCGTGCTTGGTTCATGAGAGAACCTCACTTCCAGCTGATATGCCCTGCTGGCTTGTAAATGGTTGTATGAGCGCAGCGACATAACCAATGCATGTTGATTGTGTGAGCGTATCGACTTATCCAATGCATTCTAATTGTGCATCTGCTCTGCCCCAAGGCTTTTAATACTTGTTGAATTCAAGGGTCGCTTAGTGCATGACATGGCCAGCTTGACTAACTTGAATGTACAAAGGGAATCATGATCTGCCCTAGTGTCTGGATCAGTGCTCTGCCCCTGTGTCTGGATTTTGCAGTGGTCTGCCCTAGTCTTGGCTTTTGAAAGACTTGCCTCAGATTGACTAAGTATTTCTTTGAAGGACTTGCCCCAGATTTACTAAGTACTGCTTTGAAGGACTTGCCCCAGATTGACAAGGTTATGGATAGCCTCAATTCGAGTCAGTGCCAACGAATGCTCAAATTTCACTCTGACTGCACTTTGTTGGAATTTCTAAAATATCAAGTACTGATTTACAGCTAAAATTGATCATTCAGAAATGGTAATTTTAATGTGACGTTCATGCAAGATTTGAAAAATCATTTATTGGAATGGTGTGAAAGTGTGTGACGAGTGGACCGTTAGTCCAAACGCATTGCTAATTTATCTGGTGCGTGAAAGATACAACAAGAATATGACACCAATTTTAGACTAGCAAATTCGTAGGAGTCAATTTACGCAACCTTGCTGTAGTATGCTTTCAAAATAAACCCCGCCTCAATTAGGTCTTTTGAGGGTTGTAACGTGGTTTGGTTCACGGTATAGAAACAAAGGATATAAGGCTCAAAGTTATATTTGTACCCACCCCTTCTTTGTGGTGATCTCCAGTCCTACGTTCAGTTAAATCGACACGCGCACTTAGATTTTGACGGTGTAAGAATGAAGATGAAGGTTCAAGATTCGCTTGAGATGGCAGTCATCTTATTTTGTTTTTAACAGACGTCAGTGACCTTTTGATCTTGATATGGCGGTCACTGAATCTTATTTTGTTTCGCTTTTTATTTTTATTTTGATCCCTAACTTTTGCCTGGACTGATTTTTGTTTTTTTTCAAGTCCACTGGGATTGCTCTAATTTTTGCCTAAGTCTCCTTTTTGAAGTGTTTGACTTAGCGGGCTCTCTTCCTTTTTTAGAGTAAAGCTTTGTAACTTCCAAGTCAGTAGTCATTGAAGAACAACCACCATAACTTCTGGATTTTGCATGATTTCTTCGTCATCTCAAGATGTGTACAAAGAATACAGAGTCAGATTAACTGAACACTACCCTGCCCAGGGTTGAGTATAAGGGTTTGAATCCGAAGGAAACTTCTATTTCTTGGCTCGAAGTGGTTAACTAGGGATTAGCTCCTTATCTCTCCAGTGTTTGGGGATTTAAAATAATGCATGTACATCCTTGGCAGGATTCTATCCGAAAGCATACCATCAATAATTATGGGTATCTCGTTTTCGTCATCCTCCCTCCGATCTTTGCTAAACACAATTTGGTTAAGAAAGTGAATGAGAGGTATATAGATGAATCATTTTTTGTTTTTTTTTGTTTTTATATAAGTGAAGAAAAATGAGCGAATGCGACGTGATTAATTCAAAAAATGCATGATCACTTCATTAATATTACCATTAATAAACAACAATGTCTAAAAGCAAATAACACATAACAAAAAGAAACTACAAATGCATAGAAATAACATGATCTAAAAATTGCCAGCATTGAGGACTGGGTCTTTCTTTCTTGAGTTGCTGTTGGGCTAGCTTTCTTGCTCATCAAGACCATTATGATAGCCTTCTTCACACCTACTCTCAGCAACTTCTTCCATAACATGGGTGGATGGACCCACCCAATCAAGTGAAGGATTGACGTTGATTTGAAGACCTCGAGGCGTAAATGAGATTAGCTTGGACTCAATCAGATCTTGGACCTTGTTTTTGAGCTGTTTGCAATCCTCAGTTGAATGCCCCATGGCTCCAGCATGGTATCCACATCGTGCATTGGCGTCGAAGCCTGGTGGGTATGGAGGAATAACAGGATCCAAGCCTTTTGGCACTATTAGCTCACTACTAATCAAATGTGGCAATATATGACTGAACGACACTGGCAAATGATCAAAATGCCTTTTTGGTCTTTGATTATAGTATCGTCGGGGTTGTGAAGAATTCTGCTGTGTAGTTCGTTGTTGGCGAGGGGGACCTCTATTGACAGGAGTATATTGACCATGTGGAGAGAATGGAATCGCACAGGGAGGCCCACGAGATTGCTGACTTTGAACATTTGAGATGCTTGGGTACTGAGGATAAGGTACCGATGACGGAGCTTGTAAAGTGTCCCAGATTACATTGATTTCATCCTCCTCTTCCTCTTGAGAACTGACAATGGATGCAGTCTCTCTATCCTAGATGCTCGAGGCATCTTGGATCTTTCCACTCTTGATATGACTCTCAATGCATTCTCCTACTAAAACCAAGTCAGAGAAGTTTGATGTCCCATTGCTCATCATTTTTTCTAGGTATGGGCCTTGCAAAGAACCTATGAATAGGTCAACCAATTCTCTATCTAAAAGTGGTGGTTGAACGCGAGCGGCTACCTCTCTCCATCTCTGAGCATACCCTCTGAAGGATTCGTTCTCCTCTTGAGATAAGCCTTGCAACTGTATGTGGTTGGGAGCCATGTCAAGATTGTATTGGTATTGTTTCACAAAGGCGTTGGCTAAGTCCAACCATGACTGGATATGGCTACTCTACAGCTGCATGTACCAACTCAACGATGCCCCACTCAGACTGTCTTGGAAACAGTGGATCATAAGTTTATCATTGAGAGCATTGGAGGTCATCTTTCTGTAAAACATCACCAAATGTTGCTTTGGACAGCTATCTCCTTTGTACTTCTCAAATTTTGGCATCTTGAACTTTGGAGGTATTACAAGTCTGGGTACCAAACACATGTTCAAAGCATTCAAATCAAAAGCGTCACGCCCCTTCATGGTTTCAAGCTTCTCTTCCAACACACGACATCTTTCTGCAAACTCAACATCTTGAGGTTGTTTAGTATTCACCACCAGGTTTATCCCTTGGGAATTCGGTGTAGTGAATGCAAAGCTATGGTATTCAATTGCATCATGAGACGAGGCATGTTCATCTTGAATAGTGTGACATTCTTGTATAACTTGGTCCCCAACAGGAATCCACACAGGCTGAAATTGGGCAAGATTATTCACTTGAGGCAGAATGACGTTCTCAATGACTGGAGGCCAATGAATGTTGTCCTCTTTCCTTGCCATAGCTTCCATAAGTTGGTATAGCTGGTTCTTCATCAAGTCAACATCTGCTCTTAACGCGAACTGATTCTGCTCTTCTGAGTCCATGATTCTTCCAAAAGCGGCTTCAATTCCGATACGAGTGTCAGGAAATCAACTGCGGGTTATGGACAAAGGATGATTGAGTTTGTTGGAAAAAGACATGCTAATGAGTATGCAATGCTGATGTCATGAGTATGTAATGCTTATGCACGGTTCCAGGATCAAAACAACATCTGATTCTGAGGAAGGAGTTAGGCACAGGATATCTCAGATCGCAGGATCCCCCATAGGTAGGTTCTAAACGGGTAGGTGCCTAGAGTTGTGGATATCTTTCAAAGACATTATATCCATGACGAAGGAACATCAGACGATAATATCCTTGAAAGGATCTCGTCTAGGTGAGGTCTTCGTTTCTTCCCCACAAGAAAGATTCCTCAGAGGCGCCCACTACACAACCATCGACACACGGGTTTAGGGTTCTCAGAACCTTAGATCGAGGTCGAAAATATTACTGTCAGGAAGTAATACGTTCGAGGGATCTCATCTGATTGGGGCGTTCGCATTAACTCACATAGAATTAACACTACCAACCACCATGGGTAATTAGGTTTTGGTACTTGGGATCAACGATTCAGGCTCGAAAATATTACCGCCATGGCAAAGTTTTACCACAGCAATAGTATATCCAAGGGAACCTACTCCAAGCGGGGTTTTCGTTTCAACTCACGCAGAAGAGACCACGCAAGCCTACACTACACAACCACCATTCTAATCCTAGGGCTTTCCTCAGACTCGGGTGTAGAGCCATCTCACAGAGCACCAAAGATCAGAGAATCCCCACAATGTCATAAGAGATAATAATAGGATATAATAAAAATAAGCAAGCAAGTAGATAACAGATAATCAGACAAGCAAGCAAACAAGCAAGAGAAGATAAACAAACAAGCGGATCTAACACTCACGAATCGAGTCAAGTTAGGCTTGACTCTCTCTAGCATAGGGCAATGCAATCCCCAGCAGAGTCGCCATCTGTCGTACCTCGAAAAATACGATCCTC
This sequence comes from Lathyrus tuberosus, assembly GCA_022829125.1. Lineage (NCBI taxonomy): Eukaryota > Viridiplantae > Streptophyta > Magnoliopsida > Fabales > Fabaceae > Lathyrus > Lathyrus tuberosus. Next base: position 9,083,125 of record JALAZF010000081.1, read on the forward strand.
GCGATGGACGCGGAAAAAACTGTTTGAAACAGAGTCGCCACTGAACTTTATTCATTCCAAGGAAGGAATAGGAAAATATCGATAAAACCTTTGAAAGGGATAAGAAAATGGTCATCGCAACCAAATTCGGGTTCGGGAGTCGATTACGCAAAGGGAAGGTATTAGCACCCTCTACGTCCGTTGTACTCAACGGGAACCTCTTGATTCGATTCGTGAGAAAGTTAGCTAGGTTTGTTTGTTATCTTCTAAGGTAAAAGGATTAATTTTTTAAAGGGGAAATGGGTGGTTTTTTATTAGTGTGCTCGGCAAGGATGAAGATCCTTGTGCCTACGTATTCCCTCGTGCAATGGGAAAGCCAGAGCATTCGTAGTTCGTGGGACTACGGTTGTTTGGTTTGTGTTTTTTAGGCGAACGAGAGTTTAATTCGCATTCTAACTGCTAAACGTTGGCTTGTCAGCTCGTCATGGGAGGCTGAAGCACTAGTTCATATGCGCGGAAGAATGGACTAAACAATGTTCTTTTGTGAAAAGTTGTTTGGATAAGGATTAAGTGTATTAAGGATTTGATTGAGAAAAAGGTTTGATTTGGACGTGTTTTAGGTGACCGAGAGTTTAGGTTGCATTCTAACGGCTAAACATTGGCTTGTCTGTTCGCTAGGGGAGGCTGAAGCACGAGTTCATATGCGCGAAAAAATGACTTAAACAATGTTCTTTGGGAAAGGTGTTGGAGTTGTGGATTAAGTATGTTAGGGTTTCGGTTGCATGGGCGAGGAAAGGAGTTTTTAGTCGTATTGGATGTTATAGAGGTGACAATTGCTCACACACGAGTAAGAGAACTCGCACCCAAGCAATAGGTGACAATTGCTCACACACGAGTAAGAGAACTCGCACATAAGCAATCGACGAATTAAGGTTTATGCCTTTTAGAAGTGTCAATTGTTCACACACGAGTAAGAGAACTCGCACCCGAACAATTGAAGAGAAAGACCAAAGACTCGATCCCCCTCACTTTTCACCTTCTAAGGAGTAGTGTTTGAATATATGATTAAGTGTATTAAAGAGTTCGATTAAGAAAAAGAGGATTTGATTTGTATGTATTTTAGGACTTTGCTTGCACGGGAAATAAGAGTTAGTCGTGTCAGATGTTTTTAGAGGTGACAATTGTCCACACACGAGTAAGAGGACTCGCACCCAAACAATTGAGGAGAAAGACCAAAGACTTGATCCCCCTCACTTCACCTTCGGTAAAAACATTTAAGTAAGGATTAAGTGTTTTGATAATTTGATTTGAAAAGGTTTGAATGTTTGTCGAGTTCGTGTGTTTTAAAGGCGTCAATTGTCCACACACGAGTAAGAAAACTCGCACCCGAACAATTGAAGAGAAAGACCAAAGACTTGATCCCCCTCTTTTTCACCTTTTAAGAAATAGTGTTTAAGTATGATTATATTTATTGATTTGATTTGTAAAATGCTCGATGTTGGATCAAGCTTGTTTATTGTTGTAAAAAAGGGTTGATTTTAATCTTATGGGAGAGGGGTGTAATTAATCAAATGGGAATAATATCAAGTTATGATTAAAGTAAGCCAATCACATACACACATACAAACCAAAGTGAAATGTGCAACAATTATCGTTGTATAAAGCCCAAGAGGAGGCATTGTGAGGTCGATTGCGATCGTGAAAACGATCGACTTACAAGGTATGAAAGGGTTTGACATAAAGTCCAATATTAGTTTGAAAAAGATTTTTTTGTTTGAGCAAGCATAATATGAATAGTACAAATATAATCAAAACATGAAATAAAATCCACATGAGATAATTATACACCTCACAAAGATTAAAAAATCAAACAAAGTGGGGGGAAGAAACATGCTTCCAACATGGATACAATCCTAGAATGAGGCATGGAAGCTAAAATCGAGATTCTAGGGGTACCTAAGGGAGAAGGTCCGTTGCCTCTGCAATGCGTGCAAAAAAAAAACTCAAGGAGATTTGTAGAAACTTCGCACGATTAATCCAATAAGCTCAAGTGTCCAACGTCACAAATCAACATCCAAGATCCACTGAGCCAAAATCAAAAGTACTTAACAAGAGAGTCAAAAAGTTAGTAAGAACTTAATAAAGAGAGCTGATTAAAATTCTAATAAAAAAATCAATTAAGAAAAAAAAATGACATTTGAACAAGAACTACTCAAGATTATTATTGAAAATTAATCAAGAAATAATATCAAAAGTTTAGTCCAAAATAATTAATCAATAAACAAAAGGGTCAAAACCTAAATAACATTATCTAAAACCCAATTAAAACTGCAGCATGATTATAAGACGGGTGGAAAGCTCAACCATATGAATCATTATGGGCTCTAAAGCCCATTCATCACCATAAGCCAGCAACAAAAGCGACGGGCTTAGAAAAAAGCCCAAAGACCACAAAATCAAAATGATACAGCATTGGGAGAGGTAGGGTAGGCGATACAGCACAGCCACACATCATGCTTATCCTAAAAATGAAATAATAAAAAAACGTAAGCATTCAAGTCATACGAATAACCATCAGCCTAACTCATCATCATCACTAAGAGTATCAGTGGTCAACAAAATAGAAAACCAAACGAGTCGCAACACCATCTCGATCAACCTACTCATCTGCTTCTGTCTTTCACCGTCCGAATATCGTTACGATCTCCTCAACCTTTCTGCGCCAATGCAAGCTTTTCGCCGTCCCTTCGTTTAGGTTCGATTTGATTCGTACTGCATTCTTTCGTTTGGGATTCGCTCAGATCAACACTTCTTCTCCAATTTCTGGTCTGATGTATGAAGGTTGGGGATGGATTTAAGTGAGGTTATTGGGTGTGGTTCGGTTTTGAATGGGAGTGAGGTTTTAAAGAAGATTTGTGGGTGATTTAAAGAAGAAGAAGGGTGGGGTTATGTTGAAGAAGGTTGTTAATGGAATAGAAAGGAATTGAGGGAAAGGTTTAAGTTAATCTACTGTTGTGTGTTGTTGTAGTTTGCGAGGATGATTTGATGGCGAAGAATATACGGTTGAAGAAATTGGAAGATTTCACAAGGTGAGTTGTATTTTCTACAGCGAGATAGATAGAGATAATGGTGCGGCTGCAAGTTGGATGTGGCAGGGTTGATGGCTGTAGTGTTAGAAATAGAAAACAAGGTTTTTTTTATTCAAAGGTGAGTGATCCTTTGGTAAAAGAGGGAGATTGACGGTTTTGTTGAATGTTGAGGTTAGTCTGTTTCTAAGTTTTTCAAGTCTCCCCCGTTCTCTGTTCTGTTCTCCTTTTTTATGTTCTTTTTTTTGCTTAGGTTATTGTTGGTTGAAGCAGGTTTATGTTGGTGCAGCAGTGAAATGTTGTTTTCGTTTGCAGTAAGGTACAAATTTGCAGCAAGTTATGTCGCTTTCTTCGCGTGGCTTTATGGCTGGTGTGTACGTGGATAGGTTGTGTTTTGGGTAGCATTGGCATGTTGTTTTGAAGGTTCACGTAGCAGAGGCTTTGCATAGCATATTGCAAGTTTTGGCGTGGCAAGGTTTAGAGCAGGTTTGCGTACGGTTTTGGAGATAGGTGTGTTGTCCTGTGGAGAGCAGGATTTGTAGGTGCATTGTGTTGCAGGGTTTTGGGGATATGGTATGAGATGTTTCTAGGCTTTTTGGCTGGTAGCATAGTGAAATGTAGGTTGATGTTGATGGTACGAATTATATGCGCAGGGTATTTTGTTTTGGAGAGTAGTGGTTAGTGTAGAGAGTGGTGGTCTGGCATGATGTTGAAGTGTGGGCTTGGAAATTGTAGCTTCATGTGGGCCTTGTCCTCATATCATTTTGCAATTTTTTGTAATAAACCATAAGTCTTTATTTTAATAAATGTGGACTTTTGGCTTACTTTTGGAATTGGGTATAATAATATTTTGGATAGAATTTGGACATGGATAGAATTAAAAAAAAAAAGAATAATATTTGATATTAAAAGTGGATAATGAATTAAATTGAAAAATGGATTTGAAGAAAGTTTAATGGATAAAAATATAAAAATGGGTTTAAATGGATATGAAGAATTAGATACGGACATGGTAAAGAAAATGGATATGACAAAGGGGGAATATGGATATGAAGAATTAGATACGGACACAATAAAGAAAATGGATATAACAAAGGGGGAATATGGATATGAAGAAATGGATGTTTAAAAAATGAATTATGAAAATGGGCTTAATGGATTAAAAGTTTGGATTAAAAATGGTTTGGAAGAAAAAGGAGGTACAAAAGTTATTTATACACAGATAGGACAAATTTAGGGTATGACAGATGCCCCAATCTAATTGTCTTGAACCCGAGAAAATGAACTGCTGTATGACGTTCATTTTTAGGGTGGAAGTCAATTAGATATAAGAAGACCCCAAAATTTGTCTGACCAAAGGTAAAGTGTAAGAGCCAACTTGAACAAAATAACTTGAGATTCTCTGGGTTGTCGAAGCATTCCCTTATCCATTAAGGTTCCTCGATGATACCAAAGCAGTATCTCTACGGTAAATTTATTGTATAATAGTTGAGCAAGATTCTTGTCGGAGGAAATGTACTGGCTCTGCAGGGGAAAGCTCACAAGAAACCTTCTAGGATAGCCTCTGCTTAGGGAGCAACGAAAGCAACAACTTCTGGGGATCGTCATTATTAATTGCATGGTTGAAGAATGACTTGCTGGGGAATAGGATTCCATGAGCACGTGCGGGGCATCAACTTCTCCTCAGATGAACACTTCCGACTTTAAAGGAGGACTGGCCAAGATGCTTGCAAACTGATCCTGGATCCCGCTATGCTATGCTGGGGATGGATATGTCATGCATACAGGAATGCAAATGAACTTGTTTATTATGAGATGCATATGGGAATGCAACCGGCAAGGCTTCATTTCTGGTTTCCCAAGAAGGATTAATGGGGATTAGATGGAGCAAGGTGAAAGACTCACTGGGAATACTGGCATATCAACTCGGGGGTTGAGAAAAGGAAATACATTATCGACTCGGGGGTCAAGAAACATTAAGATAAATTATCGTCAACTCAGGGGTTGAAAGAAAGGTAAAGGTAATATCGACACGGGGGTCGAGGAAATAAAGACAATATCGACTCGGGGGTCGAGGAAATAAAGACAATATCGACTCGGGGGTCGAAGAAGATAACAAAATATCAACTCGGGGGTTGAAGGTAAAAGCAATATCGACTCGGGGGTCGAAGAAGATAAAGATAACAGTGACTCGGGGGTCAGTACAAGCAATAAGATGTCAACTCGGGGGTTGAAGATGTAATAATGATATCGACTCGGGGGTCGAGAAACTAAGGCAATATCGACTCGGGGGTCGAGAAAATAAAGACAAAATATCATCAACTCGGGGGTTGAAAGAAAGGTAAATATCGACTCGGGGGTCGAGGACGGAAGTAAAGGCAATATCGACTCGGGGGTCGAGAACAAAACAATATATATCAACGCGGGGGTTGAGGAAGGAAAATAGGTTATGGTATGCATATGGTGCACGTATATTGTATGTGATGCATATGCGAATGCAAGCAGGTTATTGGTGAAGGAAGGTGCCAGCAGGGTGGACTTTTAGTGGTTGCCAATGAAAGGTTGGACTTTAGGAGGTGCCAAGCAGGGTTGGACTTTTGGAGGTGCCAAGCAGGGTTGGACTTTTGGTAGTTGTCAAGCAAGGTTGGACTTTTGGAGGTGCCAAGCAGGGTTGGACTTTAGGTAGTTGCCAAGCAAGGTTGGGCTTTTGGAGGTGCCAAGCAGGGTTAGACTTTTGGTAGTTGGAAAGATTTGATTTCCCGACACTCGAAAATGGAAGATATTATGATCAGTAAGCCAATATTTCTCTTGGTACCCCAAGTCTGATCCTTTGCAGAAATTGCGTGCTTGGTTCATGAGAGAACCTCACTTCCAGCTGATATGCCCTGCTGGCTTGTAAATGGTTGTATGAGCGCAGCGACATAACCAATGCATGTTGATTGTGTGAGCGTATCGACTTATCCAATGCATTCTGATTGTGCATCTGCTCTGACCCAAGGCTTTTAATACTTGTTGAATTCAAGGGTCGCTTAGTGCATGACATGGCCAGCTTGACCAACTTGAATGTACAAAGGGAATCATGATCTGCCCTAGTGTCTGGATCAGTGCTCTGCCCCTGTGTCTGGATTTTGCAGTGGTCTGCCCTAGTCTTGGCTTTTGAAAGACTTGCCTCAGATTGACTAAGTATTGCTTTGAAGGACTTGCCCCAGATTTACTAAGTACTGCTTTGAAGGACTTGCCCCAGATTGACAAGGTTATGGATAGCCTCAATTCGAGTCAGTGCCAACGAATGCTCAAATTTCACTCTGACTGCACTTTGTTGGAATTTCTAAAATATCAAGTACTGATTTACAGCTAAAATTGATCATTCAGAAATGGTAATTTTAATGCGGCGTTCATGCAAGATTTGAAAAATCATTTATTGGAATGGTGTGAAAGTGTGTGACGAGTGGACCGTTAGTCCAAACGCATTGCTAATTTATCTGGTGCGTGAAAGATACAACAAGAATATGACACCAATTTTAGACTAGCAAATTCGTAGGAGTCAATTTACGCAACCTTGCTGTAGTATGCTTTCAAAATAAACCCCGCCTCAATTAGGTCTTTTGAGGGTTGTAACGTGGTTTGGTTCACGGTTATAGAAACAAAGGATATAAGGCTCAAAGTTATATTTGTACCTACCCCTTCTTTGTGGTGATCTCCAGTCCTACGTTCAGTTAAATCGACACGCGCACTTAGATTTTGACGGTGTAAGAATGAAGATGAAGGTTCAAGATTCGCTTGAGATGGCAGTCATCTTATTTTGTTTTTAACAGACGTCAGTGACCTTTTGATCTTGATATGGCGATCACTGAATCTTATTTTGTTTCGCTTTTTATTTTTATTTTGATCCCTAACTTTTGCCTGGACTGATTTTTGTTTTTTTTCAAGTCCACTGGGATTGCTCTAATTTTTGCCTAAGTCTCCTTTTTGAAGTGTTTGACTTAGCGGGCTCTCTTCCTTTTTTAGAGTAAAGCTTTGTAACTTCCAAGTCAGTAGTCATTGAAGAACAACCACCATAACTTCTGGATTTTGCATGATTTCTTCGTCATCTCAAGATGTGTACAAAGAATACAGAGTCAGATTAACTGAACACTACCTTGCCCAGGGTTGAGTATAAGGGTTTGAATCCGAAGGAAACTTCTATTTCTTGGCTCGAAGTGGTTAACTAGGGATTAGCTCCTTATCTCTCCAGTGTTTGGGGATTTAAAATAATGCATGTACATCCTTGGCAGGATTCTATCCGAAAGCATACCATCAATAATTATGGGTATCTCGTTTTCGTCATCCTCCCTCCGATCTTTGCTAAACACAATTTGGTTAAGAAAGTGAATGAGAGGTATATAGATGAATCATTTTTTGTTTTTTTTTTGTTTTTATATAAGTGAAGAAAAATGAGCGAATGCGACGTGATTAATTCAAAAAATGCATGATCACTTCATTAATATTACCATTAATAAACAACAATGTCTAAAAGCAAATAACACATAACAAAAAGAAACTACAAATGCATAGAAATAACATGATCTAAAAATTGCCAACATTGAGGACTGGGTCTTTCTTTCTTGAGTTGCTGTTGGGCTAGCTTTCTTGCTCATCAAGACCATTATGATAGCCTTCTTCACACCTACTCTCAGCAACTTCTTCCATAACATGGGTGGATGGACCCACCCAATCAAGTGAAGGAATGACGTTGATTTGAAGACCTCGAGGCGTAAATGAGATTAGCTTGGACTCAATCAGATCTTGGACCTTGTTTTTGAGCTGTTTGCAATCCTCAGTTGAATGCCCCATGGCTCCAGCATGGTATCCACATCGTGCATTGGCGTCGAAGCCTGGTGGGTATGGAGGAATAACAGGATCCAAGACTTTCGGCACTATTAGCTCACTACTAATCAAATGTGGCAATATATGACTGAACGACACTGGCAAATGATCAAAATGCCTTTTTGGTCTTTGATTATAGTAGCGTCGGGGTTGTGAAGAATTCTGCTGTGTAGTTCGTTGTTGGCGAGGGGGACCTCTATTGACAGGAGTATATTGACCATGTGGAGAGAATGGAATCGCACAGGGAGCCCCACGAGATTGCTGACTTTGAACATTTGAGATGCTTGGGTACTGAGGATAAGGTACCGATGACGGAGCTTGTAAAGTGTCCCAGATTACATTGATTTCATCCTCCTCTTCCTCTTGAGAACTGACAATGGATGCAGTCTCTCTATCCTGGATGCTCGAGGCATCTTGGATCTTTCCACTCTTGATATGACTCTCAATGCGTTCTCCTACTAAAACCAAGTCAGAGAAGTTTGATGTCCCATTGCTCATCATTTTTTCTAGGTATGGGCCTTGCAAAGAACCTATGAATAGGTCAACCAATTCTCTATCTAAAAGTGGTGGTTGAACGCGAGCGGCTACCTCTCTCCATCTCTGAGCATACCCTCTGAAGGATTCGTTCTCCTCTTGAGATAAGCCTTGCAACTGTATGTGGTTGGGAGCCATGTCAAGATTGTATTGGTATTGTTTCACAAAGGCGTTGGCTAAGTCCAACCATGACTGGATATGGCTACTCTACAGCTGCATGTACCAACTCAACGATGCCCCACTCAGACTGTCTTGGAAACAGTGGATCATAAGTTTATCATTGAGAGCATTGGAGGTCATCTTTCTGTAAAACATCACCAAATGTTGCTTTGGACAGCTATCTCCTTTGTACTTCTCAAATTTTGGCATCTTGAACTTTGGAGGTATTACAAGTCTGGGTACCAAACACATGTTCAAAGCATTCAAATCAAAAGCGTCACGCCCCTTCATGGTTTCAAGCTTCTCTTCCAACACACGACATCTTTCTGCAAACTCAACATCTTGAGGTTGTTCAGTATTCACCACCAGGTTTATCCCTCGGGAATTCGGTGTAGTGAATGCAAAGCTATGGTATTCAATTGCATCATGAGACGAGGCATGTTCATCTTGATGGTACGGATTATATGCGTAAGATATTTTGTTTTGGAGAGTAGTGGTTAGTGTAGAGAGTGGTGGTCTGGCGTGATGTTGAAGTGTGGGCTTGGCAATTGTAGCTTTATGTGGGCCTTGTCCTCATATCATTTTGCAATTTTTTGTAATAAATCATAAGTCTTTATTGTAATAAATGTGGACTTTTGGCATACTTTTGGAATTGGGTATAATAATATTTTGGATAGAATTTGGACATGGATGGAATTAAAAAAAAAGGATAATATTTGATATTAAAAGTGGATAATGAATTAAATTGAAAAATAGATTTGAAGAAAGTTTAATGGATAAAAATATAAAAATGGGTTTAAATGGATATGAAGAATTAGATACGGACATGGTAAAGAAAATGGATATGACAAAGGGGGAATATGGATATGAAGAATTAGATACGGACACGGTAAAGAAAATGGATATGACAAAGGGGGAATATGGATATGAAGAAATGGATGTTTAAAAAATGAATTATGAAAATGGGCTTAATGGATTAAAAGTTTGGATTAAAAATGGTTTGGAAGAAAAAGGAGGTACAAAAGTTATTTATACACAGATAGGACAAATTTGGGGTATGACACAATGCAAATACTTTCCCACCGGCCTGAGCTTGCTTTGGTTTCGGACACTTCGTACTAATATGACCAGGTTCACCACAGTTGAAACACTTCACCGCATTCTTCTTACAATCAGCTGCGACATGTCCTAAACCTCCACAAATGGAACACTTCCTCATATCTTTTCTACATTCAAACTGACGATGTCCCAAGTCACCACACCTAAAACATCTCAGAGGATTAGACATACCTCCCCCACTTGGCCTTTTATCAAAATTACCTCTTTGCTTACCCTTGTCAGCTGGTGTCACATAAGGACCACCACGAAACGGTTGCTTCCCTTTCCTTTCGTTCACACTCTTATAGTGAGTAGAACGAGCTTTGCTATCCTCCTTAAAAATTCTACAACAATCCACCAAATCCAAAAACCTCCTAATCCTTTGATAACCGATTGCCTGCTTGATCTCAGGACGCAATCCGTTCTCAAACTTCACACATTTGGAAAACTCCGCAGTTGCTTCAGCATAATGTGGATAAAACTGAACAAGCTCCACAAACTTAGCAGTGTAATCAATAACAGACATATTACCTTGTTTCAACTCCAAGAACTCTATCTCTTTCTTTCCTCTAACATCTTCAGGAAAATACTTCCTCAAAAACTCCCTGCTAAACAAAGTCCAAGTGACCTCTTTATCTGCAGCTTCTAACACATGACGCATACTAACCCACCAATCATCAGCCTCCTCCTGCAACATTTGAGTACCCAGTCTCACCTTATTTTCCTCAGCACAGTCCATCACTCGAAAGATTCTTTCAATCTCCTTAAGCCAAATCTGTGCACCATCAGGATCATGTATCCCTTTGAAGACAAGCGGTTTGTTCTTCCTGAACTCATCATTCTCACCAGCATTAGGTGCACCCCGCACAGCCTGAGCCATAGCTTGCATAGCAGCAGCAAGAGCAGCGTCATTCCTACCAGCCATATTCTGTTCATATCCAATAACAGCAACTATGGTTAAACAAACATCTCACCCAAACACAACGACCGACACGGACTGGCACCGAATGACACAAATTGACACGGACTGACTCTGATACCACTTAATGTAACACCCCTAATCTATACCCCCAAACAGATAAAGCGATAATAATTAATCAGAGTGTAATGAAAACATTCACGGCATAGACGGAGGCATCACATCAATTGAAACAAAATACAACAACCTGCTCATAAAGACATGCAACAATCAGGTAGTAATACAAACAGAGGAACTCAGTTCCTCACACCCATACTTTAGGTACAGAATAAAAGCGGAAAATCTGCAACTGAAATCTCATATATATATCACATAAAAAGTTTGTATGTCATATACAGAATCATACATGTACAATCCAAAAGAACATATACATATACACATAATCATAAACGATCTCCCCGACTACCCGGTGCTACATATCAGAGCCGACCGACAAAAGAATGAAGACCTAAGCTTCACAAAAAGACCTCTAGCATCTAATCTGCAATGCCTCATAGAGCATTCAAAACAGCAGAAGGGTGAGAAACACAATCATAATACAATTGCATACAATTATATAATAACACTAAAATACACATGTAAAAATATTCTCACCACAACTTACACCAGAATTCAAATACAAAACAACACAATGCATATATCATATATCCATCACCAAGGTATATCAACCATGCACAATGCATTTATCACCATATATATATATATATATATATATATATATATATATATATATATATATATATCAACAACATTAATTACATTCACAATTCCACACAAAATCAATCCATTCATGATTTATGCAAATGCACAGAGACCGACACAAACTCTATGCAATGCAATGCGGTACCGTTCCATCCATCATTCTCATCACTAGTTCACTCAGGAACTATTGGAATCATCACTTGTTACTTAGTGTAACTCTCCATCGGGCAAACGATGTTCCCCGTCGCTTTAGGTACTCTTGGTATAAGGCTCACGACGTTTATGGATCGCTTTAGGTCCTCTCGGTATAAGGCTCACGATCCGATCGCTTTAGGTCCTCTTTGTATAAGGCTCATGATGGTCTATAATCATTGCTTTAGGTCCTCTCGGTATAAGGCTCACGATGTTATAGCGGATTCCCTCTGGAACCATTTCGCCGCTCACACCTACTAGTGCACACGACATCACAAGAATGCATATCATGATGTTTGGCATACAATGACTCATGACATTCAAATGCACACATATACACATCCATAATCATGCATATATAATCAAACACAACACAATGCATTTTATTTCCCTTAGGCCACAACCATCATCACAACATATCATCACTTGCATTCACATCATATAACATCACATAAGTCATACGATACATATCAAAAGCACATTGCATGATAACATATCAAATACACACAATTAAAATGGTAAAAGTCGACAAAATGACACATTTCAAAATTCCCGACATAATTAAATCAGCCAACAATCTCAAAACCATTATAATAAGAAAGTACATCTCAATAGCTTTCCAACGATACCAAGAATGTTCAAAACGGATAATCGGAACACAAGTTATGGAATTAAAAAGAAAAGGAATCGCTAAATGGCAAAATTCAGCACCCTCTCTGGTCATACGCATATTGCCCTGAGCTATACGCGTAATGCCCAGCTCACTCGCCCATCCATACGCGTATTGCCCAAAGTGATACGCGTATGGGCAGAGACCAAATTCTCCCAAAAAATCCCACTAAAAGCTCCTTACGCGTAATGCCTCACACCTTACGTGTATTGCCTTGCCAAATACGCGTACCATTACGCAAATCAACAGATGGCCGAGAAAAATGAACTTCCATACTGTTGCACCCCAAAATTTGCCCTCCTTACTTTATTACTAACTGGCTTATGTTGCATTGCATTTTGCATTATCATGTGTGCATATCATTGGTTCTTAGCATGGGGTCAAGGTGCTTGAGGCAGTGCCTCAGAGGGTCAAGCAAGAGTCCACAAGTGGCAAGGGATCTCAAGTGGATCACTCCTCTCCTAACCAGTGCATAGATTAGGGTTTTGAGATTCTTGGGTTTATTGCTCCATTGGGTAAGCTCCTTGGGTTTTTATCATCATCAAATGGCATATATTATCTTTGTTGGAGAGGATACACATCATATTCAGAGGAATTTGGATTTGGAGACTGTGTTATTTCCTCCTAGACTGAGGGTACCACAACTAGGGTTTGCTATAAAGTCAGTTTATTTCTGATTTTTTGGGCAAGACTTGATTCCATGGTACTCCTTGGGTCCCTAGGTACCTAGGGATGGGAGGTTGTCCATCAGTTTGGTTCAGGAGAAGTTCAATTGGCCAATGGATTGAAAATCAGGTGAATGGGGTAAAAGTCAACAGTGAGAGGAGAAGTCAACTGTGGAATTTTGAGGTTCTCTCCTAGGTTTTAAAGGTCTCACATCCTCATATGGTCTTCAAGGGTCAAGTTCCATACTATTTATCAAGAATCAGGAGTTTGTACAGAAGTTTCTAAATTTGGAAAGTGACCTATAATAAAAGTTTCCTTTTTGGGCAAGTTCCTGCACTGCATTCAACTTGATTTTTCATCATCAATAAAGCTTCAAATGAATTTTCCTCCAACATGAAAGTTGAATATATTTTTCTCCTCTTTCCAACAAGTACTAGTGGGTCTCCATATCATTTGTGAAGCTCCATTTATGATCAAAAGAAGGAAAAGTGGTTTTTAGGGTTTCTCATGATTCCATTTTCACAACTTTGGGCATAATGACCTATAATCAATTCCATTGCTTCATGCCACATTCTAATATCAAAATAAATTCCTTGAGGATTATTTTGGGCCCAAGAATCAAGGAATTCCATGGTGTGTTCTTCACTTATTCTCCATTGTTCAAATATGCCAAATTGTTTAAAACTCATGAGTCAATGGTTTTCATGGCCCAAGTTCAATTGAGGTGTATTTAGCAATTCACATAAGGATGATCCATCATAGTTTTCTTAAGTGTACATGCATGGAGAGAGGTGTAACTCACATAATGTGATTTTCCAAAACTATTCAAAAAATCATTAAACAAGGAATTGCCCAAGCCCAATTCTTATTCAGTGGAAAACCCTAGTCTATATAAGCTCATTCATGCACTGGTTAGGATGGATTCACGTGACATTTGGAGGATTGGAGAATTTGAGAATTTGAACCCTAAAGCTTTCTTTCAACAAATCTCACGATCCACAGGGTCTTTGCAAAAAGTTCTTCCACAAACCTTTTCCTAGTGATCTCTAGAGTGCAAATCAACCACCATTCACAGCCAAAAGCAAGTACACGTGTGGAACCATCTCAGGTTGGAAGGATTTTTAAGGATCCTAAAACTCTCCTTTTTTACGTGTATATTGTTGTGTTATTGTCACTGATCATGCTGGTATGATTGGTTTTGTGTTTAGATGTGTATATTGCTTGTAATGATGATTTAAAGTTTCATGCCCTAATCTTTTTTCTCTTCGTATCTCATTATGCTTTGGTTATTTGATTTTTTTGATTGCATATTTGAATTCCTGACGAAATTCTGGGTCGGATAGTGTACTCCCACGAAATTTCTGGGCACTTTTTGAGATTGCAGGTGAAGCTAGGGCGGCCGGAGCTAGGGCTCCGGCGACCTGTGGATTTTCGGCCGGTGAAGGGGTCCAACGGAGAAGACACAATCCTGGCCATCCATTATCTTGATCCAACGGCCCATGGCGTGCCACCTATTTTTCTCTTTTATTTTTTTTCTGAATTTAATTTAGTAATCTCATGTATATTACCCCATGCTAACTACCATGTTCCCCCAATCACATTATTTCATTTGTTTTACCTTTTATTTATTTGACTTAATCTGGTGCGTCCATTGAATCGTGTGGGTAATAGCTTGCCAGAGAATAAAAAATAGCATGTGCCAGGCACATGGGAGAGTATAATATGCTGACTGATTACGTGGGTGTGCGTATTTGATAAGTATGGTGTGCATGTTAATCGTGACCCTTGATCTTAAATACTAATTACTTTGGTTGACTATCTGTGTAGCGTACGATTAATCCAAGGGTAAGGATGGAGTCTGACCATTGACCAAGGACCATGCGTGTTCCTTTTTTTTGTTTTATTTTTTGATGATGGATCTAAGTCTTGGGCTTGCTATTTACACCCTACGCTTTCAGCCCACTAATGTTGCTAACATGAATAATTTACTGTTTGCACCCCCATGCGCATCCATCTTAAATATTTTATTTTAATTATTTTATTTTCATTTTTAATTATTAAAAATATATTTTTGCATTAAAAAATTAATAAAAAATGTCATGTATCATATTTATCATTTTAATGAATTTTACAAATTTTATTTTTTATTTTATTTTATTTCTCATCATCTAAATTAATTATTTTATTCATTTTCTTTTTGCCATGCATACTAATTTTGCTTATTTTATTTCTCTGCATCCGTAAAATATTTTTTATCCGTTCTTTTTGCATTTGTTAGGTAACATTCTAAAATGTATCAAAATATTTTTAAATCATTTTTAGTTATTATTTCATATTGCATTCTGGTCCTCTTTTTGCACATTGATCCCACATCTCACCTGAACTTTGCCCAATTGTTTGAATGACTAACACTGTGAATTTTTGCAGGAATTTTTGATGTGTTGTTTGTCTCTGGTTGAGGAACCTTGATATTTAATTTGGGAATTTTAGGAGTTATTTCTCTAATTATTTGATTTGCTTTTACTGGAGATCTGCTTATATGTGTATTTCTGATCATGCCTAAGTCTTTGTTTAAAAGGCACTTGTGCCATTTGCTTTGGGGTCGTTCCTTTGATTTCTGAATTCATGTTTGAATCATTATCACTATTGCTTGCCCTTATTTGATTTTCACTTGCCTTGATATTATTTATGTCTGTTTCGTACTAACCTTTTATGCAGGGACTAAGGTAAGTTCTTTGAGGGTATGGATAAGTATCCATGGTCCCCTTTATCCTTTCTTTCTCTCCTATCTTCTTCCTTTAGGACTTAGGTTGTTGTCAAACCTCACTAACCGTAGGTCACCCATGCATAATAACTTTATGACTCATAGTCCCCCTTTAGAGTTACCCTTGTGTCTTCTCTCTTCTCATCTCAAATTTCTCTAAAACACTTAATAAGAATAAAGTGTATTGCGCACGAGCCTTAAGTATGGGGAATGAGAAATGAGGGGCTTCCTCTCATCTTTCTAGAGTGCTTAGCGAGCATCCTGTCTTGGGACGATGCGTTAAGTATTCGCCCCTATGCCCTAGACTTTGGTGCAATGCAACTTAGGAAATAACTTAAGCCACTTCTGTCCTAAAAAACACAAACCAACTTCAAACCTTTTTGTCCTTCGGGATTGTCAAACTAAAGGATATTTTCAAAGAGGGCACGTTACTTTCCGTCTGAGACGCAAACAGGCATCGACCCTAACTGCCGGACGCGAACTTAGCGTTGCTCATAAAAAACACAAAAAGAACTTGGTCCGAACTACGTTGACTCTGAATTCCCCATTGCACAAGGGGGTACGTAGGCCTAGGACGTCGACGTCCTACCGAGTCTGTCTTTGTTTTCCCCTCTCCGTCTTAGTACAACCCTAGATGATAGTATAACTCACCCTTAGAATAGACAACAAGCGTGGATCCCATCGAGTACGATGGACGCGTGGGGTGCTAGCACCTTCCCCTCGCGTAACCGACTCCCGAACCCAGGTTATGGTTGCGATGACCATTCCTTTCCCTCTTCCTCAGGTTTATGCGGTGTTCCCTTTCCTTCTCTTGGGATAAATTTACACGGCTGGTGACTCTGTTTTTCCGTGCCACTCTCGCATTTGTACTTGGATGAAAATCTTGGGAGCGACAGCTGGCGACTCTGTTGGGGAAACTGGTTGACCTATGCTGGTCCATCCCTAAGCGAGTCAATCCTAGCGCTTGCTTGTCTTTGTTCTCTTTGGGTGTTTGTTTTTGTTTTGCTTTATGTGTTGTATTTTATTTTTATTTTTACCGCATTTTCTGCATTTCATTTTTTATTACTGTCATACTGCTGTGTTGTGCTGGCTGTCTTTGTTTTGTAGGTTGGGTGGGACCGAGAGGTAAGCCCAATACCCAGGCTTGAGTATACCCTAGGACTAGAGTGGAAAGTAGTGGGACCTACGTGCCCGCTTGGTACGTTTGTTTGTTCACGAAATTCATAACCAAACGAGGCTATCTTGGGACGCATTCTAACGTGTGTGTCTTGCGCATGTTGGGGTGTTGATCTAGAGAGCTGTCGACTCTGGTGACCGATCATCGAGGACCTTAGTGGAAACATCCCTCTTCAGTGGTGACAGTGGCATACCACATCCTGTGGCAAACCCATTCGCACCCGAGGGCCCGCTTTGGAACTCGCATAGGATGGCCCCTATCTTTTGAAGAGAATCAGTGGAGGCACTCCTCGATTGACGATAGTACTGTACCCCGAGGGATGAATGTACTATTGTTTCTCGACCTCAGTGCCGAAGCTGAGGACCTTCCGCTTTGGAGAATCAGTTGAGGTCTCCTCGATTGATGATGATGCCAAACCAGAAATGGTGAACGTACATCGTTTCTCGACCTGAGAGCCCGGGATACTGAACATCCTAGTACCCACACGTGAGAGGGGATGGGTGTTTGCAGGTTTGCAGGTAACCGACACCTTCAACCTACCCTGTTTTTCTGGATTTCTCATCACTGTCCGATTATTTGGGCTCTTGGTTATCTCAGTGGTTCAGAATTCTGGTTTTCTGGGTTGTGGTTCTCGTTCAGTTAACAGCACAACACTTCCAGCAGTGTCACCTTGATCCCATGTTTGCATAAGCATATCATTTTCTTGCATTCTAACATGTTTGACATTTTTCAGGGCTTGCATCTTACTCTTGATTCTGGTTTTCTGAGGTTACTTCAGCATGGATGTCCAGAGAAAGAAGACTGTTGCCTATTCGTTCCCAGATCTGACTTTGACATTGATTCACAAGTTGATTAATATGGCTGATCCCGGAGTTCGTACAGAGTTCAGTGGAATGTATGGGAGACTTTTGAAGTTTGTTTATAATATTTCCAAGTATGAGAAGGATGCCATTCATACACTTCTTCAGTTTTATGATTCGTCTTTGCGTTGCTTCACTTTCCCAGACTACATCTTGGCCCCAACATTGGAGGAGTTCTCATTTATTTTGGGAATCCCCATCAGGCATGACATAGTATTCTTTTCTGAAGAACACCCCGGGGTAAAAGAAATGGCTGTGGCTCTTCATATTAGTGAATCCGTTCTGAACAGTAATATTGAAGAAAAACAAGGAGTTAAGGGTTTCCTATTGAAGTTCCTGTTTGATCAAGCCTGCATACATGTTAAAGAGAAGTATTGGACTGCTTTCCAAGCTATCCTAGCTATGTGCATCTATGGGATTGTCCTGTCCCCGAATATTCCTGATCTGGTGGATATGCACGCCGTAAGAATCTTTATTTCGAAGAATCCTATACCTACCTTGCTAGGTGATGTGTATCACTCAGTTCACTACAAGAATGAGAATAGGCGTGGAAAAACTGTGAGTTGTTGTGCACCACTCTTATCTACTTGGTTTCTGAGTCGTCTCCCCGAATCTGGCGCTTTCGTTGATACGAAAGATTCTCTGAAATGGTCGAAGAGGGTTATGGGCTTGACTGCTGACAACATTGTTTGGATCAATCATGATTTGCTAGGAATGGAGATTATTTACAAGTGCGGAGAATTCCCTAATGTACCCTTGATAGGGAGAAAAGGTGGAATTAACTATAATCTTTCCCTTGTTATCAGGCAGTTTGGTTATCCTTTGAAAGGTCCACCTGACGAGAGAGACATCAGAGAGTCCTTATTCTTCAATGGTATTAAGGATCAAGAGATGATGAGGAGAATTGTGAATGCTTGGAAGCAGGTAACCAAAAAGGGAAAAATGTCATTCGGAAAATGTAACAACCGGGCTTTCCCTTCCTATAAAGAGTGGATTAAGAAGAGAGCAGAAGAGGAGCTTCTTCCATTCCCGGTGGAACCAACTTCGTATCCTTTGGTGATCGAGCCTCCTACCATAGTTGAGTTGGAGAAGTATAACAAATTATGGGCTGAAAAGGAAAGGCTGCGGGAAGAAAATAATGAGCTAAAAAGAGAGATTTATCAGTGGAAGCATGAGCGGGGTGAAGCTGTTCATACCGCCAAGTTGAAGACAGAGCTCCTTGCTAAAGCAGAAAAAAAGCTAGCGGACATGGTCACATCCAGACAAAAGATGAAGGAAGCTTTGGATGGTATCAGTAAGGTTCTCGAATCTAAGAAAGAGGAATTAGTCAAGGCTTTGCTGAAAATCCACAGGTTCAATGATCACCAAGGAACTGCCATGGCCGAGAATAAAAGAAATGAAGATGACTACCTAGCTAAGATTGATCAGTTGAAGTCGACGCTCAAGAAGAAAGACGCCGAGATCTTATCAGGGATATTCAAGAGACAAGTAGTCGAGGGTCGACTCAATGAAGCCATAGCCTCCATGGAAGAACTGAAAGTCCAAGCTGAAATGAAGAAACCTAGACATGAGGGTCCTAGCATAGATGGTGCTACTGGAGAAGACGCTTGGGAGTTACATTGCAGATACTTGGATGGGATCATACACAGGAGAGACCTTCTCATTCAAGGACTAATTCAAAAACCCAAGCATCCAGACACCAGAAAGCTGTTCGAGGATATTCAAGACTGGTGCAGAAAGCATAGTGGATGGGGAGGATTGACACTTGTAAACTTTGATGACATGCCATAGTTTTCTGTTTTCTCTCATTGTATGTGGATCACCACCAGGCTTGTTGGTTGGGACCTATGGTTTTTATATTCAAACTTGTTATCTCGGATTTGTGATTGTTGACATTTGGCTTTTCTCTTGTTTTCTTAATATATGAGCAGAAGTTCCATTATATCTTGCTGTTAAACCGGAATCAAGGGGTGGATCGCCCTGTGAATTTTCAAACATGTCCATTTGCATTTGCATATTCATAATCATTTTGCATAATAGGTGTTTATCTCCGGTATTCTTATCTTGTTCCAACATCTCAGGCCGTTCGAGAGTTGATCATGGAGCAAGTTCAAGCTGAGTTGAGGGAAATGCGAAGCCAGATGGGGCAATTTGGGGAAGACATGCTCCAGGAGCAGAGAATGCTGAGGGAGGAGATCAATCAGTTGAAGACTCAGATGGGTTTGATCATGGAAATGCTGAATAGGGTGTTGAAGAAGGAAGACAGTCCTGTGCCCGCTTCCACAACAGAGGTTCTCATTCCTCCCATCTCTTTGGGGTCTCCTCTAGACCATGGATTGCCTCGTGGATCCTCTCCACCGTCAGAGCTTTTTCATCAACAACCATTTCTTTAGGGTCTTAATCCAGAGAAGCTTAATGAGAAGTTTGATCAGATTCCGATGCCATACGCTCAGTTGCTTCAGCACTTGCTCAAGTTTCAGCTAATTGAATTGATTGCTGCAGGACCTCCACACACCAAGTTTCGTATGGGTTCCAATGTCCATGATAGGTGTGAATTCCATTCAGGGGTACCTGGTCATAATGTTGAGGATTGTAAGATGCTCAAGTACAAAGTCCAAGAGCTCATTGATTCAGGGGCAATCAAGTTTACATCAGTTGGCACTGGTAAACAAAGTGACGTTACTCCCAGTGTTGCAAAGGGACTGAGGACTCCCTCTTTTGCCAAAGGATCCACCTCGCGTCAGGGATCTCTTCCACAACCCTTGTTTGTGCCTCAGCCTAATGCGGAAAGGAAAGTGCAAGCGCAGGTGAGGCGCCCAAATCAGCACCGACAGTAGAATTATCAGCAACAGGGGCAACCGAGACCAAGAAGGCCCAACAGGATATTTGATCTTATTCCTATCCCTCATAGTCAGTTGTTTGCTCGTCTGCTCGAGAACTCTCTGATTCAGACGAGGAGTACCACGCCGGTACCGTACCCTATTCCTCCGGATTATGATATGACTACTAGGTGCGAGTTCCGCTCGGGAACGTTTAGGCATACAATTGATGAGTGTAAGGCATTCCAGCACAAGGTGCAAGACCTGGTAGACTCCGAGATCATTGTATTCACTGAAGATGATATGTACATCAATGGAAGCCTCCTTTCTCAAATAAACACCCAGTCTGCAAGTACGTCCAGGCAGAATTAAGCTTCCTCAGCAATGGCAATTTTCAGCTTCTTTACTGCATTTTCATTTGTGGTTTGTTTTCATTTCTTGTTAAAGAATCGTATGTATGCAAGACTTGTTTGTTTTTTTTATGATGATATTAATGCAATAAGTATGTTTTCCTTGAAGTAATCCATTCGTGTTCACTCTTAAATGTTTATATGCACTGCAATACCAATTTTCTTGCTTAGAACTTTTGAGGGAGGATGACGAAATAAGAACGCAGGTTTCTAATGGTACGCTTTTGGATAGAACCCTGTTGAGGATGTACAGGCATTCTTTCAAATCCATAAACAACTGGATATATAAGGGAGATAGACCCTCGTTAACCCCTTCGAGCCTTGGAGTAGGAGTTTCCTTCGTACAAAAGAGTCCTCATACTTAACCCAGGGGCTGGGTAGACGTCAGTTAGTTTGACCGAGCGTTCAAATTTCAAAGAGAGTGTGCATCTGAGGATCCATTACCTTCTATCCCACCATCAAGAGGTCAAGAGATGTGAAACCACAATGGTTATCCTTCAACAATCAAGGAGTGAGGCAGTCACAACCCTTTTAAGCAAGTAAGACAACCAGTGTCACACGCTTTGTTCGAAAAGGGGAATAAAATAAAAAAAATAAAAAAAAGCCCGCTAAGTCCAAAACTTGAAAACAAGCGACTTAGGCAGAAGCTAGGGCATCCCGCTGGACTTAAAAATCTAAAAGCTCAAAAGAGTCAGCCCAGGCAAAAATCAGGGATCAAAAAAAGCAGAAGAAAGAAAAGTGAAAAGCATTACAAAAGAAAATCCCCGATAAGAACAAATTCGTGTGATTACAGACACAAGATAAAAAAGGGATGACTGTTATTCCAAAACCCCCTTAGGTGCTAAACCATTAGTGGCGTAGGTTCCTTAAAGATCATGAACCTTTTGAGAGATGAGCGTTTGGGTCAGATTAACTGAACATAGGACTGGAGAACATCACGAAGATTGGGTGGGCACCGATAAATTTTGAGCCTTAAATCCTTTTTTCTGAAACCATGAACCAGACCACGTTACAGCCCTTAAAAGTCCTAATTGAAACAGGGTCAGTCCGAAAGCATACTCTAACCGGATGGCGTTCCTGACTCCTATGAGTTGTGCTAATAAGATTTATTGGTATTGCATGTGCGCATTGTTTTGCCATTCAAAAATCAAGGTCGCATCCCAGCAAGTGATTCGTTCACAAGGCCTGGCGACGCATTTTCATTAAAAAACTTCAAGGTTAACATGAGTGTTGCATTAGAGTTATCATTCTCATAAATAACTTGTTCTGCTTGCATACATGTGCCTAAGCATCAATGAAGCTTACACAGTGAAAGTCAGTCAAGAAGCTTGATCCTGCCAAGTTGGGATACTTGGAAATTCTGAAGGACAATCATATCAAAGGGCAGGCTGCCAAG
This sequence comes from Lathyrus tuberosus, assembly GCA_022829125.1. Taxonomy (NCBI): domain Eukaryota; kingdom Viridiplantae; phylum Streptophyta; class Magnoliopsida; order Fabales; family Fabaceae; genus Lathyrus; species Lathyrus tuberosus. Next base: position 9,105,482 of record JALAZF010000081.1, read on the forward strand.
AGACTCAGTGTAGGGTGGGCTCTCCCCAGTAAATCGTGTTAAGATGTAGCCAATCGGGGGCAGTCACGTCGAGAAATCTCTCCAAAATTAAGTTATTCTGGGGCATTCATTCTAAGATCAGGGGCAAAGTCACTTCAAAGCTCATATTGGGGCAGGCCACCTCTAGAGCGTGGGAGATCGTCCACTCCTGAAAATGGTTAATTAAAAACACCTCCTCAAGGTTCAAGATGCCAAAGCAGAGTATTGTCAAGTCATTACGATCCCCTTCAAGGTAATGTACGTCATGGATTATGAAGACTGGGGCAGTTATATCTCTCCAAGAGTTTGAAGACCCTGGGGCAGTGCGAACGCCCGATCTTCTGTAAAATCCTCTTGAGATGAAAAGTTCAAAGAGCCACTTACGACCATAAAGACAAGTCAGGTTGCAGGGCAACAACATTGGACTCCCCCAGCAGTTGGCTCTCCCCAGCATTGAGATTGCTCCTTCCCTAGCAGGACAAACTTTCCTCAGCAGAACAGACCCTCCACAGCAGGAGACTTGGAAAATATTTTCTCCGGATCAAGACGTTATTTCCCCACAGAATCAGGGTGTTCATCTCCCCCATCCAGTCAGGAAGCTTGCTCTCACCGACGATGTCATATTCTAATCCCCAGCAAGGTGGGAGTAAAGTCGTTATCCCCATCAGCAGGTTAAGTTCAGCAGTATCCCCAAGCAGGATGGTAGTATGGGCTGGCATCCCCCAGCAGGTTCTGAGCCAATTGGATATTAGTAATCTTCAGTAACAGACTTCCGGTTCCGTTATTGGCGTTCATTCTCAACTCCCCCAGCAGAGGAGAAATCTCAGGTTTTGGATGTTACCTTCAGTGAAAGACAGGTGGGGTCCCCGGTAGTTCTTTCGGGATTTCATCCCCGGCAGAAGTTGTTGATCCGAAGAGTCGATCAGCATGACCCTTTTCAGCAGAGTTCCTGGATTCAGAGGACAATTTATTTTTGTCATCCCCAGCTGAATTGGTTTTTTTTTTCTCTCCGGCATTTATTTTGCTGGAGAGACCCTTTTTGCATATCATAAGCATTTGCATTACATCCTCAAACGCGTAGCATTTCCACTTCGCGTGGAGCATTATGGCAAAATTCAAACATTTTCATTCGAAGCATAAGCCAGGATTGATGCTTTCCTTGCCAGCAGAGATGGCATAACTCAGGAGGTTTTGGGGGGATACGTTCCTTATACTAGTGCTCCCGGACAGAGTCCTTTATTTAGACTTCTCCTTTCCCCGACGAAGTCATCTTATCTGTGGATCATGAGTCCGTTAGAAGTTTGCCTTTATTTGGCCTCTCTCTTTTGGGAAATCCAGTTCTCGTCTGGTAGTCAGTTCTCGTCTGACTTATTCTGTAAATCCAGTTCTCGTCTGGTAGTTAGTTCTCTTCTGACTTACTTGGTGAAACCCAGTTCTCGTCTGGTAGTCAGTTCTCGTCTAACTTATTCTGTAAATCCAGTTCTCGTTCGGTAGTCAGTTATCGACTAACTTATTTGGTGTAAACCCAGTTCTCGCCTGGTAGTCAGTTCCCTTTATCAGCAGGGATGGCATTTATTTTGCTAGTTCTCTTTATCAGCAGAGATAGCAATCTTTTGAAGATTTATTTTGTCAGTTCTCTTTATCAGCAGGGATGGCATTTATTTTGCTAGTTCTCTTTATCAGCAGAGATAGCAATCTTTTGGATATTTTTTTCGTCAGTTCCCTTTATCAGCAGGGATGGCATTTATTTTGCTAGTTCTCTTTATCAGCAGAGATAACAATCTTTTGGATATTTTCTTCGTCAGTTCCCTTTATCAGCAGGGATGGCAGTTACGTTGCTAGTTCTCTTTATCAGCAGAGATAGCAATCTTACGAAGTTTTTCTTAGTCAGTTCCCTTTATCAGCTGGGATGGCATTTATTTTGCTAGTTCTCTTTATCAGCAGAGATAGCAATCTTTTGGATATTTTCTTCGTCAGTTCCCTTTATCAGCAGGGATGGCATTTATTTTGCTAGTTCTCTTTATCAGCAGAGATAGCAATCTTTTGGATATTTTCTTCGTCAGTTCCCCTTATCAGCAGGGATGGCATTTATTTTGCTAGTTCTCTTTATCAGCAGAGATAGCAATCATTTGAAGATTTATTTTGTCAGTTCTCTTTATCAGCAGAGATGTCGTGGGAGAGTTTTGTTTCACGTTATCCCCAGCAAATCCACTTTATGTTGGTCTTCCTTTGCGGGTGCAATTGAGGTTGTATTCGTTTTTGGGTGCGATTGAGGTCGTATTCATATTTCCTTTGTGGGTACAATCGAGGTTGTATTCGTTTTGTGATGCGATCGAGGTCGTATTCGTCTTTTCTTTGCGGGTAGAGTGATTGAGGTCAGTCTTCCTTTGCGGGTACAATTGAGGTTGTATTTGTTTTGTGATGCGATCGAGGTCGTATTCGTCTTTTCTTTGCGGGTAGAGTGATTGAGGTCAGTCTTCCTTTGTGGGTGGAATTGAGGTTGTATTCGTTTTGTGGGTGCGATTGAGGTCGTATTCGTCTTTTCTTTGCGGGTAGAGTGATTGAGGTCAGTTTTCCTTTGCGGGTGCAATTGAGGTTGTATTCGTTTTGTGATGCGATCGAGGTCGTATTCCTCTTTTCTTTGCGGGTAGAGTGATTGAGGTCAGTCTTCCTTTGTGGGTGCAATTGAGGTTGTATTCATTTTGTGATGCGATCGAGGTCGTATTCGTCTTTTCTTTGCGGGTAGAGTGATTGAGGTCAGTCTTCCTTTGCGGGTGCAATTGAGGTTGTATTCGTTTTGTAGGTGCGATTGAGGTCGTATTCGTTTTCTTTGTGGGTAGAGTGATTGAGGTCAGTCTTCCTTTGTGGGTACAATTGAGGTTGTATTCGTTTTTTGGGTGCGATCGAGGTCGTATCCGGTGTTTTCTTGTGGATATGGTTGAGGTCATATTCCTTATTTTTCAGCATGCTCCATTTCGTTATTCTCATCATTAGCAAATTTTCGGGGCTCTTTCGGTATTCAATCCCCGTGTACCCTGGAATGTCTGAGAGCCGTTGCTATCATACCTTCAGGACCAGGTTGATTGAATAGGGGCAGCTGTTGCACCCCAAAATTTGCCCTCCTTACTTTATTACTAACTGGCTTATGTTGCATTGCATTTTGCATTATCATGTGTGCATATCATTGGTTCTTAGCATGGGGTCAAGGTGCCTGAGGCAGTGCCTCAGAGGGTCAAGCAAGAGTTCACAAGTGGCAAGGGATCTCAAGTGGATCACTCCTCTCCTAACCAGTGCATAGATTAGGGTTTTGAGATTCTTGGGTTTATTGCTCCAATGGGCAAGCTCCTTGGGTTTTTATCATCATCAAATGGCATATCTTATCTTTTTTGGAGAGGATACACATCATATTCAGAGGAATTTGGATTTGGAGAATGTGTTATTTCCTCCTAGACTGAGGGTACCACAACTAGGGTTTGCTATAAAGTCCGTTTATTTCTGATTTTTTGGGCAAGACTTGATTCCATGGTACTCCTTGGGTCCCTAGGTACCTAGGGATGGGAGGTTGTCCATCAGTTTGGTTCAGGAGAAGTTCAATTGGCCAATGGATTGAAAATCAGGTGAATGGGGTAAAAGTCAACAGTGAGAGGAGAAGTCAACTGTGGAATTTTGAGGTTCTCTCCTAGGTTTTCAAGGTCTCACATCCTCATATGGTATTCAAGGGTCAAGTTTCATACTATTTATCAAGAATCAGGAGTTTGTAAAGAAGTTTCTAAATTTGGAAAGTGACCTATAATAAAAGTTTCCTTTTTGGGCAAGTTCCTGCACTGCATTCAACTTGACATATCATTAGTTCTCTTTATCAGCAGAGATAGCAATCTTTTGAAGATTTATTTTGTCAGTTCTCTTTATCAGCAGGGATGGCATTTATTTTGCTAGTTCTCTTTATCAGCAGAGATAACAATCTTTTGGATATTTTTTTCGTCAGTTCCCTTTATCAGCAGGGATGACATTTATTTTGCTAGTTCTCTTTATCAGCAGAGATAGCAATCTTTTGGATATTTTCTTCGTCAGTTCCCTTTATCAGCAGGGATGGCAGTTACGTTGCTAGTTCTCTTTATCAGCAGAGATAGCAATCTTACGAAGTTTTTCTTAGTCAGTTCCCTTTATCAGCAGGGATGGCATTTATTTTGCTAGTTCTCTTTATCAGCAGAGATAGCAATCTTTTGGATATTTTCTTCGTCAGTTCCCTTTATCAGCAGGGATGGCATTTATTTTGCTAGTTCTCTTTATCAGCAGAGATAGCAATCTTTTGGATATTTTCTTCGTCAGTTCCCCTTATCAGCAGGGATGGCATTTATTTTGCTAGTTCTCTTTATCAGCAGAGATAGCAATCATTTGAAGATTTATTTTGTCAGTTCTCTTTATCAGCAGAGATGTCGTGGGAGAGTTTTGTTTCACGTTATCCCCAGCAAATCCACTTTATGTTGGTCTTCCTTTGCGGGTGCAATTGAGGTAGTATTCGTTTTTGGGTGCGATTGAGGTCGTATTCATATTTCCTTTGTGGGTACAATCGAGGTTGTATTCGTTTTGTGAGGCGATCGAGGTCGTATTCGTCTTTTCTTTGCGGGTAGAGTGATTGAGGCCAGTCTTCCTTTGTGGGTACAATTGAGGTTGTATTTGTTTTGTGATGCGATCGAGGTCGTATTCGTCTTTTCTTTGCGGGTAGAGTGATTGAGGTCAATTTTCCTTTGCGGGTGCAATTGAGGTTGTATTTGTTTTGTGATGCGATCGGGGTCGTATTTGTCTTTTCTTTGCGGGTAGAGTGATTGAGGTCAGTCTTCCTTTGTGGGTACAATTGAGGTTGTATTCGTTTTGTGATGCGATCGAGGTCGTATTCGTCTTTTCTTTGTGGGTAGAGTGATTGAGGTCAGTCTTCCTTTGCGGGTGCAATTGAGGTTGTATTCGTTTTGTGATGCGATCGAGGTCGTATTCGTCTTTTCTTTACGGGTAGAGTGATTGAGGTCAGTCTTCCTTTGCGGGTGCAATTGAGGTTGTATTCGTTTTGTGATGCGATCGAGGTCGTATTCGTCTTTTCTTTGTGGGTAGAGTGATTGAGGTCAGTCTTCCTTTGCGGGTGCAATTGAGGTTGTATTCGTTTTGTGATGCGATCGAGGTCGTATTCGTCTTTTCTTTACGGGTAGAGTGATTGAGGTCAGTCTTCCTTTGCGGGTACAATTGAGGTTGTATTCGTTTTGTGATGCGATCGAGGTCGTATTCGTCTTTTCTTTGCGGGTAGAGTGATTGAGGTCAGTCTTCCTTTGTGGGTGCAATTGAGGTTGTATTCGTTTTGTGGGTGCGATTGAGGTCGTATTCGTCTTTTCTTTGCGGGTAGAGTGATTGAGGTCAGTTTTCCTTTGCGGGTGCAATTGAGGTTGTATTCGTTTTGTGATGCGATCGAGGTCGTATTCCTCTTTTCTTTGCGGGTAGAGTGATTGAGGTCAGTCTTCCTTTACGGGTGCAATTGAGGTTGTATTCATTTTGTGATGCGACCGAGGTCGTATTCGTCTTTTCTTTGTGGGTAGAGTGATTGAGGTCAGTCTTCCTTTACGGGTGCAATTGAGGTTGTATTCGTTTTGTGGGTGCGATTGAGGTCGTATTCGTTTTCTTTGTGGGTAGAGTGATTGAGGTCAGTCTTCCTTTGTGGGTACAATTGAGGTTGTATTCGTTTTTTGGGTGCGATCGAGGTCGTATCCGGTGTTTTCTTGTGGATATGGTTGAGGTCATATTCCTTATTTTTCAGCATGCTCCATTTCGTTATTCTCATCATTAGCAAATTTTTGGGGCTCTTTCGGTATTCAATCCCCGTGTACCCTGGAATGTCTGAGAGCCGTTGCTATCATACCTTCAGGACCAGGTTGATTGAATAGGGGCAGCTGTTGCACCCCAAAATTTGCCCTCCTTACTTTATTACTAACTGGCTTATGTAGCATTGCATTTTGCATTATCATGTGTGCATATCATTGGTTCTTAGCATGGGGTCAAGGTGCCTGAGGCAGTGCCTCAGAGGGTCAAGCAAGAGTTCACAAGTGGCAAGGGATCTCAAGTGGATCACTCCTCTCCTAACCAGTGCATAGATTAGGGTTTTGAGATTCTTGGGTTTATTGCTCTAATGGGCAAGCTCCTTGGGTTTTTATCATCATCAAATGGCATATCTTATCTTTTTTGGAGAGGATACACATCATATTCAGAGGAATTTGGATTTGGAGAATGTGTTATTTCCTCCTAGACTGAGGGTACCACAACTAGGGTTTGCTATAAAGTCAGTTTATTTCTGATTTTTTGGGCAAGACTTGATTCCATGGTACTCCTTGGGTCCCTAGGTACCTAGGGATGGGAGGTTGTCCATCAGTTTGGTTCAGGAGAAGTTCAATTGGCCAATGGATTGAAAATCAGGTGAATGGGGTAAAAGTCAACAGTGAGAGGAGAAGTCAACTGTGGAATTTTGAGGTTCTCTCCTAGGTTTTCAAGGTCTCACATCCTCATATGGTATTCAAGGGTCAAGTTTCATACTATTTATCAAGAATCAGGAGTTTGTACAGAAGTTTCTAAATTTGGAAAGTGACCTATAATAAAAGTTTCCTTTTTGGGCAAGTTCCTGCACTGCATTCAACTTGACTTTTCATCATCAAGAAAGCTTCAAATGAATTTTCCTCCAACATGAAAGTTGAATATATTTTTCTCCTCTTTTCAAAAAGTACTAGTGGGTCTCCATATCATTTGTGAAGCTCCAGTTATGATCAAAAGAAGACAAAGTGGTTTTTAGGGTTTCTCATGATTCCATTTTCACAACTTTGGGCATAATGACCTATAATCAATTCCATTGCTTCATGCCACATTCTAATATCAAAAGACATTCCTTGAGGATTATTTTGGGCCCAAGAATCAAGGAATTCCATGGTGTGTTCTTCACTTATTCTCCATTTTTCAAATATGCCAAATTGTTTAAAACTCATGAGTCAATGGTTTTCAAGGCCCAAGTTCAATTGAGGTGTATTTAGCAATTCACATAAGGATGATCCATCATAGTTTTCTTAAGTGTACATGAATGGAGAGAGGTGTAACTCACATAATGTGATTTTCCAAAACTATTCAAAAAATCATTAAACAAGGAATTGCCCAAGCCCAATTCTTATTCAGTGGAAAACCCTAGTCTATATAAGCTCATTCATGCACTGGTTAGGATGGATTCACGTGACATTTGGAGGATTGGAGAATTGGAGAATTTGAACCCTAAAGCTTTCTTTCAACAAATCTCACGATCCACAGGGTCTTTGCAAAAAGTTCTTCCACAAACCTTTTCCTGGTGATCTCTAGAGTGCAAATCAACCACCATTCACAGCCAAAAGCAAGTACACGTGTGGAACCATCTCAGGTTGGAAGGATTTTTAAGGATCCTAAAACTCTCCTTTTTTACGTGTATATTGTTGTGTTATTGTCACTGATCATGCTGGTATGATTGGTTTTGTGTTTGGATGCGTATATTGCTTGTAATGATGATTTAAAGTTTCATGCCCTAATCTTTTTTCTCTTCGTATCTCATTATGCTTTGGTTATTTGATTTTTTTGATTGCATATTTGAATTCCTGACAAAATTCTGGGTCGGATAGTGTACTCCCACGAAATTTCTGGGCACTTTTTGAGATTGCAGGTGAAGCTAGGGCGGCCGGAGCTAGGGCTCCGGCGACCTGTGGATTTCCGGCCGGTGAAGGGGTCCAACGGAGAAGACACAATCTTGGCCATCCATTATCTTGATCCAACGACCCATGGCGTGCCACCTATGTTTCTCTTTTATTTTTTTTCTGAATTTAATTTAGTAATCTCATGTATATTACCCCATGCTAACTACCATGTTCCCCCAATCACATTATTTCATTTGTTTTACCTTTTATTTATTTGACTTAATCTGGTGCATCCATTGAATCGTGTGGGTAATAGCTTACCAGCGAATAAAAAATAGCATGTTCCAGGCACATGGGAGAGTATAATATGCTGACTGATTACGTGGGTGTGCGTATTTGATAAGTATGGTGTGCATGTTAATCGTGACCCTTGATCTTAAATACTAATTACTTTGGTTGACTATTTGTGTAGCGTACGATTAATCCAAGGGTAAGGATGGAGTCTGACCATTGACCAAGGACCATGCGTGTTCCTTTTTTTTGTTTTATTTTTTGATGATGGATCTAAGTCTTGGGCTTGCTATTTACACCCTACGCTTTCAGCCCACTAATGTTGTTAACATGAATAATTTACTGTTTGCACCTCCATGCGCATCCATCTTAAATATTTTATTTTAATTATTTTGTTTTCATTTTTAATTATTAAAAATATATTTTTGCATTAAAAAATTAATAAAAAAGTCATGTATCATATTTATCATTTTAATGAATTTTACAAATTTTATTTTATTTCTCATCATCTAAATTAATTATTTTATTCATTTTCTTTTTGCCATGCATACTAATTTTGCTTATTTTATTCCTCTGCATCCGTAAAATATTTTTTATCCGTTATTTTTTCATTTGTTAGGTAACATTCTAAAATACATCAAAATATTTTTAAATCATTTTTAATTATTATTTCATATTGCATTCTGGTCCTCTTTTTGCACATTGATCCCACCTCTCACCTGAACTTTGCCCAATTGTTTGAATGAATAACACTGTGAATTTTTGCAGGAATTTTTGATGTGTTGTTTGTCTCTGCTTGAGGAACCTTGATATTTAATTTGGGAATTTTAGGAGATATTTCTCTAATTATTTGATTTGCTTTTACTGGAGATATGCTTATATGTATATTTCTGATCATGCCTAAGTCTTTGTTTGAAAGGCACTTGTGCCATTTGCTTTGGGGTTGTTCCTTTGATTTCTGAATTCATGTTTGAATCATTATCACTATTGCTTGCCCTTATTTGATTTTCACTTACCTTGATATTATTTATGTCCGTTTCGTACTAACCTTTTATGCAGGGACTAAGGTAAGTTCTTTGAGGGTATGGATAAGTATCCATGGTCCCCTTTATCCTTTCTTTCTCTCCTATCTTCTTCCTTTAGGATTTAGGTTGTCGTCAAACCTCACTAACCGTAGGTCACCCATGCATGATAACTTTAGGACTCATAGTCCCCCTTTAGAGTTACCCTTGTGTCTTTTCTCTTCTCATCTCAAATTTCTCTAAAACACTTAATAAGAATAAAGTGTATTACGCACGAGCCTTAAGTATGGGGAATGAGAAATGAGGGGCTTCCTCTCATCTTTCTAGAGTGCTTAGCGAGCGTCCTGTCTTGGGACGATGCGTTAAGTATTCGCCCCTGTACCCTAGACTTTGGTGCAATGCAACTTAGGAAATAACTTAAGCCACTTCTGTCCTAAAAAACACAAACCAACTTCAAACCTTTTTGTCCTTCGGGATTGTCAAACTAAAGGATATTTTCAAAGAGGGCACGTTACTTTCCGTCTGAGACGCAAACAGGCATCGACCCTAACTGCCGGACGCGAACTTAGCGTTGCTCATAAAAAACACAAAAAGAACTTGGTCCGAACTACGTTGACTCTGAATTCCCCATTGCACAAGGGGGGTACGTAGGCCTAGGACGTCGACGTCCTACCGAGTCTGTATTTGTTTTCCCCTCTCCGTCTTAGTACAGACCTAGATGATAGTATAACTCACCCTTAGAATAGACAACAAGCGTGGATCCCATCGAGTACGATGGACGCGTGGGGTGCTAGCACCTTCCCCTCGCGTAACCGACTCCCGAACCCAGGTTATGGTTGCGATGACCATTCCTTTCCCTCTTCCTCAGGTTTATGCGGTGTTCCCTTTCCTTCTCTTGGGATAAATTTACACGGCTGGCGACTCTGTTTTTCTGTGCCACTCTCGCGTTTGTACTTGGATGAAAATCCTGGGAGCGACACATACGCGTAATGCCCAAAATTCCCCTTGCCATACGCGTATTGCCCAAACCAATACGTGTATTGCCATGCGTGTTACGCGTATGGGCAGAGAAAAACCCAGAATTTTCTGCAGAATTTCTACTGCGAAATTCCACCAAAAACACTCCCAAATCTAATCCAATATGCAGAAAATTACCAATAGAGTGCACAACAACACCTATCTAACATATCTCAGCAATTATGAACATTAAAACATGATTTCAGACACAATTTGAATCAATTTCCAACAATCTCAACATATTATGGTTTTGGTTCTATATTCAATTTCAACCCAACAACAAGCAAATACATACATACATAATCATACACAAGTATAAGATAATCGAGTTTCGCACCCTTACCCGATTTAATCGTGTTTGAAAAGTCGGGTGATTCAATTTCTTAAGCCCCAAGTTTTTCTCTCTTTTTCTTCTCTTCTTTTCCTTCTTTCTCTTTTTCTTCTTCTCTTTTTCTTTCTCTTTATTTTTCTCTCTATGTTACTAACTTAAGAAAATAAGTAAAATGACGAAAATACCCCTAAACTCAAATATCTCGCAAACGCTCCCAAAACGCGATAAAACATAACAACAATGAAAAAATAATATATTGCCAAATAAAAGTCAAGAATAAAATAATATAATAATAGAAATAATTAAATCGACTCGATTAAATAAAACTAACAAAAATTGGGGCGTTACACATGCCACTTAGTTCAAAATTAAGTTAAGTTTGATTAATTTGTTAGTCACTCTTCAAGAATTAGTTCAAGGATTAATCAAAATTCAATAATTGATTCATGTCAAATTCAATTGAAAAATTAAGAGCATTAGTTCAAAAAAACATGGAGGTGCAAGTAATGTGAGGGAAGTTTCTCTCTATGTACTTGATTTTAATGATGTCAAAACTATCATGCTTAGCACATATAGAATTCACATGAATGCACATTAGGCGTTCTAAGAATGTTTAATCATGTTGGCAATGTTCTAGGTGCATTAGATATGGAAACTATCATGCTTAGCACATATAGAATTCACATGAACGCACATTAGGTGTTCTAAGAATGTTTGGTCATGTTGGCAATGTTCTAGGTGCATTAGATATGGTTAAACACCTTTAGGAAAGTCAAAAATGTGATTTTTGCATGTTTGAATGGTGTGAGTCGACTCACAACCCTGTTCAGGTCGACTCATACATCCTGCATTTGTATATGTCAAAAACTGAGTGATGCGGGTATGCTCAGGTCGACTCTCAGGTCGACCATACATCCTGCATTTGTATCTGTCAAAAACTAGGAGCTATGAGTCGACGCATAGCCCTGGTTCGGTCGACGCATAACATGCAGTTTTGCGTAGTGAGTGCGCGGCATTGCTCAGGTCGACTATACCATCTGTATAGGTCGACCGTTCGCTGAATGTCACCAAAATTTTGTTGTGCTATTCATTTTAAAACTCTGTTATTTCTATTGTTTTGTCTAGGATAGTGTGTATATATATATATATATATATATATATATATATATATATATATATCATTTTAGCTCATTTTTTACAAAAACAACAAGAAACGTGAAAATTTATGCCATTTCTCTTCATCTTCATCTTCAACATTGAGTGAACAAACAATTACACATAACAATCTTTGTTTGAGTTGTTCATTGTTTCAAGGTGATAACGTTCAGATTTTGGAAGCGCGTGATCTTCATTTCTGAGTTGAGATTTTTGGTAGGTGTTTCTTGAATAAAACCCTAGGTTTTCTCCTCCAAGAATCGGGATATTTTGGGGATTTTTGCACAAACCGTTTCGTTCTACAAGGATTCAGTCGTTCGAAGGTAACCGACGATTGGAGCAATTGTTCGGTTTAGTAGCTATAATCAGAGGATCGTAGAAGAGAGGTTCGGGTTTGAAGTTTGGTAGATTGCAATTGATCGAGTGATGGTAACCGAAGAACGGAGGTTTTGTTCGGTTTAGTAGTGTGGGACGATAATTGGATCAAACATATTCGAAGGACTTGATTCATCCTGAATCAAGGGAAGAGAAAATTATGCATCAACGATCGAAGACGTTCAAAGGTTTGGATGTTCTTAGTTTTCTCTTGTAAAAAACAATTTGCAACAGCTACACACACACACACACACACACACACACACATATATATATATATATATATATATCAATTCCAATTGTGGAATTGGGGGCAGAGGTACCCAAAGCGAGGACGATTGGGGAACTGCCTAATCAAATCTCGTTTGTTTTCTCTTTCCCTTAACTCTTTTACATTTCAGTTTGTTCGAATTTGTGAAGTCGCAATCTATCGAAATTTCTGTCGTAGTGTAATTTTGAGCTGAGAAACTATTTGTTAAATCGATACAATTCCTCGAATTGCATCTTGGAGCAGCTCTATATTACATTCCATAGAAATTCTGCACTTAGTGTGTTTACGCACACTAGGTGTTTGATAATTTGTTTCAACACAAAAATCAAACACATTGTTTTTAGTTGCTTATCATTTTTTCTCATTGGTTTGGATTAAACATCAAGCAAGCAATATTTTGTTGACTTCTTTTTTTAAGTGTAGTAATCAAACTGAATTTTTCTCTTCCATACTCATTCTCTATATATTCGTGCATATCTGATCCTTTTAGTAGAAGGTTCGTTGTAGACGTTCTATCCAGTGGTAGCTTCCGTTAAACAATTTTAAAACTAAATTTTCAAAACCATTTGCGTGTAAAACTCAAGGGATCTATTCAACCCCCCTTCTAGATCCATAGCCATCATCTTACAAGTGGTATCACGAGCTCCGGTTAATTCTGGTGCTTCGGTAAAACTTCTTGGATCATGGCGAACAAACCTAAGGGAGCTTATAATAGAGCTCCAGTTTTTACAGGTTAAAACTACAGCTACTGGAAGGATTGTATGCGTGTCCATATTAATTTCATAGATCAGAAGGTTTGGAACGTTATTTTAAACGGTACCATGGAAATTACTATGACTAATGTGGAAGGCGTTGTCGTTCCTAAACCTGAAGCTCAATGGACTGAGGAGGACGAGAAAAAGTACATCTATGATTGGAAGGCTCGTAATATGATCATCTCCTCCTTGGGAGTTGATGAGTATTATCGAGTCTCCCATTGTGAAACGGCCAAAGCCATGTGGGATGCTTTACAAGTAGCCCACGAAGGCACTAATGATGTTAAGATGGCTCGTATTAATACACTAACGCAAGAGTTTGATTTGTTTTACATGATGCAAGGGGAAACCATTGCGGATATGCAAAGACGATTTACTCACATTATCAATAAATTGCATGTTCTTGGTAAACCAATTCCAAATGAGGTGTCTTAACAGGGAATGGCAACCGAAGGTCACCGCTATCAAGGAGGCCAGCGATCTTGCTACACTAGACCTCACAACACTCTTTGGTAAACTCGATGAGCATGAGCAAGTGCTCATTAGCTTGGATAAACATGAAAAGAGTATCAAGAAAGAGAAGGCAAAAGACACGGAGAAGAAGTCGATGGCTCTTAAGGCTTCTTGCTCAAAGTCCACACATCAAGAGCTAAGTGATGATGAAATCAATAATGACAAAGATGAAGAATCCGGTGATAATATAGGCTTATTTGTGAAGAGGTACAATAGATATGTTCGTAAGAACGATATTCAACACTCGGATAGAAATCTAGTCAAGTTTAGGAAGCAATCTAGAAGCGAAGAAAATAAAAATGGCAAGGTAAAAGGGACGTGCTACAACTGTGGAAAATCCGGGCACTACAAGCCGGATTGTCCATTCTAAAGAAAGACAAAGATAAGGATAATGACAAGAGTCGCTCAAACAAAAAGTCCAACAAGTCTCGACGAGCATACATCATTTGGGAAAGCGATAGTGAGTCGGAGAAAGATGATTCCTCAAATGACGAAAGTGAATCCGTTAACTTTTTCCTTATGGCACGCCACAACAAAGCAAAAGAGGTAAAGCATTCTAAATATGATCATGTTAATACTATGTTGCATTTAGAGTTACGAAAGGCTTTTGACATGTTACACTATGAGGCTAAGGAAGCATTTCAACGTTTAGCCTCAAATAAAAGGATTTTCACGTATTTGGAGAAGAAGGTTTCCGATTCCGAAAAGGAATTGGAAGCCCTCAAAAACTCTATAGTGGACACATCAAAAGCCAAGGTTGAAGAGGACCCTACCTCTTGGTTTAATTAGGGCTGTGACACTTGTCATATTTGGCAACGAGATGTGAGAATCCTCAAGGCCAAATTGGACAAGGCTCTTAAGCCAAAAGTTACGTTTGCTATTGATCGATCACATTTTCGTGAGAGCATGAATAATCCATATCAAAAGTATACCTATGTGATTCGAGATAGTGATAGCAAAAGTAAATTCCAAATGAACCGTAATTGTCTTTACTGTTGTAAGCCTGGTCATACTATTGCGAAATGCCGCTTCAGAAGGTTTCTTGTTCCGAAAGGCATCTACCAATGGTTGCCCAAGTGCGGTCTTGGTTTCACTCACCTTAAAGGACCCAATGAGAATTGGGTACCTACTCTCCCTTGATTGACTATGTAGGTACAAAGTCTTGAGACCACCGAAAGAAGATGGGTTTTGGATAGTGGCTGCTCAAGACATATGACAGGCGACATATCTCTTTTCATCGACTTTGTGGCGAAGAAAAAGGGGGTTGTTACCTACGGAGACAATAACAAGGGACAAACACTTGGCAAAGATAGTGTAGGTAACCCCTCATCTACTACTATCTCTAATGTGCTTAAAGGGTTGAGGGTTTACAATACGAATTTACGTATTGTTGAAGAGACGGTACATGTTACTTTTGATGAGTCTTATCCGAAAAATGTCAGAGAAGGTAGTTCTTTTCATGGTGCAGGTGCATCTTCTGAAGACATACTCAAGGACACTGATAAGGGAACTGATCAGCCTGAAGCAGTGCGTACTGAGGAGGAAAAGGATCACCAACCAGTGAAAAGTGAGGATGGTCATCATTCTGATAAAGATGAACTTCCTCCAGCTTGGAAGTTTTCAGAAGACCATCCAATTGACAACATTCTCGGTGATATCTCTAAGGGAGTAACCACTCGCTCTAAACTTAGTAACTTTTGTTATTACTCTGCTTTTGTTTCCCAAGTTGAACCTAAAAACGCAAAGGAGGCGTTACTCGATGAGCATTGGTTTCTATCAATGCAAGGTGAGTTAAACCAATTCAGGAGAAATGAGGTTTGGGACCTTGTCCCCCCTCCACGAGATCATTGAGTAATCGGCACCCGATGGGTGTTTAGGAATAAACTTGATGAAAATGGAGTAATAACCCTTAATAAAGCGAGGCTTGTAGCGCAAGGCTATAACCAAGAGGAAGGAATCGACTATGAGGAAACTTATGCGCCGGTTGCCCGACTCGAGGCTATACGTCTTCTACTTGCCAATGCTTGCACAAAGAACTTCAAACTATTCCAAATGGATGTTAAAAGTGCGTTGTAACACCCCTAATCTATACCCCCAATCAAATAAAGCGGTAAAAGAAAATTCGAAATTTCATCAGAGTATATTTAAATTATCATGGCATAGACTGGGAGGATCACATTATATTGAAACAAACATACATCACCTGCTCATAAAGATATGCAACAGTGGGGTAGCAATCAACAGAGGAACTCAGTTCCTTACACCCACATTTCAGTTTTTAGAATAAAAGCGGAAAATCTAAAACTGAATATCATATATATATATATATATATATATATCATGAAAAGTTTGTCATACATCAAGTTGTACACGCAAAAGCCAAAAGATATATATATATACATAATACACAAATATCACAAACGGCCTCCCTAACTACCCGGTGTCACATATCAGAGCCGACCGACAAAAGAATGAAGACGCAAAGCTTCACAAAAATACCTCCAGCAACTCTAATCTGCAATGCCTCATAGAGCATTATAAAACAGCAGAAGGGTGAGAAAAACAATCATAATATAATTGCATACAGTTATATATAACACAAAATACACATATATATACGGTTCTCACCACAACTCACACCATAATTCAAACACAAGACAACACAAAGCATAATTCATATTTCCATCACCAACACATATCCATAGATCAATTTATCAATTCCATCCCCAATTCCACACATAAACAGAACATTAATGATTTATGCAAATGCAAGAGACCGACACAACGACTCTATGCATATGCACATGCGGTACCGACTTCCAATGTTTCTCATCACTAGTTCACTCAGGAACTCTGCTGGAATCATCGCTCGTTACTTAATGTAACTCCCCATCGGGCATACGATGTTCCCCGTCGCTCACACCTCTTTGTATAAGGCACACGACGTTTATGAATCGCTCACACCTCTTTGTATAAGGCACACGACCCGATCGCTCACACCTCTTTGTATAAGGCACACAATCGTCTATAATCATCGCTCACACCCCACACGGGCACACGACGTTATAGCGGATTCCCTCTGGAATCAATCCGTCACTCAGGACGTCACAACAATGCATATCATGACTCAAGACATTTAATATGCGCACATACATGCATTCATCCACTTAAACAAAATCACACTTTGCACTTATGCCCAAAACAATACATTTAATTGCCATATGGCCACAATTCATCTCAATACCATCTAAACACATACATTTACATCATACAACAACACCTTGCATTATACACATCAATTACGCACAGTTACAACGACAAAAGTCGACAACCGACACTATTCCCAATTTTCCGACATAATTAAATTGGCTAACAATTTCAAAATCATCATAACAAGAAAGTACAGCTCAATAGCTTTCCAACGATACCAAGAATGTAAAAATCGGACAAACGAAACCCAAGTTACGAAAGAAAAACGAAAACGATATTTTGAAAAGTCCCATTTTACCATTCTCCTGGCCATACGCGTATTGCCCTGAGCCATACGCGTATTTCCCAAAATCCTCGCCATGCCATACGCGTATTGCCCAAGGCCATACGCGTATTGTAACACCCCATTTCTACCCAGTAATTATATTAAAATCAGAGTTATGAAATTTTTTAACTTTAACGGGATATCACATTTTCAACTTTAAAATCAATCACATAATAGTTAATCATGAAAGACACATAACGATTCGAGGGAACATAAACCAATAATAAACTTCAACTTTATTCAACTTTAGCAAACGCAACGCAGCGGATTCATTAACGACTTAGTAGCATCTTTATTCAACATAAAACAACTTCGACTTTAACAACAAAGTATTTTTCAGCAATTTCATTAAAAATTCAGCATGTAGACTAATAAATAAAAGACATGCGTCATCCCCCCGAGTGCTACGTATCAGAGCGACAACCACCGACTCGAACTAAGGTAACCGGCTACTCCACTTGATTACCTGCACGTTGCCAACATAGGGACAACATTCAAACAGAAGGGGTGAGTTACCAAAAATTATAAATGGAGTATGATAAATAATACATAGGCAAGAATCATACAAATAATCACCACTTCACATCGACAACCAATAAATAAAAATCAACAACAACAAATCAAAATCAACGACAACTTAAGAAAATGCAACTTTAATGCGACTCGACAATGTTATGCATGTGGTACCATCGGAGTAAAACTCCCAACTTAATATTGTCAGTTTATCGAGGCATCAAGGCATAAGCCTTCAACTTTCAACTTTCAACATATGCCAATCCAGGCCAACGTGGTGTGAGCAACGCTCCGACACACAATGCAATGTATATTTCATGACATGCACAACTCATCATATAAACAACTCAACGACATCCACAACATAATCAACTTAAACAACATAGCAACTTTTACGACATAAACAACGTAGTCAACTTTGGCTATTACGCCTTCAACTTAAAATTCGTCCGTGTATCGGAACGAAACAACAAAATCAGCTGTACCTGCGAATCCACTTTTTTGGCATTATTTCGACAAAACGATTCAACAAAAGTCACCTACTAAATTACCCGACTTACCCCGACAATTTCCGTTAAATTCCGGACAACTGAGTTTTCCGCCTAAACCGGCTAAACCGACTCAAACTGTATTGTTTCACCTTTATTAATTACTACTGATTAATTTATTAACTCAGTTAAACCACTGCTGCAACATATTACTATAATTCTAATTTTTTGTCAAAATTCTGTTTGATGTAACAAAGCCTGTTATTTTCATTTTCGGCTAAAACTGTTATTACTGCTACTTACTTATTTTTCTGTCAAATTTAGCAATGCTACTTAATTAGCTTTCTGTGTTTTCTGCTAATAAATGTTACTGATATGTGGTTTATTAACATATGAATTTGGTTAATTATCTAATCCTGGCCTTCATGGTTTATTAATGTTATTACACGTATAAAACAAAATGGAAATACCTTAATTTAATGTAAACCAAAATTTGCCTAAATTCCCTTAACTAATGGGTGGCCTGCGCCACCCTATTCTAGGAAGCAAGTGGCCTATGCCACATTCTAACCAATTCGTTAAGGACAAGTCATTAGGAACATGATAATATTAGTACCAAAACTAAACTGCATAATCCCTTTCCATGGTTAATAAGACTGCCACGCATATAAAAACAAAAACCAACCTCTTAAATTCATGTAAAACAAAATGACCAAATTCCTATATCCTTTTATCCAACCAACACATACTATATATATATATATATATATATATATATATATATATATATATATATATATATTATATGCTACTTCAATTAAATTGCCATAGCACAAAAGTACTACATTCTTCATTCTCTCTCTTACGGTTCGGCCATTGAGACTAAAAGGGAGAAGAATCCCTGCGCTACTTTACAGTAAAAACAAGGGAGTAATTCCAGATTCTCAACCTCAATAGGTACCCCAATTATTAAATGGGTCTCTAAACTATCACCAAAAAATCAGTTTCCAAACATCAAAATTAATAATTTCAGAGATTAATTTTAATCGAAATAACTTCAGCTTTCACAGGAAATTTTTAGGGTAATTCTAATACTAGTTCTACACAATAACCATCACCCAAATAACATTCATCATAACCCTGTTATAATAATCGAACCCACCCTTACCTTGGATTGAAGGCAGCTCGACAATCGATCGGATTCCAGAAATTCGTCACCGGCCGTGGTTTCTCTCTTGCAACTTCTTCTTCTCTCACGTTCTTCCTTTCTCTTCTCCTTTAACTGATATCCAACAACTCCCCACTATTTTCTATTTCCTTTATTTTATTTGTTTTATTAAAATAATAATATTCAATTATAATATCTAATGGGCCTAAAACATACACCCCTTAATTTACTAATTCCGACACGAAACCAAGCCCACTTAATTCGAATACTCTCCTACGACTATAATATTACTACTAATATTATTCCGCGACTATAATATTATTTCTAATATTATTTCTACGACTTACCAACTTAATATACCGACTTAACTACTTAACTCACCGCAACACCAAAATCAACCGAATAATTCACAAATAATTCAATTAAATAAATAATTAAATATTTGGGCGTTACAACTCTCCCCCACTTAGAATATTTTCGTCCTCGAAAATTTACCTGATTCAAACAGCTCGGGATAGGAGTCTCGCATCTTGCTCTCTAACTCCCACGTCATGCTTTCTCCGGTAGCTCCCAACCAGACAACTTTCACCAACGCGATCTCTTTCCCTCACAAAGTCTTCATTTCACGATCCGCGATTCGCACAGGCTTCGTCTCCACCGTGAGATTATCCCGTACTTGCACATCATCCATATTAACCACATGAGATAGATCTGAAATGTATTTCCGAAGCTGCGACACATGAAACACATCATGCAGATTCGAAAGATTTGGCGGTAACGCCATTCGGTAAGCAACTTTCCCAACTATGTCCAAAATCTGATACGGCCCAATAAAACGAGGAGTGAGCTTCTTAGACTTCAAAGCTCTCCCAACACCAGTCACAGGTGTGACTCTCAAAAACACATGATCACCCGCTTAGAATTCCAAATCCTTCTTCCGCTTGTCATGGTAACTTTTCTGTCTACTTTGAGAAGCTTTCATCTTCTCTCGAATCGACTTCACTTTCTCGGTAGTTTCTCGAACTAATTCCGGTCCAAGTACTACACTCTCACCAGATTCATGCCAACACAACGGAGTTCTACACCTCCGACCGTACAGCGCTTCAAAAGGTGTCATTCCGATACTAGAATGGTGCCTATTATTATAAGTGAACTCTATTAATGGTAGATGAGTGTCCCACGAACCTCCCTGCTCGAGAACACATGCTCGCAACAAATCCTCCAACGACTGAATAGTTCTCTCAGTTTGACCATCTGTTTGAGGATGATACGCCGAACTCAACCTCAGCTTAGAACCCAACGCCTCCTGTAGGCTCTTCCAAAACTCCGACGTAAACCTCGGATCTCTATCCGACACGATGTGACGCCCCCAATCTAATACCCCCAAGCTTATAAAGCGGTAAATAATATTCGAAATTTCATCAGAGTATATTTGAAAACATGGCATAGACAGGGAGCATCACATCAATTTGAAACAAACATAACATACAATACCTGCTCATTAAGATATGCAACAGTGGGGTAGCAATCAACAGAGGAACTCAGTTCCTTACACCCACATTTCAGATTTTAGAATAAAAGCGGAAAATCTAAAACTGAATAACACACACACATATATATATATATATATATATATATATATATATATATATATATATATATATATCAAGAAAGTTGTCATACACCAAGTTATACATGTACAAGTCAAAAGATATATATACAGAATACACAAATAATCACAACACGGCCACCCTAACTACCCGGTGTCACATATCAGAGCCGACCGACAAAAGAATGAAGACGCAAAGCTTCACAAAAAGACCTCCAGCAACTCTAATCTGCAATGCCTCATAGAGCATTATAAAACAGCAGAAGGGTGAGAAAAACAATCATAATACCGTTGAGTAAAATTATATATTAACACAAAAATACACAAGTATAAAGTTCTCACCACAAATGCACCACAATCGAATAAAACATAACACAGTACAATTATTAGGTATTCATCACCAACACACGTCAATCACTCATAATACACTCCTCATCAACATAATTATACATACTCCATCACATTATCACATTCCCAATTAACATACACATTTAATCCATGATTATGCAAATACACAGAGACCGACACAACGACTCTATGCACATGCCATGCGGTACCGACTTCCATTATTTCTCATGTCTCATCACCAGTTCACTCAGGAACTATTGGAACCATCGCTCGTTACTGAGAATCTCAAGTAACACCCCGTCGGGCCTACGATGTTCACCCGTCGCTTTAGGTCCTCAGGCATCGCCTCATATTTTCGAGGCACACAACATTATGGATCGCTTTAAGTCCCATCATGGGCACACGATCTTCTACAACCATCGCTTTAGGTCCTCAGGCAGCGCCTCATATTTTCGAGGCACACGATGTTATAGCAAATTCCCTCAGAAATTTAAACCGCCACTCAGGACGTTTCCACAATACATATCATGATGCTTGGCATACAATGACTCATGACATTCACATTGCATACATACACACCTTCATAATCATGCCTTTATCATCAAATACCACACATAGTATTTTCTTGCCCTTAGGCCACAAATCATCATCCACACAGGTATTCTTACCCCAACACAGCACACAATCCTTACTACATTCATATCAACAGTACAGCGTACATTACACATCAAATTCACACAATTATAACAGCAAAAGTCGACAGAGCGACCCTATTCCCGATTTTTTGACATAATTAAATCGGCTAACAATTCCAAAATTTTCATCATCCAAAAGTACATTTCATAAGCTTCCCAACGATATAAATATCACTCAATTCGGAAATACGGTTCGAAAGATATGGATTTTTTAAAAAAAGGAAAATTGTTTTCAAAAACAACCAACCGCCCGGCGAATCATGCTCACCGCCCGGCGAAACGCGCTTCGCCTCTGCTTCGCCCGTTGAAACACAGGTGATACCAATCCCCCAAAAATAATTCAAAGAGGCAGAAGCTTAGCACCTCTGCGCCTCTCGAACCGCCCGGCGAAAAGGACGCATCGCCCGGCGCTCAGGGCCTTTCGCCCGGCGCTCTGCACCAGAAGCAGAAAAATTCTACTGCGTGAACACTGTTCCATACCTCCAATTTTTCCCATTTTCTTTCCCAAATCATTTCCAACAGCAAAACAATTACTAGCAATGGTTCATACACATACATAGATCATACAACACAAAATATATTGAGTTCCGTCCGTGAAAACATCGATTTCTACTTGATTACACGATTTCGACCTATATCCTAAAACTACCGAACGAGACAATACAACATGCAACCACACATACATAATCATACACAACAATAAGATAATCAAGTTTCACACCCTTACCCGATTTAATCGATTCCTAGAACTTGTTCTCTTGATTTCCTAAGCTTTTTCTCCAATTTCTCTCTTTTCTCTCTTCTCCTCTTTTCTTCTCTTTTCTTCTTTTCTTACTTTCTTTCTCTTCTACTATTTTTCTCTCTATTTCTATTTTTCTTTTCTTTACTAACTTAACAAAATACACCCAAATGCCTAAAATACCCTTACACTCAAATATCTCACAAACGTTCCCAAAACCCGATAAAATATATTCACGACGAAAAATAACATATTTTCACATAAAAGTCAGAAATAAAATAATATAATAATAAAATAATCAAAAACGACTCACTGAAAATAAAAGACCAAAACTGGGGCGTTACAACTCTCCCCCACTTAGAAATTTTCGTCCTCGAAAATCTCACCTGAAACAAACAACTCTGGATACGACTCCCGCATCCGACTCTCCAACTCCCAAGTCAAATTACCCTCAACAGCGCCTCCCCACTCCACTTTCACCAAAGCAATATCCTTGCCTCGCAACTGCTTCACTTCGCGATCCAAAATACTAACAGGTAAAGCCTCAACTGTAAGGTTCTCCCTTACCTCAACCTCATCCATCGGAATCACATGTGACGGATCCGGAACATACTTCCGAAGCTGTGAAACATGGAACACATCATGCAAATTCGACAGATTCGGCGGCAACGCCACCCTGTACGCCACAGCACCAACTCTCTCAGATATCTGGTAAGGACCAATAAACCGAGAAGTAAGTTTCTTCGATTTCAAAGCACGACCAACACCCGTTACCGGCGTAACCCTCAGAAATACATGATCGCCCTCTTGAAACTCAAGATCCTTCCGTCTCCGATCATGATAATTCTTTTGTCTACTCTGAGAAGCCTTCATTTTCTCTCGAATAAACTTTACCTTCTCTGTCGTCTGTTGTACCAACTCCGGTCCTACCACCGTTCTCTCACCAGATTCGTGCCAACACAACGGCGTTCGACACCTTCGTCCATACAATGCTTCAAACGGCGCCATACCAATACTAGAATGAAAACTGTTATTATACGTGAATTCAATCAACGCAAGATAACTATCCCACGAACCACCTTGTTCCAAAACACAAGCCCTCAACAAATCTTCCAAAGACTGAATCGTCCTCTCCGTCTGACCATCCGTCTGCGGATGATAAGTCGAACTCAATCTCAATCTAGAACCCAAAGCCTTCTGTAAACTTTCCCAAAATCTCGATGTAAACCTTGGATCTCGATCAGAAACAATACTCAATGGAACTCCATGCAACTTCACCACCACACTGATATAAATCTCAGCCAACCTCTCCAAAGAAAAACTGATGTCAATCGGAATAAAATGAGTCGATTTAGTCAGCCTATCAACAACCACCCAAATAGCATTATGCCCCCTCTGAGTGTTCGGTAACCCCGTTACAAAATCCATCGAAATGCTATCCCACTTCCACTCAGGAATATCCAACGGTTGCAACAAACCACTAGGCCTCAAATGCTCCACCTTCGATTTCTGACAAGTCAAACAAGCATACACAAACTGAGCCACATCTCTTTTCAAACCAAACCACCAGAAAATCTTCTTCAAGTCCTGATACATCTTATTCGCTCCAGGATGTATACTCAAATTACTCCGGTGTCCTTCCTCCAAAATCATCCTTTTCAACTCCGAATCATCCGGAATACAAATCCGTCCACGAAACCTTAACACACCATTAGAATCCACTTGAAAATCACTATTCGCATCTCCTCCCCCAACCAACATCAAATCCATAAATTTCAAATCCAACTTCTGTTTCTCACTAACCGTCATCAGAAAATCATTAGTAACCTTCAACATCCCAAGCCTTACACTATCTGAAGTCACTTCACATACCAAACTCAAATCTCTAAACGATTCCAAAAGTTCCAACTCTTTCACCATCAATGCGGACATATGCAATGATTTCCGGCTCAATGCATCAGCTACTACATTAGCTTTACCAGGATGGTAATTCAAGCCAAAGTCGTAGTCTTTCAAGAATTCCAACCACCTACGTTGCCTCATATTCAATTCCTTCTGATCAAACAAATACTTCAAGCTCTTGTGATCACTAAAAACTTCAAACCTCGCACCAAAAAGATAATGCCTCCAAATCTTCAACACAAAAACCACAGCCGTTAATTCAAGATCATGAGTAGGATAATTCTTCTCATGAACTCTCAACTGCCTCGAAGCATAAGCTACAACCTTACCTTCTTGCATCAGAACACCACCTAGACCAATCAAAGAAGCATCACAATAAACCACAAATGGTTCAGTAGGATTCGGCAAAATCAAAATCGGAGCTGTCGTCAATCTTCTCTTCAGCTCATTAAAACTCTCCTCACACCGAATATCCCAAATGAACGCTTGACCTTTACAAGTCAACTGGGTCAAAGGCAATGCAAGCTTAGAAAACCCTTCAATGAACCGTCGATAATAACCGACCAAACCCAAAAAGCTACGAATTTCAGTAACAGATCTCGGAGCCTCCCACTGTAGAACTGCTTCTACCTTAGATGGATCCACAGAAATACCGTTACCCGAAATCACGTGTCCAAGAAAACTCACTTCCGATAACCAGAATTCACACTTGGACAATTTTGCAAAAAGCTTCCTTTCCTTCAAAACCTGCAAAACAATACGCAAATGTTCCGCGTGCTCCTCGCGAGACTTAGAATAAATCAATATGTCATCAATAAACACAACGACAAATCGATCCAAATGCTCGTGGAAAATCCTATTCATGTATTCCATAAATACACCAGGCGCATTAGAAACCCCGAACGGCATCACAGAATATTCATAATGACCGTATCGTGTCCTAAAGGACGTCTTCTGAATATCTTCTTCCTTCACCCTTATCTGATGATACCCTGACCTCAAGTCAATCTTACTAAACACACAAGCACCAACCAACTAATCCATCAGATCATCAATTCTCGGGAGCGGATACTTATTCTTAATCATCACTTTATTCAACTGGCGATAATCAATACATAACCTCATACTCCCATCCTTCTTTTTCACCAACAAAACCGGAGCACCCCAAGGAGAAACACTTGGCCTCACGAACCTCTTTTCCAACAACTCATTCAACTGTTTCTTTAACTCCACCAACTCCGATGCCGACATACGATAAGGTGCCATAGAAACAGGTCTAGTACCAGGAACTAGATCTATAGAAAACTCCACCTCTCTCTCCGGCGGCAAGTCTGAAATATCCTCAGGAAACACTTCAGGAAATTCACACACAACAGGAAACACCTCAAGCGACACCTGACTATCCATGGCCAAAGATACAAACAATCCAAACAACTGAGCTTCCTCCGCCAAAAGTTTCTTCAACTCTTTGGTAGATAAGAAACTCGAGTCTTCGTCTTCCTCCAGAGAAGGAAACCTTACCAGCTTATGATAACAATCAATATGAACCCTATTAAATTGCAACCAATTCATTCCCAAAACCACATCCAAACCTTCCAACGGCAACCACACTAAATCCATCTCAAAGTCTTTACCATAAATGGCCAAAGGACAACTCAAACACACCAAAGAAGTAGTTACTGACCCCATCGCTGGAGTATCAATAACCATCTCACCATCCATCAAAGACAACACAAGATTCAAACGCTTCGCGCACTCAGACGAAATAAACGAATGAGTCGCTCCAGTATCAATAATAGCAACTAAAGGCGTACTATTAATAAAGCAAGTACCTCGAATCAGACGATCTGCACTTGAAGTCTGAGTTCCTGCCAAAGAAAACACCTTGCCACTAGTCGGAGCTTTCTTCTGATTCGGACACTTCGAGCTAATGTGACCAGGTTCTCCACAGTTATAACATTTCACCACATTCTTCCTTTTACAATCAGCCACAACATGTCCTTCACCTCCACAGTTAGAACACTTATCCAAATTCTTCTTACACTCGGACTGACGATGTCCCAATCCACCACATCTAAAACACCTCGGAGCATTAGACATACCACCTCCACCTGACCTTCGATCAAAAGTACCCCTTTGTTTACCTTTATCCGCCGGTGTTACATACGGACCACTACGAAACTGCTGCTTCCCTTTCCTGTCACTTACACTTTTGTAGTGAGTAGATCGAGCCTTACTATCCTCATCATAAATCCTACAACATTCCACCAAATCAGCAAACCTCCTTATCCTCTGGTAACCGATCGCCTGTTTTATCTCAGGACGCAATCCACTTTCATACTTCACACACTTAGAGAATTCCGCGGTCGCTTCAGCATAATGAGGATAAAACTGCACCAGCTCAACAAACTTAGTGGTATAATCCACAACAGACATATTACCTTGCTTTAGTTCCAAAAACTCAATTTCTTTCTTTCCTCGGACATCCTCGGGAAAATACTTCCTTAGAAACTCCCGGCTAAACACTTCCCAAGTGATCTCTCCGTCCTCCGTAACTTCCAACACCTGACGAGTACCGACCCACCAGTCATCTTCTTCTTCCTGTAACATGTGAGTTCCCAGTCTCACCTTACTGTCCTCATCACAATCCATCACCCTGAAAATCCTCTCAATCTCTTTCATCCAAATCTGCGCTCCATCAGGATTATGTCTCCCTTTGAAGACAGGTGGCCTATTCTTTCTAAACTCATCATTCTCCCCAGCATTCGGTGCACCCTGCACAGCACGAGCCATAGCCTACATAGCAGCAGCTAGAGCAGCATCGTTCCTTCCAGCCATATTCTGCTCATTCCCAATAACAGAAACTATGGTTAAACCAACAGCTCAACCAACCACAACGACCAACAAGGACTGACACAACCGACACGAACTGACACAAACTGGCTCTGATACCATTTAATGTGACGCCCCCAATCTAATACCCCCAAGCTTATAAAGCGGTAAATAATATTCGAAATTTCATCAGAGTATATTTGAAAACATGGCATAGACAGAGAGCATCACATCAATTTGAAACAAACATAACATACAACACCTGCTCATTAAGATATGCAACAGTGGGGTAGCAATCAACAGAGGAACTCAGTTCCTTACACCCACATTTCAGATTTTAGAATAAAAGCGGAAAATCTAAAACTGAATAACATATATATATATATATATATATATCAAGAAAGTTGTCATACACCAAGTTATACATGTACAAGTCAAAAGATATATATACAGAATACACAAATAATCACAACACGGCCACCCTAACTACCCGGTGTCACATATCAGAGCCGACCGACAAAAGAATGAAGACGCAAAGCTTCACAAAAAGACCTCCAGCAACTCTAATCTGCAATGCCTCATAGAGCATTATAAAACAGCAGAAGGGTGAGAAAAACAATCATAATACCGTTGAGTAAAATTATATATTAACACAAAAATACACAAGTATAAAGTTCTCACCACAAATGCA
Source organism: Lathyrus tuberosus (assembly GCA_022829125.1). Classification (NCBI taxonomy): domain Eukaryota; kingdom Viridiplantae; phylum Streptophyta; class Magnoliopsida; order Fabales; family Fabaceae; genus Lathyrus; species Lathyrus tuberosus. Next base: position 9,133,429 of record JALAZF010000081.1, read on the forward strand.
CCACAATCGAATAAAACATAACACAGTACAATTATCAGGTATTCATCACCAACACACGTCAATCACTCATAATACACTCCTCATCAACACAATTATACATACTCCATCACATTATCACATTCCCAATTAACATACACATTTAATCCATGATTATGCAAATACACAGAGACCGACACAACGACTCTATGCACATGCCATGAGGTACCGACTTCCATTGTTTCTCATGTCTCATCACCAGTTCACTCAGGAACTATTGGAACCATCGCTCGTTACTGAGAATCTCAAGTAACACCCCGTCGGGCCTACGATGTTCACCCGTCGCTTTAGGTACTCAGGCATCGCCTCATATTTTCGAGGCACACGACGTTATGGATCGCTTTAAGTCCCATCATGGGCACACGATCGTCTACAACCATCGCTTTAGGTCCTCAGGCAGCGCCTCATATTTTTGAAGCACACGATGTTATAGCAAATTCCCTCAGGAATTTAAACCGCCACTCAGGACGTTTCCACAATACATATCATGATGCTTGGCATACAATGACTCATGACATTCACATTGCATACATACACACCTTCATAATCATGCCTTTATCATCAAATACCACACATAGTATTTTCTTGCCCTTAGGCCACAAATCATCATCCACACAGGTATTCTTACCCCAACACAGTACACAATCCTTACTACATTCATATCAACAGTACATCGTACATTACACATCAAATTCACACAATTATAACAGCAAAAGTCGACAGAACAACCCTATTCCCGATTTTTTGACATAATTAAATCGGCTAACAATTCCAAAATTTTCATCATCCAAAAGTACATTTCATAAGCTTCCCAACGATATAAATATCACTCAATTCGGAAATACGGTTCGAAAGATATGGATTTTTAAAAAAAAGGAAAATTGTTTTCAAAAACAACCAACCGCCCGGCGAAGCATGCTCACCGCCCGGCGAAACGTGCTTCGCCTCTGCTTCGCTCAGCGAAACACAGGCGATACCAATCCCCCAAAAATAATTCAAAGAGGCAGAAGCTTGGCACCTCTGCGCCTCTCGAACCGCCCGGCGAAAAGGACGCATCGCCCGGCGCTCAGGGCCTTTCGCCCGGCGCTCTGCACCAGAAGCAGAAAAATTCTGCTGCGTGAACACTGTTCCATACCTCCAATTTTTCCCATTTTCTTTCCCAAATCATTTCCAACAGCAAAACAATTACTAGCAATGGTTCATACACATACATAGATCATACAACACAAATTATATTGAGTTCCGTCCGTGAAAACATCGATTTCTACTCGATTACACGATTTTGACCTATATCCTAAAACTACCGAACGAGACAATACAACATGCAACCACACATACATAATCATACACAACAATAAGATAATCGAGTTTCACACCCTTACCCGATTTAATCGATTCCTAGAACTTGTTCTCTTGATTTCCCAAGCTTTTTCTCCAATTTCTCTCTTTTCTCTCTTCTCCTCTTTTCTTCTCTTTTCTTCTTTTCTTACTTTCTTTCTCTTCTACTATTTTTCTCTCTATTTCTATTTTTCTTTTCTTTACTAACTTAACAAAATACACCCAAATGCCCAAAATACCCTTACACTCAAATATCTCGCAAACGTTCCCAAAACCCGATAAAATATATTCACGACGAAAAATAACATATTTTCACATAAAAGTCAGAAATAAAATAATATAATAATAAAATAATAAAAAACGACTCACTTAAAATAAAAGACCAAAACTGGGGCGTTACACACGACACACAAAGGAACACCATGCAACTTCACAATCACTCGGATATAAATCTCTGCCAACTTCGCAATTGGATATGCGATGTTAATAGGTATAAAATGAGCCGACTTCGTAAGCCTATCAACAATCACCCAAATTGAATCATGTCCTCTTGAAGTCATAGGCAACCCTGTCACAAAGTCCATAGAAATGCTATCCCATTTCCATTCTGGAATCTCTAACGGTTGCATCAACCCAGCAGGTTTCTGATGCTCAACTTTCGACTTCTGACAAGTCAAGCATGCATACACAAATCGTGCCACATCTTCCTTTATTCCGGACCACCAAAATATCTTCTTCAAGTCTTGATACATTTCAGTAGCTCCCGGATGAATACTCAGATTACTCCTATGACCCTCTTCAAGAATCTTCTTTTTCATATCTGCATCATCCGGTATACAAATTCGATCATGCAGTCTCAACACACCTCGTGCATCAATCTTAAAGTCACTTTCATCCGATTGACCACAACTATTCATGATGTCCACTAGTTTTACATCCCGATTCTGAGCCTCTCGAATACTGTCCAGAAAATCTTTGTTAATTTTCAACATACCAAGCATAACACTCTGCGGCGTCACTTCGCAAACCAAACTCATATCTCGAAACAGCTCAATTAATTCCAATTCCTTAATCATCATTGCTGACATATGCAAGGTCTTTCGGCTTAAAGCATCAGCCACAACATTAGCTTTGCCCGGATGATAATTCAAACCGAAATCATAATCTTTCAGCAATTCCAACCACCTCCGCTGTCTCATATTCAACTCTTTCTGATCGAACAAATACTTTAAGCTCTTATGATCACTATAAACTTTAAATCTAGAGCCATAGAGATAATGCCTCCAAATCTTCAGCACAAAACCACTGCAGCAAGTTCCAAATCATGCGTAGGATAATTCCTTTCATGAGTTCTCAACTGTCGAGACGCATAAGCAATTACTTTATTGTTCTGCATAAGCACACCTCCTAAACCCATCAACGAAGCATCACAATAAACCACAAACGGTTCTCCTGAATTCGGTAATGTCAAAACCGGAGCCGACGTCAACCTCTTCTTCAATTCTGTAAAACTCTCTTCACACTGAACGTCCCACACAAAAGCTTTACTTTTACAAGTCAATCTAGTTAACGGAAGTGCCAACTTAGAAAACCCTTCAATAAATCTTCTATAATAGCCAGCTAGTCCCAGAAAACTTCTAATCTCAGTAGCCGACCTTGGAGTTTCCCATTGCAACACAACATCTACTTTAGAAGGATCCACGACAATACCACTACCTGAAATCACATGACCAAGGAAACTGACTTCTTTCAACCAGAACTCGCACTTGGACAGCTTCGCATACAACTGCTTGTCTTTCAAAACTTCCAACACTGTTCTCAAATGTTCTTTATGCTCTTTTTCTGACTTAGAGTAAATCAGAATATCATCAATGAATACAACCACAAAACGATCCAGATAAGTATGAAAAATGCGGTTCATGTATTCCATGAATACTCCCGGCGCATTAGTAACACCGAAAGGCATCACCGAATACTCATAATGTCCATACCGTGTTCTGAACGCCGTCTTCTGAATATCCTCATTTTTCACTTTAATCTGATGATAGCCTGATCTCAAATCAATCTTGCTAAACACACGAGCACCTACTAACTGATCCATCAAATCATCTATTCTCGGGAGTGGATACTTGTTCTTGATTGTTACTTTATTCAGCTGTCTATAATCAACACAAAGCCTCATACTTCCATCTTTCTTCTTTACCAACAACACTGGAGCTCCCCACGGCGATACACTTGGTCTTATAAACTTCTTCTCAAGTAACTCTTCCAACTGCTTCTTTAATTCAGATAACTCGGATGCCGACATTCTGTATGGTGCCATCGAAACAGGTCTAGTACCAGGTACAAGATCAATTGTAAATTCAACCTCTCTCTCTGGCGGCACATCAGGAATTTCATCAGGGAAAACTTCAGGAAATTCATTTACCACCTGCAATTCATCAATCTTTGCTTTGCTCTCAATAGACAGCGTTGCCATCAACGAAAACATCTGAGCTTCTTCTTTCATCAGTTGCTGTAACTCTCTGAAAGACAACAATCCAACCCCTTCCTCTTCCGGAGAGGAAAACCTCACCGACTTGCGATAACAATTTATGTGAACATAGTTATACTCTAACCAGTTCATACCCAGGATTACATCCATTCCGGTCAGCGGCAAACAAACCAAATCAACATAAAAGTCTTTATCGAAGATCGATAAAGGACACCTTAAACACACAAGAGAAGTAGTCACCAATCCCTTAGCCGGAGTCTCGACGACCATTTCTCCATTCATAGCAGACAACTTAAGACCCAATCTTTGAACACAATCAGCAGAAACAAAACAATGTGTAGCACCAGTGTCAATAATAGTAATTAAAGGAGTACTATTAATGAAACATGTACCTCTGATAAGTCTGTCCTCATTAGCTGTCTGAGTTCCTGCTAACGCGAACACTCTTCCAGTCTGAGATTTCTTTGGCTTCGGACACTGATTACCAATATGTCCCTCTTCACCACAATTAAAACAGATCATCTCCTTGTGCTTGCAATCAGATATCGCATGTCCAATCTTACCACATCGGAAACACCTCTTCGCCTCAGCAGTGCACACAGTACTCTTATGTCCAGCTTTTCCACATTTGAAACAAGTTATGCCAGCAGGAGCATCTCCCCTACTAGTCTTCTTGCCCTCAGTCGCTTTCTGTTTACCTTTTCCAACTGGAGCATCATAAGGCTTGCCACGGTTCTGTTGTTGCTTGCCTCTTCTATCACTAACAATCTTGTAGTGAGCATTATTGTCCTCTTCATAAATTCTGCAACTATCGACCAAATCAGAAAAGACACGGATCTTCTGATACCCAATAGCTTTCTTGATCTCAGAGCTCAAACCGCTTTCAAACTTAATGCATTTAGAAAACTCAGCATCATCACCGGTATAGTACGGATAAAACTTAGCCAGCTCAACAAACTTCGCAGTATAATCAGTAACCGACATAGTTCCTTGCTTCAGCTCAAGAAATTCAATCTGTTTCTTACCACGGACATCCTCGGGATAATACTTCCTCAGAAACTCTCTTCGGAACACATCCCAAGTGATAACTTCACCTGTAGTCTCCAACCTCTAACGAGTCTCTAGCCACCAGTCATCAGCTTCGACTGCTAACATATGAGTCCCATAACGAACCTTCTGCGCTGGAGTGCAGTCCATCACACGGAAGATTCTCTCAATCTCTTTCAACCAATCCAATGCTCCATCAGGATCATACTTGCCCTTGAAGGTAGGCGGATTTTCCCTCTGAAAAGTCGCCAGACTACGAGATCCATCATTCTCGCCAGCATTCGGTAAATTCTGCACAACCTGAGCCATTGCTTGTATTGCAGCAGCCATTGCAGCATCGTTCCTTCCCGCCATCTCAACTTATCACTACAACATAAACAAAAGTTAGAACCAAATAACGATACTCGATTGTTAGACAACTATGACTCGACACTTGGCCGGACGGACCGACCTGCTCTGATACCACTAATGTAACACCCCATTTCTACCCAGTAATTATATTAAAATCAGAGTTATGAAATTTTTTGACTTTAACGGGATATCACATTTTCAACTTTAAAATAAATCACATAATAGTTAATCATGAAAGACACATAACGATTCGAGGGAACATAAACCAACAATAAACTTCAACTTTATTCAACTTTAGCAAACGCAACGCAGCAGATTCATTAACGACTTAGTAGCATCTTTATTCAACATAAAACAACTTCGACTTTAACAACAAAGTATTTTTCAGCAATTTCATTAAAAATTCAGCATGTAGACTAATAAATAAAAGACATGCGTCATCCCCCCGAGTGCTACGTATCAGAGCGACAACCACCGACTCGAACTAAGGTAACCGGCTACTCCTCTTGATTACCTGCACGTTGCCAACATAGGGACAACATTCAAACAGAAGGGGTGAGTTACCGAAAATTATAAACGGAGTATGATAAATAATACATTGGCAAGAATCATACAAATAATCACCACTTCACATCGACAACCAACAAATAAAAATCAACAACAACAAATCAAAATCAACGACAACTTAAGAAAATGCAACTTTAATGCGACTCGACAATGTTATGCATGTGGTACCATCAGAGTAAAACTCCCAACTTAATATTGCCAGTTTATCGAGGCATCAAGGCATAAGCCTTCAACTTTCAACTTTCAACATATGCCAATCCAGGTCAACGTGGTGTGAGCAACGCTCCGACACAAAATGCAATGTATATTTCATGACATGCACAACTCATCACATAAACAACTCAACGACATCCAGAACATAATCAACTTAAACAACATAGCAACTTTTATGACATAAACAACGTAGTCAACTTTGGCTATTACGCCTTCAACTTAAAATTCGTCCGTGTATCGGAACGAAACAACAAAATCAGCTGTACCTGCGAAACCACTTTTTCGACATTATTTCCTCAAAACGATTCAACAAAAGTCACCTACTAAATTACCCGACTTACCCCGACAATTTTCGTTAAATTCCGGACAACTGAGTTTTCCGCCTAAACCGGCTAAACCGACTCAAACTGTACTGTTTCACCTTTATTAATTACTACTGATTAATTTATTAACTCAGTTAAACCACTGCTGCAACATATTACTACAATTCCAATTTTCTGTCAAAATTCTGTTTGATGTAACAAAGCCTGTTATTTTCATTTTCGGCTAAAACTGTTATTACTGCTACTTACTTATTTTTCTGTCAAATATACCAATGCTACTTAATTAGCTTTCTGTGTTTTCTGCTAATAAATGTTACTGATACGTAGTTTATTAACATATGAATTTGGTTAATTATCTAATCTTGGCCTTCATGGTTTATTAATGTTATTACACGTATAAAACAAAATGGAAATGCCTTAATTTAATGTAAACCAAAATTTGCCTAAATTCCCTTAACTAATGGGTGGCCTGCGCCACCCTATTCTAGGAAGCAAGTGGCCTACGCCACATTCTAACCAATTCGTTAAGGACAAGCCATTAGGAACATGATAATATTAGTACAAAAACTAAAGTGCATAATCCCTTTCCATGGTTAATAAGACTGCCACGCATATAAAAACAAAAACCAACCTCTTAAATTCATGTAAAACAAAATGACCAAATTCCTATATCCTTTTATCCAACCAACACATACTATATATATATTATATGCTACTTCAATTAAATTGCCATAGCACAAAAGTACTACATTCTTCATTCTCTCTCTTACTGTTCGGCCATTGAGACTAAAAGGGAGAAGAATCCCTGCGCTACTTTACAGTAAAAACAAGGGAGTAATTCCAGATTCTCAACCTCAATAGGTACCCCAATTATTAAATGGGTCTCTAAACTATCACCAAAAAATCAGTTTCCAAACATCAAAATTAATAATTTCAGAGATTAATTTTAATCGAAATAACTTCAGCTTTCACAGGAAATTTTTAGGGTAATTCTAATACTAGTTCTACACAATAACCATCACCCAAATAACATTCATCATAACCCTGTTATAATAATCGAACCCACCCTTACCTTGGATTGAAGGCAGCTCGACAATCGATCGGATTCCGGAAATTCGTCATCGGCCGTGGTTTCTCTCTTGCAACTTCTTCTTCTCTCACGTTCTTCCTTTCTCTTCTCCTTTAACTGATATCCAACAACTCCCCACTCTTTTCTATTTCCTTTATTTTATTTGTTTTATTAAAATAATAATATTCAATTATAATATCTAATGGGCCTAAAACATACACCCCTTAATTTACTAATTCCGACACGAAACCAAGCCCACTTAATTCGATTACTCTCCTATGACTATAATATTACTACTAATATTATTCCGCGACTATAATATTATTTCTAATATTATTTCTATGACTTACCAACTTAATATACCGACTTAACGACTTAACTCACCGCAACACCAAAATCAACCGAATAATTCACAAACAATTAATTAAATAATTCAATTAAATAAATAATTAAATATTTGGGCGTTACACGTATGGGCAGAGTCTCATTTTTCCCAAAACCCACGTTAAAATTTCAATACGCGTAGTGCCAAGACCGTACGCGTATTTCCCCAAAATGTTACGCGTATCATACGCAAATGGGCAGATGGCCGAGAAAATTGAAGATCCATACGCGTATTGGCCCATGCCTCGCCCATGTTACGCGTAATGCCAAGGTCCATACGCGTATGAACATGCCCCATACGCGTATGACCTGGAAAAACCAGAAAAAATTCTGCAGAACAAAGTTCTGCATTTTCCATCCCCAAAATTCTTCAATTTCTCACCTACACCCAAAAAATTACCAATACAATGCATAACAACATGTATCTATCATATAACAACAATAATGAACACTAAAAACATGATTTCCAACACATTTGATCGATTTCTAATCAATTTATCATAATATGGGTTTTTACTAAATTTGTCCATTTCAATCCAATAACAACCACAAACACACATACATAATCATACACAAGTATACAATAACTGAGTTTCGCACCCTTACCCGATTAAATCGATTCTAGGAGTTGATTTTCTTGAATTTTCCAAGTTTTTCTCACTTTTTCTCTTCTTCTTCTCTTTTCTCTCCTTTTTCCTTCTTCTCTTTTTCCTTCTCTCTATTTTTCTCTCTTTCTATTATATTCTTACTAACTTACTTAAAAATATTATGAAATGACCAAAATACCCCCACACTCCAATATCTCGCAAATGTTCCCAAAATGCGATAAAATATCACAACATTGAAAAATAACATATTTTCAAATAAAAGTCAAAAATAAAATAAAATAATAATAAAATAATCAAAACGACTCGATTAAATAAAACACACAAAAACTGGGGCGTTACATGCGTTCCTTAACGGATACATAATGAAGAGGTTTATGTAGCCCAACCTCCGGGTTTTGAATCCCACGAATATCCTAATCATGTCTATAAACTTAAACGAGCTTTGTACGGACTTAAACAAGCCCCTAGGGCTTGGTATGAATGTCTAAACAAATTTCTACTTGATCAAGGGTATTCAAGAGGGAAGGTTGACACAACTCTCTTCATTAAACGTAAAGGAAAACACTTAATTTTGGTACAAATTTATGTTGACGATATTATTTTTGGGTCTACTAACATGACCTTGGTCAAGGAGTTTTCTAGTTTGATGCAGGGGGAGTTTGAAATGAGCATGATGGGGGAGCTCAACTATTTCCTCGGATTGCAAATCAAACAACTCGAAGAGGGCACATTCGTGAGTCAAACAAAATATTGTCTTGAGCTTCTAAAACGTTTCGACATGCTAAACTGCAAAGCAATAGATACTCCAATGCCGACTAGTGCGAACCTTGATCGTGATGAGAATGGTAAAGACGTAGAGGTAAAAAGGTATAGAGAAATATTAAGCTATATGTGAGGGCTCTCATCGTCAATAGTGATCAAGGTAATATCGTTCCGTTTCAAAGATTCTCTCTAATTAAACGTACCATGTTGAGTGATTACATTGATGTTTGTTGCACATATTGAGCATACCTTATCCATTTATATGTTTGATATTTTGTGTTGGCTTTCTATTTATTCAATATCATAGCTTAAAGGTCACAAAATTTGATTTTTTTTGTTTGGGTCGACTCACAAATGCTTCTGGTCGACTCATTCTTGGTGTATTGTTAACATGTATGGCCGGGAATGCTCAGGTCGACCCATAGGTCGACGCATAGGTCAAATTTTCAAAATTATCAGAAACACTACAGTGTGCGTCAACGCACACATACCTATAGGTCGACCGGTCGCTAAAAAGCTGCGAAAACATCTCTTGGTCACTGTTCGTTTTTTTTTAATTATTTTTTATTTTCTATGTGGCATATGCATTATTTCAACACATTATCACATATTCTCATCTCCTCCTCTCCTCTAACTCCTCGCTACACAAACCCTATTCTCACTTTCCTACAAACAAAATTTGGGGTTCACAAAAATTGAACAAATTCGTCACTGTTCATCTTCTCCTCTAACAATGGCTTCTCGAAGAACATCTCGAAAAAGAGTCACAAGAGAGTCTGCATCTCAAGCGGGTACTGCTCAACCTCCCTCAAATTAACCGGTAACACTTTCATCTCTTCTCTCTGATAAGTATGTTGATTTATATGAAGAAAAGTTGAGCAAACGGTCTGTTGTTAAGCAATTCATTTGCTATCGCGTTATTGTTGAACGCATGCACATAGGAGATATCTTAGACTTATTGGATTTTCAGAATTTCCATGGGTTTTTATCATGTGACACTAAGTACAATGAATATTTGGTTCGAATATTTTATTCTGGTTTAGTTGGAAAGTTTGAGGATTACATGTTTAACTGCAAACTAGGGGATAAGATTGTCGCTGTTGATCAAACTATTTGGAGAAATTTATTCCGTATGTCTGTGACTAATGATCAACCTACTCAGTATATAACTGATACTGATCATGTTAAAGACTATGATTTTAAACAAGCATTGAACTCTATGTTGAAGAGACCATACTCGGATCAGGTTGTGGCTAACAGTCTTTTTCCCAAAGCTGTGACAACAGGGAAACTGACTCCTCCTGCAAGGATTTTGCAGTGGATTGTTTCTCACATTCTTAGACCAAAGATAGGAGGTTACTCTAGGGTGGATCAACCTAAGGTTTAGTTGATGTATGTTTTGAAGAATAAAATAAGGATTAGCTGGCCCTATTATTTTACAAGCAGAATGTATTCTCTTCGTGACTCCGGCAGGGGAATTGTGTTGTCCTACGCATCATTCATTCAAAAGGTACTCAACCATGCTAAAATAGTTGTTCCGGGTATTCTGTACAAATCTATCACTATCAATCAAGAATTTTGTCAGAAAACATTAACTATGATGGGTCATGTTTGGGATGTCAAAGACAAGAGGTATAAGTATGTGGTGAAAGCAAACACTGCGGTATTGGAAGAAGAATCTGACGAAAGCGATGAGGAAGAAGAAGACGAGAACGACGAAGATGAAGAAGAAGGTGAGGACGAACAAAGCGATTCTGAAGAGGAACAATGGGATAATGATCAACAACAACAAATGGATATTGGTGTTGAAGACAATAGTGCTTGGATGCCTAACTCGTCTGCTATGGTGTTGGAGGAAGCCCCTGAATGGAACCAATGGCAATATACAGGTAATTACATGCCTTAATCCTCTCCAATGGAAGCTGAAGTTGACCAAGGATGGGGTCAATGGCAATATAATGGCTGGACCACTCTTGGTTCTAACTATATGCCAGCAACTCAAGGGTTGGACTATCAAGAGTCCTATTATACTCCTCCTTCACCTCCGTGTCCTCAACAAAACAATGAGGATATCCTTGAACTTATGCGAACTATGCAACTTGACCAACAGAGGTTTGCCACAGCTCAAGAGGAAAGGTTTCAATCCTTGCATGAATAATTTCAGAATCACACCACCAACTTTGACGCCTTTGCTACTAATGTGATGAGTAAGTTCAACACTATGGCTGAGACTTCTACAACTCAGCACCGTGCTCTGACTAACAGTTTCAACATCCTGAATCAATCCGTGTTGGAGTTGACTGAACAGCTGGATATGCAACCTCCACCACCTCATCATCCTCACCAGTTTCGCGGGAGGGGCCACTCATTTAGGGGGAGGAGGCCATGAGAATCATCCTTACATTTCGCATCATGTCTGTTTCATGCTTTATTTCTTGCACTGTTTTGGGTTTATGACTCCAATATGTTGATTTTAGCTATGTGTGCCTTATGTTCGTACTGCTTTATTGTTCCTTATGGTTGTTCCATGTAGTAGCAATGTACTATTACTCTATTTTGTGCTTCTTAAGTGTTTTTACTTTATTTAGCTTTTCATTAATTTGCATTATATGTGAATGTGTGTTAATGGTATCTGTTGCAATTATGTCAAAATGCAACTCTTTTTTTTTTAATTCTTGACACTTCATCTTTCACTCTTTTTGATGTTGTCAAAAGGGGAGAAGAACAAGGACATAACAGGTATTGAGATGATCAAACAATAGTAGATGCATAAAGTCAGGGGGAGGACATATGACCGTTTTGCCATCATAAAAAAGGGGGAGTATGTGAGGGAAGTTTCTCTCTATGTACTTAATTTTAATGATGTCAAAACTATCATGCTTAGCACATATAGAATTCACATGAATGCACATTAGGCGTTCTAAGAATGTTTGATCATGTTGGCAATGTTCTAGGTGCATTAGATATGGAAACTATCATGCTTAGCACATATATAATTCACATGAATGCACATTAGGTGTTCTAAGAATGTTTGGTCATGTTGGACATGTTCTAGGTGCATTAGATATGGTTAAACACCTTTTGGAAAGTCAAAAATGTAATTTTTGCATGTTTGAATGGTGTGAGTCGACTCACAACCCTGTTCAGGTCGACTCATACATCCTGCATTTGTATATGTCAAAAACTGAGTGATGCGGGTATGCTCAGGTCGACTCATACATCCTGCATTTGTATCTGTCAAAAACTGGGAGCTATGAGTCGACGCATAGCCCTGGTTCGGTCGATGCATAACATGCAGTTTTGCGGAGTGAGTGCGCGGCATTTGCTCAGGTCGACTATACCATCTGTATAGGTCGACCGTTCGCTGAATGTCACCAAAATTTTGTTGTGCTATTCATTTTAAAACTCTGTTATTTCTATTGTTTTGTCTAGGATAGTATATATATCATTTTAGCTCATTTTTTACAAAAACAACAAGAAACATGAAAATTTATGCCATTTCTCTTCATCTTCATCTTCAACATTGAGTGAACAAACAATTACACATAACAATCTTTGTTTGAGTTGTTCATTGTTTCAAGGTGATAACGTTCAGATTTTGGAAGCGCATGATCTTCATTTCTGAGTTGAGATTTTTGGTAGGTGTTTCTTGAATAAAACCCTAGGTTTTCTCCTCCAAGAATCGGGAAGATTTTGGGGGTTTTTGCACAAACCGTTTCGTTCTACAGGGATTCAGCCGGGCGAAGGTAACCGACGATTTGAGCAATTGTTTGGTTTAGTAGCTGTAATCGGAGGATCGTAGAAGAGAGGTTTGGGTTCGAAGTTTGGTAGATTGCAATTAATCGAGTGAAGGTAACCGAAGAATGGAGGTTTTGTTCGGTTTAGTAGCGTGGGACGATAATTGGATCAACCATATTCGAAGGACTTGATTCATCCTGAATCAAGGGAAGAGAAAATTCTGCATCAACGATCGAAGACGTTCGAGGGTTTGGATGTTCATAGTTTCCTCTTGTAATAAACAATTTGCAACAGCTATATATATATATATATATATATATATATATATATATATATATATATATATATATATATATATATATATCAATTCCAATTGTGGAATTGGGGGCAGAGGTACCCAAAGCGAGGACGATTGGGGACCTGCCTAATCAAATCTCGTTTGTTCTCTCTTTCCCTTAACTCTTTTACATTTCAGTTTGTTCGAATTTGTGAAGTCGCAATCTATCGAAATTTCTGTCGTAGTGTAATTTTGAGCTGAGAAACTATTTGTTAAATCGATACAATTCCTTGAACTGCATCTTGGAGCAGCTCTATATTACATTCCATAGAAATTCTGCACTTAGTGTGTTTACGCACACTAGGTGTTTGATAATTTGTTTCAACGCAAAAATCGAACACATTATTTTTAGTTGCTTATCATTTTTCCTCATTGGTTTGGATTAAACATCAAGCAAGCAATATTTTGTTGACTGCGTTTTTTAAGTGTAGTAATCAAACTGAATTTTTCTCTTCCATACTCATTCTCTATATATTTGTGCATATCCGATCCTTTTAGTAGAAGGTTCGTTGTAGACGTTCTATCCAGTGGTAGCTTCCGTTAAACAATTTTAAAACTAAATTTTCAAAACCATTTGCGTGTAAAACTCAAGGGATCTATTCAACCCCCCTTCTAGATCCATAGCCGTCGTCTAACAAGTAAGGTTCAAATTCCATTACAATTGTATTACAAGATCATTATTCAAGTCCAATTACAAATTTTCAGAGACCATTACACCACAAAAAATCCAGCCCATGAAACAAAAGGCCCATTGTGTCCTTACAACAAATTGTAACAAAAAAACCAAAAAAAGGAGGAAAAGCAAGTTCATAAAACACTGCTTGCAATGTGAAAACGACATTCAAAGCATATCAAAACTAAGTCAGCAATAATGTGAGCAACATCCCAAGCAACAGCAGCAAACCTTCACGCACACTTCAATACCAAGCAATTAACATGAGCAACAACACGTGAGCCAAGCCATGAACATGCTTCACGCGAGCTATCACCAGCCTTCATGTAACGAACATACTACAAACCACCAAATCCAAGCAACTGTGCGAAAGAAAAACCTACACACATAATCCCAACCTCAGCCAACGATATTCCAAGCCAAGCTCACAACTTCAAAGCCATTTCACAAGCGAACTTCCATTTTTATCAGCTGCAACACATCCATGCCAAGCAAACAACAAGTCATGAACATTCAGCCACCAAAACCATTACATAATGCATCAGCTAGCCTTCTAAAATCTTCAGCCTGCGCACGAAAGACACAACACACCACGCAGCTAAAAGAAGCATCACGGACCCCACCTCAAGCCTTTCCAAAACGTCAAACTTTACGCAGCTACCCTGACCCCACGCACACAATACACACTGCAAGCTAAAACAAATACGAATAAACACTAAAACGACGCATCAACAAGAAACAATTTCACAACGTCGTCAAAATGTGAAAACGAAAAAGAGTCATAAAGCTACAATTCACTCACCTCTTACACTATAAATAAACCTCAACCTCACCTCATTTCTCCAAGCTCTTGAGCCATTGTTTACTCTTAAATGTTTTTCTACCAAAACAATCTTCAATCCTCTTCATAACAGCAACCAATCTTCAACCCCAAATTCAAACTTTCAATCAACCTCAAACCCAACCAAACAAACCTCCTTCAAAAACCTTCAAAAAACCAACCTTTGCTCAACAACGTTCAACATACTGTGAGAGAGATCCGAGTGAGAGATATTCAAAAAACAAACTGAACAGAGGGAAGAGGGTGACGAGGCGAAGAGAAAAGAGAGACAAAACTGAATCGTGTGTGAAATCAGAATAGAACTAAACAGATACAAGGCGGAGAGAGTGAACGAGATCTTGAAAGAGCCGTGCGAGATTGAGAGAGAGCATAACAAAGGAAAGGTTGGAATGGATGTGTTAGCTAATATTGTTCATATTTTTTCATGTTGATGTGGTTCGTTCTCTTTTATGACCTAGGCTAGATTTTGTTTAAAAAAATTTCATGATTTTTGTTGGCTCAGCCCATGATCAGATTTCTGCATCAACCCATGATTCTTCAGCGCCTCATCCCTCTCCCTTTTCTTTCATTTTTTGTTTTGGAAATGTGAAGTCTTGGATTAGGATGTCAAGCCCATGATGCTTGGATTTTGCTCACACACATCTTGATCCATTCATGCACCCTATTTTTTATTTCTTTTAAAAACTTCTATTTATTATTTATTTCCTAAAAACGTTTTTCATTATTTTTGATATTTGTTGAGTAGATCTCTCTTGATCTTTATTTTCCACTATTATTTTCATTTCTTATATTTTTCTTATTACTTTCCATCTTGACTTATTTCTCTTTCTTTTTCATTTTTTTTGTCAATGAAGTTGTAATGCCCAATATTTCCTTAAATGCTCAATTGGATATCTGTTGAGATCAATTGAGTTCCTATGTACTCATTCTTTTGTCAGTTGAAACAATGAGAGCTCCTAACTGCTCTGAATGTTGTCAATTGTAATCAATAGAGTAACTAGTGGGTAGCATCGGTTTTTGTGACGCGACCACAACTGTTTTTGGTGCAACTTTCTGATTTCTGTATTTTTCCTATGAAGCTTAAAAGGAAGGGGAAGATATCTTAAACTAACCCTGCTATGTAAGTGTTTTCTTTAACAAATGCAAAAAGATCGAGGATCGGGGTTTGGTTATACAAAGGGAAGCTATTAACACCCAGAGTATCTATAGTAATCTATAGGAACCTTCGTTTGCATATATTTTCTACTATTTTGGAATGCTTACTTAAGTCTATCTGCTGTTGATTGGGAAAGTTTCTCCTTTGTGAGAGCTGAGGGCATGTTTTTTTTTGTTGTTTTTGGGTTTTCTATTGTTTTTGGGTAGGTGCTTGACCTAAGAATTTTGATTTGTGTGCTCGCTAAGATTTCACAATCTTATGCCTACGTATTCCCGTAAAAAGACTTGGGAAATAAGAGCAATCATAGTTCTTCCTACTCTATGGGAGGAAAATGTTTGGTGTCTTGCTCAAAGCCCAAGATTGAAGCTAACAGAGTATTTGTATCTTGTTCAAAGCCCAAGATTGAAGCTAAAAGGGTATTTGAGAGAGAATTTGTCACCTCTAAAGGGAGATATCTCACATATTCATCAGAAATGTCAAGTAATTGGTTTATAAGGGAAATTACTTTAACTGGGATGTGTGGAATCCAACAATGCCATAATTTCCTTTATAAGAGAGATGTCATGAAGGAAGAAGTTTTAACTCAATGTAGAGCAATGCCACTTTTTCCTTTATGAATCTTTCATGCTAAGAGAGGGACATTGGCTTGGATGTGTAGAATCCAGAGGCTTGCCACTTGCATCAATTAGATGAAAGAGAAAATTTAGCCATGATAAAGGAGGGACTCCACCTTGGATTTTGAATCAACAAGTGTGCCACTTACATCAATTATTTGGAAAAATGTTTTTGATTGTTTGTTTTGATATGTGATGTATAAAGGGGATATCCTCCTACAGAGAGGACTCATGGTCTCATCTGTGAGGATGATGGATTTTGTATGCCTTGATCAAATCCCAAGGTTGAAGCTAAAAAAGTTGTAAACTAACTCCACTGGAGATGTTTTACTTGAGTATCATGTTTGAAGCCCAAGATGATGAAGCTGAATAGTTTGAGTATAACTTTAGGGAAGACTGACTCAACTGGGGAGTATGATGTTTGTCCTGTACAAAGCCAAAGATTGAGGCTGACTGGTATAATCATTATATGAAGCCTAAGAGGAGGCTGACTTTTGCAGAGGATTATTGAAATCCAGGAGAAGGTCTAAACTGTGTTGGGAAATCCAAAAGGGAACTCACTCTTGATGGTGATTTGAGCAAAGCTTGATTATCAGATGTCATGAGGCTCTGATTCTTTTGAGGATTTGTTGATGGTAACCTGACCCTGGCTGGGGATTTTAAAGATGAAAGTTAAGCTTTGTTGGGGGTCAGGAGGGTTTTTAAAGATGAGTTTGAAAACCTTAGAGGTTTTAACTCTTTTGGGAATTGGTGTATTTGTAAAGATGATTAGGATCTATCCTATACCTTTAGGAAGCATGAGGGTCCTTGTACTAAGCCCAAGAGGAGGTTGAGACTGTCCAAGTCTCTTAAAGAGAGGTAGAATCTTGGTTAGAGAAAGATCTTTGTATGATGCCCAAGAGGAGGCTGAGGGTTCTAGAGATGAAGATCACTTCTTGACTGATTGGATGTTCTAGAGTCTTTTGACTTTCTTGACGATTGAACTAGTAGAGATGACTAAATTCTATCATATGCTTTTAGGAAGCCTTTGGGTCCTTGTACTAAGCCCAAGAGGAGGCTGAGGGGAACTTCTAAAAAGCCTAGTGGGTCCAAGCCAAAGAAAAGTTCAAGAAAGGTTTCACCGGGAATAATCCTTATTTTGTTGAATAGTTCTAAGGTTTGAAAAAATTCAAAAGGGGTTTCACCGGGAATTAATCCTCTCTGGGGAAATGAGTTTCTTTTATATGTTTCTAAGTTTTGACAGTCTTAAGAAAAGTTTCACCAGGAATAATTCCTTTCTTTGTTCCATATTGTATAAAGCCCAAGAGAAGGCAGACTGTATTGGGGAAGTTTCCTATGGGGGAACTAGTTATTGAACTAAGCTATGAGTATCCTACTGTTTATCCTAAGTGTATACTTAGGATGACCAAACTGCTTGGAAACTTAAACAGATATGCAAAAGTATAAACAAGTAAGTGAATTAACAGGTATATAAACAAGTATGCATTGAATTGAAAAGGTGTTGGGTCTTACACTCTGAAAAGAGGCCCAAGTGTATTGTGATTGGTTGTATTGATTACAACTGTATGATTAGGGTTTGGAGAAATTGAAGAAAGTTTTGAGAAAACTTTGAATTAAAAGAAAGTTTGGGGCTTATAACTCAAAGAGACCAAGTGGTCTAAGAGCACTTTCACCGGGAATAATGCTCCTCTTAGTACCAGTTTAAAAACAGACAGATGATTTTGAAAACAGAGGTATGGAGTTTACAACTCAAAGAGAGGCCCAAGGAAGTTGCTTATTGTTTAAAACAAAGTTTATGTACAAAAGATTGAGGCTTATACTCAAGGAGAGGCCCAAGTGATTTATTTTAAAAACAATGATTGCACTGCAAAATCGAAAGGCGTTGTGAGACTTATACTATAGCAGAACCCCAAAATTTATTTATGTACATAGGGGGGTTGGGTCTTACACTCTAATAGAGACCCAAGTGATTTTTGAAGGAAAGAAAAGTGGTGCTTATACTCAAGGAGAAGCCCATTTGAAAAACAGTGGACGCACCGTTATTTTGAAGATCGTACTAGGACTTATACTATAACAGAGGCCCAAAAAATTATTTATTTACAAAGAGGTTGGGTCTTACACTCTATTAGAGGCCCACAAAATTTATCGAAAGAAAGTTTGAAGATTTAAAATCAAGGAAAAACCCTAATTTTAATTAAAAATGCATTTTTTCAAAGAAAATCAAATAAAAATTATACAAAATATCAAATATATTCAATAAACATGTTATGAACTTTGATTAATGTTTGAAAATGAATGTTTTTTATTCACATGATGGTTTGAAACTCATTTGGTTTTGAAAAATCAAGAGAAAGAATTTATTTAAAATGTTTAAGCAATAATTAAAAGGAAATTTTTTAAAATATTCAAATATATATCAAATAAAAATATTTTATTTTTATTTTTTTGTGTAATAAAATATTTAAATATGTGAAGGATTTATGTTTAAAAAATCATTTGAAAGAGATTAAAAATGAGAGCGAAATTAATTTTTGAAGTTGTGAAGAAAATGTGTGATAAAAAAATAGGACGATCCTCCCAAGGATTGAACCCACGCCCATGGGGTGGAGGGTTCAAAATTTACCAACTGAGCCATGTGCGTGTGGTGATAGAGAATGGAAGGGAGTGAATAATATGTGAAAAACCTTTTGAAAATAGTTTTTAAAAAATAAAACCAAAAGGTCTGGGGCGAGGGGGATTCGAACCCCAGACTAAGGGACAAATTCACTCAAAACGCGCGCTCTCTACCATTGGGGTGGTGATAAATCCGTTGATTTAAATGAAATGATAAAATAAACTATTAAGTTTGGTTTTGAAAACCTAAAAATGGCGCGTCATGGCCATCTTCTTCCTTGAGCTAGCATCAGAGTTGTAAGAGAACTCTATCTCTCTCAATTCATAACCATTTGGCATGATGTAAACACCAAAGCTGTGTGTTTTTTAACAAGGAATTGAATGTTTCATTTCAATTTTATTTAAATTAAGTGTGGCACGAGTTATCTCATATGAACCTGAAGAACCCTTATTTTTGCAAGAACATTGTGTAATCTTAAATAGACATGATTAATAACAATTAATTGATGGGAAATGATCACAGCAATATAACAAACATGTGTGGGCTTTGAAAATTTAAAAATGATGCATGGATCATGGAGATTGAAAGTTCAAGGCTTACCTCTGCAAGAAGGAATCGAATTCTACCTTGGAGGTGTTACAGATGCAAGATGATGATCCAGATAGCTTCCTTGACTCTCAAGGAATGTGTCTATGTGTTTGGAATAGTTTGGAAACTCCTGGGTTGAATAGCTCGAATCCAGCTGCAACTTGATCAAGTGAACTATGGATATGATAATTTGTATGTTACAGATGGGATGTAAGCGTTTGGATCACTTCCACATAGTGTATGTGAAGTGTTTGAATGCTTGGTTTGGATATAATTGCTCTGATTTGAGAAATTTGATTTCTCCCTCTCTTGGTGTTTTGAAATTTGAGACAAAGATGAATTTGGAGAAAACAAGGATTGAAGTTGTTTTAGTGTGTTTTTAAACATCAGAAGTGAGCTCTATTTATAGGTGAATAAGTTTGTCTTGGAGGAATAGTGTTGGCTTAGAGGATAAGAGCTTATTCAATGTCTTTTGGCAAGATGCCATTACTTCTTATGCAAGGTACATTGTCACTTCTAAGTAGCATAGCTAACTTTGACCAATTCCACATTCCTTAGATGTTTTTATTGTTGTTTATGTGACCATCTTGACTGAGGAGTGTACTTTTGTTAAATGTGCACTATTGCACATAAATGCACTTTGAATTTCAAGGCTTTCATGACAAAACTTCATCATTCTCATGAGATTTTTCTTGGTTTTTTGGCATTATCTTGTAGGTTTGTGATGAGTCACTCTGATTCATGTTGAATTGGTATGATCATGATCATTGCAATTGACTCCAAAATCGTGTGGTGCAAGAAATGACCAAACTGGTTTTGGAAAAATAGTTGCAGCAAGGTATCTTGCAACCTCCATAACCCCTTGCTCAAGTGGAGTTATCTCATGCTCTTGGGCTATTTGGAAAGCTGGGATTATGTACTTCAACTTTGATGTTCACCATTAGACTTGATTCATCTTGGATCATGGTGAAAAATCCCTCCACATTTTGATGTTTTGACTGATTTTCCTTAGGCAGATTTTCACTAAGTGTTGGAATTCATTTCACACTTTTCTTGATTTTGATCACTTCATAACTCAAAATCCAAGCATTTTTTTATCATGGGCCAGTTGGACACTTTTGTAGTATGTAATGAGAGCTTTCATTTGAGCTTTGGATGAAAGAAAATGGTTGCTTGGATCACAAGTTATGGCCTTACAAAGTTGGGTAAAAATCACTTTTTTTTATAACTTAGTGAAATTTCAAGTTTCTCAAGGTTGCCCCTTTTACAAGTAACCTCATTTTTCTTGATTTTTCTTGATTGATTATGGTCCAAATCATAAGTTAACATTGTTTTTGACTTGAAGAGGCCATATTTGTCAAAAAATCTCAAAAATCAAACTTGGTTTTGATCACAGTTGACTTTTTATCAGGTGAATTTTGAACTTTGTGATCCTTTATGAAACCAAGTCCTTGGGCTACATTGAACCTAATGAATGGATTCCATAGATTTTCTTAAGTGTCTTGAACCATATCCCAAGGTTTGAGACATGTCTTGGTTAAAAGTCAAAGGTATGGTTGACTTTTTCCCAAAAACCCTAATTTGTGGTTCAGATGAATGTGAATCCTTATATTGCTTATGAACCAAGTTCTTTGTGTCAATCTAAACTTGTGAGTTGATTAATATGAGATATTTATGGTCCTTAAAGCATTTATTAAGGTCTTGGCTCATGCCTTACTCCAAAAGTCAACTTAGGGGTGAATTAGGTCAAACCCTAATTTCTGATGTTTGGTAGATGCATCCACTGAGGCTATTTTAAACTTATGAATGGACTCATGAGGTTCTTTTGAGCTTCTTGAATCATATGTTGAAGTGTTGGCTCATGCCCAGATGAATATTTCTCTCTGGAGGCCTTGGTCGATCAAAACCCTAATTTGGCGACACTAACGAACTTAAGGCTTGATCAACTTGAAGTGTTGCAGTTTTGTGCTTGATTCTTAATGTGGGAGACCTCTTGATCCTTCATGGATGTTTGATAGGCTTGACAAGTTGAAGATCATGTCAATTCTTGATTGATCCTTTGCCTGAGTGCTTTGAGAAGGCTCAAAACCCTAATTCTTGGCTAGAGTCAACACTCAACAATCTTTTAGAGGGTTGATGGGGTATGAAGGTACCTCCATATTGTGGTGATGATTTGCACAACGATGTGAAATCTCGTGGTCAAAATTTAGGGTATGACAGATGCCCCTATTTAATCTTCTTGGACATTCGGACCTTCAAGGTAAAAGAGGATTAAATATTAGAATACCCAAAATTTAGATTGTGATGTTGAATGGTAGCAAATTCCCAATTTTGCTGATCCATCTTCTTTTGCTAAGTAACGCTACTTAGAAAAGGGTAAAACTTCCCCTCGATCCTGGTCTTCAGCCACAAAACTAGTCTCAGTTTCTTTTGAAATAAACCTCCCCTCGATCCTGGTCTTCAGCCATGGAACTGGTCTTGGTTTCTTTTGAAATAAACCTCCCCTCAATCCTGGTCTTCAGCCATGGAACTAGTCTTGGTTTCTTTTGAAATAAACCTCCCCTCGATCCTGGTCTTCAGCCATGGAACTGGTCTTGGTTTCTTTTGAAATAAACCTCCCCTCGATTCGGGTCTTCAGCCATGGAACTGGTATTGGTTTCTTCTTGTCGAGTTCTTCTCTTGACATGGAATGCTATCTGTGATGGTTTTTTATCAAACTTCTCACGGAGATTTACTGGGGAGATGCCATTTGATGAAAAAAAGTTTGATGTCAGACTTGCTGGGGATAACCATTTGTCTGAATTGCAGAGGTGTGCAAACTTCTCAGCCGGAGATGCCATTTGCTTGGAGAAATTATATCATACTTCCCTTCGAGACTTCTTCGGAGAGACGCCATTTGATGTAATTCAATTTTGAGGTGCTGATAACTTCTTTGAAAGTAGGATAAACTTCTCAAGGGGAGAGTGCCATTTGTCGACTTTACTCGGAAATCTACGAGGGCAAGAACAAACTCCTTTGTTTTCCATTTAGTAGAGATTTCTTGGAGGGTGTGATGTCCATGTTGCCAAGAGTCTTTTGTTGAGAAGCTTCCACGAGGGATTTTCCTTAATCCAGGAAAGCAAAATATCATCTTCAATGGTGGAGAGTGATGCTCCAAAGGTGTATATCCAAATGTCTTCTTGTCTTTCAGAGGTTCAAGTTATCAAAGTGGTCGAGGACCGATTTCAATCTAGGAATAAACTGGAGAGAGATTGTTGAGACGATGCATTTCCCGACGAGGAAAGAACTCAAATCGGGATTTTGTCCTATCTGACGTAGAAAGGAAAACTGACAACTCTAATGGAGAGAGGACATTTATCACTTGGGGATGAGTATGACCAAAGTGATTGTGATGCAATATTAATATGAATATGAATCAATTATACATGATGTATGTATGAAATGCTTATGTTGACAAAACAGACATGACATACGGATTGGTGATGAACACAACTAGATACTCGGCCACTCTAGGAGATGGGGGTATCACTGGAGATTTTAAAGGTAGTACTTTTGTTTAGGAATGGGAATTCCTGTGTTTGTTCTAGTTTCTGGAGGTATAACCTTGCTAGGGATAGAAACCCGTTCTTGCTTTTCAAGGGTAGACTCTACCGGGGATAAAAACCAATCATTGGTTCCCATAGGTAAGAATTCTACCAGGGATGACAGATGGGACATTCCATCTGAATCAATTGATCCTTCATTCATGGTGTACTGATCACAAGGAGTATTTTCATTTTTCATTTTGAAGTTTGATCACTTTCGGAGAAGCCGTCGATATTCCCCTTTGTGTTCAGTAATCAAAAGGAAATTGCCATCCTTATTTTAAAAGCAGAAGTAAAATTTGAAATTTCCGTTTTGAAAACAAAAGTAAATTCATTTTTTTTTTGTTTCAAGAATCGTTGAACATATTAAAATGTCATTTTGCAAAGCAGAATAAATGAGAATTGTCAACAAAAGGCACAAGGCTCAAATTTTTATTGATAGAAGGACAATCAGCCAAATGCGTTATTCCATGGTGCATTACAAAGTCTAGAAAATGGTAACTTAAAGGAAAAGGGGCTACATTGAAACATAATGACCACTATCCTTCCACCAACTTTGAATTCTGGATATTTTTGAGCTTCTACTGAAGGTGATCTTGATTGAGATTTTCCTGACGGATGACGTTGCCGCTGGGGATCCAATTTTGTTGGATGCAGTTATTTGCCATGAATCCCTAAATTTTGCCTAGATTGACCTTTTAGGTTTTCAATCTATCAGGATGATCATTGTTTATGTCTCTAATTTTTGCCTGGACCGCCCTTTCAGGTTTTCAGTCCAACAAGACATTTTTTTGTGTGCCTAAGTCGCCCTTTCAGGTTTTCAACTTAGCGAGTTTTTTCTTTCTCTTTTTTATTTATTTTTTATTTTTAGGCGAAGTATTTCTTGACTGCATCAACATTTGTGGGATAGGTAAACTCTTCTCCATCCATGGTTGTGAGTTTTAAGGCACCGCTTGAGAAGGCATTCTTAACAACATAGGGCCACCGTCATTCGAAGTCCATTTTCCCCTAGAATCAGTGAGAAATGATTGTATCTTCTTGAGCACGATGTCTCTTTCTCTGAAGACACGGGGTCAGACCTTTTTGTCAAACACATTCTTCATTCTTTGCTGATATAACTGACCATGACATAAAGCCGTCATTCTATTTTCTTCGATTAGGTTTAGTTCATCGTATCTACTTTCACACCATTCAGCTTCTATTAGCTTGGATTCCATCAAGACTCTTATTGATGGGATCTCTACTTCTATGGGGAGTACTGCCTCTATGCCATATACTAGAGAGAAAGGGGTTGCCCCTGTGGAATGCAGACAGATGTGCGATAACCGTGAAGAGAAAATGGTAGCATCTCATGCCAATATTTGTAGGTTACAACCATCTTCTGAATGATCTTCTTGATATTTTTGTTAGCTTCTTCTATCACTCCATTCATTTTAGGCCGGTAGGGAGATGAGTTATGGTGTTCAATTTTGAACTCAGCACATAATTCTTTCATCATCTTGTTGTTCAGGTTAGATCCATTATCAGTAATGATCTGGCTTGGAACACCATAACGGTAGATGAGATTGTTTTTGATAAATCGGACCACCACTTGTCTGGTCACATTGGTGTATGATGCTGTTGAAATCCTTTTGGTAATCCTCTGTTCATATACAGTTTTGGTTCTTTCTGAGTAGCTTGAAGATTGGCGCGCATGTCGCGGTCATGAGGGATATGAATCTTGAGATGTAATTCATACGTCCCAAAATTCCTCTTACTTGCTTTTCACTCTTTGGGGAAGGCATTTCTTGAATGGCTTTGACTTTTTCGGGATCAACCTCAATTCCTTTTTGGCTGATGATAAATCCCAATAGCTTTCCTGAGCGAACACCGAATGTACATTTGTTGGGATTCAAGCGGAATTTGTATTTCCTCAGACGCTGAAACAACTTTGACAGATGTTCCACATGTTTTTCCTCTGTTTTAGATTTGGCAACCATGTCATCGACATACACTTCAATTTCTTTGTGCATTATGTCGTGAAACAAAGTTGTCGTAGCCCTTTGATAAGTTGCCCCTGCGTTCTTCAGACTGAATGACATTACTTTGTAGCAAAAGGTGCCACATGGGGTAATGAATGAAGTTTTCTTCATGTCTTCTGGTGCTATTTTGATTTAATTATAACCCGAAAATCCATACATGAAGGAGAACACTTTGAATTTTGTTGTGCTGTCAACTAGCATGTCAATGTGTGGTAGGAGAAAATCATCCTTTGGACTTGCTTTGTTTAAATCCCTGTAGTCAACAGACATCCTGACTTTTCCATCTTTATTGGGAACTAGCACTATGTTGGCCAGCCATTGAGGATATTCTGAGGTGGCAAGGAAACCTGCATCGATCTGTTTCTGCACTTCCTCCTTAATTTTGATGGCCATATTTGGATGAGTCCTTCTTAGTTTTTGTTTGAGTGGCGGACATTCCGGTTTTAGTGGTAAGTGATGTTCCACGATGTTGGTATCCAACCCTGGCATGTCTTGGTAAGACCAAGCAAACACATCTGAAAATTCTTTGAGTAGTTGTATCAGGCCTTTTTTGACAGTTAGACTGAGTAGTGCTCTGATTTTGACATCAGAATGACATTATTTATTTATTTATTTATGATTTGTCGATTCTTGAAACATAACCCTATAAAAACAAAACTCTTTCGCTTTGGGCGAAGCGAAGAGGGACATTTACAGAAAAGCAAGCCCTATAAAACATCATTTTCACCCGGGCAAAGTGAAAGGTCAAAACAAAGATGCGACAATTACTTTGATTTATGAACGACATTCGGGACATCGACCACAACCCAATGGTGACGAACTCCTCTGTGGATCATAAAGTCCAGTATTTTTCTTCCAAGTTTGTCTTCAGTAATAACACTGATCTCTGGCGGAGTTGGATCACTTGAGTCTTTTTCCCATCCAGAGTTATCATAAGAGGACTCTTCTGTTGCATCTTCAACAGTATTTTCATTCTCAAGAGGATCTCCCTATCCAGTTAGCTGGATATCCTCATATCTGATGCGAGAGGTTTCGGGAGTAGTGTACTTCACTAGAAAGTCGTACTTGCCGCTTGGCTGTCCCAAAGTATCCCAAGTTTTTGAGGGGATAGACAAGTCATCTCCCTCAATGACATTAACCTTAGGAAATGTAAAGCTACTAAATTCTTGTCCTGCGATCTTTGCAAATTCATCAACGTGGCGTTTGACATCCTTGGAATGTTCTGGGTAAGAATTCCATGACTCTAGGAGAACAGGTGTATTTTTCTCAAGGTTATTCAGCAGATATGCATTATCTGGCTGACTCTTTTGTTCCGAATCTTCTATGTAAGGCTTCCAGATGGGAAAATCATCCATAGGATCATATGAGTTATAATCAAAGTTGTCTTTCATCAGAGTGTCTTCCTCTAATGAGTTGGGTGGAGCATAGCATCCTTCGGGATCGCAATCTCCTTAGATCATTCTGACGTCTGATTTTGGTATATATCTGGGACTCTGCTTTGGAAAGCAAAATGGCATGTACGTTTCTTCCTGATATATATAACCTTCATCGTTGAAATAGGATTTCCACTCTTTATCTGTAACAGAAGAGTTATTTTCCTCGATGGTGTGGACTTCTTGAGTAATTGGGTGAAGGAAGCCTCCACTGTGGAAGAAATATTGAATGGGACGAAAGTTTTCATCCTTTTTTGTGGTCTTAGTGAGTGTTGAAGAAAAACTGAGACATTCTCTTGTTTTGTTGTCAACAGGAATCACAACTTGCCCCCATCCTTTTATGTCACCGCTTTCCATTACTTGGAGAACGTCTTTGTACGAGGAAATTGACGTTCCTTTTTCTTGGTGATTCTCATTGCTCACCGAGAGTGTTTGAAATTGGGTTCCAACAACCTCCTATGGTTCTAAATAGGAGAATGATGATAGGTTGCTCACGATTAAAGCTTGTTCTCCGCATACTGTGACCAACTTGCTGTTCTTGACAAACTTCAGCTTCTAGTGAAGTGTCGAAGTGACTGCCCCTACTTCATGTATCCAAGGTCTTCCTAGTAAATAGTTGTATGCTGCTCAGATGTCCATGACCTAGAAATTGACTTGGAAGGTGTGGGGACCAATGGTTATGGGAAGGTTGACTTCAACGATAACTGTTTTCCTGGATCCGTCAAAGGCTTTGACGATGATCTCACTGCCTCTCATCGGAGTACCTTGAAAAGATATTTGTACCAAAGTTGACCTTGGCATGACGTTCAAAGATGAACCTGTGTCTACCAGTACGCTGGCTAGAGCATCGTCCTGGAAATTGACTGTGATATTGAGTGCCATGTTATGATTCTTGCCTTCCTCTGGAAGTTCTTCATCAGTGAAACCCAAATTGTTGCAGGAAGCGATGTTGGAAATAATGCTGTCAAATTGACCCATTGTCACATCTTGTTCTATAAAGGCTCATTCTAAGACTTTCTGTAGAGCTTCTCAATTGAGCAGGAGAGATAATACGGATATCCGAGAAGGAGTTTGTAATAATTGATCCACGATGTTGTACTCACTTTTCTGGATAAGCTTTAGCATTTCATCGTTATTTTTCACAGGTTCTGTGCTGTTGGATTTGACCAATTTGTTAATTAGGAACTTCAGATTGTGGTTCTTTTTCTTTTGCAGGCTCTCAAACTCCTCTGTTGAAGATTCGACCACTTCGGGTGACCCGACTGACATCCGCAATATTGACAACGGATGGCAGTGGAATTTCTTTTCCATCTTCTATTGTAGTCGCATCATACTTGTACAGAATAGCTTTCTCCGACTTGTATGGTATTGGTCACTGCAAGGAGATGATCACATGTGCTTTTTGGGTCTTTTGACCGTCATAAGTAACCTCGATCGGTTCCAAGTTAGTAATCTTTCTACTGTCCAGAGGGATTTCCACGCGCTTTGGTTCCTTGAGCAAAGGAATTATGGTGAAAACATCCTTGTTAGTTCCATAATTAATAGGTTCTTTTTTATCGAAGACTATGACAATCCTTTTGTCCAGTAGTCTTTGGACCTTGTTTTAGCTAAGGATACACCCTTGTACCATGTTGATTGACTGAGAATTCAGGCGTAATCGGGCTTCCCTTTGGTCTACCTGATGCTGAAGAGCTGCCCGCACGAGGTAGCATCCCTGGTTATTTTCTGAACATACTTGACAACGTTCATAATTGTGAGGTGGTACCCTGCCATATCCACTCTGTATGTAGTGCATCTTTACCATCTGTCTGGATTTCCATTGGTTATGCTAACTTGATGTGTGTCCTCGTCCTGGTAGACTGGGAGCCACCAATGGTCCAACAGATGTCGAAGAGTTGTTTGTAGAAGTGCACAACCTTGGTCATTTTCGGAGCAATCATCACCGTCTGGATAATCATGCGAGGACAGAAAACCGAGTCTGACCTGCTTGGCGTGCAATTCCACTAGACTGGTATTCATTAAACGAATGTCAAAGATCTGAATCATGTTGACCTAATGATAATTTCTTTCATGGTAGTCTTGGATCCATCCAAGATCCATTTGACGCTGAAGGGCCTCTTGTACAAAAGAGCATCCCTGATTGTCTTTTGAGCAGATAGGACCAACATTGTAATTGTGCGGTGACAAATTGTAGTACCGACTTTGTCTTGAATGCATTTCCACTAGATTGACATTCATTGCGCGGATGTCATGATTTTGAACAATGTTTGGATATGCATAGGCCATATTTACTTCACGAATCCTGTGATCCTGAATCCAGCCTAGATCCATCTGCTCTTGAAGAGCTGCTTGTACCATGACACATCCTTGATTGTTCTTGGAACAGATATCACATTGATGATAGTTGTGAGATGGTACATGGTCATACCTGCTTTTCCTTCGATGCATTTTTACCAGGTTCGTTCCTAGTAGGCGTATATCGTGAATTTGATATTTGCTGCTGAGTTCTCCCTCTATCAAGTTTACTGAAGTTTTTTCATGTTGCGACAACAAATTCGTCTGAACATTTGGGGTTCGTATCTTTGAAGGATAAAACCCCATTTTCGACGAGCTTTTGTACATCAGATTTAAAGCTGAGGCAACTTTCAATGTTATGTCTTGGTCCTCCTTGATGGTAAGGGCAAGATTGATCTACTTTAAACCAAAAAGGTGGATTGTCTGGTCTTGTAAGAGGAGTCCTGGTTTGAAGTGCCCCTTGGCTAGCAGAATTGGAAATAATTTTGTGTATAACATTAGTATAGGGTCAAACCCTGGTGATCGTGTAGTATGATTGTTGTTATTGTACTATGGGTGAGCCTGCTGAAGAGGTTGTTGCTGCCTTTGCGAATACTGTTGTTGATTTGGCTGGCTCTGAGCAATATGAGGTTGATATGTCAGAGCTGGCACTGGGTTGATAGCGGGAGTTACTGCTACTACCTGCCGAGGTTGATACCTTCGCCTTTGCTTACCCAGAGAGATATTACTGATATCTTGCTCTTTCTTCTTTTGGAAAGCTCTATCGTATCTTTTAGTACTACTGGACGGCCCTGCCTCTTTGACTAACCGGCCTTCTCAGACTGCTTCCTCAAGGCGTACCCCCATATTCACCATTTCAGTGAAGTCACTAGGTGCACTTGCAACCATTCGGTCATAATAAAATGAGCCCAATGTTTTTAGGAAGATTTTTGTCATTTCCTTCTCCTCATGAGGAGGACAGATCTGGGCAGTGATTTCACGCCATCTCTGAGCATACTCCTTGAAGGGTTTCTTTATCTTTCTGGGACATTTCCCTGAGCTGGTCCCTATCTGGTGCCATATCCAAATTGTATTTATACTTCTGAATAAAAGCTTCCCCAAGATCTCTGAAAGTACTGATCTTGGTACGGTTTAGACCCATGTACCATTTGAGCGCGACACCGGTTAAACTGTCTTGAAAGTAGTGGATTAGTAGCTGTTAGTTTTCTGTCTGGGTAGACATTTTTCGGGCGTGCATTACCAAGTGACTTTGAGGGAAAGAGTTTCCTTTTTATTTTTCAAAGTTAGGCACCTTGAATTTGTGCGGTATCTTTACATTAGGGACCAAACTGAGGTCAGCGGCGTCCTTACCAAACAAGTCTTGTCCGCGAATGGCATGCAGTTCTTTCTTTATTTCCAAGAACTGTTCCTGGAATTCATTCATCCTTTCATATATTTCTTCATTTATGCCAGAAGTGGCCTGCAGAATCTGTTCCTCTAGGATAGCATGTACCACCGGTTATGGTATAGACATTATTGCGGTAACTCTTGGCGCTTCAGTGGTCTGAAGTTTGTAACCTTCAGGTAGAGGAGTCTCCGTTGTAACCCGTGCGTCTTTATTTACCTGAAGTTTATAACCTTCAGGTCTGGAGGTTCCTGTTATAGCGTCTAGGTCTTTAGTGACCGGAGGTATATATCCTTCAGGTACAAAATTGAAAGGAATGCCCCAGGGAAAACCTTTGGGCATGTTGTAATGTGGATGACTGCCAGGTGTCTCAAATGCTGGTGTAGACATAATTTCCGAGATTGCAGTTCTTTGAGGTGGTTGATCCTGAGCTGCTGCCAGGAATTCAATCGTGCTGTGGAGTTTCTCCAAACTCTCATTCAAAGCGTTGATTTCCTCTCTTAGTTCTGTGTTCTCTTCTTCGAGATCGTCCATTTTCTTTTGCCAATTGGACCGAGTATTGTACAAATGAGACAGTTTGACTCTAGAGCACGACACATGTGTGAGACTCAATGACAAAGATGTGTTATGTAAGAATGATGAATGATATGCAAAGAATGAGAATTATCTTTTTAGTTTTTGTTTTCAAAAGAACTTTTAACAATTATGTTGCAAATATCATACAGTTTTGGAAACCTTCTATTGAATTCAAAGGATTGCCGTATCTTATTGGGAAAAGTAAAGTTTTTTACAAAGTGCAAGAAGGAAAACTAGGCCTATGGATCCTATGGTATTTCCGAAGAAAGTTCAGATACTGGTTGTTGAATTTTTCTCTTCTTTGATTGGGCCCCTTCAATCGTTGTCGTGTCGATGATCCTTTGCCATGTGAAAGGAGAGTGGAAATTTCTTCGTTCCTCTTGACTTTCTATAGCATGCTGCTCCAATATCTCAATCAGAGCATCCTTTTCTTTCAAAAGCTCTTGGATCTTTGTGCATTCTAAACTGATAATCTGGTACTTGTTCTTCCAAGAGTTCTAATCGCGTTGGACCTTATTAAAAGCGATCTGAAGCTTCTCCGTGTCATTCATGAAGTAAAGAATGAACTCTTTTAAGGGAAAAACTTCCTGACGAGGGTAAGGCATTTTCAATTTTATGGCTCTAGTTTGCACCCATCGAAGGTAAGGCTCTACATAGATGTAGTTTGGCCTTCCTAAGGAATTTCTTCCCTTCCTATGAACATGTTTCCAGGCATGCACAATTTCTTTCTTCAGTGCTCTATCATTTTCTCCTTCCTTGAAGAAAAGACCTTCCAGATGAATGCTATGTGGTACATTCTTCATCGGGTATCCAATTCGACGACGAGCTAAAATTGGATGATAGTTGATCCCTCCTTTAGTACCAATAAGCGGTACATTGGGGAAACTTCCACATTTGTCAATGATTTTTATTCCATCATAGATCTGATTGTACCAATCTATGTCAAAATGAGTGAGAGACATTATCTTCTGCGACCATCGCATACCACTTTTGAGATTCCAAAAAGCAGTAGACTTGGGTAAGTGGGAAATAAACCATTTGTAGAGTAATGGTACACAACATGTGATCATCTCTCCACTGTACAAATTCCTTAAATGTACTGAATGATAAGCATCTGTGAGGAAAGTAAGGACTGGAGTCCCAATTAAGAATATCTTGAAAGCATTAATATCAACGAAGTTGTCAATGTTGGGAAAGAGGAATAACCCATATATAAGCAGAACAATGACATCCTCGAAAGCAGTTACATTTCCTATACTGCCAAAGTATAGGGTTTTCTCCATCAAGAATTTAGCTGGTAAACCCTGGATTCCTCCCTTGGTGGTCTTGTGAGTTCTGATATCTGACTCTTCCAAAGATGTAGCTCTTGAAATGGCTTGATCTTTTGGAATTTCTTCCAGTCCAGAAAATGGGTCTTGATTAGTGATAGGTAAATCAACCAAATGAGAGTATTCTTCCAGTGTCGGTGTGAGTTGATAATCCAAAAATGTGAAGCAGTGGTATACTGAATCATAGAACTGAACTAATATAGACAGGACTCCTTCTACCATGTTGACCTTCAAAAGAGACAACAGTCCTCCGTGCTTAGATCTGAAAGCCTCGGGATTAGTAATCATCCTTCCCAATTTCCTTAGGTCTTCTAGTTTTGGAACTTTCAAGGTGTACTTGTGCAATTTTCTTATACCGAAATCCATAGCATGACCTCTGATATTTGCAATGATTGTTTTAGTTCTTTTAGAAAAAGATTTTTTTCTTTTAAAAAAAATGTTTTTAATGAATGAAATGCATGGATGCATGAATGAAGCAAATAAAAACATTTGAAAACATGGGTTTAGGGTTTCATCGTCACGAGCATAGAGTCATGGATCTACCCATCCCAAAGGTGTGTACTAGGGTCTAATTTTTGTACCTGTAGAATGGGTTCTAACAAAGGTTCCCAAAATCATTGACCCCTCTCAAGAATATTAACAGCAAACTGACTTACTCATGAGAGTTGTAATATCCCCAAGATGAATTTATTTTGAGTGTAGTATCGCATATCAACTATTCCTGATAGTTACCGCACTACCTAATGGTCAAGTGGTTAAATGTCTACTAACCCTCAGTTTCAAGGGTGCCTAGTGGAAAAAGTAATGTTTTCACGACTTGCTCGTTGAACATCAGTAATTCCAAAAGGGTACCTCCACTGATTCAACAGACTTTAAAGTTAGCTTGGTTGGGACTCACTCCATATAAGCCTTCATGAGTATGCCACCACTTAACTTAATGTGCTCTCGGACTCACCACATGTGTATTAATTGCATTCCTAGATAACGGTAATTTAAACAAGTATAACAAATAAACAGATAATATAACAGCAAATGATATAAAATGAGAAAGCAAATAAAAAATAGCAGGAAAATAAATGCAATGCAAGGCCTAAACCACTTAGGAAATCTAATTTTATGTGATCCCTAGCAGAGTCGCCATTTTTCCCGTAGCTTCGGGTTTTGTGACGCGACCACAACCGCTTTTGGTGCTACTTTCTGATTTCTGTATTTATCCTATGAAGCTTAAAAGGAAGGGGAAGATATCTTAAACTAACCCAACCGTGCAAGTGTTTTCCTTAACAAATGCGAAGAGATCGGGGATCGGGGTTTGGTTATACAAAAGGAAGCTATTAACACCCAGAGTATCTATAGTAATCTATAGGAACCTTCATTTTCATATATTTTCTACTATTTTGGAATGCTTTCTTAAGTCTATTTGTTGTTGATTGGGAAAGTTTCTCCTTTGTGAGAGTTGAGGGCATGTTTTTTTTGTTGTTTTTGGGTTTTCTATTGTTTTTGGGTAGGTGCTTGACCTAAGAATTTTGATTTGTGTGCTCGCTAAGATTTCTCAATCTTATGCCTACGTATTTCCGTAAAAAGACTTGGGAAATCAGAGCAATCGTAGTTCCTCCTATTATATGGGAGGAAAATGTTTGGTGTCTTGTTCAAAGCCCAAGATTAAAGCTAGCAGAGTGTTTGTATCTTGTTCAAAGCCCAAGATTGAAGTTAAAGGGGTATTTGAGAGAGGACTTGTCACCTCTAAAGGGAGATATCTCACCTATTCATCACAAACGTCAGGTAATTAGTTTATAAGGGAAATTACTTTAACTAGGATGTGTGGAATCCAGCAATGCCATAATTTCCTTTATAAGAAAGATGTCATGAAGGAAGAAGCTTTAGCTCAGTGTAGAGAAATGCCACTTTTTCCTTTATGAATCTTTCATGCTAAGAGAGGGCCATTGGCTTGGATGTGTAGAATTCAGAGGCTTGCCACTTGCATCAATTAGATGAAAGAGAAAATTTAGCCATGATAAAGGAGGGACTCCGACTTGGATTTTGAATCAACAAGTGTGCCACTTACATTAATTATTTAGAAAAAGGTTTTTGATTGTTTGATTTGATATGTGATGTATAGAGGGGATATCCTCCTACAGAGAGGACTCATGGTCTCATCTGCGGGGATGATGGATTTTGTGTGCCTTGATCAAAGCCCAAGGTTGAAGCTAAAAAAGTGGTAAACTAACTCCACTGGAGATGTTTTACTTGAGTATCTTGTTTAAAGCCCAAGATGATGAAGCTGAATAGTTTGAGTATAGCTTTAGGGAAGACTGACTCAACTGGGAAGTATGATGTTTATCCTGTACAAAGCCTATGATTGAGGCTGACTGGGAAAATTATTATATGAAGCCTAAGAGAAGGCTGACTTTTGCTGAGGAATATTGAAATACAGGAGAAGGTCTAAACTGTGTTGGGGAATCCAAAAGGGAACTCACTCTTGCTGGTGATTTAAGCAAAGCTGGATTATCAGATGCCATGAGGCTCTGATTCTTTTGAGGATTTGTTGATGGTAACCAGACCCTGGCTGGGGATATTAAAGATGAAAGTTAAGCTTTGTTGGGGGTCAGAAGGGTTTTTAAAGATGAGTTTGAAAACCTTAGAGGTTTTAACTATTCTGGGAATTGATGTATTGGTAAAGATGATTAGGATATATCCTATACCTTTAGGAAGCATGAGGGTCCTTGTACTAAGCCCAAGAGGAGGCTGAGACTGTCCAAGTCTCTTAAGGAGAGGTAGACTCTTGGTTGGAGAAAGATATTTGTATGATGCCCAAGAGGAGGCTGAGAGTTCTAGAGATAAAGATCAATTCTTGACTGATTGGATGCTCTAGAGTCTTTTGACTTTCTTGAGGATTGAACTAGTAGAGATAACTGAATTCTATCCTATGCTTTTAGGAAGCCTTTGGGTCCTTGTACTAATCCCAAAAGGAGGCTGGGGGGAATGTAATATCCCAAATTTCGTAAGAATATTTATTTAATTTATTTAAATATTATATTCGTGAATTTCTGTGATTTTTGGTGTTTCGTGTCAATGTCGGTGTTTTTGTGAAGTTTTGGTTATTTTAATTAAATAATAGTATATAATATGAATATATTAGTATTATTATTAATTTAAAATAATATTAGAGGAATTGAGGGTAAAGTGGGCAATTGAGGAGAATTAGTGAGGGTATTATGGGGAAAGTCCAATTTTGAGGCCCAAGGGTTAAGTTGAATATTTAAGGAGGATTTTGAGAATAAGGTTCATTTTTGGTTAACTGTGAAAAGAAGGAGAGCTCTGAGGAAAAAGGGAAAAGGCGAGGATTTTCGTGAAGGTTTCCAAAGGCTCAAGAGAGAACTCATCGGATCGACAATCTAAGGTATGGGGAGTAATTGCCTTTCATTGTTTTCATTATAGGATTCGATTGATTAAAGTGGATGTTAGGGATTTTGGGGTTTTGAGGGTTTATGGGTTTTGAGGTAAACTGATGACTTTGAGGGCATTCGGTGAGATTGATTAATAAGAGTCGAATTTAATCGGTAAAATAGACCTTTGGGACAGACTTCCCCGTTGTTGTAGTTTTAACCTTGTGGTGAAGGATTTATGGATTTATATGAAGCTTGAGAGTTTTGAAGGTTTAGGGAAAATTAAGGTTTCCCGTAGTGTCCTGGATCGACCTAACAGACGTAGGTTTTAGGCCTTTAAATTCAGTGATGTGTTAGGACTGTTGTAGGGATGATTTTGGGTCGTTTGGGGCTGTAATCGCAGGTACTTTGGTGGTTGTGGAGCTACTGATGCGTAGAAGCGATTTGCTGTAATCCCAGGTTCGCTTGGCGAACCATTGCTTTCCTAGGCGAATGTTCGCCAAGGCTCGCTAAGCGAGCAGCGCAGCGAATGCGCGATAATATGAGTGTGAGTATAGAGGTGATTCTGGAGTAGGAGGAGTGATTCGCTGGAAGCCTCGCTAGGCGAAGGGAACAACAAGTAGGTTCGCTAAGCGAACGAACTAGCGAGCATAACAGATGATTGTGTTTCTGGTGTTGAGTGTGGTGTCTGTGGGGTTCACTGGCCACTTCGCTAAGCGAAGGCTACAGTGAACAGGTTCGCTAGGCGAACCCTGGAGCGAACTGCTGCTGCTTCGTGATTTTGGGTTATGTGCTGTGCTGTTGTAATGTTTTGTTGCCGTGATTTTTATGATGATTTTCCATGATGCTACTGATGATTATTTGATGATGTTTTGGTGATTATTTGACGAATATGTGATGACATGACGTATATGAGAAATGATGAATGATGATGCACATTATGAAGTTTATTTTGATGATAAAGATTAGTGATGTTGTGTATCATACATTCATATGCTACTCTGTGACGACGCTTCATTCCCATTGTGCGGATATGAGGTAATTATGATGTGATCGGTTCCAAATGAGGGATCGATCCTATTGACGGGGATCTTTGGAGGGTTGACGACCTAGTGTCCATCTATTATGACGATTGGTACCACATGCATGAGTCTTGTTATGCATTGCATTTTATGTGGCATTGATGAATTTGTGATATGGTGTTTCCTGATGTTTTCCTTGATGATGACCTTGATGATATCGTTTATGAAGTTAAAGCCATTTTATGTATATCTTGTTTTATAATGATTATTATGAATTGTGATTACTCACCTTGCCTGTTTGAATGTTACCTCCACGTGAGTAACGTGCAGGTGATCAGGTTTAGCCGTGGATGCTTTCGAGGACTTGAAGTTTATTTTCTTTTGGTCGATTTAGAGGGTCTTGCTCTGATAGTGTAACATTGGGTTGGGGTCCTTTGAGTGAACCATGTTGTTTCCTTATTTTTGTTGTCATTTGATGATATGGTTTTAATTTGATTATTATGACAATTGTTGAAAAACCTTTTATTTGAGAATTTTGAGTTCCGCTGCCATGTGAAGGCTTTCTGATTTATTTTGATAAAAACCCTTTGTTTACAGGGTAATTGTGTTATTTTGATTTAATGAGAAATGTGCACCCTTTGAGGGAATTTTTATGCCTTACTCTGATATTTGAGTTATTTCTGCTGCAACATTATTGGGGATAGAAAAGGGTGTTACATTAGTGGTACTAGAGCAAGTCGATCCGTCTGACCAGGTTTTTACTTGATGTCTGTCCCTGTCAGCCGACGAGTGTGTGTACACTGTCGATGTTTTAGTTATTCTTACCTTGTTGGTGGTGTGCAGGATGGCTAGAAGAAATGATTGTGCAATTGCTGATGCGTTGAAATTGGTTACTAATGTGGTGGCGCAGCTGAATCCAAATGGTGGAGCTCCTTATGAGTTTCGAGCTTTGGGTAAGTTTCAAAGGAACAATCCACCGACTTTTGTGGGTACGCATGATCCAGCAAGTGCACACAAGTGGCTGAAGGCGATCGAGAAGATTTTCTGAGTGATGGGGTGTTCTGATGAGCAATAGGTTCAGTTCGGAACGCATATGCTGGAAGAGGAAGCTAAGGACTAGTGGGATAACACCCGTCAGAGACTTACGGATGTTGGCACTGTGATAACTTGGGCCGTGTTTAAGCAGGAGTTTCTGGGCAAGTATTTCCTAGAGGATGCTCGTGGCAAGAGAGAAGTGGAATTCCTTGAGCTGAAGCAAGGAGACATGACTGTGGCAGAGTATGCTACAAAGTTTGAGAAGCTAGTGAAGTTATGTCCGCACTACAATCGTGCTGATTTTGAGATGTCTAAATGTCTCAAGTTCGAGAATGGGCTGAGACTAGAGATTAAGCAGGGTATTGGGTATCAGCAGATCCGCAAGTATGCTGAGTTGGTTGACAAGAGCAGGATCTACGATGAGGACAGCCGAGCTCGATCTGCTCACTATAAGTAGTTGAGTGAGAAGAAAGGGCAGTATAGGGGTAAGCCTTATACAACTTCAGCTGACAAAGGAAAGCAGAAGGCTTCAAATGGGAAAAAGACAAGTGAGGGAACAACTCCCGCTTCTAGAAAGTGTCATAAGTGTGGCGAACAAGGTCACCATGCTGATGCGTGTACCAATAATGTGGTGAGGTGCTATCGATGTGGTAAGAAGGGGCATAGAGCTACTGACTGCAAAGATGAGGGTCCCACCTATTTCAATTGTGGTGAGAAAGGTCATATCAGTACTCAATGCCAGAAGCCAAAGAAGACTGCAACTGCCACTCAGACCAGTGGCAGAGTGTTTGCTTTGAGTGGTGCAGAGGCGCCAGAGAAGGACAACCTGATCCGAGGTACTTGTTTTATTAATAATATCGAGTTGATTGCTATTATTGATACTGGTGCTACTCATTCTTTTATCTAGCTTGAATGTACTAATAGATTGAGTTTAAAGTTATATGATATGAGTGGGAATATGGTAATAGAAACTCCAGCTAATGGTTCTGTTACTACTACCCTTGTGTGTTTGAGATGTCCTGTGACGATTTTTGAGAAGAGTTTTGTGATGGATTTGGTGTGCCTACCCTTGCACCAAATTGACGTGATCTTTGGGATAAACTGGTTGGAGTTCAACCGTGTTCATATCAATTATTATAACAAGACTGTAGAGTTTCCTGAGATTGATGATAGTGGGGAGTTGATGTTCTTGTCTGCTAAGCAAGTAGAGGAACTTCAAGAAGATGAAGCTTTGGTGTTTGCAATGTTTGCATCGTTGCAAATTGATCGTGAAGCTGCAAGTGTGGAGTTGCCTGTTGTTTGTGAATTCCCAGATGTGTTTCCAGATGAGATCAGTGATTTGCCTCCAGAGCGTGAAGTGGAGTTTGCAGTGGACTTAATACCAGGTACGAGTCCAGTGTCGATGGGTCCTTATCGGATGTCAGCTTCTGAGCTTAGTGAATTGAAGAAACAGTTGGAAGAGTTGCTTTAGAAGAGGTTTGTTCGACCAAGTGTTTCTCTGTGGGGTGCTCCCGTGTTGTTAGTAAAGAAGAAGGATGGAAGTATGAGGTTGTGTGTTGATTATCGGTAGCTGAATAAAGTGACGATCAAGAATAAGTATCCGCTACCGAGAATCGACGATTTGATGGATCAGCTAGTAGGTGCTTGTGTGTTCAGCAAGATTGATTTGAGGTCGGGTTATCATCAGATTCGAGTTAAGCCTGATGATATTCCGAAGACAGCTTTCAGAACGAGATATAGACACAATGAATACACTGTGATGCCGTTTGGTGTATCTAATGCACCTGGTGTGTTCATGGAGTATATGAATTGGATTTTCC
The DNA here is from genome assembly GCA_022829125.1 of Lathyrus tuberosus. Taxonomy (NCBI): domain Eukaryota; kingdom Viridiplantae; phylum Streptophyta; class Magnoliopsida; order Fabales; family Fabaceae; genus Lathyrus; species Lathyrus tuberosus. The sequence continues at coordinate 9,173,063 of JALAZF010000081.1, forward strand.
ATGAGTATTTGGATAAGTTTGTGGTGGTGTTTATCGATGACATCTTGATATATTCTAGATCTGAAGAAGAACATACCGAGCATTTGAGGATTGTGTTGCAAGTGTTGAAAGAGAAGAAGTTGTATGCAATGCTGTCGAAGTGTGAGTTTTGGTTGAAGGAAGTGAGTTTCCTTGGCCATGTGATTTTAAGTGGTGGTGTTGCTGTTGATCCTTTTAAGATTGATGCCGTGTTACAGTGGGAGACTCCAAAGTCTGCTACTGAGATACGGAGTTTTCTAGGATTAGCGGGTTACTACCGCAAGTTTATTGAAGGCTTTTCTAAGTTGGCATTACCTTTGACTCAGTTGACTCGAAAGGGTCAGACTTTTGTGTGTGATGTAGCTTGTGAAGAGAGTTTTGTGGAATTGAAGAAGAGATTGACTACTGCTCCAGTGTTGATTTTGCCTAATCTGAGTGAATCTTTTGTGGTGTATTATGATGCGTCAAAGATGGGTCTTGGTGGAGTATTGATGCAAAATAGACAAGTTGTTGCTTATACTTCGAGATAATTGTGAGTCCATGAGAGGAACTATCCTACGCATGACTTGGAATTGGTCGCGGTGGTGTTTATGTTGAAAATTTGGAGACACTATCTGTTTGCCTCTAAATTTGAAGTGTTCAGTGATCATAAAAGTCTGAAGTACTTATTTAATTAGAAGGAATTGAATATGAGGCAGAGAAGGTGGTTAGAGCTGTTGAAGGATTTCGATTTTGATTTGAGTTATCATCCGGGCAAAGCAAATGTAGTGGCCGATGCGTTGAGCAGAAAGTCATTGCATATGTCAATGCTTATGGTGAAAGAGTTGGAACTAATTGAGCAATTCAGAGATTTAAGTTTGGTGTGTGAAGCGACTCTTGACAGTGTGAAATTGGGAATGTTGAAGTTGACTAGTGGTATTCTGGAAGAGAACAGAGTGGGACAGCAATCTGATTTAAAGTTGGTTGACCAATTGACTTTGATTAACCAAGGTAACGGAGGTGACTTCCGGATTTATGAGGATGGTATGATGAGGTTTCGAGATAGAATATGTGTTCCGGATGTTCCAGATATTAAGAAGAGCATTCTTGAAGAAGGACATCGAAGTAGGTTGAGTATTCATCCCGGTGCTACGAAGATGTACCAAGATTTGAAAAAGTTGTTTTGGTGGCCAGGTATGAAGAAGGATGTTGCGGAGTTTGTTTATGCGTGTTTGACTTGTCAGAAGTCAAAGGTTGAGCATCAGAAGCCTTTAGGTATGATGCAGCCGCTGAGGATTCCAGAATGGAAATGGGATAGTATTTCCATGGATTTTGTGGTGGGGTTGCCGAAGACTGCTAAGGGAAATGATTCAATTTGGGTGATCGTGGATATATTAACTAAGTCGGCTCATTTCTTACCGATGAAGATTAATCATTCCATGTAGAAGCTAGCCGAGATGTATATTGAGGAAATTGTGAAGTTACATGGGGTACCTTCGAGTATTGTGTCGGATAGAGATCCGAGGTTTACATCGAGGTTCTGGAAGAGTTTGCAAGATGCGTTGGGTACCAAGTTGAGGATGAGTTCTGCATATCATCCGCAGACGGACAGTCAGACACAAAGGACTATCCAATCTTTAGAAGATTTGCTGAGGGCTTGTGTGTTGGATCATGGAGGATCGTGGGATAGCCATTTGCCATTGATTGAGTTCGCGTACAATAATAGTTTTCATGCTAGTATTGGAATGGCGCCTTATGAAGCTTTGTATGGGAGAAGGTGTAGGACTCCGTTGTGTTGGTATAAGTCGGGCGAGAGTGTTGTACTCGGACCTGAAATTGTGCAAGAGACGAATGAGAAGATTAAGAAGATCCAAGAGAGGATGAAAGCTTCTCAGAGTCATCAGAAGAGCTACCATGATAAGAGGAGGAAAGCATTTGAATTCCAAGAGGGAGATCACATGTTTCTGAGAGTGACGCCAGTGACTGGTGTGGGTCAAACTTTGAAGTCTAGGAAGCTCACTCCACATTTTGTTGGTCCATATCAAATATCATAGAGGATATGAGAGGTAGCCTATCGAATTGCTTTACCACCGTCACTTGCGAATTTGCATGACGTGTTCCATGTGTCTCAGTTGAGGAAGTACGTTCCAGATCCGTCGCATGTGATTCAGATGGATGATGTACAAGTGAGGGATAATCTGACTGTGGAAGCATTGCATGTGCGTGTTGATGGTCGAGAAATGAAGCAATTGCAGGGTAAAGACATAATTTTGGTGAAGGTGTTGTGGGGTGGACCAGCTGGTGAAAGTTGGACTTGGGAACGTGAAGATCAGATGAGGGAGTCGTATCCGACTCTATTTCCTTGAGGTAATTTTCGGGGGCGAAAATTCTTTAAGTGGGGGAGAGTTGTAACATCCCAAATTTTGTAAGAATATTTATTTAATTTATTTAAATATTATATTCGTGAATTTCTGTGATTTTTGGTGTTTTCGTGTCGATGTCGGTGTTTTTGTGAAGTTTTGGTTATTTTAATTAAATAATAGTATATAATATGAATATATTAGTATTATTATTAATTTAAAATAATATTAGAGGAATTGATGGTAAAGTGGGCAATTTAGGAGAATTAGTGAGGGTATTATGGGGAAAGCCCAATTTTGAGGCCCAAGGGTTAAGTTGAATATTTAAGGAGGATTTTGAGAATAAGGTTCATTTTTGGTTAACCGTGAAAAGAAGGAGAGCTCTGAGGAAAAAGGGAAAAGGCGAGGATTTTCGTGAAGGTTTCCAAAGGCTCAAGAGAGAACTCATCGGATCGACAATCTAAGGTATGGGGAGTAATTGCCTTTCATTGTTTTCATTATAGGATTCGATTGATTAAAGTGGATGTTGGGGATTTTGGGGTTTTTAGGGTTTATGGGTTTTGAGGTAAACTGATGACTTTGAGGGTATTCTGTGAGATCGATTAATAAGAGTCGAATTTAATCGATAAAATAGACCTTTGAGGCAGACTTCCCCGTTGTTGTAGTTTTAACCCTGTGGTGAAGGATTTATGGATCTATATGAAGCATGAGAGTTTTGAAGGTTTAGGGAAAATTAAGGTTTCCCGTAGTGTCCTGTATCGACCTAACAGACGTAGGTTTTAGGACTTTAAAATCTGTGATATGTTAGGACTGTTGGAGGGATGATTTTGGGTCGTTTGGGGCTGTAATCGCAGGTACTTTGGTGGTTGTGGAGCTACTGATGCGTAGCAGCGATTTGCTGTAATCGCAGGTTCGCTAGGCGAATGTTCGCCAAGGCTCTCTAAGCGAGCAGCGCAGCGAATGCGCGATAATATGAGTGTGAGTACAGAGGTGATTCTGGAGTAAGAGGAGTGATTCGCTGGAAGCCTCGCTAGGCGAAGGGAACAACGAGTAGGTTCGCTAAGCGAACGAAATAACGAGCATAACAGATGATTGTGTTTCTGGTGTTGACTGTGGTGTCTGTGGGGTTCGCTGGCCGCTTCGCTAAGCGAAGGCCACAGCGAATAGGTTTGCTAGGCAAACCCTGGAGCGAACTGCTGCTGCTTCTCGATTTTGGGTTATGTGTTGTGCTGTTGTAATGTTTTGTTGCCGTGATTTGCATGATGTTACTGATGATTATCTGATGATGTTTTGGTGATTATTTGACGAATATGTGATGACATGACTTATATGATAAATGATGAATGATGATGCACATTATGAAGTTTATTTTGATGATGATGATTAGTGATGTTGTGTATCATGCATTCATATGCATACTCTGTGACGACGCTTCATTCCCATTGTGCGGATATGAGGTAATTATAACGTGCTCTGGTTCCAAATGTGGGATCGATCCTATGACGGGGATCTTTGGAGGGTTGATGGCCTAGTGTCCATCTATTATGACGATTGGTACCACATGCATGAGTCTTGTTATGCATTGCATTTTATGTGGCATTGATGAATTTGTGATATGGTGTTTCCTGATGTTTTCCTTGATGATGACCTTGATGACGTCATTTATGAAGTTAAGGCCATTTTATGTATATCTTGTTTTATAATGAGTATTATGAATTGTGATTACTCACCCTGCCTGTTTGAATATTGCCTCCACGTGGGTAACGTGCAGGTGATCAGGTTTAGCTGTGGATGCTTTCGAGGACTTGAAGTTTATTTGCTTTTGGTTGATTTAGAGGGTCTTGCTCTGATAGTGTAACACCGGGTTGGGGGTCCTTTGAGTGAACTATGTTGTTTCCTTATTTTTGTTGTCATTTGATGATATGGTTTTATTTTGATTATTATGACGGTTGTTGAAAAACCTTTTAGTTGACAATTTTGAGTTACGCTGCCATGTGAAGGCTTTCTGATTTATTTTGAGAAAAACCCTTTGTTTACAGGGTAATTGTGTTATTTTGATTTAATGAGAAATGTGCACTCTTTGAGGGAAATTTTATGCCTTACTCTGATATTTGAGTTGTTTCTGCTGCAACATTATTGGGGGTAGAAAAGGGTGTTACAGGGAACTTCTAAGAAGCTGGTGGGTCCAATCCTAAGAAAAGTTCAAGAAAGGTTTCACCGAGAATAATCCTTTCTTTGTTGAACAGTTCTAAGGTTTGAAGAAATTCAAAAGAGGTTTCACCGAGAATTAATCCTCTCTGGGGAAATGAATTTCTTTTATATGTTTCTAAGTTTTGACAGGCTTAAGAAAAGTTTCACCGAGAATAATGCCTTTCTTTGTTCCATATTGAATTAAGCCCAAGAGAATGCATACTGTATTGGGGAAGTTTCCTATGGGGGAACTAGTTATTGAACTAAGTTATGAGTATCCTACTGTTTATCCTAAGTGTGTACTGAGGATGGCCTAACTGCTGGGAAACTTAAACAAATATGCAAAAGTATATACAAGTAAGTGAATTAACAGGTATATAAACAAGTATGCATTGAATTGAAAAGGTGTTGGGTCTTACACTCTAAAAAGTGGCCCAAGTGTATTGTGATTTGTTGTATTGATTAAAAATGTATAATTAGGGTTTTGAGAAATTGAAGAAAGTTTTGAGAAAAATTTGAATTTGAATTTGAATTAAAAGTAAGTTTGGGGCTTATAACTTAAAGAGAGGGCCAAGTGGTCTAAGAGCAGTTTCAACGGGAATAATGCTCCTTTTAGTACCAGTTTAAAAACAGACAGATGATTTTGAAAACAAAGGTATGGGGCTTACAACTCAAAGAGAGGCCCAAGGAAGTTGCTTGTTGTTTAAAACAAAGTTTATGTACAAAAGATTGAGGCTTATACTCAAGGATAGGACCAAGTGATTTATTTTGAAAACAATGATCGCACTGCAAAATCGAAAGACGTTGTGGGACTTATACTATAGCAGAGGCCCAAAATTTATTTATGTGCATAGGGGGGTTGGGTCTTACACTCTAATAGAGGCCCAAGTGATTATTGAAGGAAAGAAAAGTGGGGCTTATACTCAAGGAGATGCCCATTTGAAAAACAGTGGACGCACCGTTATTTTGAAGATCGTACTGGGAGTTATACTATAACAGATGCCCAAAAAATTATTTATTTACAAAGAGGTTGGGTCTTACACTCTATTAGAGGCCCAACAAATTTATTGAAAGAAAGTTTGAAGATTTAAAATCAAGGAAAAACCCTAATTATAATTAAAAATGCATTTTTTCAAATAAAATTAAATAAAAATGATACAAAATATCAAATATATTCAATAAACATGTTTTGAACTTTGGTTAATGTTTGAAAATGGATCTTTTTTATTCACATGATGGTTTGAAACTCATTTGGTTTTGAAAAATCAAGAGAAAGAATTTATTTAAAATGTTTAAGAAACAATTAAAAGGAAATTCTTTAAAATATTCAAATATATATCAAATAAAAATATTTTTTTTGATTTTTTTGTTTAATAAAATACTTAAATATGTGAAGGATTTTTGTTTAAAAAATCATTTGAAATTTTTTGAAAATGAGAGAGAAATTAATTTTTGAAGTTGTGAAGAAAATGTGTAGAAAATGTGATAAAAAAATAGGATGGCCCTCCCAAGGATTGAACCCACGCCCTTGGGGTGGAGGGTTCAAAATTTACCAACTGAGCCATGTGCGTGTGGTGATAGAGAATGGAAGGGAATGAATAATATATGAAAAACCTTTTGAAAATAGTTTTTAAAAAATAAAACCAAAAGGTCTGGGGAGAGGGGGATTCGAACCCCAGACCTAAGGGATAAATTCACTCAAAACGCTCGTTCTTTACCACTGGGGTGGTGATACATCCGTTGATTTAAATGAAATGTTAAAATAAAATATTAAGTTTGGTTTTTAAAACCTGAAAATGGCGCGCCATGGCCATCTTCCTTGAGCTAGCATCAGAGTTGCAAGAGTTGTGTGTTTTTTAACAAGTTGTGTGTTTTTTCCTTGAGCTCTCAATTTGTAACCATTTGACATTATGTAAACACCAAAGTTGTGTGTTTTTAACAAGGAATTGAATGGTTCTTTTCAATTTTGTTTAAATTAAGTGTGGCACAAGTTATCTCATATGAACCTGAAGAACCCTAATTTATATAGACATGATTAATAGCAATTAATTGATGGGAAATGATCACAACAATATAAAAAATATGTCTGGGCTTTGAAAATTTAAAAATGATGCATGGATCATGGAGATTGAAAGTTCAAGGCTTACCTCTGCAAGAAGGGATCGAATTCTAACTTGGAGGTGTTATAGAAGCTAGATGATGATCCAGATAGCTTCCTTGACCCTCAAGGAATGTGTCTATGTGTTTGGAATAGTTTGGAAACTCCTGGATTGAATAGCTTGAATCCATCTGCAACTTGATCAAGTGAACTATGGAGATGATGATTTGGATGTTACAGATGAGATGTAAGTGTTTGGATCACTTCCATATAGTGTATGTGAAGTATTTGAATGCTTGGTTTGGATAGAATTGCTCTGATTTGAGAAATTCGATTTCTCATTCTCTTGGTGTTTTGAAATTTGAGACAAAGATGAATTTGGAGAAAACAAGGATTGAAGTTATTTTGGTGTGTTTTTAAACATCAGAAGTGAGCTCTATTAAAAGGTGAATAAGTTTGTCTTGGAGGAATAGTGCCGGCTTAGAGGATAAGAGCCTATTCAATGTTTTTATTGTTTTTTATGTGAGCATCTTGACTGAAGAGTGTAGTTTTGTTGAATGTGCACTACTGCACATAAATGCACTTTGAATTTCAAGGCTTTCATGACAAAACTTCATCATTCTCATGAGATTTTTCTTGGTTCTTTGGCATTATCTTGCAGGTTTGTGATGAGTGTCATACCCCAAATTTTGACCAACAAGATTTCCCATCATTGTGCAAATTGTTTCCACAATATGGATGTACCTTCATGGCTCATCAATCTTCTCAAAGATAGTTGAGCATTCACCATCACCAGGAATTAGGATTTTGAGCCCTCCTAGAACACTTAGACACAAGATCAATCAATAAATGATATGATATTCAACTTGTCTGACATCTTAAAACATCCACAAAGGATCAAGAGAAATACCACATCAAGAATCAAGCACAAAGTTGTGACATCCCAAGTGTTTTGAGCCTTGAAACATCCGATGTCGCCGAATTAGGGTTTTGGACGACCGAGACCTCCAGAGTGAAATTTTCACAAGAGGATGATCCAAGACTCCAACATGTGACTCAATATGCTCAAAATAACCCTAGGGATCCATTTTCAAAGTTAAATTACCCTCAAAGGATGCATTCCTTAAAAGTCGGGAATTAGGGTTTCACGCGCCGAACCACTCCGGAGCCAAAAGTCAAAATATGACTTTTTTTTTGGCAAAAATGGTCCTTATGATTCATATTTTCATAAAATGTGACTTATAATGTCATTTGAACAAGAATCGATCAAGAAATCATGATAACTTGTAAAAGGGGTAACCTTGAAAAATTGAAAATTTTTCTAAGTTATTAAGTTTGAATGATTTTGGTACAAACTTCCAAGGATCATAACTTGTGATCCAAGCAGCCATTTTGGGTGATCCAAAGCTTGATTTGTAGATCTTCCTACACTTTACAAAAGCTTCAAATACCTCAAACTCCAATTCTTCATGGATTTTAAGTTATGGAGTGATCAAAATGACAAAAATGAAGAAAATGACCCTTTTTCAACACAGTGAATATCTACCTAAGTTATCAGCTTTGAACACCAATGTTCATGAGGATTTTTCAATGGGATCCAAATAGTTTCAAGACAAACTATGATCACACATGGATTGTATCATATGAGGGCTCTTTAAAAAGTACAAGAGCCTCCCATAACTTAACCTGAACAGGGAGATATGATCCCCTCAAAATCACCATTTCCAACTGTCTTGTACAAGGCAGAATTTGGTGATTTGCTCGATTTGGCAAATTTGGACAACTCCAAGCCTTGTCATCCATTTAGACACATCAGAGGATGAAATCAAAGGGGAATGATCTGATCCCCAAGCCTCCCAAGTCCAAGGATCAACATGTAGCTATGTCATCCTAAAAAGGCTAAAAAGTGCCAAGACTCCAATTTTGTTTCAATGCATTCAATGGATGCATCAAGGTGGCATGAACTGAGACAAACTTAACTGAATGAGTCAAGCCTTATCTCTGAACCCAAAAACCATAGGCTTGTGCTCTTACCTCAAGTCAATGGCTAGTGGAGACTTGAGATTCCATTTGATCCATATTGGCCACAGACCTGCTATAGTTGCCACACACTATTGCTGCCAAAACAAACTTGACACACTATAAATAAAGCTTATTTGTGATCAGTTTGAGTACACCAAAGCACCCAAACTGATGCTTTACTCAAAATATCTTCTTCACTCCAATTTTGCCTTCTAACTCAAGTCACAAAATCACCAGCCAATTGCTCAAGTTCTTAACAGAGTTGCAGTTGATGTACCACAACCAGTTCCAGCTCATTTCAATCCACTCCAAGCATTCAAACACACTCCTTGGCACCTAAGGAAGCTGTCCAGATCATTGGAACCTAGCTGCAACACCTCCATCATCAAACACGATCACCAGCTGCAAGAGGTAGGCCTGAACCCTTCAAACTCTATGATCCATGCATCATGAATGAATTTTTGAGTTACCATCTTGTTTATGCATGTTTGTAGAGTAATAACCCTCAATCAATTGCCATGAATCCATCGTGTATGGAATTTCATTGTGTTCATGCTGAAATTAGGGTTCTTGAGGTTTTCTGTTGATTTCTTCCTCCATAGTTAATAGAAATGCAATTAAACTATATGGTTGTGATCCTTGTTCAAAAACGAACAAGATTGGTACTTGAATCGTGCAAAACAATTAAGTAATCATGGAGAAAAGTGAGAAAATGCAAATATGCAGAAACAGGGCACGCGGGCAAGAACTTGGTGTTCTTGGCGTCCTTTTTCAAATTTTTGAATTTTTGAATATTTTGATATTTTTGTTAATTGATTCAAAAACTAATTTCTCTCTGAATATTTGTGTTTTTGAATTGATTCCTTTTCTCAAAATTCACAAAAATGTTTAAATATTTTATTTTACAAAAAAGTTTTATTTATATTATTTTTTTAATAAGGTTAGAATTTTTGTAATTAATTTCATTTTTATTTATTGTAAATTTTTTTAAAAGAAATTCCCACTTTGATCTTTCAAAACCAATTGAATTTCAAACTTTCAAGTAATTAAACATGATTTTTCAAAATATTTTTCAAAGTGTACAACTTGTTTTTGAATATATTTGGTATTTTATATCATTTTTTTTCATATAATTTCCTTTGAAAAATGACATTTTAATTAAAATTTGGATTTCCTCTCGATTTTAAATTTTCAAACACTTTGGGCCTCTAATAGAGTGTAAGACCCAATCCTTGTTGTAAATAAAACCATTTTGGGTCTCAGTCATTGTATAAGTCCCAATACGATTTTAAAATCTCAGCGCGGTCGTCGCCTTTTAAACAAAAACCATATGGGCCTCCCTTTGTGTTGTAATTCCCATCTTTCTTTTTTAAAATACACTTTAGGCCTCTAATAAAGTGTAAGACCCAACCCCCTTTTGTACATAAATAATTTTGGGCCTCAGTCATTGTATAAGTCCCAGTACAGTTTTCAAAACGACGGTGCGATCACTGTCTTTTTAACTAGGTCTCTCCTTGAGTTGTAAGCCCCATATATTGTACAAAAATAAACTTTTGGGCCTCTAATAGAGTGTAAGACCCAACACCTATTACATAAAACCATTTTGGGCCTCAGTCAATGTATAAGTCCGACTGTGTTTTCAAAATCTTGGCGCGACGCTTTTAAAAACATTTTCATCTGGGCCTACCCTTGTGTTCTAAGTCCCATTTCTTTTCTTTTTCAAACCTTTGGGCCTCTAATAGAGCGTAAGACCCATCCCTTGTAAACAGAAAACCTTTTTGGGACTCAGTCGTTGTATAAGTCCTGATATAATTTTCAAAACAACAGTGCGATCACTGTTATATTTGGGCCTCTAATTGAGTATAAGCCCCAATCTTTTCAAAAACAACTTCCCTTTTGATTTAGGTTCAAAATCATAGTTGTTATCAAAACTTTTTTTAATTTCTTGAACAACTAACCATACAGCTGTTACAATGGAAGCTTGCTTGCCTGTAAGTTTTAAACATCTTTCTTTTACATACTTGCACATATATATATTTGTTTGTCTTGGAAGCTTGCTCACTTGTAAGTCCTCCTACCTTCTCTTTTACATACAGTATATATTTTATCTGTATATATATATATATATATATATATATATATATATGCTTGTATATATTTGCTTAGAGTTTTCCCTGGCAGTTAGGTCTAGAACTAGATAAAACTAGTGGTCACTCTTTCAACAGTCAAACCTAGTTCCCCATAGGAATTCCAGATATAGTCTTGCCTCTTCTTGGGCTTATACAATATGGAACAAAGAGAAAGGCATTATTCCCGGTGAAACTTTTCTCAGACTGTCACTATTAGAAAATTGTCAAAGAAATTCATTTCCCCCAGAGAGGATTAATTCCCGGTGAAACCTCTCTTGAATTTCTTCAAACCCTAGAACTGTTCATTAAAGAAAAGATTATTCCCGGTGAAACTTTTCTTGAACTTTTCTTAAGTTTGGACCCACAGGCTTCCTAAAAGCATCCCTGCCTCCTCTTGGGCTTTGTACAAGGACCCTCCGGCTTCTTAGAAGTTCTCATGCCTTCTCTTGGGCTTAATACAAGGACCCTGAAAACCTCTTAAAGGTATAGGACAGAACTTAGTCATCCTTTGTTAGAGCAGTCTTTCCAAAGAGTCAAAACCTCAGACCAATTTTAGGGTTGATTCTTATCCTTTAAAGCACCAGCCTCCTCTTGGGCATCATACAAAGATAAACCTTCCATACCAGTAGACTTGGACAGTCTAATCTCCTCTTGGATCTCAAAGACATTCTCAAGTTCCCTACAAACATAGGAAAAACCCTGGTCATTTAATCAATCTCCAGTAGAGTTAAAACCTCTGTAGGTTCAAAAACTCAAACTTTATTCCAAATTTCCCCAGCTAGGGTCAAATCATTACCAATAAACCTTTATCAGAACCTCAAGGCATCTGATATCTCAACTCTTCTGTAAATCCTTAGCAAGAGTTGATTCCCCATTTTGGACCTGACTCAGGATCTCAATAATCCTCACAGAAGCCAGCCTCCTCTTAGGCTTTGTATAATGATTTTTCTCAGCAGAGTAAATCTCAAAAGCACTCTCTTGTTGAGTCAATCACCTTTTAAAAGCACTCTCTTGCTGAATCCACCATTTTCAGCCTCAATCTTGGGCTTTGTATAAGACACCATAAACACTCTCTTGTTGAGTCATTCCCTTTTAGCCTCAATCTTGGGCTTTGTACAAGACATATATAAACTTTCTCCAGCAAAGTCAAAATCTTCGTAACTTTCTCTTAAGCTCTAGATAAATATCTTCCCAGCGAAGACAATTCCTTTCAGCCTCCTCTTAGGATTTGTTTAATGATTTTCCTCAGCAAAGTTAGCCTCAATCTTGGGCTTTGTACAAGACACCAATAAATATCCTCAGCTAAGGGAGTCCATAATCTTTTAGCCTTAATCTTAGGCTTTGTACAAGACACCATATAAATTCCCCTAAGCAGAGTCAATCCTCTTTTCAGCCTCAATCTTGGGCTTTGTACAAGACAAATTATACTCTCCAATAGAGTCAATCTTCTTTCAACCACAATCTTGGGCTTTGTATAAGACAGATAAAACCTCTCCCCCCATAGAGTCAGTTTCCCCTTTTAGCCTTAATCTTGGGCTTTGTATAAGACAGACAAAATATTTCCCCAAAAAAGTCAACTTTTAGCCTCCTCTAAGGCTTTGTATAATGATATCCCCAAAAGAGTCCGTCTCTTTTTAGCCTCAATCTTGGGCTTTGTACAAGACAGATAAACACTTTCTTGTTGAGTCAGTCTTTTCTAGCCTCCTCTTAGGCATTATATAAGGACTTCCCCAGTGGAGTCAATCAATCTCTTAGCTTCAACCTTGGGCTTTGGTCAAGGCACACAAAAATTAACATTCCCTTCAGAGGAAATCAAAAACTCCCTGTAGGAAGATACTTCTCTGTATATCACATATCAAAATAGATAATCAAAACAAACCCTAATCCCAGATAATTGCTGTAAGTGGCACACTTATTGATTCAAAAATCCAAGCTATAGTCCATCTCTTATCCTGGTAAATCCCCTCTTTCATCTAATTGCTGTAAGTGGCAAGCCTCTGGATTTTTTACATCCAAGCCAATGTCCCTCTCTTTGCATGAAAGATTCCTAAGGAAAAAATTGCATTGCTCTACACTGAGTTAAAGTTTTCCCCCTTCAGGACAAATCTCTCATAAAGAAAATTATGGCATTGCTGGATTCTCATATCCCGGTTAAAGTAATCCTCCTTTATAATCAGTCACCCAACAGTTATGATAAACAGACGAGATGTCTCCCTTTAGAGATGACAAATTCTCTCTCAGTCAAAACCTTTTAGCTTCAATCTTGGGCTTTGAACAAGACACAAATACTCATTTAGCTTCAATCTTGGGGTTTGAACAAGACACCAAAACATCTTTCTTTTTCCTCTCATAGAATAGGAGGAACTACGATTGCTCTGATTTCCCTATTTCTTAAAACGGGAATACGTAGGCATAAGATTGCGAAATCTTAGCGTGCACACCAATCAAAAACTCTAGGTCCAGTACCTTCACACCAATCAAAACTGAGGTCCAGTACCTCACCAAAATCATAAAAAACTCACTCTCTCTCAAACATTCCCAAAGAAGAAACTTTCCCAATCAACAGATAAATACCAGTAAGTAGAAAGCAGTAAGGAAATTTGCTAACAACCTGTGGATAACCACATATGGAATAGGTAATTGACAACTCCCCATCGTATAACCTGACCCCAAACTCCCCGAATCAATCTTAAGCATTTGTTCAGTCAAACATTCGCGTGCAAGGTTAATTTTAGATAGCTTCCCTTTCCCTTCCAACTTCACGGGATAAATAAGAAATCATAAAGTAGCACCCACTCCTACCATTGCAGTGAGGAACCCATGGCGATAAGGTTGTCGCATCACCGAAAAAAATTGCATGCTACAGTAAAATGATGACTCTACTGGGGACTCTTTAGAATTATAGTTCCTAAGAGGTCTAGGATGATTACTTTTATGTATTATACTATATATACTGCTTTTCCTACTTGATATCAGTGTTTATTTTTCTGTCAATGGGAATGCGAGTGATGTCGCATCTGGAATGTTTAAGAGAAACCTAATATAAGGGGTGGCATAGACAGGGGGTCTTATAGGGAATGAATCCCGAATAAGCAAACCTGGTAGACCACCAAATCAGGCGAGGGCCCGTAGGATTCAGCTTGCTGATCACGATCGTTGTTGAAAGCAGAGTTTTCCTAATGCGACGTCTGTGAACCTGAGGATTTAGTAGGCATTAACTTTATAACCACTTGGTAGTGCGATGACTATCGAAAATAGTTGATAGGCGATACTACACTCAAATGAGATTACCCTAGGATGCTACAACTCAGTTAGGTGAACCAGCTTGCTGTTGATATCTCTAGGGGGTCAGTGATTTTGGGAACCTTAGGATCCATTCTACAAGTACAAAAATTGACCAGAATACAACCTTTGGGGATGGGTGGAGCCATGACTCCATGCTCGTGATGTTGAACCCTTGAACCCATGTTTTTCAATGTTTTTGTGTGCTGCATTCATGCATTCATTTAAAAAATTCTTAAACAAAGAAAAAATCTTCTTTTATCCTCTCTCTTTTTCAAATTAAACTGAAACAATGATTGCAAATATCAGAGAGAAAGATTGCGTTATGGATTTCGGTAGAAGAAAGACGCACAAGTACACCTTCAAGGCTCCAAAACTAGAGGATTTAAGGGGGTTAGCAAGGATGATCACCAACCCTGATGTTTTCAGAGCTAAGTACGGAGGGCTGTTATCTCTGTTAAGGGTCCATGTAGTTGAAGGAATCCTGTCTACACTGATCCAGTTCTACGATCCAGTTTATCACTGCTTCACATTCCCGGATTACCAACAGGCACCGACGCTAGAAGATTACTCTCATCTGACTGATCTACCTATCACTGATCTAGCTCCTTTTTCTGGACTGGAAGGAATTCCAAAGGATCGGGTTATCGCAAGAGCCATTTGTTTGGCCGAGTCAGAAGTCAAGACTCACATGACCACCAAAGGAGGAATCCAAGGTTTACCAACAAAGTTTTTGGTGGAGAAAGCCTTGTACTTTGCCAGTATAGGGAACGTTACTGCTTTCGAGGATATCTTTGTCCTACTCACATACGGGTTGTTCCTTTTTCCAAACATAGACAACTTCGTTGATACCAACGCTGTTAAGATTTTTCTGATTGGAAACCCCGTACCAACCCTGCTCGCAGATGCTTCTCATTTTGTGCAGTTAAGGAATCTATACAGCGGAGGAATGATCACAAGTTGTGTACCCTTGCTTTACAAATGGTTCATTTCCCATTTACCCAAGTCTGCTGCATTTTGGGATCACAAGAGTACTCTACGTTGGTCACAAAGGATCATGTCTCTTACCAACTCTGACATAGATTGGTATGATAGGATTTATAAGGGGATAGAGATCATCGACAGTTGTGGAAATTTCCCTAACATGCCCCTCATAGGAACTAAAGAAGGAATCAACTATCATCCAATTTTAGTTCACCGTCAACTCGGATACCCAATGAGGCATATCCCGCATAATGCTCATTTGGAAGGTCTTTTCTTCAAGGAAGGGGAAAATGACAGGGCACTAAAGAAAGAGATAGTGCATGCCTGGCAGCATGTTCACAAGAAAGGAAGAGAGTCTCTAGGAAGACCAAGTTGTACCTCCGTGGAACCTTATCTCCTCTGGGTGAAAACTAGAGCTCTCAAGCTGAGGATGCCTTGTTTTTTCGTTAAAGGAATATGTCCTTTATTTCATGTTTGGCGCGGAAAAACTCCAAGTAGCTCTTAACAAAGTTCAATGGGAGAAAAACACTTGGAAAAACAAGTACCGTATCCTTAATTTGCAGTGTACCAAAATTCAGCAACTTTTAAAAGTAAAAGATGCTCTGATTAAGATATTAGAGCAACATGTTATGGAGAATCAAGAAGACCGAATAAATATGCTAGCTCCTTTCACTTGGAAAAGGACTGGAAACTCGACAACGACTGAAGAGCCCCGGTCAAAGAAAAGGAAAGTACCAGAACCAGCACCTGAGATCTCTTCAGAGAGGACTCAGAACCCATACGTTTAGACATTTCCTTTTACAGCACTTTGTAAAATACTGTATTTTCCATTTCTGCAATCGTTCGAATTCAATAAAATAGGGTCTTCACCCTTTACTATATGATATTTGCAATCTAATTGTTGAAGTTTCTTTTTGAAAACAATAAATATATATAACTTTACATATCATTCATCATTCTCACATAACGCTTTCTTCTTACCTTCAAATCTCACGTATGTGTCACGATTCTAGAGTCAAACTGTCTCATTCGTACAATACTCGGGCCAATCGACAAAAGAAAATCGACGATCTCGAGGAAGAAAACAGAGAGCTAAGAGAAGAAATCGACGCTCTGAAGGAAGATCTAAAAAAACTTCACAGTGACATACAATCCCTGGCAGTAGCTCAGAGGCAACAACAAAGGATTGTAATTTTAGAGATCACATCTACACCTATAGTGGAAACATATGATCCTCGGTACAACATGCCTAAAGATCGCCCCTGGGGCATGCCTATCAACTTTATCCCTGAAGGGTATATCCTGCCGGTCACTGAAGACCCAGGAACTGCAGCAGGAACCGCTGGGCCTGAAGGTTACAAACTTCGGGAAAACGAAGACGCAAGAGTGATGGCAGTAACTCCTTAAGGTTACAAACTTTGGGGCATAGAAGAACCAAGAGTCACCGCCGTAATGACTATGCCACGACCAGTGGTACACACTGTCCCGGAAGGACAGATTCCACCAGCAACCTCTGGTGGAAATGAAGACATGTACGGAAGGATGAATGAGTTTCAGGAACAATTCCTGGAGATGCAGAAGGAACTGCATGCCATTCACGGTCAGGACTTTGAGAAATATAAGGGAAACTCTTGCCCTCAAAGTCATTTGGTGATGTACGCTCGAAAGATGTCAACTCATACAGAAAATCAACAACTACTGATCCATTATTTCCAGGACAGTTTAACCGGTGCCGTACTTAAATGGTACATGGGTTTAAACCGCATCAAGATCGTTACTTTCAGAGATCTTGGGGCAGCCTTCGTTCAGCAGTATAAGTATAACCTGAACAAGGCACCGAACAGAGATCAACTCAGAGCAATGTCGCAGAAGGACAAGGAAACTTTTAAGGAATACGCTCAGAGATGGCGTGAAATTGCCACCCAGATCTGTCCCCTCTTGAGGAAAAATAGATGACAAAGATCTTTTTGAAGACCTTGAGCTCATTCTATTACGGCTGAATGGTCGCCAGTGCGCCCAACGACTTCACTGAGATGGTGAACATGGGGGTACGTCTTGAAGAGGTAGTTCGAGAAGGACGATTGGTCAAAAGTGCAGAGCCATCAAGCAGTACCAAAAGATATGGTAGTGCTTTCCAAAAGAAAAAAGAGCAAGATATTGGTAATATCTCTCTCGGAAAACAAAGGCGAAGGTATCAGCCAGTAGTAGCAGTAACTCCTGCTATCATCCCAGCGCCAACTCCGACTTATCAACCTCAGGTTGGTCAGAGCCAATCGAATCAGCAACAGTATCAGCAAAGGACACAACAACCTCTTCAGCAGGCTCATCCACAATACAACAACAACAATCATATCACACGATCATCATGGTTCGACCCTATACCGATGTTGTACGCAGAACTGTTTCCACTCTTACTGGTCAAGGGGCACGTCCAAACCAGGTCTCCTCTTACGGTACTAGAAAATCTGCCTTTTTGGTTCAAAGCGAATCAAACCTGCCCATACCATCAAGGAGGACCGGGGCACAGCATTGAAAACTGTCTCAGCTTCAAATCTGATGTGTAGTAGCTTGTTAGGAACAGGGTCTTATCTTTCAAAGATACTAATCTGAACGTTCAGACGAACCCGTTGCCTCAACATGAAAAGACTGCAATAAATTTGATAGAGGAGGAATTTAGCTGTAGTTATCAAATTCACGATATACTCCTATTGGGAACCAATCTGGTCAGGATGCATTGCAGACAAAGCAGGTACAGCCACGTACAACATCACAATTATCACCAGTGTGATATCTCCTCAAAGAATAATCAAGGATGTTCCGTAGTGCAATCAGCTCTACAAGAACAAATGAATCTCGGATGGATTCAAGATCACCGAATCCGTGAGGTCAATATGGCTCACGCAAATCCCAACATTGTTTAGAACCACAACATTCTGATGATGAACTTCAACTTGGTGGCAATGCACTCAAGACAAAGTCAATACCATGATTTACCACAACACAATTACAATTCCTGTCCGATCTGCTCAATAAACAATCAGGGATGCACTTTTGTACAAGAGGCCCTCTAGCGTCAGATGGATCTCGGATAGATCCAGGATTACCATGATAGAAGTAGCCATCAAGTTAATATGATTCAAATCTTTGATATTCGCTTGATGAATACCAGTCTGGTAGAATTACACGCTAAGCAGGTTAGGCTCGGTTTTCTGGCTTCACATGATTATCAAAACTGTGAACAATGTCATGAAGACGACCAAAGATGTGCACTTGTCCAAAGAACACTTCAACACTCATTGGACCACTGGTGGTTCCCAATATACGTGGACGAAGCTACACAGCAGATTAGTATGACTGACGGGAATCCTACTAGATATCAAAGTCAGGATGTCCGCTCGATGGAAACAGATATAGTAAAGTTGCACTGCATACAAAGCGGGCGTGGTCGAGTGCCACTTCACAACTACGAGCGCTGTAGAGTTTGTTCAGAGAACAACCAAGGATGCTACCTCGTACGAGAGGATCTTTGAAGTTATTTGGACCGGAAATAGATTCGACTGGTTCAAGTTCTAGGTCGACCAACGGGATACCCGACTATCTCCCTGATCAAAGCAAAGACGTTGTCTTAATCTCTAATCATGAAATGGCTAAAGATGTATACACCATAATCCTCTACTCCATGAATCAAGAGTTCCTCTTGATAGTAGAAAGATTCTCAACCTCGAACCAATTGAGGCCGACTACGATGGTCAGAAAAATCAAAAGGCCCCTGTGGTTATCTATCTGCCAGGACCAATATCGTACAAATTCGATAAAACTATCCCTTACAAGTACGATGCAACAATAATAAAAAATGGAAAGGAAACTCCTTTACCCTCCGTCGTGAACATTGCTGACATCAGTCGGGTAACACGGAGCGGCCGGATCTTCAATAGAGGAGTTGGAGAACCCACCAAGGAAAAGGAACCTCAAACAGAAGTTCCCAATCAACCAGTCGGGTAATCCAGTAATCCCTACCTTTCAAAGAACAACGATGAGATACTGAAGCTCATCCAGAAAAGAGAGTACAACATTATAAACCAACTGTTGCAAACTCCATCAAGAATCTCTATGCTATCTCTCTTGCTCAATTTTGAAGCTCACAGGGATCCTCTGCAGAAAGTATTAGAGCAAGCTTTCATAGAATAAGATGGGACGATAAGACAATTTGACAACATCATCTCCAACATCACTTCCTGCAATAACTTAGGATTCAGTGATGAAGAACTGCCGGAAGAAGGAAAAAATCACAACATGGCACTTAACATTACAGTCAATGACCAGGACGATGCTCTAGCCAGCGTACTAGTAGACACAGGATCAACTCTGAATGTTATGCCAAAATCTACTTTGATGCGACTATCATTTCAAGGATCTCCGATGAGAGGCAGCGAGGTCATCATCAAAGCCTTTGATGGATCCAAAAAATAGTTATCGGCGAAGTTGACCTTCCCATAACTATCGGTCCTCACACTTTCCAAGTCACTTTCCAGGTCATGGATATCTGGGCAGCATACAGCTGTTTATTAGGAAGACCTTGGATACACGAAGCTGGGGCAGTCACTTCGACACTTCACCTGAAGCTGAAGTTCGTCAAGAATGACAAGCTAGTCACAGTCTGTGGAGAGTAGGCCTTAATTGTGAGCAACTTATCATCATTTTCCTGTATAGAACCTGAGGAGGTTGTTGGAACCCAGTTCCAAGCACTCTCGGTGAGCAATGAGAATCGATTAGAGAGAGGAACGTCAATTTCCTCATACAAAGATGCTCTCGAAGTGATCAAGAGTAACGACGCAAAAGGATGGGGATAACTAGTAATTCCTACAGATAACAAGACAAAGAAAGGTCTTGGTTTTTCTTCAACCTGTACCCAGACTACTAAAGATGAAAATGTTCATCCCATTCAGGATTTCTTCCATAGTGGAGGCTTTCTCCACCTAGTGTCTCAAGAAGTACACACCATCAATGAGGGTGACTCCTCCGATACGGACGAGGAAATGAAGTCTTATCTCAACGAGGACGGTTATATGTCTCAGGGAGAGGCACATACGCCATTTTTCTTTTCCACGCAGAATCTGAGATATATACCAAGATTAGATGTCAAGATGATGTACGGAGATTGTGATCCTGAAGGATGCCGTGCTCCGCCTAACTCATTAGAGGAGGACACTCCGATGAAAGACAACTTTGACTACGACTATTATGACCCACTGGATGACTTGCCTATCTGGCAGTCATACCCAGAAGACTTGGGGCAAAAGAGTCAGCCAAACGACGCTTATCAGCTAAGCATCATTGAAAAGAACACCCGCGTCCCCACCAAATTATGGGATCATTACTCAGGACATTCTGAAGATATCCAGCACAACGATGAATCTGCAAAGATTGCAGGACAAGAGTTCATTAACTATGTTTTTCCCGAGGTCAATGTCATCGAGAAGGATGACTCCTCTTCTCCCACAGAAGTATGGGACACCTTAGGACAACCGAGTGGCAAGTACAACTTCTTGGTCAAGTACACCGCTCCTGAAAGCTCTCGTATCAGGCTTGAAGACATCTAGCCAACTGGATGGGAAGATCCTCCTGAGAATGAAAACACTGTGCAAGATACAATGGAAGAGTTCATTTACGACAACTCTGCCTGGGAGGAAGACTCCAATGATCCTGCTGCGCCAGAAATCAATGTCATTTCTGAGGACAAACCAAGAAAGAAGGTACCAGACTTTGTGATTCACCGAGGAGTTCGCCGACAATGAGTTGCTGTCGATGTCTCGAAAGTCGTCCATAAGTCTAAGTAATTGCCATCTTTGTTTTAACCTTTCACCCTGCCCAGGTGAAACATATGTTTTTATAGGGCTCACTTTCTGTAAACGTCCCTCTGCGTTTTGCCCGAAGTGAAAGAGTTTTGTTTTATAGGGCTGTAGTTTCAAGAATCGACAAAATCATAAATAAATAAACGTCATTCTGTAATTTCCGCATTTTATTGCTGTTTTCACTTTTCGCTTTTTCAGAAAATGGTAATCCTAAAAGCAACTCAAAAATAAAAACGATAATTTTTCAGAAAATACACTGCACGCACACTTGCATTCTCTCTATTTCTTCTAAAAATGAATCATCACGTCATGCAGATTGCTTGTTTTAAACCCCATTGAAACATACGATTCAATGCCTTCTCCCAACTTTGAATTCCCGGTATTTGAAGCTGAAGAAGAAGAGGTCGAAGAAATTCCAGAAGAGATCTCCCGATTACTCAAACAAGAGGAAATGCCCATTGAACCTCACAAAGAGCCGCTGGAAACGGTTAACTTGGGTTCAGACGAAGAGGGGAAAGAAGTCAAGATTGGGGCACTGCTCAGTCCGATTGTCAAAGAAAGCTTGATAAGACTTCTCAAATAATTTCCAAATGTGTTTGCTTGGTCCTACCAAGACATGCCAGGGTTGGATACCAGTATCGTGGAACATCATCTACCGTTAAAATCTGAATGTCCGCCAGTAAAACAAAGGCTGAGACGAACTTATCCAGACATGGCTATCAAAGTCAAGGAGGAAGTGCAGAAACAGATTGACGCAGGTTTCCTTGCCACCTCAGAATATCCTCAATGGCTAGCCAACATAGTGCCAGTCCCGAAAAAGGACGGAAAAGTCCGAATGTATGTAGACTACAGGGATTTGAACAAAGCCAGTCCAAAGGATGACTTTCCCTTACCACACATAGACATACTGGTAGACAGTATAACAAAGTTCAAAGTCTTCTCCTTCATGGATGGATTCTCTGGCTATAATCAAATCAAAATGGCGCCGGAAGATATGGAGAAAACTTCCTTCATCACCCCATAGGGCACCTTTTTTTACAAGGTAATGCCGTTCGGTTTGAAGAACACTGGGGCAACCTATCAAAGGGCCATGACTACTCTGCTTCATGACATGGTGCACAAAGAAATCGAAGTGTATGTCAATGATATGATTGCCAAATCTAAAACAGAAGAGGAGCATGTGACCCACCTGTCAAAACTATTTGAGCATCTGAGAAAATACAAACTCCGCTTGAATCCAAACAAATGCACGTTCAGTGTTCGCTCAGGAAAACTATTAGGATTCATCATCAGCCAAAAGGGAATTGAGGTTGATCCTGACAAGGTCAAGGCCATTCAAGAAACGCCTTCTCCAAAGACTGAAAAACAGGTCCGAGGATTTTTGGGACGTTTGAATTACATTTCTAGATTTATATTCCTCATGACCGCGACGTGCGCGCCACTCTTCAAATTACTCAAAAAGAATCAGGAATGCGTATGGACGAAAGACTGCCAAAAAGCCTTCGATAGTATCAAGGAATACCTGTTGAATCCACCGATTCTATCACCTCCAGTGGAGGGAAGACCTCTGATCATATACCTAACAGTCTTGGAAGACTCAATGGGGCGTGTACTTGGCCAACAAGACGAAACCAAAAGAAAAGAGTCGACCATCTACTATTTGAGCTAGAAATTCACAGACTGTGAAACTCGGTACACTATGCTCGAGAAAACTTGCTGTGCTCTAGCTTAGGCAGTCAAACGTCTTCCCCAGTACATGATTTGCCACACTACTTGGTTAATCTCCGAAATGGACCCGATCAAGTATGTCTTTGAAAAGCCTGCACTCACTGGAAGGATTGCCCGTTGGCAGATGTTGTTATAAGAATACGACATCGAGTACCACGCTCAGAAAGCTGTCAAAGGAAGTATTTTAGCCGATCATTTGGCTCATTAACTGATTGAAGATCAAGAATCAGTCAGATTTGACTTCCTAGACGAAGATGTCATGTACTTGAAAATGAAAGATTGCGATGAGCCGCTACCTAGTGAAGGGCCAGAGCCAAGTTCCCAATGGGGACTAATCTTTGACGAAGCCGTCAACAATTATGGAAATGGAATTGGGGCAATCATCGTAACACCTCAGGGTACCCATATTCCTTTCACTTCCAGGTTGACATTCAAATGCACAAACAACGAGGCCGAATACGAAGCTTGTACCATGGTCTCGAAGAAGCTATTGACTTAAGGATAAAGAACTTGGATATGTATGGAGACTCAGCCCTAGTTATCAATCAGATCAAAGGAGATTGGAACACATACCAATCAGGACTGATTCTTTACAAAGATTACGCAAGACGGTTATTACCATTCTTCAACAGAATCGAGTTTCATTATATCCCTCGTAAAGAGAATCACATGGCTTGATGCATTAGCCACTCTCTCTTCCATGATTAGTGTAGGTCAATGGAATGACGTACCTAAGATTGACGTAATGCGCCTTGAAAGGCCCACTTACATCTTCGCGATTGGAGCAGTCATAGACAACAAACCTTGGTATCACGATATCAAATGCTTCCTTCAGAAATAAGAGTACCCATCTGGGGCATCAAGAAAAGACCGAAAGATCCTCAGAAGATTGGCAGGTAACTTCTTCCTAAGCGGTGATACACTATATAAGAGAAACTTTGACTTGGTCTTGCTCCGATGCGTAGACAGACCAAAAGCAAACATGCTGATAAAAGAAATTCACGAAGGATCCTTTGGCACTCATGCCAACGGACACACAATGGCGAGAAAAATTCTGAGAGCAGGAAACTATTGGCTGACCATGGAATCCGATTGCTACAAGTACATAAGGAAGATGTCATAAGTGTCAGATATACTCAGACAAAATCCATGTACCGCCAACACATCTCAAAATTCTTTCTTCCCCATGGCATTTTTCTATATGGGGAATCGACATGATTGGCATGATCGAACCCAAGGCTTCAAATGGACATCGGTTCATATTGGTAGCCATTGATTACTTCACCAAGTGGGTCGAAGCAGCGTCATACACCAGTGTAACCCGACAAGTCGTGGTCCGCTTTATCAAAAACAATATCATCTGCCATTCTAGTGTTCCAAGCCAGATCATTACTGATAATGGATCTAACTTGAACAACAAGATGATGAAAGAGTTATGCGCTGAGTTCAAGATCGAACACGATAACTCATCTCCCTACCGACCTAATATAAACAGAACGGTAGAAACAACTAACAAGAACATCAAGAAGATTTTTCAAAAGATGGTTGTAACCTACAAAACTGGCACGAGATGCTACCCTTTGCTCTGCAAGGTTACCGCACATCTGTCCGCACTTCAACAGGGGCAACCCCTTTTTCTCTAGTATATGGTATGGAAGCAGTGCTTCCCATAGAAGTAGAGATCCCATCAATCAGGTTATTGATGGAAGCTAAGCTAACATAGGCTGAATGGTGTCAAAGTCGACATGACGAACTGAATCTGATAGAAGAAAAACGAATAATGACTTTGTGCCACGGTCAGCTATATCAGTATAGAATGAAGAAGGCGTTCGACAAAAAGGTCCGACCCCGTGTCTTCAGGAAAGGAGACGTTGTGCTAAAAAAGATACCATCATTCCTCACTGACTCCCGAGGCAAATGGACTCCGAATTATGACGGCCCATATGTGCTCAAGAACGCTTTTTCAGGCGGTGCCTTGAGACTCGCATCCATGGACGGAGAGGAATTTGCCTACCCCACGAATGTTGACGTAGTCAAGAAATACTTTGACGAGGTTAAAGTTAGAGATTGGAAATCTAAAAAAAAATCCCGGTGGATTGGAAATCTCAAAGTACTTCCACGCAAAAGTTAGGGATTAATGGCAAGTAACTACGTTCAACGAGGTTAAATCCCCAGCAGTAATGCCATCCATCAAGAGAACTTCCAATAAAGGTCATCTTTGACAGAAGCTCAGGATGTCCAAAATTCAAAGTTGGTAAAAGGATAACGGTCGTTGTGTTTCAATGTAGCCTTTTTTCCCTTAAATTACCATTTTCTAAACTTTGTAATGCTCTATGGGATCACGCGCTTGGCAGATTTCCATCCTATCAATAAAATTTGAGCCCTAGTGCTTTTGTTTGCAATTCTCATTTGTTTTAGCTTTACAAATTTTTCTGATTTTAAAATAAATATGGCAATTCTTTTGACTGTTGAACATCAAAAGAACATCGACCGCTTCTCCGAAGGTGATTGAACCTCAAAGCGCAGAATCAAAGTACTCCTTCTAAACTAGTACGCCTGAATGAAGGATCAGTTGTGTTAGAGACCATGTTTCATCTGACATCCCTGGCAGAGTTCGTACCTCTTAAGACCGATTGAACAATTCTTTCTCCCCACCGAGACCGTATCTCCTAAGCAAGGCAGGATTGCTATCTTGGAACATTTATACTTTTCATCCCCCACCGTGCCCGACTATCCACTCGTGTTCATCTATTACTCTATATGTCATGTCAGTTTTGTCAGCATAAACATACATACATCATGCATTATTGATTCACATTCATAATCATATTGCATCACTATCACTCTGATCAGTCCTACCCCCAAGTGGTAAAGTCCTCTTAATTAATCGAGTTGTCAGTGGGGTGAGACACATCAAATCTCAGTGGATTCGCTATCTTATAGTCCTCTCGGCTTTACAAGGTTCTAACATGCCTAACTCAAGTCAAAGGGAAGGGAAGTGACTTTGAGTACTCACACACCCTATACGTATCCACGCTATTGAGTTCCTTAACCCGGAAGTGTATCACTATCGTTAACCCTGTCAAGGCATCCCCTTTCTCCCACCTTCTTCTACGTCTAGAAGTAGGAACGAGTCATGGACCCTCGTAGATTTCTTGGCATACGAAATGGATTCGGAAATAAGGGACATATTATCGCCTTAAATCGTCACTTCACACGGCCCGTACACCGTCACAAGTCTCTTTACCCGTAGGCTCCATTCGTACTTATAACATTGGGAATCAAACCTACCAAGAAATTGTGCATTCATTACAGAGGAGCTCGTTACTCATGAAATGGCACATCATAGAATAGTGGTTACGATTTCGTGATTTCACATACAACCATTCGGTAATAGACGCCCGCCTCGGCCTCTCTTGCACGAGCGTCGTCGCTATGTTATTCAACCATTTCCTAGCAGTACTAGGTTTAATATTGTTCTATGGTAATCATCCTCACTCTACCTATTTCATTTCATTTTAGCATGCATATTCACTCACAATTATGATAAACAACAGTAGGGTAATCACAACATAACACATTGGCATAATAGAATCACATATGATAATTCAACATAATGGTACCACTCTTGGTCTTTCTCCGATTATTTAATCGGGCACTAGAACCGATAATTTCCACTTTCATTAGATAGAGTATTCTCAAAGTTCTCCGTCGGTACCAAGAATGCCCCGGTCGGAGTCACGGTTCAAAAGTTATAGAAGAAACAAGTTGGAGGATCTGTCATATTCGCTAGGCGAACTACCCAGCGAGCATTCGCTCCAGCCTTCGCTAGGCGAAGCTCCTGGCGAATGGACAAACATAACAAAACAGACCTAAAGTTCGCTTCGCGAACTCCCTGACGAACATTCGCCTCGCCCTTCGCTTCGCGAACAACTCAGCAAAACAAGGCAGAACCATCCAGCACTGAAAAGGCACAAAGTTGGCTAGGCGAACGTCGTTGGCGAACCTTTTCTAACCTTCGCTGCCGGGTTCGCTAGGCGAACCCTGGAAAACCCAACTTCCCAACAACGCTGTTCTTCATAAAAAAACAATAGTTTTCCCATTCAAAACACCTCCAATCCTTAACATAACAATCAAAACACAATATAATCATAACAACAAGTATTAAACAACATTTATATTGCATTTCATCCGTTAGATTCATGATTTTAGCACAATTACTCATTTTCTCACAATTTCAACCTAACTCTAAAACTCATGGATTTCTACAACTAAGGTATCTATCTAGAACCCACCTTGAATAGATGATGATGATGAAGATTGGAAGATGATTTGATGGAGAATAGATGATGGTTGAAGATTTGGTGTTCTTGAGCTTTTTCCTCTCCTTTCCTTTCCTTTCTCTCCAACTTCTTCTATTTTTTCCTTTATTTGTTTCTAAGTGGAAAAAGGGTGGAAAGTAAATGATATAGTAAGATATCATCAATTAGTAACACTACTAATTGTCCAAATAGTCTCTAAAGCTCCAACAATTAAAATCTCAGAGTCAGATAATATTAATTAGATTTGCTCTGAGCTCAACCGTTACCCTAATTATCTTTGCATATAATTTCTCAGAGTACACTAGAACTCAGTAGATCACAACTAATATTATCCAGATCAATTAAAATTACGGGGTATTACATCCTCCCCCCCTTAAATAGAAATTCGCCCACGAATTTAAAACAATTACCTTAAAAGATGAGGATAGACCTCCCGCATCTCCGATTCCAATTCCCAAGTTGCATCTCCTGGATGCGTCTCATCTCACTGGACCTTAACAAGAGGGATCTCTTTATTCCTTAACACCTTAGTTTCTCTTCCTGTGATACGACTCGGTTGAGGCTCAAACGTTAAATCTGCTTCTATCTCAATTGTATCTGGTAAAATTGGCTGAAGAGGATCTGGGACAAATTTTCAAAGCTGAGACACATGAAAAACTTCGTGCATCTCCGACAGAGAAGGTGGTAAGGCCAATCTATAAGCTACTTCACCAATTCTTTCCAAAATCTAATACGGTCCCACGTATCTCGGACTTAATTTCCGCGACCAAAACGGTCCTTTCAACCGCAATCTTGGAGTAACTTTCAAAAACACGTGATTGCCTTCTTAAAATTCTAAAGGTCTTCTACGGTTGTCCGCATAACTCGTCTGACGATCCTGTGCTTGTTTGACTTTATCACGGATCATCCTAATCTTCTCCGTAGTTTCGTGAACAATCTCGGGTCCCAACATTCTATCTTTACCAACTTCTGCCCAGCACAATGGTGTCCTACACTTCCTTCCATACAATGCCTCATAAGGTGCCATACCAATACTTGCATGATAACTGTTATTATAAGAGAACTCAATCAACGACAAAAGTTCTATCCAATTTCCTCCACTTTCAAGTACACAAGCTCTCAACATATCCTCCATGGTTTGTATTGTTCGTCCCGTCTGACCATCCGTTTGCGAATGATTCGATGTACTCAAACACAACTTCGTTCCCATAGCTTGTTGAAAAGCTCTCCAAAATCTCGAAGTAAACTTTGGATCTCTATCTGAAATGATACTAGTAGGAATACCATGCAATCTCACTATCTCCGAAATGAACAACCTTGCGAGATGACTCGCCTTGTAGGTAGTCTTCACAGCTAAGAAATGCGCGGATTTCGTTAACCGATCCACAATTACCCAAATCGAATCATAACCACTCTGAGTACGGGGTAGTCCAACGGCGAAGTCCATAGAAATACTATCCCACTTTCATACCGGAATTTCCAAAGGTTGCAACAAGCCACCCGGTCTTTGGTGTTCAATCTTCACTTGTTGACACACCGCACATTCCAACACATACACCGTAATATCCTTTTTCATCCCGGACCACCAATAGTCCTTCTTTAAATCTTGATACATCTTTGAAGACCCTGGATGTATAGTAAAAGCACCCTTATGCACTTCTTCCAAAATCCTCCTTTTTAACTCTGTGTTATCCGGAACACAAATCCTTTGGTTAA
Organism: Lathyrus tuberosus; assembly: GCA_022829125.1. Classification (NCBI taxonomy): domain Eukaryota; kingdom Viridiplantae; phylum Streptophyta; class Magnoliopsida; order Fabales; family Fabaceae; genus Lathyrus; species Lathyrus tuberosus. Next base: position 9,201,743 of record JALAZF010000081.1, read on the forward strand.
ACAAAATAATTCCGTCGGTAGCTCGCACAAAACCTGGTTGTACTAACACTTCTTGTAACTTCTCATCTAACCCTTGATCTTGTTGGATTTCTTCCCTAAGAGTAGAATTGATATTCAAATTTCCCATAATCACACCATTAGGAGTCCAAACAAATTGAAGATTTAGATCTCGAAATTTTTCCAATAAAGTATACTCTAGCATCATAAACTCAGCATTATGCAACACCTTCCTACTCAATGCATCCGCCACCTTATTCACTTTACCCAGATGGTATTTTAGCTCCAAGTCATAATCCTTCAAATACTCCATCCACCTCCTTTGACACATGTTCAATTCCTTCTGATCAAAGAGGTACTTTAAGCTCTTGTGGTCGCTAAACATCTCAAAACATACACCATACAAATAGTGACGCCACACCTTCAAAGTAAATACAACTGCCGCCAATTCTAAATCATGCGTTGGATAATTCTCTTCATGGACTTCCAACTGTCGAGAGGCATAAGCCACTACATGTCCATCTTGCATTAACACACCTCCTAATCTCATCTTCGATGCATCACAATATACCTCATACGACTTGCTAGGATCAGGAATAACCATAACAGGAGCGGTCATCAATCTTTCCTTCAAACTCATAAAACTTTGCTCACAAGCTGAATCCCATTCATACGAATAATCTTTTCGAGTAAGTCTCGTCATCGGTAAAGCCAGTTGAGAAAAGCCTTTGATAAACCTTATGTAATAACCTACTAATCCCAAGAAGCTTCTAACTTCAGACACATTCTTCGGTCTCTCCCAATTAATCACCGCCTCAACTTTTGATGGATCAACCGCCACACCTCCGTGAGATATGACGTGACCAAGAAAATTTACCTCCGACATCCAAAACTCACACTTGCTTAGCTTGGCAAAAAGTTGTCTCTCTTGTAAGATGGATAAAACGATTCTTAGGTGTTCTCCGTGCTCTTGAGGATCACGAGAATAGATAAGAATGTCATCAATGAAAATCACCACAAATTGGTCCAAGTAAGGTTGAAATATCCAATTCATATAATCCATGAAAACTACCGGAGCATTCGTCACACCAAAAGGCATCACCAAAAATTCATAATGACCATAACGGGTTCTAAACACAGTCTTTGGTACATCTGAACTCTTCACACGAATCTGATGATAACCCGACCGTAAATCAATCTTCGAGAACACACAGGCTCCTTTCAATTGATCTAACAGATCGTCTATCCTTGGTAATGGGTATTTATTCTTGATGGTGACCTTATTCAACTGACGGTAATTGATACACAACCGCATTCCACCATCCTTTTTCTTTACCAACAACACTGGAGCTCCCCAGGGCGAAACACTTGGTCGAACAAAATGCTTAGCCATTAATTCTTCCAATTGACCCTTTAATTCTCTTAATTCAAGCGGTGCCATCCGATACGGAGAAACGGATATTGGAGTCGTTCTCGGTATCAGGTCAATAGAGAATTCCACTTCCCGCTCCGGAGGAAGATAAGTGATATCCTCGGGGAAAACTTCAGGAAACTCACAAACTACCGGAATACTCAAAACTTGAAAGTTACTACCCTCCTCCTTAGTAAGAATCAAAAGAACGGATTTTTCCTCCTCAAACAAGAAATTTATTATTCCAACCGTACCTTCTAAAATAGTAGTCAACACATCCTTCGGAGTAGCTTCAGTAGATGGAATAATGATTAGTTTTTCTTCACACCCGATAAATACCGAATTAGAGAAAGCCAATCCATTCCCAGAACAACATCCACTTTCTTAAGTGGTAAACAAATCAAATCAATCTGGAAAACTCTTCCATCCACCGATGAAACACAATTTTCACACATTAAAGGTGTTTCAACCATCTCATCCATGGCGGTAGTGACCACCATGGGTGGAGACAAAGGAACCGCTTGCAACCCAAGCCGCTTTACACATTGCATTGATACAAAAGAGTGTGTAGCTCCACAATGAAATAAAATAAAGTAAGGATTTCAATTCACAAAACACGTACCAGCAATCAAAGAGTTATCACCCTTTGCTTTCCTCGCATCCAAAGTATATACTCGGCCGGTATTCCTCCCTTGTGTCTGATTCCTACTCTGAGGACAATCTCTCGCCCAATGGCCCACTTTATGACATCGATGAAACTCCACTCCTTCGAAGCGACATCTACCGAAATGCATCTTTCCACAAGTACGGCACACAGGAGGTGCACTAGTCCTGGAACTCTGAACCTGCTTTCCCTTAAAAGTTTGCTGCCTTGGTCTAAATTGTTGATTTGATCTCCCACGATCATTGTGATTCACCCTACTTAATTCTCCTTCTGCTTGCACCTTCTTTAAACTATGCTCCACCACATAACATTGTCGTAGCAATTCAGCATAGCTAGTGAATTCCCTCTGCGACACGCTATGCGAAATTTCGGCCCTCAAACCAAAAAGAAACTGATCTATCTTCTACCTCTCATCAGGAGCATACATGGCCTGCCTAGAATAAGCAGCCATAACCTCAAACTTTTCTGCATAAGAAGCCACGGTCAAGTTGCCTTGTCTTAACTGTTGGAACTCGAATTCCTTCTGAGACCTTAAGGAACTTGGAAAATACTTCTTCATAAAATTTATCTTAAACTGCTCCGATACTTTCGGTACCTCTTGAATTGTCATTAAGGCCGAAGCACTCTCCCACCACCTCATGGCAGGACCCTTCAACAAGTGAGAAGCGAAAACAACCTTATTTTCCTCACTGCACTGAACTATCAAGAAAATCCGCTCCATACCGGATATCCATTCATGAGCCTTCACTGGATCTAACCCTCCTTGAAACTCTGGAGGATTCATACGAATGAAATCCCTAAAGGTTCCTCCTGCAGCTTCGGGAACAACCACTGGAGGATTCACGCCACCAGCCATTTGCTGTACCATTTGTTGCACAAACTGATTCTGTTGCTGCTGCATCTGTTGCATGAATTGATACAAAAGGGCATTCCCTTCTTCCCCTGGCGGATTTGTTCCTGCTGGAGTAGTTCTCGGTCTACCATGGTTGTTTCTGCGCCCGTCGTCCATGTTCCTAAATGTCATACAGATAGGATTAAGTTGATCAGGCTCAATACAATAAATATAACATGTAAGACCAATGACGACACAACGCATATGAAACGGAAAGAAATACTTATACTATTTCATGGCTAGGTCGAGGATACGACCTACTCTGATACCAACTATAACACCCACATATAATAACATACATCAAAGCATATATATTATACATGAATCCAAGTATTTGGTACTGAAATACCATAAGTCCCTAGTTAACACATTATATACATTAAATGCGCTAAATACAAAGATCTAAAGTCTACGGCATAACATATACAAGATGTCCCAAAATACACTAAGAACTAGATCAATACAATGATCTCAAAATAAGACACCATAGAGGAAGCCATGCCATCTCAAAAGCTATGATCCGTAAGGAAAAGTCAAACCACTTTGTCCTTACCCTTCGCCGAACCTGTAGTATCTGTGATGTAAACAACAACGTGGGGTGAGATACATCAAATCTCAGTGGATTCGCTATCTTATATTCCTCTCGGCTTTACAAGTTTCTAACATGCCGAACTCAAGTCAAAGGGAAGGGAAGTGACTTTGAGTACTCACACACCCTATACGTATCCACGCTATTGAGTTCCTTAACCCGGAAGTGTATCACTATCGTTAACCCTGTCAAGGCATCCCCTTTCTCCCGCCCCCTTCTACGTCTAGAAGTAGGAACGAGTCATGGATCCTCATAGATTTCTTGGCATACGAAATGGATTCGGAAATAAGGGTCATATTATCGCTTTAAATCGTCACTTCACACGGCCCGTACACCGTCACAAGTCTCTTTACCCGTAGGCTCCATTCGTACTTATAACATTGGGAATCAAACCTACCAAGAAATCGTGCAATCATTACAGAGGAGCTCGTTACTCATGAAATGGCACATCATAGAATAGTGGTTACGATTTCGTGATTTCACATACAACCATTCGGTAATAGACGCACGCCTCGGCCTCTCTTGCACGAGCGTCGTCGCTATGTTATTCAACCATTTCCTAGCCGTACTAGGTTTAATATTGTTCTAAGGCAATCATCCTCACTCTACCTATTTAATTTCATTTTAGCATGCATATTCACTCACAATTATGATAAACAACAGTAGGGTAATCACAACATAACACATTGGCACAATAGAATCACATATGATAATTCAACATAATGGTACCACTCTTGGTCTTTCTCCGATTACTTAATCGGGCACTAGAACCGATAATTTCCACTTCCATTAGATAGAGTATTCTCAAAGTTCTCCGTTGGTACCAAGAATGCCCCGATCGGAGTCACAGTTCAAAAGTTATAGAAGAAACAAGTTGGAGGATCTATCATGTTCGCTAGGCGAACTACCCAGCGAGCATTCGCTAGGCGACGCTCCTGGCGAATGGACAAACAAAACAAAACAGATCTAAAGTTCGCTTCGCGAACTCCCTGGCGAACATTCGCCTCGCCCTTCGCTTCGCGAACAGCTCAGCGAAACAAGGCAGAACTAACCAGCACTGAAAAGGCACAAAGTTCGCTAGGCGAACGTCGTTGGCGAACCTTCGCTAACCTTCGCTGCCGGGTTCGCTAGGCGAACCCTTGAAAGTTTGTTCGCTGTGACTAGCCCCAGGTTCGCTAGGCGAACCCTGGAAAACCCAACTTCCCAACAACGCTGTTCTTCATCAAAAACAATAGTTTTCCCATTCAAAACACCGCCAATCCTTAACATAACAATCAAAACACAATATAATCATAACAACAAGTATTAAACAACATTTATATTGCATTTCATCCGTTAAATTCATGATTTTAGCACAATTACTCATTTTCTCACAATTTCAACCTAACTCTAAAACTCATGGTTTTCTACAACTAAGGTATCTATCTAGAACCCACCTTGAATAGATGATGATGATGATGAAGATTGGAAGATGATTTGATGGAGAATAGATGATGGTTGAAGATTTGGTGTTCTTGAGCTTTTTCCTCTCCTTTCCTTTCCTTTCTCTCCAACTTCTTCTATCTTTTCCTTTATTTGTTTCTAAGTGGAAAAAGGGTGGAAAGTAAATGATATAGTAAGATATCATCAATTAGTAACACTACTAATTGTCCAAATAGTCTCTAAAGCTCCAACAATTAAAATCTCATAGTCAAATAATATTAATTAGATTTGCTCTGAGCTCAACCGTTACCCTAATTATCTTCGCAGATAATTTCTCAGAGTACACAGGAACTCAGTAGATCACAACTAATATTATCCAGATCAATTAAAATTACTGGGTATTACACTGCCCAATTCCCATAGGCGTCCCATACGCATTTCAGGAGATGGCTGTGCTGGTTCTGAGGACGGGGTGTGTATGATATGCGTACTGCCCCTGGGTGTGTCCCCCATACACGTATGCCCCCCTGGCATATGCGTATGACCAATCTATTGCAGAAAAACCAGTCTTTTTGCATGAGTGTGATTTTTACCCCATTGGAGCACTTCCAAGCTCCTATTTCATACCCAAAACAACATATATACCAGTTTATTATTAATGGGTTCACTCTACTTCATTAGCCTATCATTTTATCCTAATTTTCTACAATTTGAAAACAATTTCGTTAACCACAAAACCCCATATTTCCAGATCTATTCCAATGGTAAAACACAACAACAACAGTACATAATTCACACAAATTTCATATCCAATGTCAGCATACAAACACGAATCCACATCAGAACAGTACACAGATAGGAATTTGTCACAAACATCATACAATCATGAAATCAATCAAGAAGAAGAAGGAGAAAATGCACAGAAATCCTAAGAGGGAAAGGAACCCTCACTACCATCTCATGTTTAGACCACCATTAAAGAACCCATTCTCCCCCTTACCTTAATTTCAAGCTTTCTCTCTTCAACAATGGTGGACCTCTCTTGGTTACTCTTGCCCTAGCTCTGCTTCCTTCTCTATTTCTCTTTTCACGTACTGACAGTTTCTGATCCTTTTTCCCACTTTCCTCTAATTATGGTTAATTCCCTTAATTTTCTTAATAATAATCCTAATAATAATAATAATAATATTAGCAATCATAATAATAACACTAATAATAATAATAGTTTAATTTCTCATTATTCATATCATTATTATTACAATATTATCCTAAGACTTAATTTCATTTAATTCTTTCCACTAAGCTCTCACACCCACCCTTACACACATACCCTTAACCAAGTCAATGCCAGAATAATCACATAAAATAAATCACAAAACGGCTAAATATTTAAATGGGGTGTTACAACCCTCCCCCACTTACAATATTTTTGTCCTAAAAAATGTACCCGATGAGAATAATTCCGGGTACGACTCTCGCATCTTGCTCTCCAATTCCCAGGCCACACTTCCTCCAGCAGCTCCTCCCCAAGCTACTCTCACTAAAGGAATGTCTTTGCCTCTTAATTATTTCATCTTGCCATCCTCGATCCTTATCGGCATCGCCTCCATGGTAAGATTATCCAGAACCTGGACTTCATCCCTTTCAAGCACATGGGATGAATCAGCAATGTACTTCCGAAGTTGCGACACATGAAACACATCATGCAAATTTGAAAGTTCAGGTGGCAACGCCACTCTATACGCACCAACTCCAACTCTCTGCAAAATCTGATATGGTCCAATGAACTTAGGATCCAACTTCTTCGATTTCAGCGCACGACCAACACCGATCACAAGATTGACCCTTAAAAATACATGGTCGCCCTCGCTGAATTCCAAGTCTTTCCTCCTATTATCATGATAGCTCTTTTGTCTACTCTGGGATGCCTTCATCTTCTCCCTAATCATCTGGATTATCTCCGTAGTCTGTTGAACAATCTTGGGTCCAAGTACAATGCTTTCACCCGACTCATACCAACATAGAGGTGTTCTACACCTCCTACCATACAACACTTCAAAAGGCGCCATCCTAATACCATAATGGTAACTGTTATTGTAAGTAAACTCAATCAATAGTAAATGGGTATCCCAAACACCTCCCTGCTCAAGTATACAAGCTCTCAACAAGTCTTCCAGTGACTGAATAGTTATCTCAGATTGTCCAACTGTCTGCAGATGATAAATAGAACTCAACTTCAAACTAGAACCCAAAGCTTCCTGCAAGCTCTTCCAAAATCCAGAAGTAAACCTCAGGTCTCTATTAGAAACTATGCTCGACGGAACCCCGTGCAACTTCACTATTATCCTGATATAAATCTCCGCTAACTTTGACAAAGGAAAACTGATGTTAATCGGTATAAAATACGCCAATTTTGTCAGTCTATCCAAAATCACCCAAATAGCTTTAAAGCCTATCGTCGTATTCGTTAAACCAGTCACAAAATCCATCGCGATACTATCCCACTTTCGCTCTGGTATTTCCATTGGTTGCATTAAACCGGAAGGTTTCTGATGTTCCACTTTTGACTTCCGGCAAGTCAAACAAGCATACACAAATCGAGCTACATCTTTCTTCATACCTGGCCACCAAAACAAATTCTTATGATCCTGATACATTTTCGTAGCTCCTAGATGAATACCCAAGCTACTCCAGTGGCTCTCCTCTAAGATCATTTTTCTCAATTCAGGATTATCTGACACAAATTCTGCCTCGAAATCTCAACACACCAAAATCGTCCACCTTAAAGTCACCTTCTGTATTCGACCCTTCTGCGGTCATCAAATCCACCTGCTTCAAATTGAGTTTCTGACTCTGTTTAACCTCATGAAGGAACTCATTATTAACTTTCAGCATACCCAACATCACACTCTCCGGAGTCAGTTCACAAATCATGCTCAAGTCTCTAAACTGTTTAATTAAGTCCAACTCCTTAATCATTAATGTCGACATGTAAATTGTCTTCCGACTCAAAGCATCTACCACTACGTTAGCTTTACCGGGATGGTAACTCAAGCTAAAATCATAGTCCTTCAAGAACTCCAACCATTTTCTCCGTCTCATATTCAATTATTTATGGTCAAATAAATATTTCAGACTTTTATGATCACTGAACACTTTAAACCTCGACCCGTACAAGTAATGTCTCCAAATTTTCAACACGAAAACCACTGCAGCTAGCTCAAGATCATGAGTAGGATAATTCCTTTTATGTACCCTCAATTGTCGTGAGGCATAGGCCACAACCTTACCATCCTGCATCAATACTCCACCTAATCCCATTTTAGATGCATCACAATATACCACGAAAGGTTCATCTGGCTTTGGTAGAATCAATATTGGAGCTGTAGTAAACCTCTTCTTCAATTCCCAGAAACTCTTTTCACACAAGATATCCCACACAAAGGCCTGACCTTTCCTAGTCAACTGAGTCAGAGGAAGGGCCAAATTAGAAAATCCCTTGATAAACCTGCGGTAATAACCTGCTAAACCCAAGAAACTCCTAATCTCTGTCACTGATTTCGGAGGTTCCCAGTGAAGTACAACATTCACTTTGGATGGATCCACTACTATGCCATCATCAGAAATAACATGTCCCTGAAAACTCACCTCATGCAGCCAGAACTCACATTTTGAAAGTTTCGCAAATAACTTATTATCTTTCAATACATGCAATGCAATCCTCAGATGCTTTGCGTGATCTCTTTCCAACCTAAAGTAAATCAAAATGTTGTCAATAAAAACTACCACAAACTGATCTAAGTAGGAATGAAAGATATGATTCATGTACTCCATGAATACGCCCAACGCATTGGACACTCCGAACAGCATCCCAACATATTCATAATGTCCATACCGAGTCCTAAAAGCCGTCTTTTGAATATCATCCTCTTTCACCCGAATCTGATGGTAACCTGATCTCAAATCAATTTTACTAAAAACATGAGCTCCCACGAGCCAATCCATTAGATCATCAATTCTTGGAAGCAGATATTTTTTCTTGATGGTCACTTTATTCACCTGACAATAATCAATACACAATCACATACTACCGTCTTTCTTCTTAACCAACAACACTGGAGCTCCCCACGACGACACACTAGGTCTAATAAATTTCTTATCAAGCAATTCTCCGAGTTGAGATTTCAACTCCGCCAATTCGGATGCTGGCATTCTGTATGGTGCCATAGATATAGACCTGGTACCAGGAACAAGATCAATCGCAAATTCCACCTCTCGCTTCTGAGGCAACTCTGAAATATCATCCGGAAACACTTCTGGAAACTCTTTCACTACAGGTAATTTATTAATCGACGTTTTGCCTTCACAGACAATGAGGCAAACACTGCAAACATACTAGCTTCATCTTCCAACAAGGTTCTCAATTCCTTGGTAGATATAAAATTAGTCAACTCTTCCTCCTCTGCGGTAAGAAATAACAACCTCTTCCTATAACAATCAATGTAGACATAATTGCTCTCTAGCCAGTTCATCCCTAAAATGACATCCAGATCACTGAGTCGTAAGAAAATCAAATCTACTCCGAAATCCTTACCAAAGATCGAAACAGGACAATTCAAGCACACTAAAGACGTGGTTATCGATCCAATAGACGGAGTATCAATCACCATCCCTTTACTCAAGGTAGACGACACAAGTCCTAGTTTCTTCACACAATCAACATAAATAAATGAGTGAGTCGCACCCATATCAATGATAACAATCAAAGGAGTGTTATGAATGTAACAAGTACCTTTGACCAAATGATCCTCACTGGTAGGATGAGCCCCCACCAATGCAAATACCTTCCCACCAGTCGCGACTTCTTCGGCTTCTGACAGTGGGTGCTGATGTGACCCTGTTCACCACAGTTGTAACAGGTAGGTATATTAGTCCTACAGTCTGCCACAACATGACCTGGCTTCCCGTATTTGAAACATTTCTTCACCTCATTCTAACATTCATTAGCACGGTTATCCACGCCACCACATCTGAAACACTTGATAGGGTTGGAAGGATTTCCTCCCCCACATGGCTTCTTGCCAACAACAACTTTTTTCTTCCCTTAATCGGCCGGAGCACTGTAAGGCGTACTCTCGTGTCTCTTCTTACCCCTTTTGTCACTTAGGGCCTTGTAGTGAGCAACTTAAGCTCTATTATATTCATCATAAATCCGACACCTACTCACCAACTCAGGGAAGTATCTGATCTTCTGATAATTGATACCTTGTTTGATCTCCGGACGCAGCCCGTTCTCAAACTTGATACACTTCGAACTCATAACAACATCAGTATTATAATGAGGGCAATACTTCACTAGTTCCTCGAACTTGGATACATATTATGCAACTGCCGAGTTTCCCTGCTTTAATTCTAGGAATTCAATCTCCTTCTTACCACGAACATCTTTTAGAAAATACTGCTCCAAAAACTCATCCCTGAACACCGTCCAAGTAATAAGACTACATGCAGCCTCTAACCTTTGACGGGTGTTATCCCACCAATCTTCAGCTTCCTCAGTCAACATATGAGTGCCAAACTGCACCTTCTGAGCCTTGGTGTATCCCATGACTCTGAAGATCTTCTCAATATCCTTCACCCACTTCTCCATCGCATCTGGTTCGTGCCTACCCTCGAACTTAGGTGGCTTGTTGTTCTGGAACTTTTCCAAATTGCGGAACTCGACATCCCCAACATTTTGATTAGTATTCTGCACCGCCTGCACAACAACTTGTAACACAACAACAATCGCAACATCATTCCTACCAGCCATACTGCTCAACACCAAAGAAAATATATGTTAGAAGAAACACATGACTATAGTCACTCTATAGTCAGACTCTACTACGACACTGGCCAGACGAACCAACCACACTCTGATGCCAATTGTAACACCCTATTCTACCCATCCATTTAATAATTTAAAATACGAGAATAGTTATAGAAAAAATAAGAGTTACACACGTAGGATGCCACATCAATAAGAGTTCTTCTCATGAAGTATCAAATCACTTCATATCTTATTACTCATGAAAAATTAAATTAAACACCAGAATAATTAATTAGTTCGGTACTAAGGCTCCAATCACATCAATCTCCACAAAATTCATGGTTTAACAACATTAAACAAATCATGATACGTAACAAATAACAAATAACAAATAACACAAAGAAAATAATGAAATCCCCATCCTTCCCGTGTTACGTATCAAAGAGACTCGTAAGACTCGATCAATAGCAACACATGCTCTAAGCACTACTCAAGTACCTGATTATCTGTACTCCTTAAGGAGCACAAACACAGCAACAGAAAAGGGGTGAGAATTACATTCAATAATACCCGGTGAAAATCACATGCTAAGGAGTAGTTATTACATAAATCACACCAATTATACAATCAACACGCACATACAAGTGCCACATCAATACTCAACATATTCAGCCCACATCCAATCATACACATATACAATGCGACTCAACTGACACAACACAATGCATGCGGTACCATCACAATCCATACGGTTCCTTCATTGAACCCTGTTCTCGTTGGAATCCGGATAAGTCGTATACGTTCTATAAACTACAACTTATCTCCACTCGACTCCCACATGGAGTCCGGACGAGACTAGGCACCCATCATTGATTCCATCCAGGCTCATCTCCACCAGACACAACATGAATGCATGACATACGATTATGCACAATATAGTTATCATCATGCATAAGCCACAATCCTTAATGATCACACGTGAGCTACATGCCCACCGTAATTCCCTAAGGAATTACCACCGCTGCCTAAGAGCGTCCACATAATGAAAATCTTGGCGCACAAGCATCAAACACATCTCATAGAGACAATCACATAAATTATATGTTTTATAAAATTTACTATCATTACCGGTTCCCATATGTCCAATTATATCGTTTTAGTCTAACGAACCAAGAGAAATTGCATCACACGCGAAATCGAGAAAGAAATCGCGAAAAATAGAAAAATTGCACTACAACCCTGCCCATACTCGTATGACCACACCCATACGCGTACAGACTTACTTGCCTTGCCCAAGGCCTGCATACCATACACGTAGGGCTCAGTTGCCTAGGCCTCATATGCATATCGCTACTTGCCGTATGCGTATGACCAGAGGCCATTTTCCTTCAGAGTCCCCATGAGAACAACCCGTACGCGTGATGGCTACTCCATACGCGTACTGCCAAATTTCCATATGCATCCCATACGTGTTTCAGCAGATGGTTGTGCTGGTTTTAGGAACGGGGTTCATATGCTACGCGTACTGCCCTTGGGTGTGTCCCCTATACGCGTATAGCCCCCTGGCATACACGTATGACCAATCTGTTGCAGACAAACCAATCTTTTTGCATCAATGCAATTTTTACCCCATTGGAGCACTTCCAAGCTCCTATTTCAAACCCAAAACAACATCTATACCAGTTTATCATTAATTGGTTCATTCTACTTCATTAGCCTATCATTTTATCCTAATTTTCTACAATTTAAAACCAATTAATTTCGTTAACCCCAAAACCCCATATTTCCAGATCCTTTCCAATGGTAAAACAGAGCAACAACAGTACAAAATTCACACGAATTTCATATCTAATGTCAGCATACAAACACGAATCCACATCAGAACAATACACATATATGAATTTTTCACAAACGTCATACAATCATGAAATCAATCAAGAGTGCACAGAAATCCTAAGAGGGAAAGGAACCCTCACTACCATCTCATGTTCAGACCATCATTAAAGAACCCATTCCCCTTTACCTTAATTTCAAGCTTTCTCTCTTCAACAATGGTGGAACTCTTTTGGTTACTCTTGCCCCAGCTTTGCTTTCTCCTCTCTTTCTCTTTTCACGTACTGACAGTTTCTGATCCTTTTCCCCACTTTCCTCTAATTATGGTTAATTCCCTTAATTTTCTTAATAATAATCATAATAATAATCCTAATAATAATAATGCTAATAATAATAATAGCAATCATAGTAATAACACTAATAATAATAATAATAATAATAATAATAATAGTTGAATTTCTCATTATTCATATCATTATTATTACAATATTATCCTAAGACTTAATTTCATTTAATTATTTCCACTCAACTATCACACCCACCCTTACACACATACCCTTAACCAAGTCAATGCCAAAATAAATCACAAAACGACTAAATATTTAAATGGGGTGTTACATTATGTATCTTGTACAATGATGTATATTGTACTCGGATCTTAGATTTTATTGTTTTGGCACTTTCCATATTTTATTCCGTTGTTGTCCTTTTATGTTTTGTAGAAATGGTCAAGTATGTAAATGTTGCCAATAGGCACTTATGATTGTGTCAGTACCAAATAATAACGCTTGTATGATATGATTCTAGATATATATTATACAAGGCGTTACAGAAGTCTTGATATCATGGATTGTTGAGAATTCAAAGTTGTTTAACCTTCATTATTTCAAATCTATGGTGGAATGATCATTTGGACTATTCTTCATACTTTGGGATAGTGATAGGTTACCTTTGATTAATCGATGGAAGTTCTTGATTAAGATGAGACCGTTCTCATTTTTTTCGTGGTAAGACTTTAGGAGAATGATCTACATATCATTTATCTATCGTGTTTTAACACAAACATTTTATTGACCAGCCTCCCATAGTATGATCTTCCTCATAGACTGTGCTACGATTGCTTAACATAGAGCTAAATTGGTCACGATTCGAAAAGTGATCATCCGATCAATGACAATTAACAACTAACATCTAACTTTAATTTCCGCTCTCTATCTTATTGCTATTTAATTTCCGCAACTTATATCATTGTCCATTTATCTTATTGTTCATATATCTCATCGTCGCCTTCATCTTTATTTGTTCATCTAAAAAAAACATAAAAAAATGAGAAAAGATCAAGACCCTAAAAAACGTTCAAGCTTCGACTATGGTTACTATCCTTAGCATCATGGAGTTTGGACCTTGTAATTAAACCCTTGCAAAGGAGGAGCTTTGGATTGGACTTCTCTATCTTGTTTTGCTTTGTCTTAGGAAACCATTTGCACATCATTCATAACTTACTCTCGGGCTTTCTTACAATGATACTTATTCAATCAACTACTTCTAGTTGGCCATTTAAAAGACTAGCCCACTTTGCAAGTGCACATGTGTTGGAAGCGGTATAGCGGCAAGCTACAAAAGATTTGGAAGTATTTTTCTGAGAATTTATCGTGTCCACAGAGATCGGTGATATTAAACTGCCGTTCGACAATTTAAATGTTAATGAGTTTGGGTTAAAATGGGTTTAAAGTAAAAGCAGAAAAGTAAACATTAACACAAAAAGAATTCATTCTTCAGAGAGAAGAAACTTATTTGGCATGCATATAATCCACTTCTCACAAACTTAAACTTACCGACCAAGTATACTCAACCTACAATACTCCTCAATATCATCCAGCATCGCTCACAACAGTGTCCATCTCTGACACACTGAGCTGAGAGAACAACCGTGTTACCCTCGTCGACACTCTCGTACCCGACTCAAGATACGGAGGCATTAAGCTTCGACACCCATAAAGATTGTTAGCTCTAAATCTATCTCTAGCATCCAGAAACTAACAGATAATCATCCCTAATCAAAGTTTGTGAAGTTTATCTCTAACTCAACCCAAACCCCAAGCATAAAGCAAAAATCAAGGACAATCACCGATAAAGATTTGTAAAGCGGATTTTATACAACGCCATGGGCGAAAAATATACATGAGTTCAAAGTAAATACATATACAAACCCAACAAATGAAGAAAACACAAAGAAGAAGAGAAATGAACCAAACATCTCGCGGTTTTTCGGCGCCGATCGATGATCAATCCTGTAGCGAGCGATTTTGGACGCGGTTCTTAGGCGCTGGTCGCTCTCTGCGGTTTGAGCTTTGAACTACAGGTCGATTCATTTTTTATCCTATTGTGAGCTGAATAAGGAAGGGAAATAGATGTCTCCAATTAACCCTGCTTTGCATACTGAATTTAAACAGCGGTCTGTTAGGTTACGAATGCTATCAATGTGGGGGGCCTTTGTACTGGTTATTTGTATTTTCGCCAATACTGTTTTCTTTCTTTTTTACCTGGGCAGAAGGATTCTGGCGGGGAACAAGGATTAGGATGTTAAGACTGATGCTTTTGAATTACTGCTTTTGATTGATGGAGATATGGGATTTGGGTTTTTCGTTGATTGCGCTCGCTAAGATCTTTTCTTTCGATCTTATGCCTACGTATTCCCATTTTACCGAAACAGGGAAATCAGAGCGTTCGTAGTTCCTCCTATTCTATGGGAGGAAATGGGTGTTTTGGTGTCTTGTTCAAAGCCCAAGACGTGAAGCGAAAAGTGGTTTGTATCTTGTTCAAAGCCCAAGATGTGAAGCTGAAAGGTCTATTTGTGTCTTGTTCAAAGCCCAAGACGTGAAGCTGAAAGACCTTGGCTTTAGAGAGAATTTGTCATCTCTAAAGAGGGGAGAAGGAGAATTACTTTAACTGGGATACGCGGATCCGAGCAATGCCATAATTTCCTAAGAAAGGGTTTTAACCTGAAGGAGAAGACTTTAACTCAGTGTAGAGCAATGCCATCTTTCCTTAGGAATTTCTCATGCTAAAAGAGGAACAGTGGCGTGGATATAGATGATCCAGAGGCTTGCCGCTTACAGCGATTAGATGAAGGGAAAGGAGTTGTTGATGTTTGTGTACTGTGAACGAGGCACAGCTTTGATGCTAAAAGGTTGATTGGATCAACCAGTGGTTTTCTTATACAAAGCCTAAGAGGAGGCTAATATCCGCTAGGAAAATCATTATACAAAGCCTAAGAGGAGGCTATTTTGTGTCCCGTACAAAGCCCGAGAGAGAGGCTAAAAGTTTTTGACCCGACGATAGAGTCTTTGTGTCTCGTACGAAGCCCGAGATGGAGGCTATTGTTTGTTTGACTCAACGAGGGAGTCTTTGTGTGTCTCGTATAAAGCCCGAGAGAGGCTAAAAAGGTGTTTGACTCCGTCGGGGAGAATCATTGTACAAAGCCCAAGAGGAGGCTATGTCAGTTAAGTGACAGGTCCAGTATACTGATTTTGAAAGAGAAAATCAGTTCTTATATGAGCATCACTGTACTCGTGGGTTAGATCTGAGGATCGGGGTTGTTTCCTTTTCTTTGAGGAAGCGGGAAATCCAAAGGGTGTTGAGACTATCCGAATCTGCGGGTTTCCTTCCTATTTAACGAAGGGGTCACTTGAGAATGTCTTCGAGACTCAAGGAAGTTAGACTGTCCGTGTCTAGAGTTTTATCTTTTGTACTATGTTTTGAGAAATAGTAGTAGACTCTATGAAAGGACTGTTCTATGAGGATGACTAGGTTCTGTTCCTATACCTCTAGGAGGTCGTCGGGATAATTTGTACGAAGCCCAAGAGGAGGCTGGAAACTTTTAAGAAGCCGACGGGTCCTTGTATGAAGCCCAAGAGGAGGCTATCATTCCCGGAGGAAGAGATCATTATACGAAGCCTAAGAGGAGGCTGTGAATACTTCTAAGAAGCCTTAGGGTCCTTGTACTAAGCCCAAGAGGAGGCGGGGTTGCTTTTAGGAAGCCCGTGGGTCCTTGAACAATGCCCAAGAGGAGGCCGATGCTTTTAAGAAGCCCGTGGGTCTATCATCTCCTTTCCATTAGGAGAGATAACTCTTTTAAAGATAAAAACCACTGGTAAACGTGCGAGGTTTACTATCCAGCGACTTTTAGCTTTTAAAGTGGGTTCCTTAGTTAAGGTCCAAGATTATGACCGTAGTGGGTACCCAAACCCCGAGACATTCAAGGCAAGCTATCCACAAGGAATAGATCAAGTCAGGAAAGTTCGAGAATTTGGAAGAAACTCAAAGATGCCATTCACGGAGAATACATTCATCTTGGGGAGTAGAGCTTCTTGACGATTCCTAAGGAGGACAGCCGAAGAGAAGACTGTATCTGGTGCTCCTATTGGGGATCTAGGCGTCTATTTCTACGAATAAATGAAACGGCGTCACCTAGTTCTAGACGTAGTTGCCAGGGAAACTCGAAATATCTATACTATTATTACACAGTAGATATGAGTTTATGAAAGGAGACTTACAGTGAGCAGCCCCACAATACAGTTTATAATATAAAAGCAGTAAACGAAAGCGATAACCACTAACTCGGTTGTAGTGCTTCCATGCTGTTTGGTTAGTTGTTCAACAAAGAAAGATTGAAAACAATAGTATATTCAAAATCAAAGGAGAAAGTGCTTTGAAAAAGAAAGATTTGGGGCTTACAGCTCAAGGAGAGGCCCAGGGTTTTATCAGTGAGCGCACTGTTTGACTTTGTACAGCGGGACTTATACAAGTGACTGGGGCCCAAAATGGTTTTCTGTACAAAGGGATGGGTCTCACACTCTCTCAAGAGGCCCAAAAAGTTTTAAAGAAAAAAGAGTGGGGCTTATAACACGAGGGTAGGCCCAAATGATTTTTCGTTTAAAAATGGCGATCGCGCCGAGGTTTTCTTTTAACGCAGAGGGACTTATACAATAAGTGAGGTCCAAAATGTATTGGTTAAAAGGGGGATTGGGTCTTACATTCTAATAGAGGCCCAAAGTGTTTTGAATGGGTCTTATAGCTCAAGGAGAGGCCCAGATGATTTTTTGTTTTTAAACGGGCGACGATCGCGCCGTTTACTTGAACAGAGGGACTTATACAATGAGTGAGGCCCAAAAAGTTTTTGTACAAGGGGGGATGGGTCTTACACTCTCTCAAGAGGCCCAAAAAGTTTTAAAGAAAAAAAATGGGTCTTACTACTCGAGGGTAGGCCCAAGATTTTTGAAAAGGCAACGATCGCGCCGTTTGTTTTTTGACGGTATCGGGACTTATACAATAAGTGAGGCCCAAAAATGAATTTGATCAAAAAAAGGGATTGGGTCTTACACTCTATTAGAGGCCCAAAGTGTTTTGAAAATGATTTATGAGGGTTGAATTAATTCGAAACCCTAATTTGTTTTCAAAATGTATTTAATTGAATAAAAATTCAATTAAAATGATCAAAAATTGTTTAACACATGGAAAACAAATTGTGATCTTGGATTAATGCTTCAAAAATTAAGTATTGACCTACAAAATAATTAGAAAGCATTAAAAGTTGCAAAATCAATGTAGAAAAAATATTTAAAATGCCAAAAACAATCAAAATATTAATTCTTTACAAAAATATCAATTATATGAAATAAATAATATTTTTGGGATTTTTTGCGAAAATAAAATATTTTAACATTTTTGTGATTTATTAAAAAAAGAATCAACTCAAAATCATTAAAACTCAGAGAGGAATTAATTTTTGAATCAATTAAACAAAATCACAAAATTCAAATATTTGAATATATGAAAAAGGCGCCAAGAACACAAGCAAGAACACGCGCGTTTTTCTGGGTTTGGCTGATTTGCATTTTCTATCAAATCTCCATGAATACGTAATCATATCATGCAATCCACATATCATTATGCTCGTCTCAACCTCACGATCATGTCTATGTACTTTAATTTCATTTAAATTAAACATACAACAAGAAATCACAAAGAAACCTCAAGAACCCTAATTTCTGGATGAAGGCTAGGATTTTTGATACACGATTCAAACAATGCAATTAATTGAGGGAAAACATTCCATGCATGATTATGAACATATGGCCAAATTATTGTGCGAGGCAATATGCATAGATTGAGAGATGACCAAGCATGTGCTTACCTCCAAGTCGTGACAGCAAGTTCAATGTGATTTTTGATTTGGAGGTGTTACAGATGAGTGGTGATGATCTGAACAGCTTTCCTACACCCTATGGATTATGTTTGGATGGTTGGACTTGATTGAAATTGGCTGGATCATTTTGTGGTACCTCAGCTGCACTTTGGTTAAAACCTTGAGCAACCAGCTGGTGATTTTGTGAAATTGATGTTTTAGAAGTAATCTAAGTGTTTGATCAGCTCATATGTGATGTATGTGAGGTGTGTGAGTGATTGGTTTGATTGGAATTGCTCTCAAACTCAAAACCCGATAGTGACTTGCCTTAGAAGGCAAAATGGGAGTGAAAGAAGAGATTTTGAGGAAAGCATCTGTTAGATGGCTTTGGTGTACTTAAACTGACCACAATTGAGCTCTATTTATAGTAGAGCAAGTTTGTTTTGCAAGGAATAGTGCATGGAAGCTGGTAAGTAGGTTTGGCCAATGTTGGCAAATGAAAATCCAAGTCTCCTCTAGCCATTGACTAGAGGTTAGGGCACAGAGCTTTGGTTCCCTTGGTCTTGGATAAGTCTTGATTGATTTCAGATGAGAATGGCTCAGTCCATGCCACCTTGATGGTTCCATTGAATGCCTCATTCCAAATTTGAAGTCTTGTCCCTATTTTGGCCATTATAGGTTCAACATGCTATTTCTTGTTCCATGGACTTTGGAGGCTTGGCTCAGTGATTGTCCCCTTTAGATTCAATCCTCTGAGGTGTCCAAGTGGATAGGAACAATTGAATTTGGCTGATTTTGGCAAATCGACCAAAGTTGCAAATTCTGCCTTGCCTTGACAGATTTCAGCAAGGCAACTTGGCAATGTTGTATCTCATGGTGTAGGTTGAATTTGGCAATGTTCTTGGGCATTTTGGAAAGCTCTTACATGATACAACAACTGTTTGAACAAGTTTGGTTTTGATCTCTTTTGATTCCAAGTGAAAAATCCCCCTACATTTGGCAAAAAGTGAGGCAGAATCTGACTTAGTGAAAATTTCACTAAGTGTTGGAAAAAGTGACATTTTCACTTTTCAGCCACTTTGATCACTCCATAACTCAAAATCCTTAATGAATTGGAATGACTTGTAGTTGAAGTTTTTGTAGGTGATAATGAGGGCTACAAATCCATCTTTGGATGAGAAAAAATGGCCTTGTGGTTTAGGAGTTATGGTCCTTCAAAGTTGGTACCCTTGCCACTTTATTTTTAACTTAGAAAAATTTCTAAGTTTTATGGTTACCCCTTTTACAAGTTATCTCACTTTTCTTGATTTTTCTTGATGAATGATGATTCAAATCATACATTAACATCATTTTAGGGTTAAAAATCCATTTTGGTGAAAAATCTCAAAAAGTCAAAGTTGACTTTTGTGCACAGTTGACTTTTTATCAGATGAATTCCAAACTGTGCAATTCTTCAGGAAATCATGTCCTTGACCTAAATCAAACTTGATGGTCATGTTCCATGGGTGTCATGGGGTATATTGAGGTATGTCCTAGGGTTTGGGAGCATGTCCTGGTCAAAAGTCAAAGTTACAGTTGACTTTTCCCTTAAAACCCTAATTGTGGTGCAGATGAAATTGAGACTTGTTGCTCAAGCTTCTTGGATTAATCCATTGTTCCAAATGGATCAATATAGTTCATTAGAGACCCTCAAGCCCTCTCTTGAGGTCTTGGTTCATGGTTTGTCCCAAAAGGCAGCTTAGGGGTGAATTAGGTCAAGAAACCCTAATTCCTGATTTTTTATGTATGCATCCCCTGAGGCAAAATTGACTTGATGCTTGGGTCCATGAGGTTCCATGGAGTATATTAGGTTATGTTTTGGATCATTGGCTCATGCCCAGATGAAAATTTCCATCTGGAGGCCCTGGTCGACCAAAACCCTAATTTGGTGACACTGTCGATCTTGAGACTTGATCCACCTAGAAGGGAGCAGCCTTGTGCTTAATCCTTGAAGTGGGAGTCCTTTTGATCCTTTGAGGATGTTTGAGAGATTAGACAAGTTGAAAATCATGTCATTTCTTGATTGAGCCTTTTGTCTAAAGCTCAAAGAGGGCTTGAAACCCTAATTTTGATTATTTTGGATGCTCACCCATCTTTGGGGAGACTGATGAAGTATGATGGTTCTTCCATATTGTGATGATGATTTTCACAATGATGGGAAATCTTAGTGGTCGAAATTTGGGGTATGACAGATGCCCCTATTTAATCTTCTTGGACCCGAAGGTGTGAATGACGAAGGGATTCGGGCATTCGGGGTGCAAGAGGATTAAATATCGGAATACCCAAAATTTTGATGGTGTCTATGAATGGCGGATCACATTCATCTTCTTTTGCTGAGCAATGATGCTTAGAAAAGGTAAACTTCCCCTCGATCCTGGTTTCCTACCAAGAACTGGTCTCAGTCTCTGATATAAACTTCCCCTCGATCCTGGTTTCCTACCAAGGAACTGGTCTTAGTTTCTTTTGTCAACTTCCCCTCGATCCTGGTTTCCTACCAAGTAACTGGTCTTAGTTTCTTTTGAAATAAACTACCCCTCGATCCTGGTTTCCTACCAAGGAACTGGTCTTAGTTTCTTTTGTCAACTTCCCCTCGATCGTGGTTTCCTACCAAGGAACTGGTCTTAGTTTCTTTTGAATTAAACTTCCCCTCGATCCTGGTTTCCTACCAAGGAACTGGTCTTAGTTTCTTTTGTCAATAAACTTTATTGACAAGGGACACTATGTGTAGCGGTTTTCCCTCAAACTTCTCGCCGAATTTTCCTGGGGAGATGCCATTTGAGTAGAAAATGTTTTGCTGTCAGACTTGCTGGGGAACCCAGTCGTCTGAGTTGTAGAGTTGTACAAACTTCTCTGTTGGAGACGCCATTTGTCTCTACTGGGGAAAGCAGGTCTCTTGAGAGACTGCTGTCGCTTGGGATCTTACATCATACTTTTCTCGGGATCTTCCCAGAGAAATGCCATATGATGGGGTCCAATTTTGAGGTGCCAATGACCTTCTCATCAGTGGTTTTTCGGAGCAAAACTGGTGTGCTGCCGAATCTCTGATCACGAGGCTTTCTCTGTGGATTTTCCTTAATCCGGGAAAGCAAGGATATCATCTTCAATGGTGAAGAGTGATGTTTATTGAAGGTTCTCTGATCTTTCAGAGGTTCAAGTTATCAAAGTGGCCAAGTGCCGACTCTGATCTAAAGATACACTGGTGGCGAGATTGTGCAGACGCAACACTTCCTGACGAGGAAAGAACTGACAAACTCGATTGAGAAAACTGTTTATCACTAGGGGACAAGACCGGCTAGAGTGATAACGATGCAATATGAAATGTAAATGCAAATAAAAAATACATGAAGTACGTATGTATATGCTGACAAAACAGACGCGACATACAGACTAATGGATGAACACAATTGGATACTCGGCCATCGCGGGGCGAAGAAGTACCGTTGGTTCAAAATAGCAATTCCACCTTGCTTAGGAGAGATAGTCCCGTTGGGAGCTATGTTGATCGGGCTTAGGAGATGAGAACTCGGCCAAGGTGTGTTAGACGAAACAAGGTCTCTGACACTATTGATCCTTCATTCAGGAGTACTGGCTTAGAAGAAGTACTTTGATTCTGCACTTTGAAGTTCGCTTACTCCGGGAGAAGCGATCGATGTTCTTCTGATGTTCAACAGTCAAAAGAAATGCCATCTTTAATTTAAAAGCAGAAAAAGTTTAACAAGTAAATTTATTTTTGTTTTATTTCAAGAATCGCTGATTAAGTTTAAACAACGTCGTTCTGTAAAGCTAAAACAAGTAAAGAGTTACAAACAAAAGCACAAGGGCTCAAATTTTATTGATAAGATAGAGATCAGCCAAACGCGTGATTCCAAAGAGTATATACAAAGTTAGAAAATGGTAATTTACAGGGAAAAGGGCTACGTTGAAACATAACTACCACTATTCTTCTACCAACTTTGAGTTCGGGATATCCTGAGCTTCCGTCGAAGATGACCTTTGACTGGAGTTTTCCTGACGGATGATGCAAGTGCTGCTGAGGGACTTGCCTCTGTTGAACATAGTTACTTGCCATTATCCCTAACTTTTTCCTGGATTGTACTATGAGATTTCCAATCCATCGGGATGATTCTTTTCATGTCTCTAACTTTTGCCTGGACCGCCCTTTCTGGTTTTCAATCCACCGAGACGTTTTTTTTTTTTTAGTTTTAGGAGAAGTATTTCTTGACTACATCAACATTCGTGGGGTAGGCAAATTCCTCTCCGTCCATGGTTGCAAGTCTCAAGGCGCCGCCTGAGAAAGCTTTCGTGACCACATAGGGGCCATAATAATTTGGGGTCCATTTGCCCCGAGAATTAGTGAGAAATGATTGTATCTTCTTGAGCACAAGGTCTCCTTTTCTGAAGATACGAGGTCGGACCTTTTTGTCGAACGCCCTCTTCATTCTCTGTTGATACAACTGACCGTGGCATAGTGCCGTGATTCGCTTCTCTTCGATCAGGTTCAGTTCGTCGTGTCGACTTTGACACCATTCAGCTTCAGTGAGCTTAGCTTCCATCAATACTCGGATTGACGGAATCTCTACTTCTATGGGGAGCACTGCTTCCATGCCATACACTAGAGAGAAAGGGGTTGCCCCTGTTGAAGTGCGGACAGATGTTCGATAACCGTGAAGAGCAAAGGGTAGCATTTCGTGCCAATCTTTATAGGTTACAACCTTCTTTTGAACAATCTTCTTGATGTTCTTGTTAGTCGCTTCTACTGCTTCGTTCATCTTGGGTCGGTAGCGAGATGAGTTATGGTGTTCGATCTTGAAACCTGCACACAACTCTTTCATCATCTTATTGTTCAAGTTAGATCCATTATCAGTAATGATCTCGCTTGGAACACCATAACGGCATATGATATTGTTTTTGATAAATCGGACCACCACTTGTCGGGTTACATTGGCGAATGACGCTGCTTCGACCCACTTGGTGAAATAGTCAATGGCTACAAGGATGAACCGATGTCCGTTTGAAGCCTTGGGCTCAATCATACCAATCATGTCGATTCCCCATATGGAAAAAGGCCACGGGGAAGAAAGAACTTTGAGATGTGATGGCGGTACATGAATTTTGTCAGAGTATATCTGACACTTGTGACACCTCCTCATGTACTTGTAGCAGTCGGATTCCATGGTCAACCCATAATACCCGGCCCTGAGAATTTTTCTCGCCATTGTGTGTCCGTTGGCATGAGTGCCAAAGGATCCTTCATGAATTTCTTTCATGAGCATGTCTGCTTCTGGTCTGTCGACGCATCGGAGCAAGACCATGTCAAAATTTCTCTTATAAAGAGTGTCACCGCTCAGGAAGAAGTTTCCAGCCAATCTTCTGAGGGTTTTCCTGTCTTTTCTGAGTGCCCCAGATGGGTACTCTTGTTTTTGAAGGAAGCATTTGATATCGTGATACCAAGGTCTGTCGTCTATGACTGCTTCAATCGTGAAGATGTAAGCGGGCCGTTCAAGGCGCATGATGTCGATCTTAGGTATGTCGTTCCATCGACCTACACTAATCATGGAAGAGAGAGTGGCTAATGCATCAGCCATGTGATTCTCATCACGAGGGATGTGATGAAAGTCGACTCTGTTGAAGAAGGGTAACAACCTCCTTGCATAGTCTTTGTAAGGAATCAATCCTGATTGGTATGTGTTCCAATCTCCTTTTATCTGGTTAATAACCAAGGCTGAATCGCCGTATACGTCCAAGTTTTTGATCCTTAAATCAATCGCTTCTTCGAGACCCATGATACATGCTTCGTATTCGGCCTCGTTGTTCGTACATTTGAACGTAAGTCTGGGAGTGAAAGGAATGTGGGAACCCTGAGGGGTAACAATGATTGCCCCAATTCCGTTTCCATAATGATTGACTGCTCCGTCAAAGATAAGTCCCCACTGGGAACCTGGTTCTGGCCCTTCACTGGGTAGCGGTTCATCGCAATCTTTCATCTTTAGATACATGACATCTTTGTCTGGGAAGTCAAACCCGATTGATTCTTGATCGTCAATCGGTTGATGAGCCAAATGATCGGCTAAAATACTCCCTTTAACGGCTTTTTGAGCATGGTACTCTATGTCATATTCTGATAGTAACATCTGCCAACGGGCAATCCTTCCCGTGAGAGCAGGTTTTTCGAAAACGTATTTGATTGGATCCATTTCGGAGATCAACCAAGTAGTATGACGAATCATGTACTGGCGAAGACGTTTGGCTGCCCAAGCCAAAGCGCAACAAGTTTTCTCAAGCATTGTGTACCGAGTCTCGCAGTCGGTGAATTTCTTGCTTAGATAGTAAATGGCAGACTCTTTCCGTTTAGTTTCGTCTTGTTGGCCAAGTACACTTCCCATTAAGTCCTCTAGGACTGTGAGGTAAATGATCAGTGGTCTTCCTTCCACTAGAGGTGATCGAATCAGAGGATTCAACAGATATTCCTTGATACTGTCGAAGGCGGTTTGGCAATCTTCTGACCAAACGCAATCCTGGTTCTTTTTGAGTAATTTGAAAATCGGCGCACACGTCGCGGTCATAAGGAATATGAATCTGGAGATGTAGTTCAAACGTCCCAGGAATCCTCTGACTTGTTTTTCAGTTTTTGGAGAAGGCATTTCTTGAATGGCCTTGACCTTGTCAGGATCAACCTCAATTCCTTTCTGGCTGACGATGAACCCTAGTAGTTTCCCTGAACGGACACCGAAGGTGCACTTGTTGGGATTCAAGCGGAGCTTGAATTTTCTTAGACGTTCGAAATTTTTTGATAGATGTTCAACATGCTCACTCTCTGTTCTTGATTTTGCAATCATATCATCGACATACACTTCGATTTCCTTGTGTATCATGTCATGAAAAAGAGTAATCATGGCCCTTTGATAGGTTGCCCCGGCATTCTTCAAACCGAACGACATTACATTGTAACAAAAGGTACCCCATGGGGTAATGAACGAAGTTTTCTCCATGTCTTTCGGCGCCATTTTGATTTGGTTATAGCCCGAGAATCCATCCATGAAGGAGAAAACTTTGAACCTTGTTATACTGTCTACAGGCATGTCAATGTGTGGTAAAGGAAAGTCGTCCTTTGGACTTGCCTTGTTCAGATCTCTGTAATCGACACACATTCTAACCTTTCCGTCCTTTTTGGGAACGGGTACGATGTTGGCTAACCATTGAGGATATTCAGATGTAGCGAGGAAACCCGCGTCGATCTATTTCTGTACCTCCTCCTTGATTTTGATGGCCATGTCCGGGTGAGTGCGTCTCAACCTTTGCTTTACTGGCGGACATTCTGATCTCAACGGTAAGTGATGTTCCATGATGCTGGTATCCAACCCTGGCATATCCTGATAGGACCAAGCGAATACATCGGGGAATTCTTTGAGAAGCTTTATCAGATCTTCTCTGGCAGTTGGACTGAGCAGTGCTCCGATCCTGATTTCTTTTCTCTCTTTTTCTGAACCCAAGTTTACCGTTTCCAACGGCTCTTTGTGAGGTTCAATGGACCTTTCCTCTTGTCTGAGTAGTCGGGAGATCTCTTCTGGAATTTCGTTGTCAACTTCTTCTTCAGCCTCGAATACCGGGAACTCAAAGTTGGGAGAAGGCATTGGATCGTATGTTTCAACGGGGTTTAAAACAAGCAATCTGCATGACGTGATGATTCGTGTTTAGAAGAGATAGAGAAAATGTAAGTGTGTGCAGTGTTTTGATTTTACTGCTTGTTTTTATTATTGAATGTTTTTTAGGATTGCCATTTTTTGAAAAAGCAAAAAGAGAAAATAACAATTAATGCGGAAATTACAGAACAACGTTATTTTATTAATGAACAAGTCGAATCTTGAAACTACAGCCCTATAAAACAAAACTCTGTCGCTTTGGGCAAAGAGAAGAGGGAAATTTACAGAAAACGAGCCCTATCAAAACATCCGTTTCACCTGGTCAGGGTGAAAGGTTAAAGATGGCAATTACTTTGACTGATGAACGACCTTCAAAACCTCGACAGCAACCCATTGGCAGTGAACTCCTCGGTGAATCACAAAGTCTGGCACCTTCCTTGATTTGTCTTTAGAAATGACGCTGATTTCTGGTGGAGCAGGATCATTGGAATCTGTCTCCCAAGCAGAATTGTCGTAGGAGGATTCCTCTGTTGCATTTTGCATAACATTGGTGCTCTCAGCTGTATTTCCCCATCCAGTTGGCTGGATGTCTTTGAACCTGATACGAGAGCTTTCGGGAGCAATGTACTTGACCATAAAGTCGTATCTTCCACTTGGTTGTCCCAGAGTGTCCCATACTTCTTTGGAACTGGAGAAGTCATCCCTCTCGATGACGTTGACCTCGGGAAAAGCATAGTTGATGAATTCAAGTCCTGCAAACGTTGCGAATTCATCGTCATGTTAAGTAGTTTCGGAATGACCTGAGTGTTGATCCCATGACATGGCGGGGACATAGGTATTCTGTTCAATGACGCTCAGCTGAGTTTCATTACTCGGCTGACTCTCTTGCCCTGAGTTTCCTGGGTAAGGCTGCCACATTGGCAGGCCATCCATCGGGCCATAGTAATTGTGGTCAAAGTTATCTTTCATCAGAGTGTCCTCCTCTAATGAATTTGGCGGAGCACGACATCCTTCCGGATCACAATCTCCGTAGATCATTTCGACATCTGATCTTGGTATAAATCTCAGACTTTCTGTAGGAAAGCAAAAAGGCATAGGCACCTCTTCCTGAGACATATAGCCGTCCTTGTTAAGGTAGGACTTCCATTCTTCATCTGTGTCAGAGGGATCTTCCTCATTGATAGCATGAACTGTATGAGACACCGGGTGAAGAAAACCTCCACTGTGGAAGAAGTTTTGAAGGGGATGAAGACTTTCATCATTGGCAGTTTTCTGGGTACAGGTCGCAGAAAAACCAAGACCCTTCTTTGTTTTATTGTCAATAGGAATGACAAGCCGTCCCCATCCTGTCGTATCGGTACTCTCGACCACTTTGATAGCATCTTTGTATGAAGAAATTGAAGTTTCTTCTTTGAACTGATTGTCCTTACTCACCGATAGTGCTTGGAACTGAGTTCCAATAACCTCCTCGGGTTCCACACAAGTAGATGATGATAGGTTACTCACAAGCAAGGCTTGTTCCCCACAAACCGTGACAAGTTGATCGTTCTTGACGAACTTTAGCTTTTGGTGGAGGGTCGAAGTAACCGCTGCAGCCTGATGTATCCAAGGTCTTCCTAATAAACAACTGTATGTTGCCCGGATGTCCATGACCTGGAAAGTGATTTGGAAAGTATGAGGACCAATAGTTATGGGAAGATCAACTTCGCCGATAACCGTTTTTCTGGATCCGTCGAATGCTTTGACGACGACCTCGCTGGTTCTCATCGGAGGGCCCTTGAATGATAATTGCGTCAAAGTGGACTTTGGCATAACATTCAGGGCTGACCCTGTGTCTACCAGTACGTTGGCTAAAGCATCGCCCTGGCAGTTAACTGTGATATTGAGCGCCATGTTATGACGGCGACCCTCTTCGGGTAATTCCTCATCACTAAATCCCAAATTATTGCAGGAAGTGATGTTAGAGACAATGCTATCGAATTGTCTGATTGTTACATCTTGTTCCACAAAGGCTTGCTCCAAGACTTTCTGTAGAGCCTCCCTGTGGGCTTCTGAACTGAGTAACAGTGATAATATTGAGATCTTTGAAGGAGTCTGTAACAGTTGATCAACAATGTTATATTCACTCCTTTGGATGAGCTTTAGCATCTCATCTTTGTCTTTTGAAAAGTCGGGATTACTAGATTGACCGACTGGTGGATCAGGAATTTCTGCCTGAAGTTCCTTTTCTTTGTTGGATTCTCCAACCCCTCGGTTGAAGATTCGACCGCTCCGTGTTACACGACTGATGTCTGCAATATTCACGACGGAGGGTAATGGAATTTCCTTTCCATTCTCGATTATTGTTACACCGTATTTGTAAGGGATTGCCTTAGCTGATTCATATGGTAGTGGCCCCGGTAGATAGATGACTATGGGAACCTTCTGATTTTTCTGACCATCATAAGTAACCTTGATCCGTTCCTGGTTGGGAACTCTAGATTCGTCAAGTAGAGGGATGATGGCAAAAACATCCCTGGTCCTGTGATGACTAGAGATCGTGACAACATCCTCAACTTGCTCGACAAGGTAGTTCGGCGACCAAATGATGGGTCCTGAACCTGGATATGGACGAATTTCTCCATGATCGACCTGACCCTGAAGAGCTGCTCTCACAAGGTAACACCCTTGGTTACTTTCTGCACAGACGCTACAACTGTCATAGTTGTGTGGTGGCACCTGGCCCCACCCACTTTGAATACAATGTAACCTCACGAGGTTAACTTCCACAGATCGGACATCCTGACTCTGACGTCGAGTAGGATTCCTGTTATTGATACTAATCTGCTGAGTATCTTCGTCCATATAGATTGGCATCCACCAGTGATTTAACAAGTGCTGAAGTGCCTCCTGGACAAGGGTACAACCTCGATCGTTTTCGCAACCCGCTTTACAATTTTGATAGTCATGTGATATTAAGAATCCAAGTCGGACCTGCTCAGCATGTAACTCTACCAGGTTGGTATTCATTACGCGGATATCGAAGATCTGAACCATGTTGATTTGATAGGAGTTCCTATCATGGTAGTCTTGGATCCATCCAAGATCCATCTGACGCTGGAGGGCCTCTTGTATGAAAGAGCATCCCTATTTGTTTATCGAGCAAATCAGACAGGAACTGTAATCGTGCCGCGGCAGATTATGATACTGGCTTTGCCTTGAGTGCATCGCCACCAAGTTGACATTCATCGCACGGATGTCGTGGTTTTGAATGACGTTGGAATTCGTGTAAACCATGTTAACTCCACGAACTCGGTGCTCTTGGATCCATCCAAGATCCATTTGTTCCTGTAGAGCTGCTTGCACCACAGAACATCCCTGGTTGTCTTTAGAGCAGATATCACACTGGTGATAATTATGAGGTGGCACATGGCCATATCCACTCTGTCTACAATGCATCTTGACCAGATTGGTTTTCAACAAGAGTACATCGTGAATTTGATAGACATTGTTAGTCTCTTTCTCAATCAGATTGACTGCAGCTTTCTCATGTTGAGGCAGCGGGTTCGTAAGAACATTGGGATTCGTATCTTTGAAAGATAAGAGCCCGCTCCTAACAAGCTTTTGCACGTCGGATTTGAAATTGAGACAAGTCTCAATGTTATGCCCTGAACCTCCTTGATGATAAGGACATGTTTGATCCGCTTTAAACCAAAAAGGTGGATTTTCCAGAACTGAAAGGGGAGACTTAGTCTGAATGTGCCCCTTAGCCAGCAGTAACGGAAACAGCTCTACGTACGTTACGGGTATAGGATCAAATCCTGGTGGCCGTGTTGTACGGTTGTTGTTATATGGAGGACGAGCCTGCTGAAGAGGCTATTGTGTCCTTTGTTGGTCAGGTTGGCTCTGCGCAACCTGAGGTTGATACGTAGGAACAGGCGCGGGGCCGATAGCAGGAGTAACAGCTGCTACTGGATGATAACGTCGCCTTTGCTTTCCGAGAGAGATATTCCCAATATCTTGCTCTTTTTTCTTAGGGAGAGCACTACCGTATTTTTTAGTACCGCTCGTCGATCCAGTGTCTTTTACCAAACGTCCTTCTCGGATGGCTTCCTCAAGACGTACGCCCATGCCGACCATTTCGGTGAAATCACTGGGCGCACTGGCAACCATTCGGCCGTAGTAAAATGAGCTTAAGGTCTTTAAGAAGATCTTTGTCATCTCTTTTTCCTCAAGAGGTGGACAAATCTGAGCGGCAATTTCACGCCACCTTTGAGCATACTCCTTAAAGGTTTCTTTGTCCTTTTGTGACATTGATCTGAGTTGATCTCTGTCGGCGGCCATGTCCAAATTGTACTTGTATTGTTGGACGAAGGCAGTACCAAGATCTCTGAATGTACTGATCGTAGTATGATTTAAACCCATGTACCATTTGAGTGCGGCACCGGTTAAACTATCCTGGAAGTAGTGAATCAGCAGGTCCTGATTCTCCGTCTGAGATGACATCCGCCGAGCATACATCACCAGATGGCTCTAAAGGCAAGAGTTACCCTTGTATTTTTCAAAGTCGGGCACTTGGAACTTGTGCGGGACTTTCACATTTGGGACCAAGCAGAGGTCTGCGGCGTCCTTTCCAAATAGATCCTGACCGCGAATAGCTTGCAGCTCTTTCTGCATTTCCAAGAACTGCTCCCGGAATTCATCCATTCTGTCAAACATAGTTTCCTTCTTACCAGAAGGTGTCTGTGGAATCTGTCCTTCCGGGACAATGTGCACCACAGGGGGTGGTACCGTGACTACGACAGTAAGTCTTGGCACCTCCCGAAGTTTGTAACCTTCAGGAGTCTTGAGTATGCCCCTGGCATCTTCGCTTTCCCGAAGTTTGTAACCTTCAGGCCCAGCGGCTTCTGTTGCGATTCCCTGATCTTCAGTGATCGGCAGAATATATCCTTCCAGGATATAGTTAACAGGCATGCCCCAAGGACGATCTTTCGGCATCTGATACCTAGGATCATACTTTTCTATGATGGGCATTGAGGTGATCTCTGCGATTACGGTTCTTTGTAGCTGAGCTTCTGCCATGGCTTGCATGTCGTTACGA
Organism: Lathyrus tuberosus; assembly: GCA_022829125.1. Taxonomy (NCBI): domain Eukaryota; kingdom Viridiplantae; phylum Streptophyta; class Magnoliopsida; order Fabales; family Fabaceae; genus Lathyrus; species Lathyrus tuberosus. The sequence goes on from JALAZF010000081.1 coordinate 9,233,306, forward strand.
AGCTTTCTCATATCCTCTCTCAGAGCGTCGATCTCTTCTTTCGACTCTCTGTTTTCTTCCTCAAGATCATCCATCTTTTTCTGACGATTGGCCCGAGTATTGTACGAATGAGACAATTTGACTCTAGAATCGAGACACAAACGTGAGATTCGTAGGGAAGAAGAATACGCGACGTGAGAATGATGAATGCAATGATTATATTAATTGTTTTTTTTTGTTTAATCAAAATAAACTTCGACAATTAGATTGCAAATATCAAACAGTGGGGAAACCCCTTTTTATTGAATTCCAAAGGATTACAGAAATGGAAATACAGTAGATTACAAGATGCAGAAACAGAAACCTAAACTAATGGGTCCCGAGTCCTCTTTTTTGACCGGGGCGCTTGGGCCGTTGTCGGGTTGTCATTCCTTTTCCAGGTGAAAGGAGCGAGCAAATTCCTTTGGTCATCTTGATTCTCCACAGCATGCTGCTCCAAAATTTCAATCAGAGCATCTTTCTCTTTTAGTAGTTGCTGTATTTAGATACACTCTACGTCGAGGGTGCGGTACTTGTTCTTCCAAGATCTTCTTTCCTTTTGAACTTTGTTGAGAGTAACCTGAAGCTTTTCAGTTTTCGTCATGAAGTACATGACAGTTTCCCTCGGTGGAAGAATTCCGTAACGAGGATAAGGCATCTTTAGCTTGAGAGCTCTAGTTTGTACCCAATGGAGATAAGGCTCCACCGAGACACAGTCCGGTTTTCCCAGAGACTCTCGTCCTTTCTTATGAACATGTTTCCAAGCTTGCACTATTTCCATCTTTAGTGCTCTGTCATTTTCTCCTTCTTTGAAGAAAAGACCTTCCAGATGAACACCCAGTGGGATGTGTCTCATCGGGTATCCAAATTGACGAAGAACTAATATCGGATGGTAGTTGATTCCTCCTTTAGTTCCTATGAGGGGTACGTTGGGGAAGTTTCCACAACGATCAATGATTCTGATTCCCTCATAAATCCTATTACACCAATCTATGTCGGAATTGGTGAGAGACATGATCTTCTGCGACCAACGTAAGACACTCTTGCAATCCCAAAAAGCAGCAGACTTGGGCAAGTGAAAGATAAACCATTTGTAGAGCAAAGGTACACAGCATGTGATCTCCCCTCCGCTGTACAAATTTCCAAAGTGTACAGAATGATACGCATCTGCGAGCAAAGTCGGCACAGGGTTTCCAATGAGAAAAACCTTAATAGCGTTGATATCGACGAAGTTATTGATGTTGGGAAACAAAAATAACCCGTAGGTGAGCAAGACAAAGATGCTTTCAAAAGCAGTCCCGTTCCCTATACTAGCGAAGTATAGAGCCTTTTTTGTCAAGAACTGGGCTGGCAAACCTTGGATGCCACCCTTAGTAGTCATGTGAGTCCTGACCTCAGACTCGTCCAAATGAATTGCTATAGCAATAGTCTGATTCTTTGGAATTTCTTCCAGTCCAGAAAATGGAGCTCGATCAGTGATATGTAAATCAGTCAGATGAGAATACTCCTCCAGCGTTGGTGATAGCTAGTAATCCGGGAATGTGAAACAGTGATAAACCGGATCATAGAAATGAATGAGCGCGTCCATGATCCCCTTAGTCACATGGACTCTTAACAGTGGTAGCAAACCACTGTGCTTGGCTCTGAAAGCCTCTGGATTAACGATCATTCTCGCTAACTTTCTCAAATCCTCTAGCTTTGGAACCTTGAAGGTATACTAGCGAGTTCTCCTTCTACCAAAATCCATTAATGCAATATTTTTCTCTGATATTTGCAATCACAGTCTTAGTTTAATTTGAAAAATAGAGAGACTAGAAGAGAAGTTTTTTGAATGTTTTAATGTTTTATTAAATGGATGCATGAATGCAGCACACAAAAACATAGAAAAAACATGGGGTCAAAGGGTCGTTGTCATGAAGTCAAGGCTCTACCCATCCCCAAAGGTTTATACTAGGGTGATTTTTGTACCTGTACTCATTATCATCAGCTCCTCCCAGGAAAGCAAAACAACAAGCGGATCGCCAGCGAGTTGTAAAGCAATCTTAGAGTAAGTGCCATTCACCGAGAATAGATCACCAGCCTCAAATGAGGGTAGTATCGCGTAACAACTATTTCCGATAGTCTCCGCACTACAAAAGGGTTTGGCTCCTCAGCTTCTCAGACTTAACAACCGGCCCATTGGCTAGAAGAGTGAATGGGTTGCGTTGGTCAGCCTCCACTGAGGTTGATGGTCGACCCCGTCGCCATCACTTATCTTAAGTGTATACTCATTCTCACCACATGCGGCATCACACGCATTCCCAGTAGCAGAAAAATAAACACGTATAGCAATTAGGAAAAGCAGTATATATATTTGTCCTAATCATCCTAGACTTATAAAGCTATAATTCCTAAGTTCCTGACAGAAATGGGTTCCCCGGCGGAAGCCCCAATCTGTGGTATTCACACAAGTGAAGAGAAAAAAGGTTTGTCCAAGGTTTTCACCTTAAACGTTTAAGAAAGAAGATTTGGCCCCACGGTGGGCGCCACTTTTCTGTAGCGAGCGATTTTGGACGCGGTTCTTAAGCGCTGGTCGCTCTCTGCGGTTTGAGCTTTGAACTACAGGTCGATTCATTTTTTATCCTATTGTGAGCTGAATAAGGAAGGGAAATAGATGTCTCCAATTAACCATGCTTTGCATACTGAATTTAAACAGCGGTCTGTTAGGTTACGAATGCTATCAATGTGGGGGGCCTTTGTACTGGTTATTTGTATTTTCGCCAATACTGTTTTCTTTCTTTTTTACCTGGGCAGAAGGTTTCTGGCGGGCAACAAGGATTAGGATGTTAGGACTGATGCTTTTGAATTACTGCTTTTGATTGATGGAGATATGGGATTTGGGTTTTTTGTTGATTGCGCTCGCTAAGATCTTTTCTTTCGATCTTATGCCTACGTATTCCCGTTTTACCGAAACAGGGAAATCAGAGCGTTCGTAGTTCCTCCTATTCTATGGGAGGAAATGGGTGTTTTGGTGTCTTGTTCAAAGCCCAAGACGTGAAGCAAAAGGTGGTTTGTATCTTGTTCAAAGCCCAAGATGTGAAGCTGAAAGGTCTATTTATGTCTGGTTCAAAGCCCAAGACGTGAAGCTGAAAGACCTCGGCTTTAGAGAGAATTTGTCATCTCTAAAGAGGGGAGAAGGAGAATTACTTTAAATGGGATACGCGGATCTGAGCAATGCCATAATTTCTGAAGAAAGGGTTTTAACCTGAAGGAGAAGACTTTAACTCAGTGTAGAGCAATGCTATCTTTCCTTAGGAATTTCTCATGCTAAAAGAGGGACAGTGGCGTGGATATAGATGATCCAGAGGCTTGCCACTTACAGCGATTAGATGAAGGGAAAGGAGTTGTTGATGTTTGTGTACTGTGAATGAGGCACAACTTTGATGCTAAAAGGTTGATTGGATCAACCAGTGGTTTTCTTATACAAAGCCTAAGAGGAGGCTAATTTCCGCTAGGAAAATCATTATACAAAGCCTAAGAGGAGGCTATTTTGTGTCCCGTACAAAGCCCGAGAGAGAGGCTAAAAGTTTTTGACACGACGATAGAGTCTTTGTGTCTCGTACGAAGCCTGAGATGGAGGCTATTATTTGTTTGACTCAACGAGGGAGTCTTTGTGTGTCTCGTACAAAGCCCGAGAGAGAGGCTAAAAGGGTGTTTGACTCCGCTGGGGAGAATCATTGTACAAAGCCCAAGAGGAGGCTATGTTAGTTAAGTGACATGTCCAGTATACTGATTTTGAAAGAGAAAATCAGTTCTTATATGAGCATCACTGTACTCGTGGGTTAGATCTGAGGATCGGGGTTGTTTCCTTTTCTTTGAGGAAGCGGGAAATCCAAAGGGTGTTGAGACTGTCCGAGTCTGCGGGTTTCCTTCCTATTTAACGAAGGGGTCACTTGAGAATGTATTTGAGACTCAAGGAAGTTAGACTGTCCATGTCTAGAGTTTTATCTTTTGTACTATGTTTTGAGAAACAGTAGTAGACTCTATGAAAGGACTGTTCTATGAGGATGACTAGGTTCTGTTCCTATACCTCTAGGAGGTCGTCGGGACAATTTGTACGAAGCCCAAGAGGAGGCTGGAAACTTTTAAGAAGCCGATGGGTCCTTGTATGAAGCCCAAGAGGAGGCTATCATTCCCGGAGGAAGAGATCATTATACGAAGCCTAAGAGGAGGCTGTGAATACTTCTAAGAAGCCGTAGGGTCCTTGTACTAAGCCCAAGAGGAGGCGGGGTTGCTTTTAGGAAGCCTGTGGGTCCTTGAACAATGCCCAAGAGGAGGCCGATGCTTTTAAGAAGCCCGTGGGTCTATCATCTCCTTTCCATTAGGAGAGATAACTCTTTTAAAGATAAAAACCACTGGTAAACGTGCGAGGTTTACTATCCAGCGACTTTTAGCTTTTAAAGAGTGTTCCTTAGTTAAGGTCCAAGATTATGACCGTAGTGGGTACCCAAACCCCGAGACATTCAAGGCAAGCTATCCATAAGGAATAGATCAAGTCAGGAAAGTTTGAGAATTTGGAAGAAACTCAAAGATGCCATTCACGGAGAATACATTCATCTTGGGGAGTAGAGCTTCTTGACGATTCCTAAGGAGGACAGCCGAAGAGAAGACTGTATCTGGTTCTCCTATTGGGGATCTAGGCGTCTATTTCTACGAATAAATGAAACGGCGTCACCTAGTTCTAGACGTAGTTGCCGGGGAAACTCGAAATATCTATACTATTATTACACAGTAGATATGAGTTTATGAAAGGAGACTTACAGTGAGCAGCCCCACAATACAGTTTATAATATAAAAGCAGTAAACGAAAGCGATAACCACTTACTCGGTTGTAGTGCTTCCATGCTGTTTGGTTAGTTGTTCAACAAAGAAAGATTGAAAACAACAGTATATTCAAAATCAAAGGAGAAAGTGCTTTGAAAAAGAAAGATTTGGGGCTTACAGCTCAAGGAGAGGCCCAGGGTTTTATCAGTGAGCGCACTGTTTGACTTTGTACAGCGGGACTTATACAAGTGACTGGGGCCCAAAATGGTTTTCTGTACAAAGGGATGGGTCTTACACTCTCTCAAGAGGCCCAAAAAGTTTTAAAGAAAAAAGAGTGGGGCTTATAACACGAGGGTAGGCCCAAATTATTTTTCGTTTAAAAACGGCGATCGCGCCGAGGTTTTCTTTTAACGCAGAGGGACTTATACAATAAGTGAGGCCCAAAATGTTTTGGTTAAAAGGGGGATTGGGTCTTACACTCTAATAGAGGCCCAAAGTGTTTTGAATGGGTCTTATAGCTCAAGGAGAGGCCCAGATGATTTTTTGTTTTTAAACGGGCGACGATCGCGCCGTTTACTTGTACAGAGGGACTTATACAATGAGTGAGGCCCAAAAAGTTTTTGTACAAGGGGGGATGCGTCTTACACTCTCTCAAGAGGCCCAAAAAGTTTTAAAGAAAAAAAATGGGTCTTACTACTCGAGGGTAGGCCCAAGATTTTTGAAAAGGCGACGATCGCGCCGTTTGTTTTTTGACGGTATCAGGACTTATACAATAAGTGAGGCCCAAAAATGAATTTGGTCAAAAAAAGGGATTGGGTCGTACACTCTATTAGAGGCCCAAAGTGTTTTGAAAATGATTTATGAGGGTTGAATTAATCCAAAACCCTAATTTGTTTTCAAAATGTATTTAATTGAATAAAAATTCAATTAAAATGATAAAAAATTGTTTAACACATGGAAAACAAATTGTGATCTTGGATTAATGCTTCAAAAATTAAGTATTGACCTACAAAATAATTAGAAAGCATTAAAAGTTGCAAAATCAATGTAGAAAAAATATTTAAAATGCCAAAAACAATCAAAATATTAATTCTTTACAAAAATATCAATTATATGAAATAAATAATATTTTTGGGATTTTTTGTGAAAATAAAATATTTTAACATTTTTGTGATTTATTAAAAAAAGAATCAACTCAAAATCATTAAAACTCAGAGAGGAATTAATTTTTGAATCAATTAAACAAAATCACAAAATTCAAATATTTGAATATATGAAAAAGGCGCCAAGAACACAAGCAAGAACACGCGCGTTTTTCTGGGTTTGGCTGATTTGCATTTTCTATCCAATCTCCATGAATACGTAATCATATCATGCAATCCACATATCATTATGCTCGTCTCAACCTCACGATCATGTCTATGTACTTTAATTTCATTTAAATTAAACATACAACAAGAAATCACGAAGAAACCTCAAGAACCCTAATTTCTGCATGAAGGCTAGGATTTTTGATACACGATTCAAACAATGCAATTAATTGAGGGAAAACATTCCATGCATGATTATGAACATATGGCCAAATTATTGTGCGAGGAAATATGCATAGATTGAGAGATGACCAAGCATGTGCTTACCTCCAAGTCGTGACAGCAAGTTCAATGTGATTTTTGATTTGGAGGTGTTACAGATGAGTGATGATGATCTGAACAGCTTCCCTACACCCTATGGATTGTGTTTGGATGGTTGAACTTGATTGAAATTGGCTGGATCATTTTGTGGTACCTCAGCTGCACTTTGGTTAAAACCTTGAGCAACCAGCTGGTGATTTTGTGAAATTGATGTTTCAGAAGTAATCTAAGTGTTTGATCAGCTCATATGTGATGTATATGAGGTGTGTGAGTGATTGGTTTGATTGGAATTGCTCTCAAACTCAAAACCCGATAGTGACTTGCCTTAGAAGGCAAAATGGGAGTGAAAGAAGAGATTTTGAGGAAAGCATCTGTTAGATGGCTTTGGTGTACTCAAACTGACCACAATTGAGCTCTATTTATAGTAGAGCAAGTTTGTTTTGCAAGGAATAGTGCATGGCAGCTGGTAAGTAGGTTTGGCCAATGTTGGCAAATGAAAATCCAAGTCTCCTCTAGCCATTGACTAGAGGTTAGGGCACAGAGCTTTGGTTCCCTTGGTCTTGGATAAGTCTTGACTGATTTCAGATGAGAATGGCTCAGTCCATGCCACCTTGATGGTTCCATTGAATGCCTCATTCCAAATTTGAAGTCTTGTCCCTATTTTGGCCATTCTAGGTTCAACATGCTATTTCTTGTTCCATGGACTTTGGACGCTTGGCTCAGTGATTGTCCCCTTTAGATTCAATACTTTGAGGTGTCCAAGTGGATAGGAGCAATTGAATTTGGCTGATTTTGGCAAATCGACCAAAGTTGCAAATTCTGCCTTGCCTTGACAGATTTCAGCAAGGCAACTTGACAATGTTGTATCTCATGGTGTAGGTTGAATTTGGCAATGTTCTTGGCCATTTTGGAAAGCTCTTACATGATACAACAACTGTTTGAACAAGTTTGGTTTTGATCTCTTTTGATTCCAAGTGAAAAATCCCCCTACATTTGGCAAAAAGTGAGGCAGAATCTGACTTAGTGAAAATTTCACTAAGTGTTGGAAAAAGTGACATTTTCACTTTTCAGCCACTTTGATCACTCCATAACTCAAAATCCTTAATGAATTGGAATGACTTGTAGTTGAAGTTTTTGTAGGTGATAATGAGGGCTACAAATCCATCTTTGGATGAGAAAAAATGGCCTTGTGGTTTAGGAGTTATGGTCCTCCAAAGTTGGTACCCTTGCCACTTTATTTTTAACTTAGAAAAATTTCTAAGTTTTATGGTTACCCCTTTTACAAGTTATCTCACTTTTCTTGATTTTTCTTGATGAATGATGATTCAAATCATACATTAACATCATTTTAGGGTTAAAAATCCATTTTGGTGAAAAATCTCAAAAAGTCAAAGTTGACTTTTGTGCACAGTTGACTTTTTATCAGATGAATTCCAAACTGTGCAATTCTTCAGGAAATCATGTCCTTGACCTAAATCAAACTTGATGGTCATGTTCCATGGGTGTCATGGGGTATATTGAGGTATGTCCTAGGGTTTGGGAGCATGTCCTGGTCAAAAGTCAAAGTTACAGTTGACTTTTCCCTTAAAACCCTAATTGTGGTGCAGATGAAATTGAGACTTGTTGCTCAAGCTTCTTGGATTAATCCATTGTTCCAAATGGATCAATATAGTTCATTAGAGACCCTCAAACCCTCTCTTGAGGTCTTGGTTCATGGTTTGTCCCAAAAGTCAACTTAGGGGCGAATTAGGTCAAGAAACCCTAATTCCTGATTTTTTATGTATGCATCCCTTGAGGCAAAATTGACTTGATGCTTGGGTCCATGAGGTTCCATGGAGTATATTAGGTTATGTTTTGGATCATTGGCTCATGCCCAGATGAAAATTTCCATCTGGAGGCCCTGGTCGACCAAAACCCTAATTTGGTGACACTGTCGATCTTGAGACTTGATCCACCTAGAAGGGAGCAGCCTTGTGCTTAATCCTTGAAGTGGGAGTCCTTTTGATCCTTTGAGGATGTTTGAGAGATTAGACAAGTTGAAAATCATGTCATTTCTTGATTGAGCCTTTTGTCTAAAGCTCAAAGAGGGCTTGAAACCCTAATTTTGATTATTTTGGATGCTCACCCATCTTTGGGGAGACTGATGAAGTATGATGGTTCTTCCATATTGTGATGATGATCTTCACAATGATGGGAAATCTTATTGGTCAAAATTTGGGGTATGACAAATCCAACCCGTATCATCCGTGTGCAAGCTCCATAGTTATTTTCTAAGCCAATCCTATTGAAAAATGAATTTGATGGAGTTGGGAGCAAAAATCCCCAAAACCATAACCTAAAAAATGAATGAAACGACTTAAATAACATTTCAAAAATCAGTCAAGTGCGCAAAGCAAACTTTTATTCGCAAAGCGAAATCCAAAAATTGGCACTTAAGTGCCTCATAATAGTCAAACCGACTCTGCTTTTCTGCAGAAGTTCGCAATGCCAACTTTTATTCACAAAGCGAATATTCGCTGGAAAGTTCGCAAAGTAAACTTTGGTCCCTTTTTCTACTGCCTCCAGTTTGGGAGCATTCGCTGGGAAGTTCGCAAAGCGAACATTCATTGGGAAGTTCACAAAGCGAACTTGACAGCAAACCAGCCCTTATTTTGACCACAACTTCTGAACCGTAACTCGGATTGGCGCACGGTCGGAAGCGATGAAAAGCTTATTCAATGCTCTATACAACAATGGAAAAATATCATTGCTTGAATACATACAAAAATAAGAGAAAATCAATTAAACTCAATGATACTTACACGATATGCAATATATACACTATAATGTAAAGTAAACGTATTGACAAACAAAACAGTGTTTATTCGTATGATATTAACAAAAAGTATCGATAAGTGCAACAAAACTTATATACAAAAATAGCTACAATTTGCACTTATCAAACTCTCCCCAACATAAACTTGTTTGTCCTCAAACAAGAATCAAACAACTTAAAGAAACAAAGTGACAACCAAAGAATCACGAATCAACAGGTTTTGAAAAACAGAAACAAATGAATGGTTCAAATGAAAAACGGTACACACAAAGTAAATACTTACCACTAAACTACGACGACAACATAGTCAGGAAACAAATGTAAAATACAAAAATCATGCCAACCATCCTAAAACAACACAAGTTCAAACGTGAATCACACCTAGCAAAAACAATCATCGGTAGATGAAAAACACAAAATGAGGTACTTTTCACTCACACAACAATCTTGCAAACAAAAGACTAAATTATGCATTCATCCAACAATCATATTGAAAACATAAAAGCAAGAATCACAAGGGCTTTCAAGGTTGTAACGTGGTCGGGTAAACAAACAAGGGGCAATTTCCAAAGGTAATTGAAACAAAAACTTGCCTAAACCTAAGGGAGTGATCAACTCACAAAGACTCAAACACAAAATTTCAATCAAATTCTTCCAAAATCCCAAGTGTTACACAACACACAATATTTATTTGGCACAAATATTTGAACTCTTTTTGTTTCCTTTCTAGAGGATTTTCTTTTTTTTTTTTTTTTTTTTTTTTCATTTTCTTTCTTTTTTTTCTTTTCGTTTTCAACCTCATAGAAACCAACCAATGAGTAAACAATCATTCTCTCCCCAACTTGAATTCAACCACATGATCATGTGAATACTCCCTACTTTCTAAGGCAAGGTAAAAATTCATACAACAACACAAATTTGAGGGTTCAAGAAAAAAACAATCAATCAAAATTCATACAAAAAGTGAATTCAATACTCATAGACAAGCATTAAGTTCAAACAACATGGATAATGATAGAAAGGCACAAACGGTTTACGAATGATCACACACTCACAAGGTGAATTGACTATTTGGCTAGGTAGTTGTGCTCAGAATGAAACAAAATCCCTTGATCCTTTTCATGCTTTCATATAATCAACACAAACAAAAGATTAAACATAATAAAATCCAGTTAGAACAAGAATGTTGGTACTCCGCGCATATATGAACAATGGAAAGCTACCTCATAGAAAGGTGGGAACTAAAGTGATACACAACAAGAACAAGTATACAAAAGAATGAATGACATGGAAGTTTGTAAAATGCCTTAGTATCATGAATATGCTAAAGTCTAGAAAGCGATAAACACATACCTTGGACGTGTACAAAACTTAACAATATCATTACCATACATCCGCAAGTTGAAACGATCAAACTTGGAAAATCACCTTAAATTTCCTCAAGCTACTCAAAATAAGCTCTTAGACAAACACAAAAACTATTAATATAAACAAACTAAAAGACCGGGTGAAAATGGATTAAACAAGTTGTAAAGTGAAGATTTGAGAATTTTACGAAAAATCTGAGTACAACTTGTTTAATGAACGTTCAACACACTACCTAAGCTAGAATGAAAAAGTAATAACGAAACAAAAAAAAAACGATAAAACATGTTTGTTTTACGTCGTAAGTTCGACCCTTTACTGTGCTTAGCTAGAAACTTCCTCCCTTCATGCCATGGTGATGCCTCACCGTGCAAACCAAAAGCAAGTGTCCCAACCAAACACTTGAACAAACGTTACGGGAATAAAATATATAAGTATCAATATAAACAAGTGAAAATAAACAATATATACGATATCTACAAAACTAAAAAACAAAGAAACTATCGCAATGCGAGTCAATAAAAACCCCACTCCCCGGCAACGACGCCATTTTGTTGGAAGCGGTATAGCGGCAAGCAACAAAAGATTTGGAAGTATTTTTTCGAGAATTTATCGTGTCCACAGGGATCGGTGATATTGAACTGCCGTTCGAAAATTTAAATGTTAATGAGTTTGGGTTAAAATGGGTTTAAAGTAAAAGCAGAAAAGTAAAGATTAACATAAAAATAATTCATTCTTTAGAGAGAAGAAACTTATCCGGGATGCATATAATCCACTCCTCACAAACTTAAACTTACCGACCAGTTATACTTAACCTACAATACTCCTCAATATCATCCAGCATCGCTCACAACAGTGTCCATCTCTGACACACTGAGCTGAAAGAACAACCGTGTTACCCTCGTCGACACTCTCGCACCCGACTCAAGATACAGAGGCATTAAGCTTCGACACCCATAAAGATTGTTAGCTCTAAATCTATCTATAGCATCTAGAAACTAACAGATAATCATCCCTGAGCATAAAGCAAATATCAAGGACAATCACCGATGAAGATTTGTAAAGCAAATTTTATACAACGCCATGGGCGAAAAATATGCATGAGTTTAAAGTAAATATATATACAAACCCAACAAATGAAGAATACACAAAGAAGAAAAGAAATGAACCAAACATCTTGCGGTTTGTCGGCACTGATCGATGATCAATCCAACCTGGATCATCCGTGTGCAAGCTCCATAATTGTTATCTAAGCTAATCCTACTGAAAAATGAATTTGATGGATTTGGGAGCAAAAATCCCCAAAACCATAACCTAAAAAATGAATGAAATGACTTAAATAACATTTCAAAAATCAGTCAAGTTCGCAAAGCGAACTTTTATTTGCAAAGCGAACTCCAAAAATTGGCAATTAAGTGCCTCAGAATAGTCAAACCGACTCTGTTTTTCTACAGAAGTTCGCAATGCGAACTTTTATTCGCAAAGTTAATATTCGCTGGAAAGTTCGCAAAGCAAACTTTGGTCCCTTTTTCTACTGCCTCCAGTCTGTGAGAATTCGCTGGGAAGTTCGCAAAGCGAACATTCGCTGGAATGTTCGCAATGTGAACTTGACAGCAAACCAACCGTTATTTTGACCACAACTTCTGAATCGTAACTCAGATTGACGCACGGTTGGAAGCGCTGGAAAGCTTATTCAATGCTCTATACAACAATGGAAAAATATCATTGCTTGAATACCTACAAAAATTAGAGAAAATCAATTAAACTCAATGATATTTACACAATACGCAATATATACACTATAATGTAAAGTAAACGTATTTACAAACAAAACGGTGTTTATTCGTACGATATTAACAAAAAGTATCGATAAGTGCAACAAAACTTATATACAAAAATAGCTACAATTTTCACTTATCAAACTCTCCCCAACTTAAACTTGTTTGTCCTCAAACAAGAATCAAACAACTCAAAGAAATAGAGTGACAACCAAAGAATCACGAATCAACAGGTTTTGAAAAACGGAAACAAATGAATGGTTCAAATGAAAAATGGTACACACAAAGTAAATACTTACCACTAAACTACGACGACAACATAGTCAGGAAACAAATGCAAAATACAAAATGCCAATCATCCTAAAACAACACAAGTTCAAACATGAATCACACCTAGGAAAAACAATCATCGGTAGATGAAAAACACAAAATGAGGTACTTTTCACTCACACAACAATCTTGCAAACAAAAGACTAAATTATGCATTCATCCAACAATCATATTGAAAACATAAAAGCAAGAATCACAAGGGCTTTCAAGGTTGTAACGTGGTCGGGTAAACAAACAAGGGGCAATTTCCAAAGGTAATTGAAACAAAAACTTGCCTAAACCTAAGGGAGTGATCAACTCACAAAGACTCAAACACAAAATTTCAATCAAATTCTTCCAAAATCCCAAGTGTTACACAACACACAATATTTATTTGGCACAAATATTTGAACTCTTTTTGTTTCCTTTCTAGAGGATTTTCTTTTTCTTTTTTTTTTTTTTCATTTTCTTTCTTTTTTTTCTTTTCGTTTTCAACCTCATAGAAACCAACCAATGAGTAAACAATCATTCTCTCCCCAACTTGAATTCAATCACATCATCATGTGAATACTCCCTACTTTCTAAGGCAAGGTAAAAATTCATACAACAACACAAATTTGAGGGTTCAAGAAAAAAACAATCAATCAAAATTCATACAAAAAGTGAATTCAATACTCATAGACAAGCATTAAGTTCAAACAACATGGATAATGATAGAAAGGCACAAACGGTTTACGAATGATCACACGCTCACAAGGTGAATTGACTATTTGGCTAGGTAGTTGTGCTCAGAATGAAACAAAATCCCTTGATCCTTTTCATGCTTTCATATAATCAACACAAACAAAAGATTAAACATAATAAAATCCAGTTAGAACAAGAATGTTGGTACTCCGCGCATATATGAACAATGGAAAGCTACCTCATAGAAAGGTGGGAACTAAAGTGATACACAACAAGAACAAGTATACAAAAGAATGAATGACATGGAAGTTTGTAAAATGCCTTAGTATCATGAATATGCTAAAGTCTAGAAAGCGATAAACACATACCTTGGACGTGTACAAAACTTAACAATATCATTACCATACATCCGCAAGTTGAAACGATCAAACTTGGAAAATCACCTTAAATTTCCTCAAGCTACTCAAAATAAGCTCTTAGACAAACACAAAAACTATTAATATAAACAAACTAAAAGACCGGGTGAAAATGGATTAAACAAGTTGTAAAGTGAAGATTTGAGAATTTTACGAAAAATCTGAGTACAACTTGTTTAATGAACGTTCAACACACTACCTAAGCTAGAATGAAAAAGTAATAACGAAACAAAAAAAAAACGATAAAACATGTTTGTTTTACGTCGTAAGTTCGACCCTTTACTGTGCTTAGCTAGAAACTTCCTCCCTTCATGCCATGGTGATGCCTCACCGTGCAAACCAAAAGCAAGTGTCCCAACCAAACACTTGAACAAACGTTACGGGAATAAAATATATAAGTATCAATATAAACAAGTGAAAATAAACAATATATACGATATCTACAAAACTAAAAAACAAAGAAACTATCGCAATGCGAGTCAATAAAAACCCCACTCCCCGGCAACGACGCCATTTTGTTGGAAGCGGTATAGCGGCAAGCAACAAAAGATTTGGAAGTATTTTTTCGAGAATTTATCGTGTCCACAGGGATCGGCGATATTGAACTGCCGTTCGAAAATTTAAATGTTAATGAGTTTGGGTTAAAATGGGTTTAAAGTAAAAGCAGAAAAGTAAAGATTAACATAAAAATAATTCATTCTTTAGAGAGAAGAAACTTATCCGGGATGCATATAATCCACTCCTCACAAACTTAAACTTACCGACCAGTTATACTTAACCTACAATACTCCTCAATATCATCCAGCATCGCTCACAACAGTGTCCATCTCTGACACACTGAGCTGAAAGAACAACCGTGTTACCCTCGTCGACACTCTCGCACCCGACTCAAGATACAGAGGCATTAAGCTTCGACACCCATAAAGATTGTTAGCTCTAAATCTATCTATAGCATCTAGAAACTAACAGATAATCATCCCTGAGCATAAAGCAAATATCAAGGACAATCTCCGATGAAGATTTGTAAAGCAAATTTTATACAACGCCATGGGCGAAAAATATACATGAGTTTAAAGTAAATATATATACAAACCCAACAAATGAAGAATACACAAAGAAGAAAAGAAATGAACCAAACATCTTGCGGTTTGTCGGCACTGATCGATGATCAATCCAACCTGGATCATCCGTGTGCAAGCTCCATAATTGTTATCTAGGCTAATCCTACTGAAAAATGAATTTGATGGATTTGGGAGCAAAAATCCCCAAAACCATAACCTAAAAAATGAATGAAATGACTTAAATAACATTTCAAAAATCAGTCAAGTTCGCAAAGCGAACTTTTATTTGCAAAGCGAACTCCAAAAATTGGCACTTAAGTGCCTCAGAATAGTCAAACCGACTCTGTTTTTCTACAGAAGTTCGCAATGCGAACTTTTATTCGCAAAGTTAATATTCGCTGGAAAGTTCGCAAAGCAAACTTTGGTCCCTTTTTCTACTGCCTCCGGTCTGTGAGAATTCGCTGGGAAGTTCGCAAAGCGAACATTCGCTGGAATGTTCGCAATGTGAACTTGACAGCAAACCAACCGTTATTTTGACCACAACTTCTGAATCGTAACTCAGATTGACGCACGGTTGGAAGCGCTGGAAAGCTTATTCAATGCTCTATACAACAATGGAAAAATATCATTGCTTGAATACCTACAAAAATTAGAGAAAATCAATTAAACTCAATGATATTTACACAATACGCAATATATACACTATAATGTAAAGTAAACGTATTTACAAACAAAACGGTGTTTATTCGTACGATATTAACAAAAAGTATCGATAAGTGCAACAAAACTTATATACAAAAATAGCTACAATTTTCACTTATCAAACTCTCCCCAACTTAAACTTGTTTGTCCTCAAACAAGAATCAAACAACTCAAAGAAATAGAGCGACAACCAAAGAATCGCGAATCAACAGGTTTTGAAAAACGGAAACAAATGAATGGTTCAAATGAAAAATGGTACACACAAAGTAAATACTTACCACTAAACTACGACGACAACATAGTCAGGAAACAAATGCAAAATACAAAATGCCAATCATCCTAAAACAACACAAGTTCAAACATGAATCACACCTAGGAAAAACAATCATTGGTAGATGAAAAACACAAAATGAGGTACTTTTCACTCACACAACAATCTTGCAAACAAAAGACTAAATTATGCATTCATCCAACAATCATATTGAAAACATAAAAGCAAGAATCACAAGGGCTTTCAAGGTTGTAACGTGGTCGGGTAAACAAACAAGGGGCAATTTCCAAAGGTAATTGAAACAAAAACTTGCCTAAACCTAAGGGAGTGATCAACTCACAAAGACTCAAACACAAAATTTCAATCAAATTCTTCCAAAATCCCAAGTGTTACACAACACACAATATTTATTTGGCACAAATATTTGAACTCTTTTTGTTTCCTTTCTAGAGGATTTTCTTTTTCTTTTTTTTTTTTTCATTTTCTTTCTTTTTTTTCTTTTCGTTTTCAACCTCATAGAAACCAACCAATGAGTAAACAATCATTCTCTCCCCAACTTGAATTCAATCACATCATCATGTGAATACTCCCTACTTTCTAAGGCAAGGTAAAAATTCATACAACAACACAAATTTGAGGGTTCAAGAAAAAAACAATCAATCAAAATTCATACAAAAAGTGAATTCAATACTCATAGACAAGCATTAAGTTCAAACAACATGGATAATGATAGAAAGGCACAAACGGTTTACGAATGATCACACGCTCACAAGGTGAATTGACTATTTGGCTAGGTAGTTGTGCTCAGAATGAAACAAAATCCCTTGATCCTTTTCATGCTTTCATATAATCAACACAAACAAAAGATTAAACATAATAAAATCCAGTTAGAACAAGAATGTTGGTACTCCGCGCATATATGAACAATGGAAAGCTACCTCATAGAAAGGTGGGAACTAAAGTGATACACAACAAGAACAAGTATACAAAAGAATGAATGACATGGAAGTTTGTAAAATGCCTTAGTATCATGAATATGCTAAAGTCTAGAAAGCGATAAACACATACCTTGGACGTGTACAAAACTTAACAATATCATTACCATACATCCGCAAGTTGAAACGATCAAACTTGGAAAATCACCTTAAATTTCCTCAAGCTACTCAAAATAAGCTCTTAGACAAACACAAAAACTATTAATATAAACAAACTAAAAGACCGGGTGAAAATGGATTAAACAAGTTGTAAAGTGAAGATTTGAGAATTTTACGAAAAATCTGAGTACAACTTGTTTAATGAACGTTCAACACACTACCTAAGCTAGAATGAAAAAGTAATAACGAAACAAAAAAAAAACGATAAAACATGTTTGTTTTACGTCGTAAGTTCGACCCTTTACTGTGCTTAGCTAGAAACTTCCTCCCTTCATGCCATGGTGATGCCTCACCGTGCAAACCAAAAGCAAGTGTCCCAACCAAACACTTGAACAAACGTTACGGGAATAAAATATATAAGTATCAATATAAACAAGTGAAAATAAACAATATATACGATATCTACAAAACTAAAAAACAAAGAAACTATCGCAATGCGAGTCAATAAAAACCCCACTCCCCGGCAACGACGCCATTTTGTTGGAAGCGGTATAGCGGCAAGCAACAAAAGATTTGGAAGTATTTTTTCGAGAATTTATCGTGTCCACAGGGATCGGTGATATTGAACTGCCGTTCGAAAATTTAAATGTTAATGAGTTTGGGTTAAAATGGGTTTAAAGTAAAAGCAGAAAAGTAAAGATTAACATAAAAATAATTCATTCTTTAGAGAGAAGAAACTTACCCGGGATGCATATAATCCACTCCTCACAAACTTAAACTTACCGACCAGTTATACTTAACCTACAATACTCCTCAATATCATCCAGCATCGCTCACAACAGTGTCCATCTCTGACACACTGAGCTGAAAGAACAACCGTGTTACCCTCGTCGACACTCTCGCACCCGACTCAAGATACAGAGGCATTAAGCTTCGACACCCATAAAGATTGTTAGCTCTAAATCTATCTATAGCATCTAGAAACTAACAGATAATCATCCCTGAGCATAAAGCAAATATCAAGGACAATCTCCGATGAAGATTTGTAAAGCAAATTTTATACAACGCCATGGGCGAAAAATATACATGAGTTTAAAGTAAATATATATACAAACCCAACAAATGAAGAATACACAAAGAAGAAAAGAAATGAACCAAACATCTTGCGGTTTGTCGGCACTGATCGATGATCAATCCAACCTGGATCATCCGTGTGCAAGCTCCATAATTGTTATCTAGGCTAATCCTACTGAAAAATGAATTTGATGGATTTGGGAGCAAAAATCCCCAAAACCATAACCTAAAAAATGAATGAAATGACTTAAATAACATTTCAAAAATCAGTCAAGTTCGCAAAGCGAACTTTTATTTGCAAAGCGAACTCCAAAAATTGGCACTTAAGTGCCTCAGAATAGTCAAACCGACTCTGTTTTTCTACAGAAGTTCGCAATGCGAACTTTTATTCGCAAAGTTAATATTCGCTGGAAAGTTCGCAAAGCAAACTTTGGTCCCTTTTTCTACTGCCTCCGGTCTGGGAGAATTCGCTGGGAAGTTCGCAAAGCGAACATTCGCTGGAAAGTTCGCAATGTGAACTTGACAGCAAACCAACCGTTATTTTGACCACAACTTCTGAATCGTAACTCAGATTGACGCACGGTTGGAAGCGCTGGAAAGCTTATTCAATGCTCTATACAACAATGGAAAAATATCATTGCTTGAATACCTACAAAAATTAGAGAAAATCAATTAAACTCAATGATATTTACACAATACGCAATATATACACTATAATGTAAAGTAAACGTATTTACAAACAAAACGGTGTTTATTCGTACGATATTAACAAAAAGTATCGATAAGTGCAACAAAACTTATATACAAAAATAGCTACAATTTTCACTTATCAAACTCTCCCCAACTTAAACTTGTTTGTCCTCAAACAAGAATCAAACAACTCAAAGAAATAGAGCGACAACCAAAGAATCGCGAATCAACAGGTTTTGAAAAACGGAAACAAATGAATGGTTCAAATGAAAAATGGTACACACAAAGTAAATACTTACCACTAAACTACGACGACAACATAGTCAGGAAACAAATGCAAAATACAAAATGCCAATCATCCTAAAACAACACAAGTTCAAACATGAATCACACCTAGGAAAAACAATCATTGGTAGATGAAAAACACAAAATGAGGTACTTTTCACTCACACAACAATCTTGCAAACAAAAGACTAAATTATGCATTCATCCAACAATCATATTGAAAACATAAAAGCAAGAATCACAAGGGCTTTCAAGGTTGTAACGTGGTCGGGTAAACAAACAAGGGGCAATTTCCAAAGGTAATTGAAACAAAAACTTGCCTAAACCTAAGGGAGTGATCAACTCACAAAGACTCAAACACAAAATTTCAATCAAATTCTTCCAAAATCCCAAGTGTTACACAACACACAATATTTATTTGGCACAAATATTTGAACTCTTTTTGTTTCCTTTCTAGAGGATTTTCTTTTTCTTTTTTTTTTTTTCATTTTCTTTCTTTTTTTTCTTTTCGTTTTCAACCTCATAGAAACCAACCAATGAGTAAACAATCATTCTCTCCCCAACTTGAATTCAATCACATCATCATGTGAATACTCCCTACTTTCTAAGGCAAGGTAAAAATTCATACAACAACACAAATTTGAGGGTTCAAGAAAAAAACAATCAATCAAAATTCATACAAAAAGTGAATTCAATACTCATAGACAAGCATTAAGTTCAAACAACATGGATAATGATAGAAAGGCACAAACGGTTTACGAATGATCACACGCTCACAAGGTGAATTGACTATTTGGCTAGGTAGTTGTGCTCAGAATGAAACAAAATCCCTTGATCCTTTTCATGCTTTCATATAATCAACACAAACAAAAGATTAAACATAATAAAATCCAGTTAGAACAAGAATGTTGGTACTCCGCGCATATATGAACAATGGAAAGCTACCTCATAGAAAGGTGGGAACTAAAGTGATACACAACAAGAACAAGTATACAAAAGAATGAATGACATGGAAGTTTGTAAAATGCCTTAGTATCATGAATATGCTAAAGTCTAGAAAGCGATAAACACATACCTTGGACGTGTACAAAACTTAACAATATCATTACCATACATCCGCAAGTTGAAACGATCAAACTTGGAAAATCACCTTAAATTTCCTCAAGCTACTCAAAATAAGCTCTTAGACAAACACAAAAACTATTAATATAAACAAACTAAAAGACCGGGTGAAAATGGATTAAACAAGTTGTAAAGTGAAGATTTGAGAATTTTACGAAAAATCTGAGTACAACTTGTTTAATGAACGTTCAACACACTACCTAAGCTAGAATGAAAAAGTAATAACGAAACAAAAAAAAAACGATAAAACATGTTTGTTTTACGTCGTAAGTTCGACCCTTTACTGTGCTTAGCTAGAAACCTCCTCCCTTCATGCCATGGTGATGCCTCACCGTGCAAACCAAAAGCAAGTGTCCCAACCAAACACTTGAACAAACGTTACGGGAATAAAATATATAAGTATCAATATAAACAAGTGAAAATAAACAATATATACGATATCTACAAAACTAAAAAACAAAGAAACTATCGCAATGCGAGTCAATAAAAACCCCACTCCCCGGCAACGACGCCATTTTGTTGGAAGCGGTATAGCGGCAAGCAACAAAAGATTTGGAAGTATTTTTTCGAGAATTTATCGTGTCCACAGGGATCGGTGATATTGAACTGCCGTTCGAAAATTTAAATGTTAATGAGTTTGGGTTAAAATGGGTTTAAAGTAAAAGCAGAAAAGTAAAGATTAACATAAAAATAATTCATTCTTTAGAGAGAAGAAACTTATCCGGGATGCATATAATCCACTCCTCACAAACTTAAACTTACCGACCAGTTATACTTAACCTACAATACTCCTCAATATCATCCAGCATCGCTCACAACAGTGTCCATCTCTGACACACTGAGCTGAAAGAACAACCGTGTTACCCTCGTCGACACTCTCGCACCCGACTCAAGATACAGAGGCATTAAGCTTCGACACCCATAAAGATTGTTAGCTCTAAATCTATCTATAGCATCTAGAAACTAACAGATAATCATCCCTGAGCATAAAGCAAATATCAAGGACAATCTCCGATGAAGATTTGTAAAGCAAATTTTATACAACGCCATGGGCGAAAAATATACATGAGTTCAAAGTAAATATATATACAAACCCAACAAATGAAGAATACACAAAGAAGAAAAGAAATGAACCAAACATCTTGCGGTTTGTCGGCACTGATCGATGATCAATCCAACCTGGATCATCCGTGTGCAAGCTCCATAATTGTTATCTAGGCTAATCCTACTGAAAAATGAATTTGATGGATTTGGGAGCAAAAATCCCCAAAACCATAACCTAAAAAATGAATGAAATGACTTAAATAACATTTCAAAAATCAGTCAAGTTCGCAAAGCGAACTTTTATTTGCAAAGCGAACTCCAAAAATTGGCACTTAAGTGCCTCAGAATAGTCAAACCGACTCTGTTTTTCTGCAGAAGTTCGCAATGCGAACTTTTATTCGCAAAGTTAATATTCGCTGGAAAGTTCGCAAAGCAAACTTTGGTCCCTTTTTCTACTGCCTCCAGTCTGGGAGAATTCGCTGGGAAGTTCGCAAAGCGAACATTCGCTGGAAAGTTCGCAATGCGAACTTGACAGCAAACCAGCCGTTATTTTGACCACAACTTCTGAATCGTAACTCAGATTGACGCACGGTTGGAAGCGCTGGAAAGCTTATTCAATGCTCTATACAACAATGGAAAAATATCATTGCTTGAATACCTACAAAAATTAGAGAAAATCAATTAAACTCAATGATATTTACACAATACGCAATATATACACTATAATGTAAAGTAAACGTATTTACAAACAAAACGGTGTTTATTCGTACGATATTAACAAAAAGTATCGATAAGTGCAACAAAACTTATATACAAAAATAGCTACAATTTTCACTTATCAAACTCTCCCCAACTTAAACTTGTTTGTCCTCAAACAAGAATCAAACAACTCAAAGAAATAGAGTGACAACCAAAGAATCACGAATCAACAGGTTTTGAAAAACGGAAACAAATGAATGGTTCAAATGAAAAATGGTACACACAAAGTAAATACTTACCACTAAACTACGACGACAACATAGTCAGGAAACAAATGCAAAATACAAAATGCCAATCATCCTAAAACAACACAAGTTCAAACATGAATCACACCTAGGAAAAACAATCATTGGTAGATGAAAAACACAAAATGAGGTACTTTTCACTCACACAACAATCTTGCAAACAAAAGACTAAATTATGCATTCATCCAACAATCATATTGAAAACATAAAAGCAAGAATCACAAGGGCTTTCAAGGTTGTAACGTGGTCGGGTAAACAAACAAGGGGCAATTTCCAAAGGTAATTGAAACAAAAACTTGCCTAAACCTAAGGGAGTGATCAACTCACAAAGACTCAAACACAAAATTTCAATCAAATTCTTCCAAAATCCCAAGTGTTACACAACACACAATATTTATTTGGCACAAATATTTGAACTCTTTTTGTTTCCTTTCTAGAGGATTTTCTTTTTTTTTTTTTTTTTTTTTTCATTTTCTTTCTTTTTTTTCTTTTCGTTTTCAACCTCATAGAAACCAACCAATGAGTAAACAATCATTCTCTCCCCAACTTGAATTCAATCACATCATCATGTGAATACTCCCTACTTTCTAAGGCAAGGTAAAAATTCATACAACAACACAAATTTGAGGGTTCAAGAAAAAAACAATCAATCAAAATTCATACAAAAAGTGAATTCAATACTCATAGACAAGCATTAAGTTCAAACAACATGGATAATGATAGAAAGGCACAAACGGTTTACGAATGATCACACGCTCACAAGGTGAATTGACTATTTGGCTAGGTAGTTGTGCTCAGAATGAAACAAAATCCCTTGATCCTTTTCATGCTTTCATATAATCAACACAAACAAAAGATTAAACATAATAAAATCCAGTTAGAACAAGAATGTTGGTACTCCGCGCGTATATGAACAATGGAAAGCTACCTCATAGAAAGGTGGGAACTAAAGTGATACACAACAAGAACAAGTGTACAAAAGAATGAATGACATGGAAGTTTGTAAAATGCCTTAGTATCATGAATATGCTAAAGTCTAGAAAGCGATAAACACATA
Source organism: Lathyrus tuberosus (assembly GCA_022829125.1). Lineage (NCBI taxonomy): Eukaryota > Viridiplantae > Streptophyta > Magnoliopsida > Fabales > Fabaceae > Lathyrus > Lathyrus tuberosus. The sequence goes on from JALAZF010000081.1 coordinate 9,256,529, forward strand.
CCTTGGACGTGTACAAAACTTAACAATATCATTACCATACATCCGCAAGTTGAAACGATCAAACTTGGAAAATCACCTTAAATTTCCTCAAGCTACTCAAAATAAGCTCTTAGACAAACACAAAAACTATTAATATAAACAAACTAAAAGACCGGGTGAAAATGGATTAAACAAGTTGTAAAGTGAAGATTTGAGAATTTTACGAAAAATCTGAGTACAACTTGTTTAATGAACGTTCAACACACTACCTAAGCTAGAATGAAAAAGTAATAACGAAACAAAAAAAAAACGATAAAACATGTTTGTTTTACGTCGTAAGTTCGACCCTTTACTGTGCTTAGCTACAAACTTCCTCCCTTCATGCCATGGTGATGCCTCACCGTGCAAACCAAAAGCAAGTGTCCCAACCAAACACTTGAACAAACGTTACGGGAATAAAATATATAAGTATCAATATAAACAAGTGAAAATAAACAATATATACGATATCTACAAAACTAAAAAACAAAGAAACTATCGCAATGCGAGTCAATAAAAACCCCACTCCCCGGCAACGACGCCATTTTGTTGGAAGCGGTATAGCGACAAGCAACAAAAGATTTGGAAGTATTTTTTCGAGAATTTATCGTGTCCACAGGGATCGGTGATATTGAACTGCCGTTCGAAAATTTAAATGTTAATGAGTTTGGGTTAAAATGGGTTTAAAGTAAAAGCAGAAAAGTAAAGATTAACATAAAAATAATTCATTCTTTAGAGAGAAGAAACTTATCCGGGATGCATATAATCCACTCCTCACAAACTTAAACTTACCGACCAGTTATACTTAACCTACAATACTCCTCAATATCATCCAGCATCGCTCACAACAGTGTCCATCTCTGACACACTGAGCTGAAAGAACAACCGTGTTACCCTCGTCGACACTCTCGCACCCGACTCAAGATACAGAGGCATTAAGCTTCGACACCAATAAAGATTGTTAGCTCTAAATCTATCTATAGCATCTAGAAACTAACAGATAATCATCCCTGAGCATAAAGCAAATATCAAGGACAATCACCGATGAAGATTTGTAAAGCGGATTTTATACAACGCCATGGGCGAAAAATATACATGAGTTCAAAGTAAATATATATACAAACCCAACAAATGAAGAATACACAAAGAAGAAAAGAAATGAACCAAACATCTTGCGGTTTGTCGGCACTGATCGATGATCAATCCAACCTGGATCATCCGTGTGCAAGCTCCATAATTGTTATCTAAGCTAATCCTACTGAAAAATGAATTTGATGGATTTGGGAGCAAAAATCCCCAAAACCATAACCTAAAAAATGAATGAAATGACTTAAATAACATTTCAAAAATCAGTCAAGTTCGCAAAGCGAACTTTTATTTGCAAAGCGAACTCCAAAAATTGGCACTTAAGTGCCTCAGAATAGTCAAACCGACTCTGTTTTTCTGCAGAAGTTCGCAATGCGAACTTTTATTCGCAAAGTTAATATTCGCTGGAAAGTTCGCAAAGCAAACTTTGGTCCCTTTTTCTACTGCCTCCAGTCTGGGAGAATTCGCTGGGAAGTTCGCAAAGCGAACATTCGCTGGAAAGTTCGCAATGCGAACTTGACAGCAAACCAGCCGTTATTTTGACCACAACTTCTGAATCGTAACTCAGATTGACGCACGGTTGGAAGCGCTGGAAAGCTTATTCAATGCTCTATACAACAATGGAAAAATATCATTGCTTGAATACCTACAAAAATTAGAGAAAATCAATTAAACTCAATGATATTTACACAATACGCAATATATACACTATAATGTAAAGTAAACGTATTTACAAACAAAACGGTGTTTATTCGTACGATATTAACAAAAAGTATCGATAAGTGCAACAAAACTTATATACAAAAATAGCTACAATTTTCACTTATCAAACTCTCCCCAACTTAAACTTGTTTGTCCTCAAACAAGAATCAAACAACTCAAAGAAATAGAGTGACAACCAAAGAATCACGAATCAACAGGTTTTGAAAAACGGAAACAAATGAATGGTTCAAATGAAAAATGGTACACACAAAGTAAATACTTACCACTAAACTACGACGACAACATAGTCAGGAAACAAATGCAAAATACAAAATGCCAATCATCCTAAAACAACACAAGTTCAAACATGAATCACACCTAGGAAAAACAATCATTGGTAGATGAAAAACACAAAATGAGGTACTTTTCACTCACACAACAATCTTGCAAACAAAAGACTAAATTATGCATTCATCCAACAATCATATTGAAAACATAAAAGCAAGAATCACAAGGGCTTTCAAGGTTGTAACGTGGTCGGGTAAACAAACAAGGGGCAATTTCCAAAGGTAATTGAAACAAAAACTTGCCTAAACCTAAGGGAGTGATCAACTCACAAAGACTCAAACACAAAATTTCAATCAAATTCTTCCAAAATCCCAAGTGTTACACAACACACAATATTTATTTGGCACAAATATTTGAACTCTTTTTGTTTCCTTTCTAGAGGATTTTCTTTTTTTTTTTTTTTTTTTTTTCATTTTCTTTCTTTTTTTTCTTTTCGTTTTCAACCTCATAGAAACCAACCAATGAGTAAACAATCATTCTCTCCCCAACTTGAATTCAATCACATCATCATGTGAATACTCCCTACTTTCTAAGGCAAGGTAAAAATTCATACAACAACACAAATTTGAGGGTTCAAGAAAAAAACAATCAATCAAAATTCATACAAAAAGTGAATTCAATACTCATAGACAAGCATTAAGTTCAAACAACATGGATAATGATAGAAAGGCACAAACGGTTTACGAATGATCACACGCTCACAAGGTGAATTGACTATTTGGCTAGGTAGTTGTGCTCAGAATGAAACAAAATCCCTTGATCCTTTTCATGCTTTCATATAATCAACACAAACAAAAGATTAAACATAATAAAATCCAGTTAGAACAAGAATGTTGGTACTCCGCGCGTATATGAACAATGGAAAGCTACCTCATAGAAAGGTGGGAACTAAAGTGATACACAACAAGAACAAGTGTACAAAAGAATGAATGACATGGAAGTTTGTAAAATGCCTTAGTATCATGAATATGCTAAAGTCTAGAAAGCGATAAACACATACCTTGGACGTGTACAAAACTTAACAATATCATTACCATACATCCGCAAGTTGAAACGATCAAACTTGGAAAATCACCTTAAATTTCCTCAAGCTACTCAAAATAAGCTCTTAGACAAACACAAAAACTATTAATATAAACAAACTAAAAGACCGGGTGAAAATGGATTAAACAAGTTGTAAAGTGAAGATTTGAGAATTTTACGAAAAATCTGAGTACAACTTGTTTAATGAACGTTCAACACACTACCTAAGCTAGAATGAAAAAGTAATAACGAAACAAAAAAAAAACGATAAAACATGTTTGTTTTACGTCGTAAGTTCGACCCTTTACTGTGCTTAGCTACAAACTTCCTCCCTTCATGCCATGGTGATGCCTCACCGTGCAAACCAAAAGCAAGTGTCCCAACCAAACACTTGAACAAACGTTACGGGAATAAAATATATAAGTATCAATATAAACAAGTGAAAATAAACAATATATACGATATCTACAAAACTAAAAAACAAAGAAACTATCGCAATGCGAGTCAATAAAAACCCCACTCCCCGGCAACGACGCCATTTTGTTGGAAGCGGTATAGCGACAAGCAACAAAAGATTTGGAAGTATTTTTTCGAGAATTTATCGTGTCCACAGGGATCGGTGATATTGAACTGCCGTTCGAAAATTTAAATGTTAATGAGTTTGGGTTAAAATGGGTTTAAAGTAAAAGCAGAAAAGTAAAGATTAACATAAAAATAATTCATTCTTTAGAGAGAAGAAACTTATCCGGGATGCATATAATCCACTCCTCACAAACTTAAACTTACCGACCAGTTATACTTAACCTACAATACTCCTCAATATCATCCAGCATCGCTCACAACAGTGTCCATCTCTGACACACTGAGCTGAAAGAACAACCGTGTTACCCTCGTCGACACTCTCGCACCCGACTCAAGATACAGAGGCATTAAGCTTCGACACCAATAAAGATTGTTAGCTCTAAATCTATCTATAGCATCTAGAAACTAACAGATAATCATCCCTGAGCATAAAGCAAATATCAAGGACAATCACCGATGAAGATTTGTAAAGCGGATTTTATACAACGCCATGGGCGAAAAATATACATGAGTTCAAAGTAAATATATATACAAACCCAACAAATGAAGAATACACAAAGAAGAAAAGAAATGAACCAAACATCTTGCGGTTTGTCGGCACTGATCGATGATCAATCCAACCTGGATCATCCGTGTGCAAGCTCCATAATTGTTATCTAAGCTAATCCTACTGAAAAATGAATTTGATGGATTTGGGAGCAAAAATCCCCAAAACCATAACCTAAAAAATGAATGAAATGACTTAAATAACATTTCAAAAATCAGTCAAGTTCGCAAAGCGAACTTTTATTTGCAAAGCGAACTCCAAAAATTGGCACTTAAGTGCCTCAGAATAGTCAAACCGACTCTGTTTTTCTGCAGAAGTTCGCAATGCGAACTTTTATTCGCAAAGTTAATATTCGCTGGAAAGTTCGCAAAGCAAACTTTGGTCCCTTTTTCTACTGCCTCCAGTCTGGGAGAATTCGCTGGGAAGTTCGCAAAGCGAACATTCGCTGGAAAGTTCGCAATGCGAACTTGACAGCAAACCAGCCGTTATTTTGACCACAACTTCTGAATCGTAACTCAGATTGACGCACGGTTGGAAGCGCTGGAAAGCTTATTCAATGCTCTATACAACAATGGAAAAATATCATTGCTTGAATACCTACAAAAATTAGAGAAAATCAATTAAACTCAATGATATTTACACAATACGCAATATATACACTATAATGTAAAGTAAACGTATTTACAAACAAAACGGTGTTTATTCGTACGATATTAACAAAAAGTATCGATAAGTGCAACAAAACTTATATACAAAAATAGCTACAATTTTCACTTATCAAACTCTCCCCAACTTAAACTTGTTTGTCCTCAAACAAGAATCAAACAACTCAAAGAAATAGAGTGACAACCAAAGAATCACGAATCAACAGGTTTTGAAAAACGGAAACAAATGAATGGTTCAAATGAAAAATGGTACACACAAAGTAAATACTTACCACTAAACTACGACGACAACATAGTCAGGAAACAAATGCAAAATACAAAATGCCAATCATCCTAAAACAACACAAGTTCAAACATGAATCACACCTAGGAAAAACAATCATTGGTAGATGAAAAACACAAAATGAGGTACTTTTCACTCACACAACAATCTTGCAAACAAAAGACTAAATTATGCATTCATCCAACAATCATATTGAAAACATAAAAGCAAGAATCTCACAAGGGCTTTCAAGGTTGTAACGTGGTCGGGTAAACAAACAAGGGGCAATTTCCAAAGGTAATTGAAACAAAAACTTGCCTAAACCTAAGGGAGTGATCAACTCACAAAGACTCAAACACAAAATTTCAATCAAATTCTTCCAAAATCCCAAGTGTTACACAACACACAATATTTATTTGGCACAAATATTTGAACTCTTTTTGTTTCCTTTCTAGAGGATTTTCTTTTTCTTTTTTTTTTTTTCATTTTCTTTCTTTTTTTTCTTTTCGTTTTCAACCTCATAGAAACCAACCAATGAGTAAATAATCATTTTCTCCCCAACTTGAATTCAATCACATCATCATGTGAATACTCCCTACTTTCTAAGGCAAGGTAAAAATTCATACAACAACACAAATTTGAGGGTTCAAGAAAAAAACAATCAATCAAAATTCATACAAAAAGTGAATTCAATACTCATAGACAAGCATTAAGTTCAAACAACATGGATAATGATAGAAAGGCACAAACGGTTTACGAATGATCACACGCTCACAAGGTGAATTGACTATTTGGCTAGGTAGTTGTGCTCAGAATGAAACAAAATCCCTTGATCCTTTTCATGCTTTCATATAATCAACACAAACAAAAGATTAAACATAATAAAATCCAGTTAGAACAAGAATGTTGGTACTCCGCGCATATATGAACAATGGAAAGCTACCTCATAGAAAGGTGGGAACTAAAGTGATACACAACAAGAACAAGTATACAAAAGAATGAATGACATGGAAGTTTGTAAAATGCCTTAGTATCATGAATATGCTAAAGTCTAGAAAGCGATAAACACATACCTTGGACGTGTACAAAACTTAACAATATCATTACCATACATCCGCAAGTTGAAACGATCAAACTTGGAAAATCACCTTAAATTTCCTCAAGCTACTCAAAATAAGCTCTTAGACAAACACAAAAACTATTAATATAAACAAACTAAAAGACCGGGTGAAAATGGATTAAACAAGTTGTAAAGTGAAGATTTGAGAATTTTACGAAAAATCTGAGTACAACTTGTTTAATGAACGTTCAACACACTACCTAAGCTAGAATGAAAAAGTAATAACGAAACAAAAAAAAAACGATAAAACATGTTTGTTTTACGTCGTAAGTTCGACCCTTTACTGTGCTTAGCTAGAAACTTCCTCCCTTCATGCCATGGTGATGCCTCACCGTGCAAACCAAAAGCAAGTGTCCCAACCAAACACTTGAACAAACGTTACGGGAATAAAATATATAAGTATCAATATAAACAAGTGAAAATAAACAATATATACGATATCTACAAAACTAAAAAACAAAGAAACTATCGCAATGCGAGTCAATAAAAACCCCACTCCCCGGCAACGACGCCATTTTGTTGGAAGCGGTATAGCGGCAAGCAACAAAAGATTTGGAAGTATTTTTTCGAGAATTTATCGTGTCCACAGGGATCGGTGATATTGAACTGCCGTTCGAAAATTTAAATGTTAATGAGTTTGGGTTAAAATGGGTTTAAAGTAAAAGCAGAAAAGTAAAGATTAACATAAAAATAATTCATTCTTTAGAGAGAAGAAACTTATCCGGGATGCATATAATCCACTCCTCATAAACTTAAACTTACCGACCAGTTATACTTAACCTACAATACTCCTCAATATCATCCAGCATCGCTCACAACAGTGTCCATCTCTGACACACTGAGCTGAAAGAACAACCGTGTTACCCTCGTCGACACTCTCGCACCCGACTCAAGATACAGAGGCATTAAGCTTCGACACCCATAAAGATTGTTAGCTCTAAATCTATCTATAGCATCTAGAAACTAACAGATAATCATCCCTGAGCATAAAGCAAATATCAAGGACAATCACCGATGAAGATTTGTAAAGCGGATTTTATACAACGCCATGGGCGAAAAATATACATGAGTTCAAAGTAAATATATATACAAACCCAACAAATGAAGAATACACAAAGAAGAAAAGAAATGAACCAAACATCTTACGGTTTGTCGGCACTGATCGATGATCAATCCAACCTGGATCATCCGTGTGCCAGCTCCCTAATTGTTATCTAAGCTAATCCTACTGAAAAATGAATTTGATGGATTTGGGAGCAAAAATCCCCAAAACCATAACCTAAAAAATGAATGAAATGACTTAAATAACATTTCAAAAATCAGTCAAGTTCGCAAAGCGAACTTTTATTTGCAAAGCGAACTCCAAAAATTGGCACTTAAGTGCCTCAGAATAGTCAAACCGACTCTGTTTTTCTGCAGAAGTTCGCAATGCGAACTTTTATTCGCAAAGTTAATATTCGCTGGAAAGTTCGCAAAGCAAACTTTGGTCCCTTTTTCTACTGCCTCCGGTCTGGGAGAATTCGCTGGGAAGTTCGCAAAGCGAACATTCGCTGGAAAGTTCGCAATGCGAACTTGACAGCAAACCAGCCGTTATTTTGACCACAACTTCTGAATCGTAACTCAGATTGACGCACGGTTGGAAGCGCTGGAAAGCTTATTCAATGCTCTATACAACAATGGAAAAATATCATTGCTTGAATACCTACAAAAATTAGAGAAAATCAATTAAACTCAATGATATTTACACAATACGCAATATATACACTATAATGTAAAGTAAACGTATTTACAAACAAAACGGTGTTTATTCGTACGATATTAACAAAAAGTATCGATAAGTGCAACAAAACTTATATACAAAAATAGCTACAATTTTCACTTATCAAACTCTCCCCAACTTAAACTTGTTTGTCCTCAAACAAGAATCAAACAACTCAAAGAAATAGAGTGACAACCAAAGAATCGCGAATCAACAGGTTTTGAAAAACGGAAACAAATGAATGGTTCAAATGAAAAATGGTACACACAAAGTAAATACTTACCACTAAACTACGACGACAACATAGTCAGGAAACAAATGCAAAATACAAAATGCCAATCATCCTAAAACAACACAAGTTCAAACATGAATCACACCTAGGAAAAACAATCATTGGTAGATGAAAAACACAAAATGAGGTACTTTTCACTCACACAACAATCTTGCAAACAAAAGACTAAATTATGCATTCATCCAACAATCATATTGAAAACATAAAAGCAAGAATCACAAGGGCTTTCAAGGTTGTAACGTGGTCGGGTAAACAAACAAGGGGCAATTTCCAAAGGTAATTGAAACAAAAACTTGCCTAAACCTAAGGGAGTGATCAACTCACAAAGACTCAAACACAAAATTTCAATCAAATTCTTCCAAAATCCCAAGTGTTACACAACACACAATATTTATTTGGCACAAATATTTGAACTCTTTTTGTTTCCTTTCTAAAGGATTTTTTTTTTTTTTTTTTTTTTCATTTTCTTTCTTTTTTTTCTTTTCGTTTTCAACCTCATAGAAACCAACCAATGAGTAAACAATCATTCTCTCCCCAACTTGAATTCAATCACATCATCATGTGAATACTCCCTACTTTCTAAGGCAAGGTAAAAATTCATACAACAACACAAATTTGAGGGTTCAAGAAAAAAACAATCAATCAAAATTCATACAAAAAGTGAATTCAATACTCATAGACAAGCATTAAGTTCAAACAACATGGATAATGATAGAAAGGCACAAACGGTTTACGAATGATCACACGCTCACAAGGTGAATTGACTATTTGGCTAGGTAGTTGTGCTCAGAATGAAACAAAATCCCTTGATCCTTTTCATGCTTTCATATAATCAACACAAACAAAAGATTAAACATAATAAAATCCAGTTAGAACAAGAATGTTGGTACTCCGCGCATATATGAACAATGGAAAGCTACCTCATAGAAAGGTGGGAACTAAAGTGATACACAACAAGAACAAGTATACAAAAGAATGAATGACATGGAAGTTTGTAAAATGCCTTAGTATCATGAATATGCTAAAGTCTAGAAAGCGATAAACACATACCTTAGACGTGTACAAAACTTAACAATATCATTACCATACATCCGCAAGTTGAAACGATCAAACTTGGAAAATCACCTTAAATTTCCTCAAGCTACTCAAAATAAGCTCTTAGACAAACACAAAAACTATTAATATAAACAAACTAAAAGACCGGGTGAAAATGGATTAAACAAGTTGTAAAGTGAAGATTTGAGAATTTTACGAAAAATCTGAGTACAACTTGTTTAATGAACGTTCAACACACTACCTAAGCTAGAATGAAAAAGTAATAACGAAACAAAAAAAAAACGATAAAACATGTTTGTTTTACGTCGTAAGTTCGACCCTTTACTGTGCTTAGCTAGAAACTTCCTCCCTTCATGCCATGGTGATGCCTCACCGTGCAAACCAAAAGCAAGTGTCCCAACCAAACACTTGAACAAACGTTACGGGAATAAAATATATAAGTATCAATATAAACAAGTGAAAATAAACAATATATACGATATCTACAAAACTAAAAAACAAAGAAACTATCGCAATGCGAGTCAATAAAAACCCCACTCCCCGGCAACGACGCCATTTTGTTGGAAGCGGTATAGCGGCAAGCAACAAAAGATTTGGAAGTATTTTTTCGAGAATTTATCGTGTCCACAGGGATCGGTGATATTGAACTGCCGTTCGAAAATTTAAATGTTAATGAGTTTGGGTTAAAATGGGTTTAAAGTAAAAGCAGAAAAGTAAAGATTAACATAAAAATAATTCATTCTTTAGAGAGAAGAAACTTATCCGGGATGCATATAATCCACTCCTCATAAACTTAAACTTACCGACCAGTTATACTTAACCTACAATACTCCTCAATATCATCCAGCATCGCTCACAACAGTGTCCATCTCTGACACACTGAGCTGAAAGAACAACCGTGTTACCCTCGTCGACACTCTCGCACCCGACTCAAGATACAGAGGCATTAAGCTTCGACACCCATAAAGATTGTTAGCTCTAAATCTATCTATAGCATCTAGAAACTAACAGATAATCATCCCTGAGCATAAAGCAAATATCAAGGACAATCACCGATGAAGATTTGTAAAGCGGATTTTATACAACGCCATGGGCGAAAAATATACATGAGTTCAAAGTAAATATATATACAAACCCAACAAATGAAGAATACACAAAGAAGAAAAGAAATGAACCAAACATCTTACGGTTTGTCGGCACTGATCGATGATCAATCCAACCTGGATCATCCGTGTGCCAGCTCCCTAATTGTTATCTAAGCTAATCCTACTGAAAAATGAATTTGATGGATTTGGGAGCAAAAATCCCCAAAACCATAACCTAAAAAATGAATGAAATGACTTAAATAACATTTCAAAAATCAGTCAAGTTCGCAAAGCGAACTTTTATTTGCAAAGCGAACTCCAAAAATTGGCACTTAAGTGCCTCAGAATAGTCAAACCGACTCTGTTTTTCTGCAGAAGTTCGCAATGCGAACTTTTATTCGCAAAGTTAATATTCGCTGGAAAGTTCGCAAAGCAAACTTTGGTCCCTTTTTCTACTGCCTCCGGTCTGGGAGAATTCGCTGGGAAGTTCGCAAAGCGAACATTCGCTGGAAAGTTCGCAATGCGAACTTGACAGCAAACCAGCCGTTATTTTGACCACAACTTCTGAATCGTAACTCAGATTGACGCACGGTTGGAAGCGCTGGAAAGCTTATTCAATGCTCTATACAACAATGGAAAAATATCATTGCTTGAATACCTACAAAAATTAGAGAAAATCAATTAAACTCAATGATATTTACACAATACGCAATATATACACTATAATGTAAAGTAAACGTATTTACAAACAAAACGGTGTTTATTCGTACGATATTAACAAAAAGTATCGATAAGTGCAACAAAACTTATATACAAAAATAGCTACAATTTTCACTTATCAAACTCTCCCCAACTTAAACTTGTTTGTCCTCAAACAAGAATCAAACAACTCAAAGAAATAGAGTGACAACCAAAGAATCGCGAATCAACAGGTTTTGAAAAACGGAAACAAATGAATGGTTCAAATGAAAAATGGTACACACAAAGTAAATACTTACCACTAAACTACGACGACAACATAGTCAGGAAACAAATGCAAAATACAAAATGCCAATCATCCTAAAACAACACAAGTTCAAACATGAATCACACCTAGGAAAAACAATCATTGGTAGATGAAAAACACAAAATGAGGTACTTTTCACTCACACAACAATCTTGCAAACAAAAGACTAAATTATGCATTCATCCAACAATCATATTGAAAACATAAAAGCAAGAATCACAAGGGCTTTCAAGGTTGTAACGTGGTCGGGTAAACAAACAAGGGGCAATTTCCAAAGGTAATTGAAACAAAAACTTGCCTAAACCTAAGGGAGTGATCAACTCACAAAGACTCAAACACAAAATTTCAATCAAATTCTTCCAAAATCCCAAGTGTTACACAACACACAATATTTATTTGGCACAAATATTTGAACTCTTTTTGTTTCCTTTCTAAAGGATTTTCTTTTTTTTTTTTTTTTTTTCATTTTCTTTCTTTTTTTTCTTTTCGTTTTCAACCTCATAGAAACCAACCAATGAGTAAACAATCATTCTCTCCCCAACTTGAATTCAATCACATCATCATGTGAATACTCCCTACTTTCTAAGGCAAGGTAAAAATTCATACAACAACACAAATTTGAGGGTTCAAGAAAAAAACAATCATTCAAAATTCATACAAAAAGTGAATTCAATACTCATAGACAAGCATTAAGTTCAAACAACATGGATAATGATAGAAAGGCACAAACGGTTTACGAATGATCACACGCTCACAAGGTGAATTGACTATTTGGCTAGGTAGTTGTGCTCAGAATGAAACAAAATCCCTTGATCCTTTTAATGCTTTCATATAATCAACACAAACAAAAGATTAAACATAATAAAATCCAGTTAGAACAAGAATGTTGGTACTCCGCGCATATATGAACAATGGAAAGCTACCTCATAGAAAGGTGGGAACTAAAGTGATACACAACAAGAACAAGTATACAAAAGAATGAATGACATGGAAGTTTGTAAAATGCCTTAGTATCATGAATATGCTAAAGTCTAGAAAGCGATAAACACATACCTTGGACGTGTACAAAACTTAACAATATCATTACCATACATCCGCAAGTTGAAACGATCAAACTTGGAAAATCACCTTAAATTTCCTCAAGCTACTCAAAATAAGCTCTTAGACAAACACAAAAACTATTAATATAAACAAACTAAAAGACCGGGTGAAAATGGATTAAACAAGTTGTAAAGTGAAGATTTGAGAATTTTACGAAAAATCTGAGTACAACTTGTTTAATGAACGTTCAACACACTACCTAAGCTAGAATGAAAAAGTAATAACGAAACAAAAAAAAACGATAAAACATGTTTGTTTTACGTCGTAAGTTCGACCCTTTACTGTGCTTAGCTAGAAACTTCCTCCCTTCATGCCATGGTGATGCCTCACCGTGCAAACCAAAAGCAAGTGTCCCAACCAAACACTTGAACAAACGTTACGGGAATAAAATATATAAGTATCAATATAAACAAGTGAAAATAAACAATATATACGATATCTACAAAACTAAAAAACAAAGAAACTATCGCAATGCGAGTCAATAAAAACCCCACTCCCCGGCAACGACGCCATTTTGTTGGAAGCGGTATAGCGGCAAGCAACAAAAGATTTGGAAGTATTTTTTCGAGAATTTATCGTGTCCACAGGGATCGGTGATATTGAACTGCCGTTCGAAAATTTAAATGTTAATGAGTTTGGGTTAAAATGGGTTTAAAGTAAAAGCAGAAAAGTAAAGATTAACATAAAAATAATTCATTCTTTAGAGAGAAGAAACTTATCCGGGATGCATATAATCCACTCCTCATAAACTTAAACTTACCGACCAGTTATACTTAACCTACAATACTCCTCAATATCATCCAGCATCGCTCACAACAGTGTCCATCTCTGACACACTGAGCTGAAAGAACAACCGTGTTACCCTCGTCGACACTCTCGCACCCGACTCAAGATACAGAGGCATTAAGCTTCGACACCCATAAAGATTGTTAGCTCTAAATCTATCTATAGCATCTAGAAACTAACAGATAATCATCCCTGAGCATAAAGCAAATATCAAGGACAATCACCGATGAAGATTTGTAAAGCGGATTTTATACAACGCCATGGGCGAAAAATATACATGAGTTCAAAGTAAATATATATACAAACCCAACAAATGAAGAATACACAAAGAAGAAAAGAAATGAACCAAACATCTTACGGTTTGTCGGCACTGATCGATGATCAATCCAACCTGGATCATCCGTGTGCCAGCTCCCTAATTGTTATCTAAGCTAATCCTACTGAAAAATGAATTTGATGGATTTGGGAGCAAAAATCCCCAAAACCATAACCTAAAAAATGAATGAAATGACTTAAATAACATTTCAAAAATCAGTCAAGTTCGCAAAGCGAACTTTTATTTGCAAAGCGAACTCCAAAAATTGGCACTTAAGTGCCTCAGAATAGTCAAACCGACTCTGTTTTTCTGCAGAAGTTCGCAATGCGAACTTTTATTCGCAAAGTTAATATTCGCTGGAAAGTTCGCAAAGCAAACTTTGGTCCCTTTTTCTACTGCCTCCGGTCTGGGAGAATTCGCTGGGAAGTTCGCAAAGCGAACATTCGCTGGAAAGTTCGCAATGCGAACTTGACAGCAAACCAGCCGTTATTTTGACCACAACTTCTGAATCGTAACTCAGATTGACGCACGGTTGGAAGCGCTGGAAAGCTTATTCAATGCTCTATACAACAATGGAAAAATATCATTGCTTGAATACCTACAAAAATTAGAGAAAATCAATTAAACTCAATGATATTTACACAATACGCAATATATACACTATAATGTAAAGTAAACGTATTTACAAACAAAACGGTGTTTATTCGTACGATATTAACAAAAAGTATCGATAAGTGCAACAAAACTTATATACAAAAATAGCTACAATTTTCACTTATCAAACTCTCCCCAACTTAAACTTGTTTGTCCTCAAACAAGAATCAAACAACTCAAAGAAATAGAGTGACAACCAAAGAATCGCGAATCAACAGGTTTTGAAAAACGGAAACAAATGAATGGTTCAAATGAAAAATGGTACACACAAAGTAAATACTTACCACTAAACTACGACGACAACATAGTCAGGAAACAAATGCAAAATACAAAATGCCAATCATCCTAAAACAACACAAGTTCAAACATGAATCACACCTAGGAAAAACAATCATTGGTAGATGAAAAACACAAAATGAGGTACTTTTCACTCACACAACAATCTTGCAAACAAAAGACTAAATTATGCATTCATCCAACAATCATATTGAAAACATAAAAGCAAGAATCACAAGGGCTTTCAAGGTTGTAACGTGGTCGGGTAAACAAACAAGGGGCAATTTCCAAAGGTAATTGAAACAAAAACTTGCCTAAACCTAAGGGAGTGATCAACTCACAAAGACTCAAACACAAAATTTCAATCAAATTCTTCCAAAATCCCAAGTGTTACACAACACACAATATTTATTTGGCACAAATATTTGAACTCTTTTTGTTTCCTTTCTAAAGGATTTTTTTTTTTTTTTTTTTTTCATTTTCTTTCTTTTTTTTCTTTTCGTTTTCAACCTCATAGAAACCAACCAATGAGTAAACAATCATTCTCTCCCCAACTTGAATTCAATCACATCATCATGTGAATACTCCCTACTTTCTAAGGCAAGGTAAAAATTCATACAACAACACAAATTTGAGGGTTCAAGAAAAAAACAATCAATCAAAATTCATACAAAAAGTGAATTCAATACTCATAGACAAGCATTAAGTTCAAACAACATGGATAATGATAGAAAGGCACAAACGGTTTACGAATGATCACACGCTCACAAGGTGAATTGACTATTTGGCTAGGTAGTTGTGCTCAGAATGAAACAAAATCCCTTGATCCTTTTCATGCTTTCATATAATCAACACAAACAAATGATTAAACATAATAAAATCCAGTTAGAACAAGAATGTTGGTACTCCGCGCATATATGAACAATGGAAAGCTACCTCATAGAAAGGTGGGAACTAAAGTGATACACAACAAGAACAAGTATACAAAAGAATGAATGACATGGAAGTTTGTAAAATGCCTTAGTATCATGAATATGCTAAAGTCTAGAAAGCGATAAACACATACCTTGGACGTGTACAAAACTTAACAATATCATTACCATACATCCGCAAGTTGAAACGATCAAACTTGGAAAATCACCTTAAATTTCCTCAAGCTACTCAAAATAAGCTCTTAGACAAACACAAAAACTATTAATATAAACAAACTAAAAGACCGGGTGAAAATGGATTAAACAAGTTGTAAAGTGAAGATTTGAGAATTTTACGAAAAATCTGAGTACAACTTGTTTAATGAACGTTCAACACACTACCTAAGCTAGAATGAAAAAGTAATAACGAAACAAAAAAAAACGATAAAACATGTTTGTTTTACGTCGTAAGTTCGACCCTTTACTGTGCTTAGCTAGAAACTTCCTCCCTTCATGCCATGGTGATGCCTCACCGTGCAAACCAAAAGCAAGTGTCCCAACCAAACACTTGAACAAACGTTACGGGAATAAAATATATAAGTATCAATATAAACAAGTGAAAATAAACAATATATACGATATCTACAAAACTAAAAAACAAAGAAACTATCGCAATGCGAGTCAATAAAAACCCCACTCCCCGGCAACGACGCCATTTTGTTGGAAGCGGTATAGCGGCAAGCAACAAAAGATTTGGAAGTATTTTTTCGAGAATTTATCGTGTCCACAGGGATCGGTGATATTGAACTGCCGTTTGAAAATTTAAATGTTAATGAGTTTGGGTTAAAATGGGTTTAAAGTAAAAGCAGAAAAGTAAAGATTAACATAAAAATAATTCATTCTTTAGAGAGAAGAAACTTATCCGGGATGCATATAATCCACTCCTCACAAACTTAAACTTACCGACCAGTTATACTTAACCTACAATACTCCTCAATATCATCCAGCATCGCTCACAACAGTGTCCATCTCTGACACACTGAGCTGAAAGAACAACCGTGTTACCCTCGTCGACACTCTCGCACCCGACTCAAGATACAGAGGCATTAAGCTTCGACACCCATAAAGATTGTTAGCTCTAAATCTATCTATAGCATCTAGAAACTTACAGATAATCATCCCTGAGCATAAAGCAAATATTAAGGACAATCACCGATGAAGATTTGTAAAGCGGATTTTATACAACGCCTTGGGCGAAAAATATACATGAGTTCAAAGTAAATATATATACAAACCCAACAAATGAAGAATACACAAAGAAGAAAAGAAATGAACCAAACATCTTGCGGTTTGTCGGCACTGATCGATGATCAATCCAACCTGGATCATCCGTGTGCAAGCTCCATAATTGTTATCTAAGCTAATCCTACTGAAAAATGAATTTGATGGATTTGGGAGTAAAAATCCCCAAAACCATAACCTAAAAAATGAATGAAATGACTTAAATAACATTTCAAAAATCAGTCAAGTTCGCAAAGCGAACTTTTATTTGCAAAGCGAACTCCAAAAATTGGCACTTAAGTGCCTCAGAATAGTCAAACCGACTCTGTTTTTCTGCAGAAGTTCGCAATGCGAACTTTTATTCGCAAAGTTAATATTCGCTGGAAAGTTCGCAAAGCAAACTTTGGTCCCTTTTTCTACTGCCTCCGGTCTGGGAGAATTCGCTGGGAAGTTCGCAAAGCGAACATTCGCTGGAAAGTTCGCAATGCGAACTTGACAGCAAACCAGCCGTTATTTTGACCACAACTTCTGAATCGTAACTCAGATTGACGCACGGTTGGAAGCGCTGGAAAGCTTATTCAATGCTCTATACAACAATGGAAAAATATCATTGCTTGAATACCTACAAAAATTAGAGAAAATCAATTAAACTCAATGATATTTACACAATACGCAATATATACACTATAATGTAAAGTAAACGTATTTACAAACAAAACGGTGTTTATTCGTACGATATTAACAAAAAGTATCGATAAGTGCAACAAAACTTATATACAAAAATAGCTACAATTTTCACTTATCAAACTCTCCCCAACTTAAACTTGTTTGTCCTCAAACAAGAATCAAACAACTCAAAGAAATAGAGTGACAACCAAAGAATCGCGAATCAACAGGTTTTGAAAAACGGAAACAAATGAATGGTTCAAATGAAAAATGGTACACACAAAGTAAATACTTACCACTAAACTACGACGACAACATAGTCAGGAAACAAATGCAAAATACAAAATGCCAATCATCCTAAAACAACACAAGTTCAAACATGAATCACACCTAGGAAAAACAATCATTGGTAGATGAAAAACACAAAATGAGGTACTTTTCACTCACACAACAATCTTGCAAACAAAAGACTAAATTATGCATTCATCCAACAATCATATTGAAAACATAAAAGCAAGAATCACAAGGGCTTTCAAGGTTGTAACGTGGTCGGGTAAACAAACAAGGGGCAATTTCCAAAGGTAATTGAAACAAAAACTTGCCTAAACCTAAGGGAGTGATCAACTCACAAAGACTCAAACACAAAATTTCAATCAAATTCTTCCAAAATCCCAAGTGTTACACAACACACAATATTTATTTGGCACAAATATTTGAACTCTTTTTGTTTCCTTTCTAAAGGATTTTCTTTTTTTTTTTTTTTTTTCATTTTCTTTCTTTTTTTTCTTTTCGTTTTCAACCTCATAGAAACCAACCAATGAGTAAACAATCATTCTCTCCCCAACTTGAATTCAATCACATCATCATGTGAATACTCCCTACTTTCTAAGGCAAGGTAAAAATTCATACAACAACACAAATTTGAGGGTTCAAGAAAAAAACAATCAATCAAAATTCATACAAAAAGTGAATTCAATACTCATAGACAAGCATTAAGTTCAAACAACATGGATAATGATAGAAAGGCACAAACGGTTTACGAATGATCACACGCTCACAAGGTGAATTGACTATTTGGCTAGGTAGTTGTGCTCAGAATGAAACAAAATCCCTTGATCCTTTTCATGCTTTCATATAATCAACACAAACAAAAGATTAAACATAATAAAATCCAGTTAGAACAAGAATGTTGGTACTCCGCGCATATATGAACAATGGAAAGCTACCTCATAGAAAGGTGGGAACTAAAGTGATACACAACAAGAACAAGTATACAAAAGAATGAATGACATGGAAGTTTGTAAAATGCCTTAGTATCATGAATATGCTAAAGTCTAGAAAGCGATAAACACATACCTTGGACGTGTACAAAACTTAACAATATCATTACCATACATCCGCAAGTTGAAACGATCAAACTTGGAAAATCACCTTAAATTTCCTCAAGCTACTCAAAATAAGCTCTTAGACAAACACAAAAACTATTAATATAAACAAACTAAAAGACCGGGTGAAAATGGATTAAACAAGTTGTAAAGTGAAGATTTGAGAATTTTACGAAAAATCTGAGTACAACTTGTTTAATGAACGTTCAACACACTACCTAAGCTAGAATGAAAAAGTAATAACGAAACAAAAAAAAAACGATAAAACATGTTTGTTTTACGTCGTAAGTTCGACCCTTTACTGTGCTTAGCTAGAAACTTCCTCCCTTCATGCCATGGTGATGCCTCACCGTGCAAACCAAAAGCAAGTGTCCCAACCAAACACTTGAACAAACGTTACGGGAATAAAATATATAAGTATCAATATAAACAAGTGAAAATAAACAATATATACGATATCTACAAAACTAAAAAACAAAGAAACTATCGCAATGCGAGTCAATAAAAACCCCACTCCCCGGCAACGACGCCATTTTGTTGGAAGCGGTATAGCGGCAAGCAACAAAAGATTTGGAAGTATTTTTTCGAGAATTTATCGTGTCCACAGGGATCGGTGATATTGAACTGCCGTTTGAAAATTTAAATGTTAATGAGTTTGGGTTAAAATGGGTTTAAAGTAAAAGCAGAAAAGTAAAGATTAACATAAAAATAATTCATTCTTTAGAGAGAAGAAACTTATCCGGGATGCATATAATCCACTCCTCACAAACTTAAACTTACCGACCAGTTATACTTAACCTACAATACTCCTCAATATCATCCAGCATCGCTCACAACAGTGTCCATCTCTGACACACTGAGCTGAAAGAACAACCGTGTTACCCTCGTCGACACTCTCGCACCCGACTCAAGATACAGAGGCATTAAGCTTCGACACCCATAAAGATTGTTAGCTCTAAATCTATCTATAGCATCTAGAAACTTACAGATAATCATCCCTGAGCATAAAGCAAATATTAAGGACAATCACCGATGAAGATTTGTAAAGCGGATTTTATACAACGCCTTGGGCGAAAAATATACATGAGTTCAAAGTAAATATATATACAAACCCAACAAATGAAGAATACACAAAGAAGAAAAGAAATGAACCAAACATCTTGCGGTTTGTCGGCACTGATCGATGATCAATCCAACCTGGATCATCCGTGTGCAAGCTCCATAATTGTTATCTAAGCTAATCCTACTGAAAAATGAATTTGATGGATTTGGGAGTAAAAATCCCCAAAACCATAACCTAAAAAATGAATGAAATGACTTAAATAACATTTCAAAAATCAGTCAAGTTCGCAAAGCGAACTTTTATTTGCAAAGCGAACTCCAAAAATTGGCACTTAAGTGCCTCAGAATAGTCAAACCGACTCTGTTTTTCTGCAGAAGTTCGCAATGCGAACTTTTATTCGCAAAGTTAATATTCGCTGGAAAGTTCGCAAAGCAAACTTTGGTCCCTTTTTCTACTGCCTCCGGTCTGGGAGAATTCGCTGGGAAGTTCGCAAAGCGAACATTCGCTGGAAAGTTCGCAATGCGAACTTGACAGCAAACCAGCCGTTATTTTGACCACAACTTCTGAATCGTAACTCAGATTGACGCACGGTTGGAAGCCCTGGAAAGCTTATTCAATACTCTATACAACAATGGAAAAATATCATTGCTTGAATACCTACAAAAATTAGAGAAAATCAATTAAACTCAATGATATTTACACAATACGCAATATATACACTATAATGTAAAGTAAACGTATTTACAAACAAAACGGTGTTTATTCGTACGATATTAACAAAAAGTATCGATAAGTGCATCAAAACTTATATACAAAAATAGCTACAATTTTCACTTATCAAACTCTCCCCAACTTAAACTTGTTTGTCCTCAAACAAGAATCAAACAACTCAAAGAAATAGAGTGACAACCAAAGAATCGCGAATCAACAGGTTTTGAAAAACGGAAACAAATGAATGGTTCAAATGAAAAATGGTACACACAAAGTAAATACTTACCACTAAACTACGACGACAACATAGTCAGGAAACAAATGCAAAATACAAAATGCCAATCATCCTAAAACAACACAAGTTCAAACATGAATCACACCTAGGAAAAACAATCATTGGTAGATGAAAAACACAAAATGAGGTACTTTTCACTCACACAACAATCTTGCAAACAAAAGACTAAATTATGCATTCATCCAACAATCATATTGAAATCATAAAAGCAAGAATCACAAGGGCTTTCAAGGTTGTAGCGTGGTCGGGTAAACAAACAAGGGGCAATTTCTAAAGGTAATTGAAACAAAAACTTGCCTAAACCTAAGGGAGTGATCAACTCACACAGACTCAAACACAAAATTCCAATCAACTTCTTCAAAAATCCCAAGTGTTACACAGCACACAATACTTATTTAGCACAATTATTTGAACTCTTTTTGTTTCCTTTCTCAAGGATTTTCTTTTTCTTTTTTTTTCATTTTCTTTTTCATTTTTTTTCATTTTTTTCTTTTCTTTTTCAACATCATAGAAACCAACCAATGAGTAAACAATCATTCTCTCCCCAACTTGAATTCAACCACATCATCCTGTGAATACTCCCTACTTTCTAAGGCAAGGTAAAAATTCATACAACAACACAAACTTGAGGGTTCAAGAAAAAAACAATCAATCAAAATTCATACAAAAAGTGAGTTCAATACACATAGACAAGCATTAAGTTCAATCAACATGGATAATGATAGAAAGGCACAAAGGGTTTATAAATTATCACACGCTCACAAGGTGAATTGACTATTTGGCTAGGTAGTTGTGCTCAGAATGAAACAAAATGCCTTGATCCTTTTCATGTTTTCATATAATCAACACAAACAAACGATTAAACATAATAAAATCCAGTTAGAACAAGAATGTTGGTACTCCGCGCATATATGAACAATGGAAAGCTACCTCCCAAAAGGTGGGAACTAAAGTGATTCACAACAAGAACAAGTATACAAAAGAATGAATGGCATGGAAGTTTGTAAAATGCCTTAGTATCATGAATATGCTAAAGTCTAGAAAGCGATAAACACATACCTTGGACGTGTACAAAACTTAACAATATCATTACCATACATCTGCAAGTTTAAACGATCAAACTTGGAACATCACCTTAAATTTCCTCAAGCTACTCAAAACAAGCTCTTAGACAAACACAAAAACTATTAATATAAACAAACTAAAAGACCAGGTGAAAATGGATTAAACAAGTTGTAAAGTGAAGATTTGAGAATTTTACGAAAAATCCGAGTACAACTTGTTTTATGAACGTTCACCACACTACCTAAGCTATAATGAAAAAGTAATAACGAAACAAAAAAAAATGATAAAACATGCTTGTTTTACGTTGTAAGCTCGACGCCTTTACTGTGCTGAGCTAGTAACTTCCTCCCTTCATGCCATGGTGATGCCTCACCGCGCAAACCGAAAGCAAGTGTCCTAACCAAACACTTGAACAAACGTTACGGGAACAAAATATACAAGTATCAATATAAACAAGTGAAAATAGACAATATATACGATATCTACAAAGCTCAAAAACAAAGAAACTATCGCAATGCGAGTCAATCAAAACACCAATCCCCGGCAACGGCGCCATTTTGTTGGAAGCTATATAGCGGCAAGAAACAAAAGATTTGGAAGTATTTTTCTGGTAATTTATCGTGTCCACAGAGATCGGTGATATTGAACTGCCATTCAACAATTTAAATGTTAATGAGTTTGGGTTAAAATGGGTTTAAAGTAAAAGCAGAAAAGTAAACATTAACATAAAAAGAATTCATTCTTCAGAGAGAAGAAACTTATCCGGCATGCATATAATCCACTCCTCACAAACTTAAACTTACCGACCAGTTATACTTAACCTACAATACTCCTCAATATCATCCAGCATCGCTCACAACAGTGTCCATCTCTAACACATTGAGCTAAGAGAACAACCGTGTTACCCTCGTCGACACTCTCGCACCCGACTCAAGATACAGAGGCATTAAGCTTCGACACCCATAAAGATTGTTAGCTCTAAATCTATCTATAGCATCCAGAAACTAAATGATAATCATCCCTGAGCATAAAGCAAATATCAAGGACAATCACCGATGAAGATTTGTAAAGCGGATTTTATACAATGCCATGGGCGAAAAATATACATGAGTTCAAAGTAAATATATATACAAACCCAACAAATGAAGAATACACAAAGAAGAAAAGAAATGAACCAAACATCTTGTGGTTTGTCGGCGCTGATCAATGATCAATCCAACCTGGATCATCCGTGTGCAAGCTCTATAGTTGTTTTCTAAGCTAATCCTCCTGAAAAATGAATTTGATGGAGTTGGGAGCAAAAATCCCCAAAACCATAACCTAAAAAATGAATGAAATGACTTAAATAACATTTCAAAAATCAGTCAAGTTCGCAAAGAGAACTTTTATTTGCAAAGCGAACTCCAAAAATTGGCACTTAAGTGCCTCAGAATAGTCAAACCGACTCTGTTTTTCTGCAGAAGTTCGCAATGCGAACTTTTATTCGCAAAGTTAATATTCACTGGAAAGTTCGCAAAGCAAACTTTGGTCCCTTTTTCTACTGCCTCCAGTCTGGGAGAATTCGCTGGGAAGTTCGCAAAGCGAACATTCGCTGGAAAGTTCGCAATGCGAACTTGACAGCAAACCAGCCGTTATTTTGACCACAACTTCTGAATTGTAACTCAGATTGACGCACGGTTGGAAGCACTGGAAAGCTTATTCAATGCTCTATACAACAATGGAAAAATATCATTGCTTGAATACCTACAAAAATTAGAGAAAATCAATTAAACTCAATGATATTTACACAATACGCAATATATACACTATAATGTAAAGTAAACGTATTTACAAACAAAACGGTGTTTATTCGTACGATATTAACAAAAAGTATCGATAAGTGCAACAAAACTTATATACAAAAATAGCTACAATTTTCACTTATCAAACTCTCCCCAACTTAAACTTGTTTGTCCTCAAACAAGAATCAAACAACTCAAAGAAATAGAGTGACAACCAAAGAATCGCGAATCAACAGGTTTTGAAAAACGGAAACAAATGAATGGTTCAAATGAAAAATGGTACACACAAAGTAAATACTTACCACTAAACTACGACGACAACATAGTCAGGAAACAAATGCAAAATACAAAATGCCAATCATCCTAAAACAACACAAGTTCAAACATGAATCACACCTAGGAAAAACAATCATTGGTAGATGAAAAACACAAAATGAGGTACTTTTCACTCACACAACAATCTTGCAAACAAAAGACTAAATTATGCATTCATCCAACAATCATATTGAAATCATAAAAGCAAGAATCACAAGGGCTTTCAAGGTTGTAGCGTGGTCGGGTAAACAAACAAGGGGCAATTTCTAAAGGTAATTGAAACAAAAACTTGCCTAAACCTAAGGGAGTGATCAACTCACACAGACTCAAACACAAAATTCCAATCAACTTCTTCAAAAATCCCAAGTGTTACACAGCACACAATACTTATTTAGCACAATTATTTGAACTCTTTTTGTTTCCTTTCTCAAGGATTTTCTTTTTCTTTTTTATTTATTTTCTTTTTCATTTTTTTTCATTTTTTTCTTTTCTTTTTCAACATCATAGAAACCAACCAATGAGTAAACAATCATTCTCTCCCCAACTTGAATTCAACCACATCATCATGTGAATACTCCCTACTTTCTAAGGCAAGGTAAAAATTCATACAACAACACAAATTTGAGGGTTCAAGAAAAAAACAATCAATCAAAATTCATACAAAAAGTGAGTTCAATACACATAGACAAGCATTAAGTTCAATCAACATGGATAATGATAGAAAGGCACAAAGGGTTTATAAATTATCACACGCTCACAAGGTGAATTGACTATTTGGCTAGGTAGTTGTGCTCAGAATGAAACAAAATGCCTTGATCCTTTTCATGCTTTCATATAATCAACACAAACAAACGATTAAACATAATAAAATCCAGTTAGAACAAGAATGTTGGTACTCCGCGCATATATGAACAATGGAAAGCTACCTCCCAAAAAGGTGGGAACTAAAGTGATTCACAACAAGAACAAGTATACAAAAGAATGAATGGCATGGAAGTTTGTAAAATGCCTTAGTATCATGAATATGCTAAAGTCTAGAAAGCGATAAACACATACCTTGGACGTGTACAAAACTTAACAATATCATTACCATACATCTGCAAGTTTAAACGATCAAACTTGGAACATCACCTTAAATTTCCTCAAGCTACTCAAAACAAGCTCTTAGACAAACACAAAAACTATTAATATAAACAAACTAAAAGACCAGGTGAAAATGGATTAAACAAGTTGTAAAGTGAAGATTTGAGAATTTTACGAAAAATCCGAGTACAACTTGTTTTATGAACGTTCACCACACTACCTAAGCTATAATGAAAAAGTAATAACGAAACAAAAAAAAATGATAAAACATGCTTGTTTTACGTTGTAAGCTCGACGCCTTTACTGTGCTGAGCTAGTAACTTCCTCCCTTCATGCCATGGTGATGCCTCACCGCGCAAACCGAAAGCAAGTGTCCTAACCAAACACTTGAACAAACGTTACGGGAACAAAATATACAAGTATCAATATAAACAAGTGAAAATAGACAATATATACGATATCTACAAAGCTCAAAAACAAAGAAACTATCGCAATGCGAGTCAATCAAAACACCAATCCCCGACAACGGCGCCATTTTGTTGGAAGCTATATAGCGGCAAAAAACAAAAGATTTGGAAGTATTTTTCTGGTAATTTATCGTGTCCACAGAGATCGGTGATATTGAACTGCCATTCAACAATTTAAATGTTAATGAGTTTGGGTTAAAATGGGTTTAAAGTAAAAGCAGAAAAGTAAACATTAACATAAAAAGAATTCATTCTTCAGAGAGAAGAAACTTATCCGGCATGCATATAATCCACTCCTCACAAACTTAAACTTACCGACCAGTTATACTTAACCTACAATACTCCTCAATATCATCCAGCATCGCTCACAACAGTGTCCATCTCTGACACATTGAGCTAAGAGAACAATCGTGTTACCCTCGTCGACACTCTCGCACCCGACTCAAGATACAGAGGCATTAAGCTTCGACACCCATAAAGATTGTTAGCTCTAAATCTATCTATAGCATCTAGAAACTAACAGATAATCATCCCTGAGCATAAAGCAAATATCAAGGACAATCACCGATGAAGATTTGTAAAGCGGATTTTATACAATGCCATGGGCGAAAAATATACATGAGTTCAAAGTAAATATATATACAAACCCAACAAATGAAGAATACACAAAGAAGAAAAGAAATGAACCAAACATCTTGTGGTTTGTCGGCGCTGATCAATGATCAATCCAACCTGGATCATCCGTGTGCAAGCTCTATAGTTGTTTTCTAAGCTAATCCTCCTGAAAAATGAATTTGATGGAGTTGGGAGCAAAAATCCCCAAAACCATAACCTAAAAAATGAATGAAATGACTTAAATAACATTTCAAAAATCAGTCAAGTTCGCAAAGCGAACTTTTATTTGCAAAGCGAACTCCAAAAATTGGCACTTAAGTGCCTCAGAATAGTCAAACCGACTCTGTTTTTCTGCAGAAGTTCGCAATGCGAACTTTTATTCGCAAAGTTAATATTCACTGGAAAGTTCGCAAAGCAAACTTTGGTCCCTTTTTCTACTGCCTCCAGTCTGGGAGAATTCGCTGGGAAGTTCGCAAAGCGAACATTCGCTGGAAAGTTCGCAATGCGAACTTGACAGCAAACCAGCCGTTATTTTGACCACAACTTCTGAATTGTAACTCAGATTGACGCACGGTTGGAAGCACTGGAAAGCTTATTCAATGCTCTATACAACAATGGAAAAATATCATTGCTTGAATACCTACAAAAATTAGAGAAAATCAATTAAACTCAATGATATTTACACAATACGCAATATATACACTATAATGTAAAGTAAACGTATTTACAAACAAAACGGTGTTTATTCGTACGATATTAACAAAAAGTATCGATAAGTGCAACAAAACTTATATACAAAAATAGCTACAATTTTCACTTATCAAACTCTCCCCAACTTAAACTTGTTTGTCCTCAAACAAGAATCAAACAACTCAAAGAAATAGAGTGACAACCAAAGAATCACGAATCAACAGGTTTTGAAAAACGGAAACAAATGAATGGTTCAAATGAAAAATGGTACACACAAAGTAAATACTTACCACTAAACTACGACGACAACATAGTCAGGAAACAAATGCAAAATACAAAATGCCAATCATCCTAAAACAACACAAGTTCAAACATGAATCACACCTAGGAAAAACAATCATTGGTAGATGAAAAACACAAAATGAGGTACTTTTCACTCACACAACAATCTTGCAAACAAAAGACTAAATTATGCATTCATCCAACAATCATATTGAAATCATAAAAGCAAGAATCACAAGGGCTTTCAAGGTTGTAGCGTGGTCGGGTAAACAAACAAGGGGCAATTTCTAAAGGTAATTGAAACAAAAACTTGCCTAAACCTAAGGGAGTGATCAACTCACACAGACTCAAACACAAAATTCCAATCAACTTCTTCAAAAATCCCAAGTGTTACACAGCACACAATACTTATTTAGCACAATTATTTGAACTCTTTTTGTTTCCTTTCTCAAGGATTTTCTTTTTCTTTTTTTTTTATTTTCTTTTTCATTTTTTTTCATTTTTTTCTTTTCTTTTTCAACATCATAGAAACCAACCAATGAGTAAACAATCATTCTCTCCCCAACTTGAATTCAACCACATCATCATGTGAATACTCCCTACTTTCTAAGGCAAGGTAAAAATTCATACAACAACACAAATTTGAGGGTTCAAGAAAAAAACAATCAATCAAAATTCATACAAAAAGTGAGTTCAATACACATAGACAAGCATTAAGTTCAATCAACATGGATAATGATAGAAAGGCACAAAGGGTTTATAAATTATCACACGCTCACAAGGTGAATTGACTATTTGGCTA
Organism: Lathyrus tuberosus; assembly: GCA_022829125.1. Classification (NCBI taxonomy): domain Eukaryota; kingdom Viridiplantae; phylum Streptophyta; class Magnoliopsida; order Fabales; family Fabaceae; genus Lathyrus; species Lathyrus tuberosus. Next base: position 9,284,625 of record JALAZF010000081.1, read on the forward strand.
GGTAGTTGTGCTCAGAATGAAACAAAATGCCTTGATCCTTTTCATGCTTTCATATAATCAACACAAACAAACGATTAAACATAATAAAATCCAGTTAGAACAAGAATGTTGGTACTCCGCGCATATATGAACAATGGAAAGCTACCTCCCAAAAAGGTGGGAACTAAAGTGATTCACAACAAGAACAAGTATACAAAAGAATGAATGGCATGGAAGTTTGTAAAATGCCTTAGTATCATGAATATGCTAAAGTCTAGAAAGCGATAAACACATACCTTGGACGTGTACAAAACTTAACAATATCATTACCATACATCTGCAAGTTTAAACGATCAAACTTGGAACATCACCTTAAATTTCCTCAAGCTACTCAAAACAAGCTCTTAGACAAACACAAAAACTATTAATATAAACAAACTAAAAGACCAGGTGAAAATGGATTAAACAAGTTGTAAAGTGAAGATTTGAGAATTTTACGAAAAATCCGAGTACAACTTGTTTTATGAACGTTCACCACACTACCTAAGCTATAATGAAAAAGTAATAACGAAACAAAAAAAAATGATAAAACATGCTTGTTTTACGTTGTAAGCTCGACGCCTTTACTGTGCTGAGCTAGTAACTTCCTCCCTTCATGCCATGGTGATGCCTCACCGCGCAAACCGAAAGCAAGTGTCCTAACCAAACACTTGAACAAACGTTACGGGAACAAAATATACAAGTATCAATATAAACAAGTGAAAATAGACAATATATACGATATCTACAAAGCTCAAAAACAAAGAAACTATCGCAATGCGAGTCAATCAAAACACCAATCCCCGACAACGGCGCCATTTTGTTGGAAGCTATATAGCGGCAAAAAACAAAAGATTTGGAAGTATTTTTCTGGTAATTTATCGTGTCCACAGAGATCGGTGATATTGAACTGCCATTCAACAATTTAAATGTTAATGAGTTTGGGTTAAAATGGGTTTAAAGTAAAAGCAGAAAAGTAAACATTAACATAAAAAGAATTCATTCTTCAGAGAGAAGAAACTTATCCGGCATGCATATAATCCACTCCTCACAAACTTAAACTTACCGACCAGTTATACTTAACCTACAATACTCCTCAATATCATCCAGCATCGCTCACAACAGTGTCCATCTCTGACACATTGAGCTAAGAGAACAATCGTGTTACCCTCGTCGACACTCTCGCACCCGACTCAAGATACAGAGGCATTAAGCTTCGACACCCATAAAGATTGTTAGCTCTAAATCTATCTATAGCATCTAGAAACTAACAGATAATCATCCCTGAGCATAAAGCAAATATCAAGGACAATCACCGATGAAGATTTGTAAAGCGGATTTTATACAATGCCATGGGCGAAAAATATACATGAGTTCAAAGTAAATATATATACAAACCCAACAAATGAAGAATACACAAAGAAGAAAAGAAATGAACCAAACATCTTGTGGTTTGTCGGCGCTGATCAATGATCAATCCAACCTGGATCATCCGTGTGCAAGCTCTATAGTTGTTTTCTAAGCTAATCCTCCTGAAAAATGAATTTGATGGAGTTGGGAGCAAAAATCCCCAAAACCATAACCTAAAAAATGAATGAAATGACTTAAATAACATTTCAAAAATCAGTCAAGTTCGCAAAGCGAACTTTTATTTGCAAAGCGAACTCCAAAAATTGGCACTTAAGTGCCTCAGAATAGTCAAACCGACTCTGTTTTTCTGCAGAAGTTCGCAATGCGAACTTTTATTCGCAAAGTTAATATTCACTGGAAAGTTCGCAAAGCAAACTTTGGTCCCTTTTTCTACTGCCTCCAGTCTGGGAGAATTCGCTGGGAAGTTCGCAAAGCGAACATTCGCTGGAAAGTTCGCAATGCGAACTTGACAGCAAACCAGCCGTTATTTTGACCACAACTTCTGAATTGTAACTCAGATTGACGCACGGTTGAAAGCACTGGAAAGCTTATTCAATGCTCTATACAACAATGGAAAAATATCATTGCTTGAATACCTACAAAAATTAGAGAAAATCAATTAAACTCAATGATATTTACACAATACGCAATATATACACTATAATGTAAAGTAAACGTATTTACAAACAAAACGGTGTTTATTCGTACGATATTAACAAAAAGTATCGATAAGTGCAACAAAACTTATATACAAAAATAGCTACAATTTTCACTTATCAAACTCTCCCCAACTTAAACTTGTTTGTCCTCAAACAAGAATCAAACAACTCAAAGAAATAGAGTGACAACCAAAGAATCACGAATCAACAGGTTTTGAAAAACGGAAACAAATGAATGGTTCAAATGAAAAATGGTACACACAAAGTAAATACTTACCACTAAACTACGACGACAACATAGTCAGGAAACAAATGCAAAATACAAAATGCCAATCATCCTAAAACAACACAAGTTCAAACATGAATCACACCTAGGAAAAACAATCATTGGTAGATGAAAAACACAAAATGAGGTACTTTTCACTCACACAACAATCTTGCAAACAAAAGACTAAATTATGCATTCATCCAACAATCATATTGAAATCATAAAAGCAAGAATCACAAGGGCTTTCAAGGTTGTAGCGTGGTCGGGTAAACAAACAAGGGGCAATTTCTAAAGGTAATTGAAACAAAAACTTGCCTAAACCTAAGGGAGTGATCAACTCACACAGACTCAAACACAAAATTCCAATCAACTTCTTCAAAAATCCCAAGTGTTACACAGCACACAATACTTATTTAGCACAATTATTTGAACTCTTTTTGTTTCCTTTCTCAAGGATTTTCTTTTTCTTTTTTTTTTATTTTCTTTTTCATTTTTTTTCATTTTTTTCTTTTCTTTTTCAACATCATAGAAACCAACCAATGAGTAAACAATCATTCTCTCCCCAACTTGAATTCAACCACATCATCATGTGAATACTCCCTACTTTCTAAGGCAAGGTAAAAATTCATACAACAACACAAATTTGAGGGTTCAAGAAAAAAACAATCAATCAAAATTCATACAAAAAGTGAGTTCAATACACATAGACAAGCATTAAGTTCAATCAACATGGATAATGATAGAAAGGCACAAAGGGTTTATAAATTATCACACGCTCACAAGGTGAATTGACTATTTGGCTAGGTAGTTGTGCTCAGAATGAAACAAAATGCCTTGATCCTTTTCATGCTTTCATATAATCAACACAAACAAACGATTAAACATAATAAAATCCAGTTAGAACAAGAATGTTGGTACACCGCGCAAACCGAAAGCAAGTGTCCTAACCAAACACTTGAACAAACGTTACGGGAACAAAATATACAAGTATCAATATAAACAAGTGAAAATAGACAATATATACGATATCTACAAAGCTCAAAAACAAAGAAACTATCGCAATGCGAGTCAATCAAAACACCAATCCCCGACAACGGCGCCATTTTGTTGGAAGCTATATAGCGGCAAAAAACAAAAGATTTGGAAGTATTTTTCTGGTAATTTATCGTGTCCACAGAGATCGGTGATATTGAACTGCCATTCAACAATTTAAATGTTAATGAGTTTGGGTTAAAATGGGTTTAAAGTAAAAGCAGAAAAGTAAACATTAACATAAAAAGAATTCATTCTTCAGAGAGAAGAAACTTATCCGGCATGCATATAATCCACTCCTCACAAACTTAAACTTACCGACCAGTTATACTTAACCTACAATACTCCTCAATATCATCCAGCATCGCTCACAACAGTGTCCATCTCTGACACATTGAGCTAAGAGAACAATCGTGTTACCCTCGTCGACACTCTCGCACCCGACTCAAGATACAGAGGCATTAAGCTTCGACACCCATAAAGATTGTTAGCTCTAAATCTATCTATAGCATCTAGAAACTAACAGATAATCATCCCTGAGCATAAAGCAAATATCAAGGACAATCACCGATGAAGATTTGTAAAGCGGATTTTATACAATTCCATGGGCGAAAAATATACATGAGTTCAAAGTAAATATATATACAAACCCAACAAATGAAGAATACACAAAGAAGAAAAGAAATGAACCAAACATCTTGTGGTTTGTCGGCGCTGATCAATGATCAATCCAACCTGGATCATCCGTGTGCAAGCTCTATAGTTGTTTTCTAAGCTAATCCTCCTGAAAAATGAATTTGATGGAGTTGGGAGCAAAAATCCCCAAAACCATAACCTAAAAAATGAATGAAATGAATTAAATAACATTTCAAAAATCAGTCAAGTTCGCAAAGCGAACTTTTATTTGCAAAGCGAACTCCAAAAATTGGCACTTAAGTGCCTCAGAATAGTCAAACCGACTCTGTTTTTCTGCAGAAGTTCGCAATGCGAACTTTTATTCGCAAAGTTAATATTCACTGGAAAGTTCGCAAAGCTAACTTTGGTCCCTTTTTCTACTGCCTCCAGTCTGGGAGAATTCGCTGGGAAGTTCGCAAAGCGAACATTCGCTGGAAAGTTCGCAATGCGAACTTGACAGCAAACCAGCCGTTATTTTGACCACAACTTCTGAATTGTAACTCAGATTGACGCACGGTTGGAAGCGCTGGAAAGCTTATTCAATGCTCTATACAACAATGGAAAAATATCATTGCTTGAATTCCTACAAAAATTAGAGAAAATCAATTAAACTCAATGATATTTACACAATACGCAATATATACACTATAATGTAAAGTAAACGTATTTACAAACAAAACGGTGTTTATTCGTACGATATTAACAAAAAGTATCGATAAGTGCAAAAAAACTTATATACAAAAATAGCTACAATTTTCACTTATCAAACTCTCCCCAACTTAAACTTGTTTGTCCTCAAACAAGAATCAAACAACTCAAAGAAATAGAGTGACAACCAAAGAATCACGAATCAACAGGTTTTGAAAAACGGAAACAAATGAATGGTTCAAATGAAAAATGGTACACACAAAGTAAATACTTACCACTAAACTACGACGACAACATAGTCAGGAAACAAATGCAAAATACAAAATGCCAATCATCCTAAAACAACACAAGTTCAAACATGAATCACACCTAGGAAAAACAATCATTGGTAGATGAAAAACACAAAATGAGGTACTTTTCACTCACACAACAATCTTGCAAACAAAAGACTAAATTATGCATTCATCCAACAATCATATTGAAATCATAAAAGCAAGAATCACAAGGGCTTTCAAGGTTGTAGCGTGGTCGGGTAAACAAACAAGGGGCAATTTCTAAAGGTAATTGAAACAAAAACTTGCCTAAACCTAAGGGAGTGATCAACTCACACAGACTCAAACACAAAATTCCAATCAACTTCTTCAAAAATCCCAAGTGTTACACAGCACACAATACTTATTTAGCACAATTATTTGAACTCTTTTTGTTTCCTTTCTCAAGGATTTTCTTTTTCTTTTTTTTTATTTTCTTTTTCATTTTTTTTCATTTTTTTCTTTTCTTTTTCAACATCATAGAAACCAACCAATGAGTCAACAATCATTCTCTCCCCAACTTGAATTCAACCACATCATCATGTGAATACTCCCTACTTTCTAAGGCAAGGTAAAAATTCATACAACAACACAAATTTGAGGGTTCAAGAAAAAAACAATCAATCAAAATTCATACAAAAAGTGAGTTCAATACACATAGACAAGCATTAAGTTCAATCAACATGGATAATGATAGAAAGACACAAAGGGTTTATAAATTATCACACGCTCACAAGGTGAATTGACTATTTGGCTAGGTAGTTGTGCTCAGAATGAAACAAAATGCCTGGATCCTTTTCATGCTTTCATATAATCAACACAAACAAACGATTAAACATAATAAAATCCAGTTAGAACAAGAATGTTGGTACTCCGCGCATATATGAACAATGGAAAGCTACCTCCCAAAAAGGTGGGAACTAAAGTGATTCACAACAAGAACAAGTATACAAAAGAATGAATGGCATGGAAGTTTGTAAAATGCCTTAGTATCATGAATATGCTAAAGTCTAGAAAGCGATAAACACATACCTTGGACGTGTACAAAACTTAACAATATCATTACCATACATCTGCAAGTTTAAACGATCAAACTTGTAACATCACCTTAAATTTCCTCAAGCTACTCAAAACAAGCTCTTAGACAAACACAAAAACTATTAATATAAACAAACTAAAAGACCAGGTGAAAATGGATTAAGCAAGTTGTAAAGTGAAGATTTGAGAATTTTACGAAAAATCCGAGTACAACTTGTTTTATGAACGTTCACCACACTACCTAAGCTATAATGAAAAAGTAATAACGAAACAAAAAAAAATGATAAAACATGCTTGTTTTACGTTGTAAGCTCGACGCCTTTACTGTGCTGAGCTAGTAACTTCCTCCCTTCATGCCATGGTGATGCCTCACCGCGCAAACCGAAAGCAAGTGTCCTAACCAAACACTTGAACAAACGTTACGGGAACAAAATATACAAGTATCAATATAAACAAGTGAAAATAGACAATATATACGATATCTACAAAGCTCAAAAACAAAGAAACTATCGCAATGCGAGTCAATCAAAACACCAATCCCCGGCAACGGCGCCATTTTGTTGGAAGCTATATAGCGGCAAGAAACAAAAGATTTGGAAGTATTTTTCTGGTAATTTATCGTGTCCACAGAGATCGGTGATATTGAACTGCCATTCAACAATTTAAATGTTAATGAGTTTGGGTTAAAATGGGTTTAAAGTAAAAGCAGAAAAGTAAACATTAACATAAAAAGAATTCATTCTTCAGAGAGAAGAAACTTATCCGGCATGCATATAATCCACTCCTCACAAACTTAAACTTACCGACCAGTTATACTTAACCTACAATACTCCTCAATATCATCTAGCATCGCTCACAACAGTGTCCATCTCTGACACATTGAGCTAAGAGAACAACCGTGTTACCCTCGTCGACACTCTCGCACCCGACTCAAGATACAGAGGCATTAAGCTTCAACACCCATAAAGATTGTTAGCTCTAAATCTATCTATAGCATCCAGAAACTAACAGATAATAATCCCTGAGCATAAAGCAAATATCAAGGACAATCACCGATGAAGATTTGTAAAGCGGATTTTATACAATGCCATGGGCGAAAAATATACATGAGTTCAAAGTAAATATATATACAAACCCAACAAATGAAGAATACACAAAGAAGAAAAGAAATGAACCAAACATCTTGTGGTTTGTCAGCGCTGATCAATGATCAATCCAACCTGGATCATCCGTGTGCAAGCTCTATAGTTGTTTTCTAAGCTAATCCTCCTGAAAAATGAATTTGATGGAGTTGGGAGCAAAAATCCCCAAAACCATAACCTAAAAAATGAATGAAATGACTTAAATAACATTTCAAAAATCAGTCAAGGTCGCAAAGCGAACTTTTATTTGCAAAGCGAACTCCAAAAATTGGCACTTAAGTGCCTCAGAATAGTCAAACCGACTCTGTTTTTCTGCAGAAGTTCGCAATGCGAACTTTTATTCGCAAAGTTAATATTCACTGGAAAGTTCGCAAAGCAAACTTTGGTCCCTTTTTCTACTGCCTCCAGTCTGGGAGAATTCGCTGGGAAGTTCGCAAAGCGAACATTCGCTGGAAAGTTCGCAATGCGAACTTGACAGCAAACCAGCCGTTATTTTGACCACAACTTCTGAATTGTAACTCAGATTGACGCACGGTTGGAAGCGCTGGAAAGCTTATTCAATGCTCTATACAACAATGGAAAAATATCATTGCTTGAATACCTACAAAAATTAGAGAAAATCAATTAAACTCAATGATATTTACACAATACGCAATATATACACTATAATGTAAAGTAAACGTATTTACAAACAAAACGGTGTTTATTCGTACGATATTAACAAAAAGTATCGATAAGTGCAACAAAACTTATATACAAAAATAGCTACAATTTTCACTTATCAAACTCTCCCCAACTTAAACTTGTTTGTCCTCAAACAAGAATCAAACAACTCAAAGAAATAGAGTGACAACCAAAGAATCACGAATCAACAGGTTTTGAAAAACGGAAACAAATGAATGGTTCAAATGAAAAATGGTACACACAAAGTAAATACTTACCACTAAACTACGACGACAACATAGTCAGGAAACAAATGCAAAATACAAAATGCCAATCATCCTAAAACAACACAAGTTCAAACATGAATCACACCTAGGAAAAACAATCATTGGTAGATGAAAAACACAAAATGAGGTACTTTTCACTCACACAACAATCTTGCAAACAAAAGACTAAATTATGCATTCATCCAACAATCATATTGAAATCATAAAAGCAAGAATCACAAGGGCTTTCAAGGTTGTAGCGTGGTCGGGTAAACAAACAAGGGGCAATTTCTAAAGGTAATTGAAACAAAAACTTGCCTAAACCTAAGGGAGTGATCAACTCACACAGACTCAAACACAAAATTCCAATCAACTTCTTCAAAAATCCCAAGTGTTACACAGCACACAATACTTATTTAGCACAATTATTTGAACTCTTTTTGTTTCCTTTCTCAAGGATTTTCTTTTTCTTTTTTTTTATTTTCTTTTTCATTTTTTTTCATTTTTTTCTTTTCTTTTTCAACATCATAGAAACCAACCAATGAGTAAACAATCATTCTCTCCCCAACTTGAATTCAACCACATCATCATGTGAATACTCCCTACTTTCTAAGGCAAGGTAAAAATTCATACAACAACACAAATTTGAGGGTTCAAGAAAAAACAATCAATCAAAATTCATACAAAAAGTGAGTTCAATACACATAGACAAGCATTAAGTTCAATCAACATGGATAATGATAGAAAGGCACAAAGGGTTTATAAATTATCACACGCTCACAAGGTGAATTGACTATTTGGCTAGGTAGTTGTGCTCAGAATGAAACAAAATGCCTTGATCCTTTTCATGCTTTCATATAATCAACACAAACAAACGATTAAACATAATAAAATCCAGTTAGAACAAGAATGTTGGTACTCCGCGCATATATGAACAATGGAAAGCTACCTCCCAAAAAGGTGGGAACTAAAGTGATTCACAACAAGAACAAGTATACAAAAGAATGAATGGCATGGAAGTTTGTAAAATGCCTTAGTATCATGAATATGCTAAAGTCTAGAAAGCGATAAACACATACCTTGGACGTGTACAAAACTTAACAATATCATTACCATACATCTGCAAGTTTAAACGATCAAACTTGGAACATCACCTTAAATTTCCTCAAGCTACTCAAAACAAGCTCTTAGACAAACACAAAAACTATTAATATAAACAAACTAAAAGACCAGGTGAAAATGGATTAAACAAGTTGTAAAGTGAAGATTTGAGAATTTTACGAAAAATCCGAGTACAACTTGTTTTATGAACGTTCACCACACTACCTAAGCTATAATGAAAAAGTAATAACGAAACAAAAAAAAATGATAAAACATGCTTGTTTTACGTTGTAAGCTCGACGCCTTTACTGTGCTGAGCTAGTAACTTCCTCCCTTCATGCCATGGTGATGCCTCACCGCGCAAACCGAAAGCAAGTGTCCTAACCAAACACTTGAACAAACGTTACGGGAACAAAATATACAAGTATCAATATAAACAAGTGAAAATAGACAATATATACGATATCTACAAAGCTCAAAAACAAAGAAACTATCGCAATGCGAGTCAATCAAAACACCAATCCCCGACAACGGCGCCATTTTGTTGGAAGCTATATAGCGGCAAAAAACAAAAGATTTGGAAGTATTTTTCTGGTAATTTATCGTGTCCACAGAGATCGGTGATATTGAACTGCCATTCAACAATTTAAATGTTAATGAGTTTGGGTTAAAATGGGTTTAAAGTAAAAGCAGAAAAGTAAACATTAACATAAAAAGAATTCATTCTTCAGAGAGAAGAAACTTATCCGGCATGCATATAATCCACTCCTCACAAACTTAAACTTACCGACCAGTTATACTTAACCTACAATACTCCTCAATATCATCCAGCATCGCTCACAACAGTGTCCATCTCTGACACATTGAGCTAAGAGAACAACCGTGTTACCCTCGTCGACACTCTCGCACCCGACTCAAGATACAGAGGCATTAAGCTTCGACACCCATAAAGATTGTTAGCTCTAAATCTATCTATAGCATCCAGAAACTAACAGATAATCATCCCTGAGCATAAAGCAAATATCAAGGACAATCACCGATGAAGATTTGTAAAGCGGATTTTATACAATGCCATGGGCGAAAAATATACATGAGTTCAAAGTAAATATATATACAAACCCAACAAATGAAGAATACACAAAGAAGAAAAGAAATGAACCAAACATCTTGTGGTTTGTCGGCGCTGATCAATGATCAATCCAACCTGGATCATCCGTGTGCAAGCTCTATAGTTGTTTTCTAAGCTAATCCTCCTGAAAAATGAATTTGATGGAGTTGGGAGCAAAAATCCCCAAAACCATAACCTAAAAAATGAATGAAATGACTTAAATAACATTTCAAAAATCAGTCAAGTTCGCAAAGCGAACTTTTATTTGCAAAGCGAACTCCAAAAATTGGCACTTAAGTGCCTCAGAATAGTCAAACCGACTCTGTTTTTCTGCAGAAGTTCGCAATGCGAACTTTTATTCGCAAAGTTAATATTCACTGGAAAGTTCGCAAAGCAAACTTTGGTCCCTTTTTCTACTGCCTCCAGTCTGGGAGAATTCGCTGGGAAGTTCGCAAAGCGAACATTCGCTGGAAAGTTCGCAATGCGAACTTGACAGCAAACCAGCCCTTATTTTGACCACAACTTCTGAATCGTAACTCAGATTTACGCACGGTTGGAAGCGCTGGAAAGCTTATTCAATGCTCTATACAACAATGGAAAAATATCATTGCTTGAATACCTACAAAAATTAGAGAAAATCAATTAAACTCAATGATATTTACACAATACGCAATATATACACTATAATGTAAAGTAAACGTATTTACAAACAAAACGGTGTTTATTCGTACGATATTAACAAAAAGTATCGATAAGTGCAACAAAACTTATATACAAAAATAGCTACAATTTTCACTTATCAAACTCTCCCTAACTTAAACTTGTTTGTCCTCAAACAAGAATCAAACAACTCAAAGAAATAGAGTGACAACCAAAGAATCACGAATCAACAGGTTTTGAAAAACGGAAACATATGAATGGTTCAAATGAAAAATGGTACACACAAAGTAAATACTTACCACTAAACTACGACGACAACATAGTCAGGAAACAAATGCAAAATACAAAATGCCAATCATCCTAAAACAACACAAGTTCAAACATGAATCACACCTAGGAAAAACAATCATTGGTAGATGAAAAACACAAAATGAGGTACTTTTCACTCACACAACAATCTTGCAAACAAAAGACTAAATTATGCATTCATCCAACAATCATATTGAAATCATAAAAGCAAGAATCACAAGGGCTTTCAAGGTTGTAGCGTGGTCGGGTAAACAAACAAGGGGCAATTTCTAAAGGTAATTGAAACAAAAACTTGCCTAAACCTAAGGGAGTGATCAACTCACACAGACTCAAACACAAAATTCCAATCAACTTCTTCAAAAATCCCAAGTGTTACACAGCACACAATACTTATTTAGCACAATTATTTGAACTCTTTTTGTTTCCTTTCTCAAGGATTTTCTTTTTCTTTTTTTTTATTTTCTTTTTCATTTTTTTTCATTTTTTTCTTTTCTTTTTCAACATCATAGAAACCAACCAATGTGTAAACAATCATACTCTCCCCAACTTGAATTCAACCACATCATCATGTGAATACTCCCTACTTTCTAAGGCAAGGTAAAAATTCATACAACAACACAAATTTGAGGGTTCAAGAAAAAAACAATCAATCAAAATTCATACAAAAAGTGAGTTCAATACACATAGACAAGCATTAAGTTCAATCAACATGGATAATGATAGAAAGGCACAAAGGGTTTATAAATTATCACACGCTCACAAGGTGAATTGACTATTTGGCTAGGTAGTTGTGCTCAGAATGAAACAAAATGCCTTGATCCTTTTCATGCTTTCATATAATCAACACAAACAAACGATTAAACATAATAAAATCCAGTTAGAACAAGAATGTTGGTACTCCGCGCATATATGAACAATGGAAAGCTACCTCCCAAAAAGGTGGGAACTAAAGTGATTCACAACAAGAACAAGTATACAAAAGAATGAATGGCATGGAAGTTTGTAAAATGCCTTAGTATCATGAATATGCTAAAGTCTAGAAAGCGATAAACACATACCTTGGACGTGTACAAAACTTAACAATATCATTACCAAACATCTGCAAGTTTAAACGATCAAACTTGGAACATCACCTTAAATTTCCTCAAGCTACTCAAAACAAGCTCTTAGACAAACACAAAAACTATTAATATAAACAAACTAAAAAACCAGGTGAAAATGGATTAAACAAGTTGTAAAGTGAAGATTTGAGAATTTTACGAAAATTCCGAGTACAACTTGTTTTATGAACGTTCACCACACTACCTAAGCTATAATGAAAAAGTAATAACGAAAAAAAAATGATAAAACATGCTTGTTTTACGTTGTAAGCTCGACGCCTTTACTGTGCTGAGCTAGTAACTTCCTCCCTTCATGCCATGGTGATGCCTCACCGCGCAAACCAAAAGCAAGTGTCCTAACCAAACACTTGAAAAAACGTTACGGGAACAAAATATACAAGTATCAATATAAACAAGTGAAAATAGACAATATATACGATATCTACAAAGCTCAAAAACAAAGAAACTATCGCAATGCGAGTCAATCAAAACACCAATCCCCGGCAACGGCGCCATTTTGTTGGAAGCTATATAGCGGCAAGAAACAAAAGATTTGGAAGTATTTTTCTGGTAATTTATCGTGTCCACAGAGATCGGTGATATTGAATTGCCATTCAACAATTTAAATGTTAATGAGTTTGGGTTAAAATGGGTTTAAAGTAAAAGCAGAAAAGTAAACATTAACATAAAAAGAATTCATTCTTCAGAGAGAAGAAACTTATCCGACATGCATATAATCCACTCCTCACAAACTTAAACTTACCGACCAGTTATACTTAACCTACAATACTCCTCAATATCATCTAGCATCGCTCACAACAGTGTCCATCTCTGACACATTGAGCTAAGAGAACAACCGTGTTACCCTCGTCGACACTCTCGCACCCGACTCAAGATACATAGGCATTAAGCTTCGACACCCATAAAGATTGTTAGCTCTAAATCTATCTATAGCATCCAGAAACTAACAGATAATCATCCCTGAGCATAAAGCAAATATCAAGGACAATCACCGATGAAGATTTGTAAAGCGGATTTTATACAATGCCATGGGCGAAAAATATACATGAGTTCAAAGTAAATATATATACAAACCCAACAAATGAAGAATACACAAAGAAGAAAAGAAATGAACCAAACATCTTGTGGTTTGTCGGCGTTGATCAATGATCAATCCAACCTGGATTATTTGTGTGCAAGCTCTATAGTTGTTTTCTAAGCTAATCCTACTGAAAAATGAATTTGATGGAGTTGGGAGCAAAAATCCCCAAAACCATAACCTAAAAAATGAATGAAATGACTTAAATAACATTTCAAAAATCAATCAAGTTCGCAAAGCAAACTTTTATTTGCAAAGCGAACTCCAAAAATTGGCACTTAAGTGCCTCATAATAGTTAAACCGACTCTGTTTTTCTGCAGAAGTTCGCAATGCGAACTTTTATTCGCAAAGTTAATATTCGCTGGAAAGTTCGCAAAGCAAACTTTGGTCCCTTTTTCTACTGCCTCCAGTCTGGGAGAATTCGCTGGGAAGTTCGCAAAGCGAACATTCCATGGAAAGTTCGCAATGTGAACTTGACAGCAAACCAGCCCTTATTTTGACCACAACTTCTGAATCGTAACTCAGATTGACGCACGGTTGGAAGCGTTGGAAAGCTTATTCAATGATCTATACAACAATGGAAAAATATCATTGCTTGAATACCTACAAAAATTAGAGAAAATCAATTAAACTCAATGATATTTACACAATACGCAATATATACACTATAATGTAAAGTAAACGTATATACAAACAAAACGGTGTTTATTCGTACGATATTAACAAAAAGTATCGATAAGTGCAACAAAACTTATATACAAAAATAGCTACAATTTTCACTTATCAAACTCTCCCCAATTTAAACTTGTTTGTCCTCAAACAAGAATCAAACAACTCATAGAAATAGAGTGACAACCAAAGAGTCACGAATCAACAGGTTTTGAAAAACGGAAACAAATGAATGGTTCAAATGAAAAATGGTACACACAAAGTAAATACTTACCACTAAACTACGACGACAACATAGTCAAGAAACAAATGCAAAATACAAAATGCCAACCATCCTAAAACAACATAAGTTCAAACATGAATCACACCTAGGAAAAACAATCATTGGTAGATGAAAAACACAAAATGAGGTACTTTTCACTCACACAACAATCTTGCAAACAAAAGACTAAATTATGCATTCATCCAACAATCATATTGAAATCATAAAAGCAAGAATCACAAGGGCTTTCAAGGTTGTAGCATGGTCGGGTAAACAAACAAGGGGCAATTTCTAAAGGTAATTGACACAAAAACTTGCCTAAACCTAAGGGAGTGATCAACTCACACAGACTCAAACACAAAATTCCAATCAACTTCTTCAAAAATCCCAAGTGTTACACAGCACACAATACTTATTTAGCACAATTATTTGAACTCTTTTTGTTTCCTTTCTCAAGGATTTTCTTTTTCTTTTTGTTTCTTTTCTTTTTCATTTTTTTTTTCATTTTTTTCTTTTCTTTTTCAACCTCATAGAAACCAACCAATGAGTAAACAATCATTCTCTCCCCAACTTGAATTCAACCACATCATCATGTGAATACTCCCTACTTTCTAAGGCAAGGTAAAAATTCATACAACAACACAAATTTGAGGGTTCAAGAAAAAAACAATCAATCAAAATTCATACAAAAAGTGAGTTCAATACACATAGACAAGCATTAAGTTCAAACAACATGGATAATGATAGAAAGGCACAAAGGGTTTATAAATGATCACACGCTCACAAGGTGAATTGACTATTTGGCTAGGTAGTTGTGCTCAGAATGAAACAAAATGCCTTGATCCTTTTCATGCTTTCATATAATCAACACAAACAAATGATTAAACATAATAAAATCCAGTTAGAACAAGAATGTTGGTACTCCGCGCATATATGAACAATGGAAAGCTACCTCCCAAAAAGGTGGGAACTAAAGTGATTCACAACAAGAACAAGTATACAAAAGAATGAATGACATGGAAGTTTATAAAATGCCTTAGTATCATGAATATGCTAATGTCTAGAAAGCGATAAACACATACCTTGGACGTGTACAAAACTTAACAATATCATTACCATACATCTGCAAGTTTCAACGATCAAACTTGGAACATCACCTTAAATTTCCTCAAGCTACTCAAAACAAGCTCTTAGACAAACACAAAAACTATTAATATAAACAAACTAAAAGACCAGGTGAAAATGGATTAAACAAGTTGTAAAGTGAAGATTTGAGAATTTTACGAAAAATCCGAGTACAACTTGTTTTATGAACGTTCACCACACTACCTAAGCTATAATGAAAAAGTAATAACGAAACAAACAAAAAATGATAAAACATGCTTGTTTTACGTTGTAAGCTCGACGCCTTTACTGTGCTGAGCTAGTAACTTCCTCCCTTCATGCCATGGTGATGCCTCACCGCGCAAACCAAAAGCAAGTGTCCTAACCAAACACTTGAACAAACGTTACGGGAACAAAATATACAAGTATCAATATAAACAAGTGAAAATAGACAATATATACGATATCTACAAAGCTCAAAAACAAAGAAACTATCGCAATGCGAGTCAATCAAAACACCAATCCCCGGCAACGGCGCCATTTTGTTGGAAGCTATATAGCGGCAAGAAACAAAAGATTTGGAAGTATTTTTCTGGTAATTTATCGTGTCCACAGAGATCGGTGATATTGAACTGCCATTCAACAATTTAAATGTTAATGAGTTTGGGTTAAAATGGGTTTAAAGTAAAAGCAGAAAAGTAAACATTAACATAAAAAGAATTCATTCTTCAGAGAGAAGAAACTTATCCGGCATGCATATAATCCACTCCTCACAAACTTAAACTTACCGACCAGTTATACTTAACCTACAATACTCCTCAATATCATCCAGCATCGCTCACAATAGTGTCCATCTCTGACACACTGAGCTGAGAGAACAACCGTGTTACCCTCGTTGACACTCTCGCACCCGACTCAAGATACGAAGGCATTAAGCTTCAACACCCATAAAGATTGTTCGCTCTAAATCTATCTTTAGCATCCAGAAACTAACAGATAATCATCCCTAATCAAAGTTTGTGAAGTTTATCTCTAACACAACCCAAACCCCGAGCAAAAATCAAGGACAATCACCGATAAAGATTTGTAAAACGGATTTTATACAACGCCATGGGCGACAAATATACACGAGTTCAAAGTAAATACATATACAAACCCAACAAATGAAGAATACACAAAGAAGAAGAGAAATGAACCAAACATCTCGCGGTTTGTCGGCGCTGATCAATGATCAATCCAACCCGGATCATCTGTGTGCAAGCTCCATAGTTGTTTTCTAAGCTAATCCTACTGAAAAATGAATTTGATGGAGTTGGGAGCAAAAATCCCCAAAACCATAACCTAAAAAATGAATGAAATGACTTAAATAACATTTCAAAAATCAGTCAAGTTCGCAAAGCGAACTTTTATTCGCAAAGCAAACTCCAAAAATTGGCCCTTAAGTGCCTCAGAATAGTCAAACCGACTCTGCTTTTTGGAAGAAGTTCGTAATGCGAACTTTATTCGCAAAGCGAATATTCGCTGGAAAGTTCGCAAAGCAAACTTTGGTCCCTTTTTCTACTACCTCCAGTCTAGGAACATTCGCTGGGAAGTTCGCAAAGCGAACATTCGCTGGAAAATTCGCAAAGCGAACTTGACAGCAAACCAGCCCTTATTTTGACCACAACTTCTGAACCGTAACTCGGATTGACGCACGGTCGGAAGCGATGGAAAGCTTATTCAATGCTCTATACAACAATGGCAAAATATCATTGCTTGAATACCTAAAAAAATGAGATAAAATCAATTAAACTCAATGATATTTACACGATACGCAATATATATACTATAATGTAAAGTAAACGTATTTACAGACAAAACGGTGTTTATTCATACAATATTAACAAAAAATATCGATAAGTGCAACAAAACTTATATACAAAAATAGCTACAATTTGCACTTATCAACGTTTAGTTTATTGTTTGATCATTTCCATCCCCATTTGGAAAAATGTATCCCCACTCCCAAGATGTGTAATAACTGTTACTGCTTTCTCTTTGCTTGCTAGTTGCTTAGGCTTTCCTTAATGCAAGAATAAAACTAACCCTTTTCAAAACAACACAAATAAGCTTGATCTAACGTCAAGCATTTTTTATAATAAATTAATTCAATAAGGTTTCCATCACCATCAACCCATAACTAATCACACTTCACTTTGCATTCACCCTTTGTATGTCGATTGTTTTCACGATCTCCATCAACCTTCCCATTGACCAAAACATTTTCATAATCAATCCAACAAACCCTTGATCCAACATCAAGTGGCTTTTTCTCAAGCATATTCAAAAAGACAATAAGATGCGATTAGGATTGTGCGCCACGAGCTTTAAGTGGTGGAGAAAGAGTGAAACTGGAACTCTCATACACTCACTCTGATTATTTTGACACAAGAAGTTCGACTTGGTTGCTCGAAATAATCACCTCTACCCATAGTCTTTAGTTCAATCCTAATCAAGAACAATCTTTTTTCAAAAATCCTAAAAAAACAACATCAACTCATCAAACTTCTCTTTTTTCGCCTTAGAGCCTCACTCCGAAAATCCTTTTTCAAGGTAAAATCAACCAATAAACAATCATTTTTTAGGCTGAACTATGAAGCTCTGACTTCCTCATTGCACCATGAGGGTACGTAGGAACGAGGCCAACGCCGAGGCGAACACCCTAATAAAAACCACCATTTTCCCTCTAGCAGATAAACCCTTAGATAAACGAAACCTATTCGTGCGTAGACAACCTAGACGATTCATTTTGAGTACAACGAATGTAGATGGTGATAATACCTTCCCCTTGCATAACTAACTTCCGAACCCTGACATTTGTAGCGACGACCATGTCATATCCTTTTCCGTTCTGCGAGTTTTATCGATATTTTCCCTTTCCGTCTTTTGGGGATAAATAAAGTTCGGTGGCGACTCTCCTGTCAGTCCAATCCACCAGCTTTCCTCGCGAGGTTATGTTCTCTTTTCCGAGGTGCGACACAGACATGAGAGGAGAGAATGATAATGTCAAAAAGATATTGTTCAATGATTCATTATCGAGATTACAAATTAGAATAAGAGTGAGAATCAGGATTGTAAAAATCACAAAAACCCTAAAAATAAATCATGTAATTTCTTTAAGTGGTTTGGTGATAACATTGATGATGAGAGAGATTTAAAGATTGTGAGGCATAAGAATAAAAATTTAAAATTGAAGAATTAGTTAGCTAATATAAGAAGATAGTTAAAGATGTCAATGATGTTTGGCTTTGTCTATTTAGGATTGAATTTAATTTTAATAACAAGGCTCTTGTTTAGTAGTAGAGCTTAGTGGGGTCCAATGTATTTGAAATAATTGATTGAAAATTTCATGTATTGTTTGATTATGGTATCTTGTAATGTCATTTGGAATTGATGTTGTAAATATTTGTTGAATTAATGTTTGAAATTAATATAATCTTGTGTCTAAACTATGTCTTTGGAATCTTGTATCGGATTGATGTTAATCTCATTATGTGTTGAAGTTATGTTATTGAAACTTGTGTAGTAGAATCTATGTGTTTTATAAAATACATGTCAACTAATTTGTTTAATTACACAACAATATTGGGCATCAACAATCTATGTTATAAAAATTGTGCATCAGTATTGCAATATGAAGATAATGCATTATCAACTTATTTTAATTAGACAACCATATTAGATTAAGTTGTGTATCAACACCTATTTATAATCAAAATATAGTATCAATCTTACATCAAAATATAACATCAATATTACATCAAAATATACTACTAGTGTACAACAAAAATTTTAAACCAAAAGTTGTGTCATAATCGTTATATATTACATCAAATTAGAGCATCATTGTACTAATGTCACATAAATCCTAAATACATCAAGGTTTACTTAAAATAATCTTAGGCACTTTTGTGGATGTCTTCTTCTTCTTTGCAACTGGTTGTGTTGATGTTGTAGCATGTTGTGGTGTTGGTTATGTAATAGGAACTAATGATGGTCAAAATACATCTTGTGTTAAAGATGATGGAATTTACATGCTGCCTTATTATGTCCATCCATATGGTACCTACAAAGCATTATTAAGTTTTTGGAGGCCCTATATAAGTTATTTATAGTTTAACAAGGGCAAAACAAATGTAGGCTCTATTTAATCACAATTTAACTTGAAAATCGTTTTATGAGGCTCCATTTAGCTATAGTTTAACTCTACAAAATTTTGAGGCCTCGTGCGGTAGTCTTTCTTGCACACCCTCAAAGACTGCAATATATCTATGTACTACATTTTATTCGAAAGATTGCTCTTTTCAATTGTTTTCCGTCTATCTTCATTTATCATGCCTTTTTGTTTATTTCCTTATTTGGACTCCATAGTTGTCTCTTTAAAGGTCATGGTTGAAGGCTCTAAACTTAGTCTTGGTCTATAAAGGTTCATAATTTGCTGAAAAAATTATGTGGTTGTAACAAGCTTCATTATTCTCCTTTTTGTAATAGTCAGAGATAAAATTATCTATATTCATGGTCTAGTCCCTTATGCAAGAAATGGTGTAACTCAAGGTAGTCATGTCAAAATCGATTTCCTACACAAGCTTTCCTTTTTTGAGATATTCATTATATATTTATCTCCAGTGAAAGAGATGTATCTAACCTTATAGTCATGTTCTCCAGCACCTCGAGAAGTAAATAAATGATAAATGAGTAAATTCTAAATCTAGTTTGCATCAATAAATCAGTTTGTATTAGTTTAAATAAAATTCATGCACAAAATCATTTTGCATCATTTTAAATCAAATTTATGTACTTAATAAGTTTGCATTAGTAAGTAAATCAATACATCATAAATCTATATTACATAATCAATTACAAATTATTTTGCTTAATAAATTAATATATTAGTTTACCAAATTAGTTTGCATCACTAAATCAGCAATAATTCAGCTTTCTCAGTAAAATAGTTCTAAAATTAATTTACCTCACAACCCTGCTACTTGTATATGTTTACTCTCTATCAATATTTTTTATGTGTGGCAGTATGCAATACTACAAATATACCTATTTTACTTCATACGTGGAGAGAATTTTACCTCAGTTAGGCATGTGAGGTAACGAAAGGCGATATAAAAACCTTCCACCTTAGTCCTCTGTTTCTAAATAACCGAGGGGATAGTTGAAAAAATCATTGGTTCAATCCCTAACAACCACGTTTTGTTTTTCAAAACTATGTAGCACGCTCCATATACCTCTCAGTTTTTGTTAATAACCAAGGGGAAACGACTGTTTTTATGTTGGCTTTTGTTAATAACTAAGGGGTATAATATTTTCTTCCATTTATGGTTTGTTTTAAATCTCATTTTAATTTACCTGTATCAATTTTTTACACAGAACATACAAGTTATGTGCCAGATTTCGATCATTTGTGTTTTATTCAAAACATAACACAAAATACCAAATTAATATAATTTACAAAACCCAATATTTCATATATTAATTTGGTATTTTCGTCGCGTTTCGGTCCTTACGTACAACACTTCGATTACGTGGTCGTTATGTACAAACCGGCTTTGAGCACATTGTGTGTTAATTTTCCTCCATCATTGTTCATCTGTAATTTCAATTTTGTTAAATTAATTAATAAATTAAATTTATGTGTAATTAGTTAATTTTGATTAATTAATTATAATTAAATTGATTATTTGATTTAATAGAATAATTTTTATAATTAATCTTAATTACCCTTAATTAAATGATTTAATCAAACTTTAATTGATTAAATTTGTTAATTAAAAACCATTCTCACCATAAATTCACAATCATAT
Organism: Lathyrus tuberosus; assembly: GCA_022829125.1. NCBI lineage: Eukaryota > Viridiplantae > Streptophyta > Magnoliopsida > Fabales > Fabaceae > Lathyrus > Lathyrus tuberosus. The sequence continues at coordinate 9,306,020 of JALAZF010000081.1, forward strand.
CAAACCATTTTCAAAAAGATCAAACAATTCTCAATTCAATTTCGATCGGGTTTTAACACCCTTGTAAGTTGATCGCTTCATGCATCGCCATCAACCTCTCAAATCTCGATCAACATCGAGTATTTTTCTTAAAACAAATTCAAAATACCTAAGTAATTTAAACATTGTTTTATGAAAAATAAATGGAGGGGTTTTGAGTCTTCAAAATTTCTCCTCATTTGTTTGGATGCGAGATGTCTTTCTCGTGTTCAAACAACTATTTCTTTAAAATACCTAACCATATCTTAACATTATTTTGTTCAAGATGAAACAGAGGGTGTGGAGTCTTCCATTCCTCTCTTTCAATTCTTTGGGGTACGGGATGTCTTTCTCGTGTTTGAGCAGTTGACATCTATAAAAAACACACCGAACCTAATTACTCGCCCTCGTGCGATCAAACACTCTTTTGCAAAAGAACATTGTTTAGTCCCTTATATCACGCATATAAACTAATGCTTCCACCTCCCCTAGTGAGTAGACAAGTCAATGTTTAGCAGTTAGAATGTGATCTAAACACTCGTTAATTAAAAGACAGAAACCAACAACTCGTAGTCCCCTGAACTACGGACGCTCTGATTTCTCATTCCTGTTGAGAATACATAGGCATAAGGATCACATTCCTTAGCGAGCCCACTAACAACTAACCAACCTTTTCTCTTGCCCTAGTGCAATCGAGACCCTATTTAACAAACTGTAGTATGACTACGATTGCTCTTACTTTCCTATTGCACTAGGGAATACGTAGGTACAAGGGCCCTAATCCCTTGCAAGCACCCTAATAATAAAATCAACCATTTTTCCTTAAATCCTAGTTAAAACCTTTAGCAAACTTTTTCCTTTATATTATTCAAAGGATTTTTGTTTCAATTATTTTTGTTTCAATTATTATCATCATCAATAAAATGCTATTTCGTTTATCCATATTGTGTTTTTTCTTTTTTGTTTTTTCTGAAAAATTTAACATAAAAAACCAAAAAAGATAATGATCACTTTTTACATATGCATAATATTTGCGCATTTATTTGTTCATTTTCTAAAATCAAACATAAAATCATTGTGCAGATTGATTGTAAAACCCATTGAAAACAATGACTTTATGCCCTCTCCCAACTTTGAATTCCCTGTGTTTGAAGTAGAAGAAGAGGATGTTGAAGAGATTCCTGATGAAATTTCCCATTTGCTTGAGCACGAGGAAAAGACCATTCAGCCTCATTAAGAGCCGTCAGAACTGATTAATTTGGGTTCTGAAGAGATTAAGAAAGAAGTTAGAATTGGAGCATTGCTTTGTCCAGAGGTTAAGAAGAGGATGGTAGAGCTTCTTAGAGAGTATGTGGATGTATTTTCTTGGTCATATCAAGACATGACAGGTCTTGACACTGATATTGTGGAGTACAGACTACCATTAAAGCTAGGTTCACTGATTAAACAGAAGTTGAGGAGAACTCATCCCGACATGGCTGTGAAGAATAAAGAGGAGGTTCAGAAACATATTGATGATGTTTTTCTTGTGACATCTAAGTATCCTCAATGGGTGGCCAATATTATGCTTGTTCCGAAGAAAGACGGAAAAGTTTGTATGTGTGTTGATTATAAAAATTTGAATAAAGCTATCCCGAAAGATGGTTTCCCGTTACCACACATTTATATGTTAGTATATAATACAACTAAGTTCAAAGTCTTCTCCTTTATGGACGGATTTTCTGGATATAATCAAATAAAGATGGCACCCGAGGATAGGGAAAAGATAACATTTATTACCCCCTGGGGAACATTTTGTTACAGAGTGATTTCCTTCAGTCTAAAGAATGCTGGTGCGACGTACCAGAGAGCCATGACTACTCTTTTCCATGAAATGATGCACAATGAAATTGAAGTCTATGTTGATGATATGATTTCTAAATCAAAGTCTAAAGAAGATCATGTTGAACATTTGCTGAAGTTGTTTCAACGATTGAAGAAGTTTAAACACTGTCTGAATCCAAATAAATTCACTTTTGGTGTTCGTTCTTGAAAATTCTTGGGTTTCATTGTTAGACAAAAAGGCATTGAAGTATATCATGACAAAGTCAAAGCTATTCAGGAGATGTCTGCGCCCAAAATTGAAAAACAAGTAAGAGGATTCTTGGGGCGTTTGAATTATATATCAAGATTCATATGCCACACGACTACCACATGTGCGCCAATTTTCAAGCTTCTCCGAAAAGATCAGAGTTGTGTTTGGACGGATGATTGTTAAAAGGCTTTTGATAACATCAAAGAGTATCTGTTGGAACTTCCTATTTTGTCTCCTTTGGTGAAAAGAATACCTCTGATTATGTATTTGACTGTCTTGGAAGATTCCTTGGGTTGTGTTTTGGGTCAACAAGATGAATCTAGAAAGAAAGAATATGACATTCATTATCTGAGAAAAAATTTCACCGATTGTGAGTCTCGGTACACCACTCTTGAAAAGACTTGTTGTGCTCTAGCTTAGGATGCTAAGCGCCTCTGTCAGTATATGTCGAATAATACCACTTGGTTGATATCCAAAATGGATCCAATCAAGTATATCTTTAAAAAGCCTGCTTTAACTGGACGGATTGCCCGCTGGCATATGTTGTTGTCTGAATATGATATTGAGTACCGGACTCAAAAAGCAATCAAAGGAAGTACATTGGCTGACCATTTGGCTCATCAGCCAATTGATGATTACCAATCCATCAGGTTTGACTTTCCTGATGATTACCGATTGTGAGTCTCGGTACATCGCTCTTGAAAAGACTTGTTGTGCTCTATCTTGGGCTGCTAAGCGCCTCCGTCAGTATGTGTTGAATAATACAACTTGGTTGATATCCAAAATGGATCCAATCAAGTATATCTTTGAAAAGCCTGCTTTAACTGGACGGATTGCCCGCTGGCAGATGTTGTTTTTTGAATATGATATTGAGTACCGAACTCAAACATAAATCAAAGGAAGTACATAATCCATCAGGTTTGACTTCCCTGATGATTACCGATTGTGAGTCTCGGTACACCGCTCTTGAAAAGACTTATTGTGCTCTGGCTTGGGCTGCTTAGCGCCTCCGTCAATATATGTTGAATAATACCACTTGGTTGATATCCAAAATGGATCCAATCAAGTATACCTTTGAAAAGCATGCTTTAACTAGACGGATTGCCCGCTGGCAGATGTTGTTTTCTGAATATGATATTGAGTACCGGACTCAAAAAGCAATCAAAGGAAGTACATTGGCTGACCATTTGGCTCATCGGCTAATTGGTGATTACCAATCCATTGGGTTTGACTTCCCTGATGATTACTGATTGTGAGTCTCGGTACACCTCTCTTGAAAAGACTTGTTGTGCTTTGGCTTGGGCTGCTAAACGCCTCCGTCAGTATATGTTAAATAATACCACTTGGTTGATATCTAAAATGGATCCAATCAAGTATATCTTTGAAAAGCATGCTTTAACTAGACGGATTGCCCGCTGGCAGTTGTTGTTTTCTGAATATGATATTGAGTACCAGACTCAAAAAGCAATCAAAGGAAGTACATCGGCTGACCATTTGGCTCACCAGCCAATTGATGATTACCAATCCATCAGGTTTGACTTCCCTGATAATTATCGATTGTGAGTCTCGGTACATCGTTCTTGAAAAGACTTGTTATTGAAATTCTGGTTAAGATGATCACTAAGATGTCAGACAGGATTTCATGACACTAGAAGTACAAACCATAGCACTTCTAAAACAGCTGCAATATTCACACAATACGCGAGAGGCTCACAAAAGTACAAACCCCAGTACTTCTAAAACAGCTGCAATATTCAACACCTAAACTAGGTTAAAACCATCCTATTTATATTGCAAAACAAAACTGGATTTGGACTTCAAAAGCGCAGCAATTCTGCTCCTCAGAATCTGTGACCTAATCTTTTCTTCAATCCCAAGTTTCCAAAAATGTCTCCTTACAAGGAAACCGTATATTCATTTTTAAAATCAGAATCTCTGATTCCACAATCTCAGATGCCACCTGGGATCATGTCCTATTCCAATCACACCTGGAACAAAAATAGTTATACAGTCATCCCAAAACTGTAACAAACAAAGATGTCGAATCCACCTGATAGGACATCTTGTCTAACATCTCAACCTGCAGTTAGTTCATCATGTCAGGACATCTTGTCCAACGAATTTCTGCTAAGTTAGTTTTACCAAAATTAATGCCAACCTCAAGGGCTTTGACACATCAATCTCCCCCTTTGGCAGATTTTGGCTAAAACTAACTTTCATTGACCTGCAGAATCATATCAGGGAGACCACCATAAGAACAACAGCAGAAACCTAACATTGTCTCCCCCTTAATTAGTACAGATCTACTCCTCCTCAGTGGTTAGTAGAATATCAACAGTGGTTAGTGATGTTAGTATTTCTCCCCCATTTTAGGCACAATATGACAAAGGCAGAAGAACTAACTCAAAAACCAATTAAACAGTTCATAGTAGATAAAAGCACACCCAACAAAAGTAAAAAAACATATCATGGGCATTCAGCCCTTACACAACCAAAAGAAACTAAACCTAAAATAGAACAGACAACTATCAGAAGTCGTCTTCAGTTTCCTCATCATCTTCTTCTTCTCCTGCACTTCCACCAGACCCATTATCAACATCTTCCTCTCCTGCATCGTAGTTCTCCTCAGCAGCCTTCTCAGCATCTTCATGTCATACCCCAAATTTTGACCACCAAGATTTTCCATCATTGTGCAAATCATCATCACAATATGGGTAAACCATCATACCTCCTCAGTTTCCCCAAAGATGGGTGAACATTCACTACAAACAATAATTAGGGTTTCAAGCCCTCTCAGAGCCTTAGACAAAGGATCAATCAAGAACTGACATGATCTTCAACTTGTTTAAACCTCTCAAACATCCTTAAAGGATCAAGAGGACTCCCATAGCAAGAATCAAGCACAATGTTGCAGCATTCTGAGTGGATTAAGCCTCAAGATCACCAGTGTCACCAAATTAGGGTTTGGTCGACCAGGGCCTCTAGATGGAAATTTTCCTCTGGGCATGAGCCAATGATTCAAAGCATAACCAATATGCTCCATGGGACATCATGGACCCAATCATCAAGTCAATTTTGACCTCAGGGGATGCATTCATCAAAAATCAGGAATTAGGGTTTCTTGACCTAATTCACCCCTAAGTTGACTTTTGGGACAAATTATGAGCCAAGACCTCAAGAGAGGATTTGAGGGTCTCTAATAAACGACATTGATCCATTTTCAACAATGGATTGATCCAAGAAGCTTGATTCACAAGTTTCAGTTTCATCTGAACCACAATTAGGGTTTTGAGGAAAAAGTCAACAGTGCCTTTGACTTTTGACCAGGACATGCTCCCAAACCCTAGGACATGATTCAATACACCCTATAACACATATTAAATCTATCCATCAAGTTTGATTTAGGTCAAGGACTTGATTTCATAGAGGATCGCACAGTTTGGAATTCATCTGACAAAAAGTCAACTGTGCACAAAAGCCAACTTTGACTTTTTGAGATTTTTCACAATTATGGTTCTTTGACCCTAAAATGATGTTAATGTGTGATTGGAATCATCATTCATCAAGAAAAATCAAGAAAAGTGGGATAACTTGTAAAAGGGGTAACCATAAAAACTTAGAAATTTTTCTAAGTTATGGAACACAGTGGCTAGGGTACCAACTTTGGAGGATCATATCTCTTAAACCACAAGGTCATTTTTCCCCATTCAAAGCTGGATTTGTAGCTCTCATGGCCCTCTACAAAAGCTTCAAACACAACTCATTCCAATTCCTCATGGATTTTAAGTCATGGAATGATCAAAATCACAAAAAGTGAAAATGTCACTTTTTTCCAACACTTAGTGAAATTTTCACTAAGTCAGAATCTGCCTTCAGTTTTTTCCAAATGTATGGACATTTTTCACTTGGATACAAAAGGTATTCAAACCAACTATGATCAAACAGTTGTTGTATCATATGAGGGCTTTCCAAAATGGCCAAGAACTCCATCAAAGTCCACTTGAGCCATGAGATATGACAATGCCAATATGCCTTGCTGCAAACTGTCATGGCAGGGCAGATTTGGGAGTTTTGCTCGATTTGCTTAAATTTAGCAAAAGGAAAGCAAATATATCCATCTGAACACCTCAGGGGGAGACCAAGGAGGGACAAACACTGATCCATAAGCCTCCCAAGTCTTTGGAACCAAAAGTAGCATGCCAAATCTAGAAATCCCTAAAAGAGGGACAAGACTCCAATTTTGGCTTGGAGCATTTAATGGATGCACCAAGATGGCATAGACTGAGCCATTTCCAACTGAATTCAGTCAAGACTTATCCAACAACTAGGGAACCAGCAGCCTGTGCCCTAACCTCTAGTCAATGGCTAGAGGAGACTTGGGTTCTCATTGATCAACATTTGCCAAACTTCTGCAGCAGTTGCCATTCACTATTGCAGCCAAAACAAACTTGCTCTACTATAAATAGAGCTCAATTGTGTTCAGTTTGAGTACACCAAAGCCATCAAACAGATGCTTTCCTCAAAATCTCCTTCTTCACTACAAAATTGCCTTCCAAAGCAAGTCACTATCGGGTTTTGAGTTTGAGAGCTATTCCAACCAAACCAATCACACATACACTTCATAAACATCATATAGAAGTGATCCAAACACTTAAACAACATCTGGAACACTGATTTCACAAAATCACCAGCCAACTGCTCAAGGTTTTAACCAAGTTGCAGTTGGGATACCATCTTCAGTTCTAGCTTGTTTCAAACCATTCCAAGCACTCAGGCACATCACTTGGCACATAGGGAAGCTATCCACATCATTGGAACCTAGCTGTAACACCTCTAACACAAAACACGATCACCAGCTGCAAGAGGTAAGCATGAGCTCTTCTAACTCTATGATCCCTGCATTTTTTGCTGCACAATAATTTGGCCATATGTTCATAATCATGCATAGAGTGCTTTCCCCAATCAATTGCTTTGTTTGAATCGTGTATGAAATTTCCGAGCCTTCATGCAAATTTTAGGGTTCTTGAGGTTTCTCTTTGATTTCTTATTCCATGCTTAAAATAAATGAAATTAAAGACCATAGACATGATCGTGAGGTGAAAACGAGCAAATTGATATGTAGATTGCATGATATAATCAAGTATTCAGTGAGATTGGATATAAAATGTAAATCTGCAGAAACAGAGGGTGGCGCGTGTTCTTGCCATTGTTCTTGGCGCCCTTTTTCAAAATTTGAATATTTGAATTTTGTGATTTTTATTTAATTGATTCAAAAATTAATTTCTCTATGAGTTTTAATGATTTTAAGTTGATGCTTTTTTTAATAATTCACAAAAATGTTAAAATATTTTATTTTACCAAAAAATACCAAAAATATTATTTATTTCATATATTTGATATTTTTGCAAAGAATTAATGTTTTATTTGTTTTTAACATTTGAAATATTTTTTCTCCCTTGATTTTCCAAACTTGATTGATTTCTAATCATTTTGTGGATATAAACATGATTTTTCAAACATTAATCCAAGATCACAATTTGTTTTCACACTTGTTTAACAATTTTGATCATTTTAATTGAATTTTTATTCAATTAAAATATATTTTGAAAACAAATTAGGGTTTTGATTAATTCAACCCTCATCAAACTTTTTTCAAACACTTTGGGCCTCTAATAGAGTGTAAGACCCAATCCCCTTTTAATCAAAACAATTTTGGGCCTCAGATATTGTATAAGTCCCTCTGCGTTAAAAGAAAATTTCGTCGCGATCGCCAGTTCAAAAAGAAAACCCTTTGGGCCTACCCTCGTGTTATAAGCCCCATCTCTTTTCTAAAAATCTTTGGGCCTCTAATAGAGTGTAAGACCCAATCCCTCTTAGAAACCAAAATAGTTTGGGCCTCATTCATTGTATAAGTCCCAACACATTTTCAAAAATCTCGGCGCGATTGCCAGTTTAAAATAAAACCAATTGGGCCTCTCCTTGAGTTGTAAGCCCCATTCTTTTTTAAAACACTCATGGGCCTCTATTAGAGTGTAAGACCCAACCCCTTTGTAAATACACCACCTTGGGCCTCTCCTTGAGCTGTAAGCCCCACCACTTGTATAAAAATAAACTTTGGGCCTACCCTCGTGTTATAAGCCCCATTCTTTTTCTTTAAAACACCTTTGGGCCTCTTGAGAGAGTGTAAGACCCATCCCTTTGTACAAAAAACCTTTTCGGGCCTCAGTCACTTGTATAAGTCCCTGTACAATTTCAAAACAACAGTGCAATCACTGATAAAACCTTGGGCCTCTCCTTGAGCTGTAAGCCCCAACAATCTTTTCAAAGCACTTTCTCATTTGATTTTGAATATAATATTGTTATCAAAGTTTCCTTTGTTGAACAAACTAACCAAACAACATGGAAGCTCTACAATCGAGTAAGTGTTTATCCGCTTTCTTTATCCGCTTTCATATATATATATAACTGTATTATGGGGCTGCTCACTGTAAGTCTTCTTTCACAAACTTTTATATGCTCGTCATATATCAACTGTGTAATACTAGTATAGTTATTTAGAGTTTTCCACGACAACTACGTCTAGCACTAGGTCAAGCCCTGTTGGTCACTCTTAAATACAAACAAAACTAGATCCCCATAGGATTACCAGACACAGTCTTCCCTCCTCTTGGGGTTAAACAATATGGAGACATGAAATGCAGCATTCTCGGTGAACCCTTTCTCAGACTGTCATCCATAGAAATTGTCAAAGAAACTCTACTCCCCAGAGATGATCTTTTCTCCGTGAATGGCATCTCTTGAGTTTCTTCCAAATTCTCGGACTTTCCTGGCTTGATCTATTCTCGGTGAATGGCATGCCTTGAACTTCTTGGGGTTTAGGGACCCACAGGCTTCTTAAAAGCATCCCCGCCTCCTCTTGGGCATTGTACAAGGACCCTTCGGCTTCTTAAAAGCTCTCATGCCTTCTCTTGGGCTTAGTACAAGGACCCAGAGACCTCTACATGTATAGGAACAGAACCTAATCATCAATTTGCTAGAGCTGTCTTTCTAAGTCAAGTGTCAGACTAGTTAATGGGTTGACCTTCATCCTTTAACATACCAGCCTTCTCTTGGGCATCATACAAAGATCATTCACTATCTGAGAATCGATTTCTCAAAACACCAGTAGACTTGGACAGTCTCAATACCCTTTGGATTTCCCATTTCCTTAAAGAACATGAAATAACCTTGATCCTCTGATCAGTACCAAAGCACAACAATACCTTTAATCGTTCCCTTTATAAGAACTGATTTTCTCTTATCCAACATACTGGACCTGTCACTAAACTGAAACAGTCACCAGCATAAGTAGCCTCCTCTTGGGCTTTGTACAATGATTCTACCCAGCAGAGCTAACCTTTTCACACTCTCTTGTTGAGTATAAAAGACTCTCTTGTTGAGTCAAACCTGTTTAGCCTCCATCTCTGGCTTCGTACGAGATACTAAAACACTCTCTTGTTGAGTATAAAAGACTATCTTGTTGAGTCAAACCCCTTTTAGCCTCCATCTTGTGCTTCGTACGAGATAAAAATCACTCTCTTGTTGAGTATAAAAGACTCTCATGTTGAGTCAAAACCTTTTAGTCTCCATCTTGGGCTTCGTACAAGACACATAAAAGCACTCTCTTGTTGAGTCAACCCTTTTAGCCTCTCTCTCGGGCTTCGTACGAGACACATAAAAACACCCTCTTGTTGGGTCAATAGCCTCCTCTTAGGCTTTGTATAAGAAAACCCTGGTTGAGTCAATCAACCTTTTAGCATCAAAATCTGTGCCTCGCTCACAGTATACAAACATCAACAACTCCTTTTCCCCCATCTAATTGCTGTAAGCGGCAAGCCTCTGGATTATTTACATCCACGCCACTGTCCCTCTTTTAGCATGAGAAATTCCTAAGGAAAGATAACATTGCTCTACACTGAGTTAAAGTCTTCTCCTTCAGGTTAAAAATCCCCTATAAAGGAAATTATGGCATTGTTGGATTCACATATCCCAGTTAAAGTAATTCTCCTTTATAACCAGTCACGCAACAGTTGTGACAAACAGACCAAATACCCCTCTTTAGAGATGACAAATTCTCTCTAAAGTCAAAACCCTTCAGCTTCATATCTTGGGCTTCGAATAAGATACAAATAGACCCTTCAGCTTCATATCTTGGGCTTTGAACAAGATACAAACTAACTTTAGCTTCACGTCTTGGGCTTTGATCAAGACACCAAAACAACCTTTTTCCTCCCATGGAATAGGAGGAACTACGATCGCTCTGATTTTCCTGTTTCGTTAAACGGGAATACGTAGGCATAAGATTGAAAAATCTTAGCGAGCACACTAATAAAAAAAACCCAAAAACAAGTATCCCCACCAAAACAACCCAAAAGCATCAAATCTAAACACAGTATCAAAAACCTCACAAATAATCCAGACACCGTGTTCTCAAGGGAAATAATCAAAGATTGGGCCCCACCTCCACATAGCATCTGTAACCTAACAGACCGCTGTTCAAACTCAGTATGCAAGTAGGGTTAATTGGAGACATCTATTTCCCTTCCTTAGTCAGCTCAATAGGATAAAAAATGAAACAAACTGTAGTACCCGTGCGATCGTGACTCAGGACCATAAAAATCGCGCTACACTTCAGCATTGACTCCAGTGTCCTTGATCTGCTCAGCCGACAAGACTTGTATCAATTTTCTAGCTTCTCTTTTCTGGCAGTACTGACCTTGATAATATCATCAAGCTATTTGCAGGTTACCTTCAGCTGAGCAATGGTGTCCTCCTCTGAGGATGTAGCTGTAGATGTTGGAGTAGATGTTGAGGCAATATCTGAGACATGCTGGCCCGCAAATAGTTTATGATGTAGAGTCAGAGGTGGCTTTCTTCTCATGATAGCATCACCAGATAGAATTATCCTCAGATATTGTTTAAGAATTATTCCACATATGAGTGATGGGAAGCAGATTGGCAATTTAACAACTGAAGAGGCAGCTTGTTTCAGAATTTAATTAAAGATATATTCACCAAAATCAAAAGAATTTCTTTTACCAATTGCATATATAAACTTCCCAAGCCCAGTTGAAATAGTTGAAGTGTGATTAGTAGGGACCCAATTCACAGTACCAATTCTATGAAGAATGGCATATTTGACACTGAGCTTCCCAGCTAGCAGTTTCTCTTTGCTGGGCTAATTCTTCACAGTGTTCCCAGTAATTTCCCTACAAATTTGATCATCTGAATCTTCAATTTCAGCCTAAGGGCATTCAGATCTGCCAAGGTACTTGTTAATATCAACAGGAGAAAATGTCACAATATTTCCCCTAACATACACCTTTAAGTAGTCCTCACTTTTTCTATCATTGCATCCTTCTGGAATGTTTAGAATGAACTCTTTAACCAGCTGCTCATAGCATGAGTCAAAATGAGATACTGTCTTTAACAACCCAGCTTCTTTAATCAAATTCATTACTTCTTCACACTGGAGGGCATTCTGTCCCAGTTCTGTCTCCAAAGCAATTCTTCTGTGATAAACATGCTTCCACCTGTTAACACTTACAACATCATGAAAGGAGATATTGTCCATGAGGGCTTTAGGAAGTGTGACAGCCATCTTTTTAGAAGCTGATTTCTTTATGACACTCTGTCCATCCTTTGTCCCATCATAGTCTGATTCACTTTCAGACTTTGCCTTCCTTTTCTTGGTTCCAAAAACAACCTTGCTCCAGGCCCTATGGGGTCCAATTGCGGACTTCTTAGTCTGCTTGTTGGAGATGGCTACACCTTTATCTTTCCTTCTTCTTAATCGTTCAAACACACTAGGATTGAGGCTTGTCGCAATGACTTCATTGTCAGAGGGAAAATCATCTAAATTGATGATTTTGTCAGGCTATTCTGAAGCTCCTTGTGTAGATGCAGATGTTTATCATCTGACCCAGCATTTTTAACCACAGAGTCAGCAAGGGTGTGCAGATTCCCTTCTGACACGTCATCATCATCTCTTCCTTTGTCAGCATTCGGATCCTGAGATGATTTGGGTGGCATAATCTGTGCAAGGGGTCTGGTGATTCCTGCAACACTCACTCTGCCCCCCTGACTTATGAGTCTCTCTCTACAATTTTATCAATCCTTTCATCTGTGTTGAACCTTTTTATTCTTTTCTTAGGACTAGAGAAAGCATCAGAGGTATTCGAAGGATTACCTGGGGGTAGTTTTGGATCTTCTAATCGGGAGTTTGTCCGTTTTGCATGGCATGATAGCAAGCAGAGCAACATCAATTACATCTTCAGCGTGTAGCTCCTTGGACTTTGACCAAGAATCAGATGTTTCTGCCGTGTCCTTCTTGGTTGTACATGTTGGTGATTATTGTTGAGACATCTTTACATAAATAAGATATGCATGTTCTTCAGTCTGAAAGATGCGCGAGTTCGAGAGGATTAGAGCAAGATGAGGGTATGTGTTGTTGAAGCGATTTTGAGTGATTTGATTTTCGAACCTGATAACGCGAAATTATATCGTTAAATTGACTTAACTTGCATGAATTATTTTATCGATTTTCGTCTATTCACGTTTTATTTGCAAGTGTTCAAGTTCATTTTCAGGTATTTTATCTCAATCAACCTGCATGAGGAAAGAAGAAAGAATAGGGAAGAAAGGGGAAGAAAAGAGGACATATGACAGAAAAATAGAAATTTTGCACTCAAAGAGCATGGCGACCGTCACAAGGCTGTGGCGACCGTAATGCCTCCGAAGTGTGACCCTCGTCACACGGCTGTGGCGACCGTAACGCCTTCAAAGTTTAACTCTCGTCACAAGGCGTATGGCGACCGGCATGGCTTGGTTTTCTCAGAATATTTCAATGACGTTCCTTATTTCTCTCCACGCCTGGTCAAGTAACCGCCCACTAATAGCACTACTTGGAAGTTTTCCCCCACTTTCTCCACTACTCACACATGACCCATGGAAGTTGGTGAATGAATTTCCTCCTATAAATAGACCTATTTTTCTTAGTTTTGGGGCATCCAAGTTTTGGGCGCGAAAGCGCTGTTCGTAGTTTTAGGTAGAAAATTACAATTGTAAAAGGAGTATTTTCTCACATCGAGGAATTACTCCCTCATTAGTTTTTAGGCCTGTAATCTGTGTAACTGCTTGGATCAACAATCTTGCCATCATTTTATTGAAGTTATTTCCAGTTTCGTTTAATTCAAGTCTCCATTTATTTTATCGTATTTACAGGTTCTTTATTTTATTGCTTTATTATTATTATTGTTATTGCATTTCATAAATGTTTAAGCATGATGTTATTGATTATATTTACCATGTTTATGTTGTTTTCATTTAATTCCATGTTTGGTTAAATAGTTTAGAGTCCGGCGTATGAGGACCGTCGTTACCGACGGGACTCGGTAGTAAATAATAGGTGCGAACTTATGATTAAAATCCTGTTTTAGTTTTAATTTCCAAGTATAATTTAAATGGCTTTGTCACGAGAGTGAGAGGTGATTTAACACGATTTTGTCACGAGAGTGAGAAATTAATTAAGGTTAGAGCCGGCACTGCGAGAGCGTGGGGGTCGAACCGGATAGTGGAAATTAGGCAGCATATCTAAATACAGCGAGAGCGCTTTAGATACGTTTAGGATATTATTGGCTTTCAAAATATATTTCCTAGTTACCGGGCGAGCGAGAGCAAAATCTTGGGATTAGGGAACGTGACTTTAGTTAATACCGCGAGAGCGTGAGGCAAAGTCTTTAAGTTGGTTTATTCTACGGAACTAAGTTATAGTTGTAATTAGTACCCCGAATTTTACAAAGTCCTTTAGGAACGCGGAACCCATATTCCGGCCTCTCTTTATTATCATATTTTCTAAGTTCATTTTTAGTTTTAGTTCTAGTTTCCCTTTTATCGAATATCATTAGCCTTAGCTTTACAAAGCGACGATAGATTACGGTAGGTTGACATTGGTCTCTGTGGGTTCGACAATCTTTTATATTACTTCGATATTTCCATGCACTTGCGGACGCATCAAGTTTTTGGCGCCGTTGCCGGGGACCAACAGTCAATATTGTTATTCCGTTGTTGAACCGTATAGACTAAGACACTCATTACTATGTATCACCCAAATTTTTTCTACAATCACCACTCCCAGTATTTCGAGGAATCACAAGAATCCCATAATTCCAACCTTGAAATACAAATGGAGAATTTTAATGCATCACTAACTCATTCTCACCCAAATTGCCTCTGCAACTACCAATCCCAACATTTTGAGGAGTCGCAAGAATCTCATAATTCCAACCTAGAAATATTAATGTAGGATTTCAATGTGACACTGACTCACTCCCAATATCTCGAGGAACCGCAACCAAATTTCCTCTACGATCACCATTCCCAATTTTTCGAGGAACCGCAACCAAATTTCCTCTACGATCACCATTCTCAATTTTTCGAGGAACCATAAGAATCTGTTAATTCCAACCTTAAAACATTGATGGAGGATTTCATTGAAACAACAACTAATTCTAGGCTAGAATCTATGATAGAGCGCCTTGTGGAGACACAAACTCTCCAGAATGGAGAGCTTAGAAGACAACATCTCGATACTTATGAAAACCTTAGGCAGTTAAACACTATGGTCGAGTCCCTCATGACTCACACTGAGGCATTGGAGACTCAAATCTCCCTGCTTGCACAGACACCTATAGGACCCTCCCCTGAGGAGCATGTGGATGTTGTAACAACCATTAATGAAAAATAAATCGATAATCCTGAGGAGAGTGATAATGAGGCTGATGAGAGTGATAATGAGGTTGAGGAGAGAGTAGAGATTGAGAAAAGTCCATCGACACCATCCGAAAGGGAGGTTGTCGAAGAGGTAGCGAAGGAAGCACCTAATGTCGTTCCTCCTCCATATACCCCACCAATTCCTTTCTCGCAAAGGTTTGTGGAAGCTAAGGTAGAATCCCAATCCAAAACGTATGTGGAGAGATTGGAAAATATCCACATTAACGCACCTTTGTTTGAGGTCCTGCATAAAAGGATAAAATTAGAGGACTATGAAACTAGGGATATCATTACTATTAAGAGGGTTAGGTTAAACTTTGAGGTGATGGATGAAATAACTAATTCCAAACTTGAAAAGCTAATACTGAGGATAGATCCAGAACCACCACCACAAGTTCAAAAGAATGAACTACCCCACAGAAGGAAGAAAAGAAAAGGTGAGGGATATGTGAGATGGCTTGATAAATGGCCTTGGAAACCAAAGATTAACATTTCTAACCGTCGAGCTATCGACGTTAAAGAAAGCCCTGCGTGGGAGGCAACCCACGAGCTTTTAATTTAATGTTTTACTTTTATTGTTTGTGTTTGCAGAAAATAAAGAATGGTATCGCTTGTCACGTCTCAGTTACATTTAGGCGAAAGATATCTAGATGACAATCCCTTAGGATGAGTTGGTGCCCACGGACATTCCTACGAATGTCGCTGCTGGTGGTGACATCGATGATGAGTATGATATGAGAGAGCATGTCTCTCTAGTTCGTGACTCACCTCCTCCTTGTCCTTTCGCATGGTCAGGTTCCACCTGCACACATCGCACCGTATTTTTCTAACATTTTTTGCAGGTACTTCCTTCGGAAACAAATAGTATGATGAGCGGCTTCAGTAAAGTGAAGTTTCAGCAAATTCAGATAACTCGTAGTACAAGATGCTGGAGTAGAAGTGGCCAATGAAGACAGGGACAACATGGGAAGAATTAGAGCAAATTTGGTCATGGCACTCATACAGGTTCTATCTTTCCTTTTTCACCTTTTATCAAAACATTGAGGACAATGTTTGGTTTAAGTGTGGGGGAGGAACATTTACCGCTTTCATTTTACCGCTTTCTAGTTAGATTTACTGTTTTCTAGCATGATTTTAAAATTTTTCCTGTTTTAATGTTTCGTGCGTCTATGCATGTGCTGTCGAGTCTTTATGTTGATTTTATGTTGTTTGTCAATTTTCCCATTCTCTTGAGCCATACCAAATATTTTGAAAATTTTTGAGTTAAAAATAGTGTTTCTTTTGAAAATCTTAGGTTACAGACGAAATTGAGGTTAGATTGTGAGACTTGGAAAAATTCTGCCAGATCGGTATCGTCTTAACACTGTGAGCCTCTAAATTATGGAAATCAATTTGAGTACTTGTTATGCCATAGCCTTAAGTTCTCACCCCTTTAGTAGTCCCTAAGTAGTTTATTTAGCAGTCAGCACCATCCTAAGCATGCACTAAGTAGGAAGCCGATGCAAATAAGTGTATGATCTCAGGCTTAAAAAGGTAAATTAAGAAAAAAAATGAATGAATGAAAAGAAATGTTCCTTCTAAGTTAGGTGGTCCTCACCCGATCATTTAGCCCAACGGTGCAAACTTCTTTATTTTATTGATATTTAAGCCAATGTGCAAAAGAAAAAATGATAATAATGAGATCATAATCACTAACAGGCTATTCTACCATGAGTGTGAAAGGATAACGGGCTTAGTGTGATTGTGCCAGATAGAAAAGGGATAAAAGAAGGATGAGTGAGTTAGGCTTAGGTATAATGACATGATTCGGATTAGTTTGTATATGAGGGAGGTTGATGACCGCCAAAGCGGAATTGTGTTGTTATGATGTCCTTAGTGTGTAAGCAAGTACCTATCGACACAAACTTAACCGAAGTAGAGTTGGTAGCCTAGGATGAGTATCCGTATTCACTATTTTCCTCGCGAGTCATGGTTTGCTTGAGGACAAGCAAAGGTTTAAGTGTGGGGGAGTTTGTTAACGCAAAATTATATTGTTAAATTGACTTAACTTGCATGAATTATTTTATCGATTTTCGTCTATTCACGTTTTATTTGCAAGTGTTCAAGTTCATTTTCAGGTATTTTATCTCAATCAACCTGCATGAGGAAAGAAGAAAGAATAGGGAAGAAAAGGGAAGAAAAGAGGACATATGACAGAAAAATAGAAATTCTGCACTCAAAGAGCATGGCGACCGTCACAAGGCTGTGGCGACCGTAACGCCTTCGAAGTGTGACCCTCGTCACAGGGCTGTGGCGACCGAAACGCCTTCAAAGTGTGACCCTCGTAACAAGGCGTATGGTGACCGGCATGGCTTGGTTTTCTCAGAATATTTCAATGACGTTCCTTATTTCTCTCCACGCCTGATCAAGTAACCGCCCACTAATAGCACTACTTGGAAGTTTTCCCCCACTTTCTTCACTACTCCTACTGACCCATGGAAGTTGGTGAACAAAATTCTTCCTATAAATAGACCTTGTTTTCTTAGTTTTGGGGCATCCAAGTTTTGGGCGCGAAAGCGCTGTTCGTAGTTTTAGGCAGAAAATTACAATTGTAAAAGGAGCATTTTATCACATCGAGGAATTACTCCCTCATTAGTTTTTAGGCCTGTAATCTGTGTAACTGCTTGGATAAACAATCTTGCCATCATTTTATTGAAGTTATTTCCAGTTTCGTTTAATTCAAGTCTCCATTTATTTTATCATATTTACAGGTTCTTTATTTTATCTCTTTATTATTATTATTATTATTATTGTTATTGCATTTCATAATTATTTAAGCATGTTGTCATTGATTATATTGACCATGTTTATGTTGTTTTCATTTAATTCCATGTTTGGCTAAATAGTTTAGAGTCCGGCATATGAGGACCGTCGTTACCGACGGGACTCGGTAGAAAATAATAGGTGCGAACTTATGATTAAAATCCTGTTTTGGTTTTAATTTCCAAGTCTAATTTAAATGGCTTTGTCGTGAGAGTGAGAGGTGATTTAACACGATTTTGTCATGAGAGTGAGAAATTAATTAAGGTTAGAGCCAGCACTGCGAGAGCGTGGGGGTCGAACCGAATAGTGGAAATTAGGCAGCATATCTAAATACATCGAGAACGCTTTAGATACGTTTAGGATATTATTGGCTTTCAAAATATATTTCCTAGTTACCGGGCGAGCGAGAGTAAAATCTTGGGATTAGGGAACATGACTTTAGTTAATACCGCGAGAACGTGAGGCGAAGTTTTTAAGTTGGTTTATTCTACGGAACTAAGTTATAGTTGTAATTAGTACCCGAATTTTACAAAGTCCTTTAGGAATGCGGAACCCATATTCCTGTCTCTCTTTATTATCATATTTTCTAAGTTTATTTTTAGTTTTGGTTCTAGTTTCCCTTTTATCGAATATCATTAGCCTTAGATTTACAAAGCGACGATAGATTACGGTAGGTTGACATTGGTCTCTGTGGGTTCGACAATCTTTTATATTACTTCGATATTTCCGTGCACTTGCGGACGCATCAGAACCCTTGAATAGTGTTCCCATAAACCGAGTAAAACCCTAATTTTCCCTTCAGAATTTTTCTTTGTACATCTGTAACACCTGAGGAGTTCAAGATGTCGCAGCCGGATGTCGTGACATCTAGTATGGCATTATGCCATATCAAAACACTTTCAGTTTTAATGGTCTGAAGATAATCATTCTTATCTCTTGTTTCATAGGTTTCAATGATTGAGTCTTTTGTGATGGCATAAGAGCATCTATTTCCAGCGATTTCCCTAATCATTGAGGCCTTCTGAAGAAGATTCTCCATCCTTTCGATAGTCTGAAGTTGCATTCTCCTATGTGTCATTTTGGTTAATCTTCCAAGGTAAGCATTTGAGGATGGTTTCTGATGTCTCTCCATCTGCAAGGCAATCCATACATAATAGTTGTTCCTTGATCTGACACCTTTCATGATAACTCTATATCATCCACAACCCGACATTTAGATCTGGTGAAGTTAACCTTTAGACCTTCATCACAAAGCTGACTGATGCTAATCAAATTTGCAGTTAATCCTTTTACAAGCAGCATATTTTCTAGTCTAGGATTCTCAGTGTGATCCAATCTTCCTACTCCTTTAATCTTTCCCTTGGATCCGTCTCCAAAGGTGACATAGTTGGAGGAACGAGGCTCTATATCCACCAGATAGTCCTTGACACCAGTCATGTGTCTTGAACATCCACTGTCGAAGTACCATTTTTCTTCAGTGTACTCATTTTGATAGGAATGGGCTACCAGACCCATAGACTCATTCTTGGAACTCCTTCTCTTACCAGTATTCCTACCTTTAGGGTATCCATGTAGCTTGTAGCAATAGCGTTTAATGTGGCCGTACCTGCAACAATGATGACATTTCCAGTCTTGTCTCCTCTGATGTCTATAATGATGTTGGGACATTTTATTAGACATTGTCTATTTTCGTTTGATCTGATTGAGACTGCATTCTGGATCATTGTAGCCAAGTCCTCTGACATCTCCAGCATTCCTCCCAACTTGAATAATTTCATCTAGTATATCAGAACTACTGTTGAGCATCCTAACATTTTTGGTCACATTTTCAAGCTTGGAATTTAGCACAACAACTTCCTCCTCAAGATCAGAGATAACACCAAGATGTTTAGCTCTTTCAGCCTCAAGAAGCATAATGATCTTGTGTTGTCCTTCTCCTAGCAGGCAGATTTCAGCACATCTTTTGTAAACCTCCTTAAAGGATTTGATTAGATCATTATAGGATAGATCTCCAATCTCTGATTCTATATCAGAATCAAATATTCCTGTAAGAGTAGAAACTTATTTAGGTGATTCTCCATCACTTGCCGACTCATCTTCAGACCAGGATGTAATGAGTTATTTCTTCTCTTTCTTCAGAAAGGTAGGACACTGATATCTGACGTGTCTATATCCCTCACACTGATAGCATTTGATCCATTTTCCTTTGTCGTCCTTTTCTTCATACTTAGAGTTTCTTCCAAGGTTATTTCTTTTAAAGTTGTTGAATGATTGAGGGTTAGCATTTGATCTTTATTCCCCCTCCATTTTCTTCAGTAATTGTCCGTACTGCTTTCCAAGAAACACAACATCCTTAGACATCACTTCATTGGAGTTTATCTTTTCTTCATCATGATCTGACACCAAGGCTAAGCTTTTCTTTTTCTCAGATTTTTCATTCAGTCCCATTTCAAAAGTTTGTAGAGAACCCATGAGCTCATCAACTTTCATAGTAACTATATCCTGAGCTTCCTCTATAGTAGTCACCTTCATGTCAAATCTCTTGGGAAGAGACCTTAGAGTTTTCTGGACCAACTTGGCTTCAGGAATTTTTTCTCCAAGATCACTGGATGTGTTGGCAATATCAACAATGTTCATGTGAAAGTCGTGTATACTTTCATCTTCTCTCATCCTCAAGTTCTCAAACTTAGAAGTGAGAAGCTGAAGTCTAGAGGATTTGACTCGAGAGGTACCTTCATGAGCAGTCTTCAATATTTCCCAAGCATTCTTAGCTACAGTACAGTTCTTGATTAGTCTGAAGATGTTCTTATACACACCATTGAACAAGGCATTTAAGGCTTTAGAATTACCTTGAGCGAGCGTATCATCCTCATCATCCCAGTCTTCTTCCGGCTTTAGCTCATCAGTGAGCTTCCCATCTTCGTCTTTGATCTTTGGTGGATACCACCCTTTAACCATATACTTCCAAGCTTTTCCATCCATTGACTTGATGAACGCCGCCATGCGCACTTTCCAATATTCATAATTGGAACCATTAAGTATAGGTGGTCTATTCAGAATTCCTCCTTCTTTATCCATCGAACCAAAAAGTATCGTCCCTGAATCTCACCCAGATATAGAGCAGGATGCCTGCTTTGATACCAATTGAAATTCTGGTTAAGCAAATCACTAAGATGTTAGACAGAATGTCGTGACACTGGATCTCTGCTTCTCACAAGGATTAAGGAAGAACAGAAAAAAAACTGCAGAAAAAAAACAACACACAGAAATTGTTAACCCAGTTCGGTGATCAACAACACCTACGTCTGGGGGCTACCAAGCCAGGAATGAAATCACTAAGTAGAATTGGTTCTAAGCTAAACTCCAATGTTTATAACTTAGCACCTAGAAACTACCCTTCCTAGATTTCTACCTAAGACACTCCTAGGTATGCGACCCTTCTCAATTCCCTTCCAATCACAGCAGTGACTGAATATATTACAACTCAATAAATTGTCCTTATCTAGTATTCACACAATACACGAGAGGCTCACAAAAGTACAAACCCTAGTACTTCTAAAACAACTGCAATATTTAACACCTAAATTAGGTTAAAACCATCATATTTATATTGCAAAATAGAACTGGATTTGGGCTTCAAAATCGCAGCAATTCTGCTCCTCAGAATCTGCGACCTAATCTTTTCTTCAATCCCAAATTTCCAAAAATGTCTCCTTACAAGGAAACCGCATATTCCTTTTTAGAATCAGAATCTCTGATTCCACAATCTCAGATGGCACCTGGGATCAAGTCCTATTCCAATCACACCTGGAACAAAAACAGTTATACAGTCATCCCAAAACTGTCACAGACAAAGATGTCGAATCCACCTGAGAGGATATCTTGTCTAACATTTTAACCTGTAGTTAGTTCATCATGTCAGGACATCTTGTCCAACAACTTTCTGCTAAGTTAGTTTTACCAAAATTAATGCCAACCTCAAGGGCTTAGACTCATCAGTTATGCTCAGGCTTGGGCTGCTAAGTGCCTCTGTCAGTATATGTAGAATAATACCACTAAGTTGATATCCAAAATGGATCCAATCAAGTATATCTTTGAAAAGCCTGCTTTAACTAGACGGATTGCCCGCGGACAGATGTTGTTGTCTGAATATGATATTGAGTACCGGACTCAAAAAGCAATCAAAGGAAGTACATTGACTGACAATTTAGCTCATAGGCCAATTGATGATTACCAATCCATCAGGTTTGACTTTCCTAATGATTACCGATTGTGAGTCTCGATACACCGCTCTTGAAAAGACTTGTTGTGCTCTGGCTTGGGCTTCTAAGCGCTCCGTCAGTATATGTTAAATAATACCACTTGGTTGATATCCAAAATGGATCCAATCAAGTATATCTTTGAAAAGTCTGCTTTAACTGGACGGATTTCCCGCTCAACTATGCAGCAATCTTTTGAAAATGATACTTTATAATTCTTGTCACATAGTTGACTAATACTTAAAAGGTTGTGTCTAAGGCCTTCCACAAGAAGCACATCGGAGATAGTAGTAGATGAGGGGTTACCTACACTACCTTTGTCGTGACAAATCCCTTTTTCTTCGCCACAAAGTCGATGAAAAGAGATATGTCTCCTGTCATATGTCTTGAGCAGCCACTATCCAGAACCCATCTTCTTTCGGTGGTCTCAAGACTTTGTACCTACAAAAATAATCAAGTGAGAGTAGGTACCCAATTCTCATTGGGTCCTTTGCGGTAAGTGAAACCAAGGTCGCACTTGGGCAACCATTGATAAATGCCTTTTGGAACAAGAAATCTTCTAAAACGACATTTAGAAATAGTATGACCAGGCTTGCAACAATATAGGAAATCACGGCTCATTTGGAATTTACCTTTGCTATCTCTATCTCGAATCACATATGTATACTTTTGATATGGATTGTTCATACTTTCTCGATAATGTGATCGATCAATAGAAAACGTAACTTTAGGCTTAAGAGCCTTGTCTAATTTGGCCTTAAGGGTTCTCACCTCTTTTTGCTAAATATGACAAGTATCACAGCCCCCAAACTTGAACCACGGAGACTTATTCTCATCAATCTTAGCTTTTGATGCATCCACCATGGAGTTTTTAAGAGCTTCCAATTCCTTTTCGGAATTGGAAACCTTTCTCTTCAAGTATTTAAAAATCCTTTTGTTCGAGGCTAAGCATTGAAAAGCTTCCTTAGCCTCGTGGTGCAACATATCAAAAGCTTTTTGTAATTCTAAATGAGACATTCTTTTAGAATGATCGTATTTAGAGTGTTTGACCTCTATCTTCTTGTTTGGATGTGCAGTAAAACATAGATTAACGGATTCACTTTCGTCACTTGAGTTGTCATCTTTTTCCGACTCGCTATCGCTCTCCCAAGCAATGTATGCTCATCTAGACTTATTTGACTTTTTGTGTTGACGATTCTTATCCTTATCCTTATCCTTGTCTTTCTTAAGTGATGGATAATTCGGCTTGTAGTGCCCGGATTTTCCACAGTTGTAACACGTTCCTTTAACCTTGCCATTCTTGTTGCCTTCATTTCTAGATTTCCTTCTAAATTTGACTAGATTTTTATCCGAGTGTTGAATCTCATTCTTCCGAACGTATCTATTGTATCTCTTCACAAATAGACTCATGTCATCATCGGATTCATCATCTTCGTCATTGTTGGTTTCATCATCACTTTGCTCTTGAGATGTGGACTTTGAACAAGAAGCCTTAAGAGCAATCAACTTCTTTTTCGTATCTTTTGTTTTCTCGTTCTTTATACTCTTTTCATGTTTATCAAGGCTAATGAGCACTTGCTCATGCTCATCGAGTTTGCCAAATAATGTGGTGAGGTCTAGAGTAGCTAGATTATTGGCCTCCTTGATAGCGGTGACCTTCGGCTGCCATTCCCTGTTAAGACACCTCAAAATCTTATTAGTAGCAACCTCGTTTGGAATTGGTTTACCAAGTACATGCAATTTATTGATAATATGAGTAAATCGTTTTTGCATATCCGCAATGGTTTCCCCTTATTTCATGTAAAAAAGACCGAACTCTTGCGTTAGTGTGTTGATACGGGCCATTTTGACATCATTAGTGCCTTCGTGGGCTACTTGTAAAGCATCCCACGTGGCTTTGGCCGTTTGACAATGAGATACTCAATAATATTCGTCAACTCCCAAAGAGGAGATCAAAATATTTCGAGCCTTCCAGTCATAGCTGTACTTTTTCTCGTCCTCCTTATTCCATTGAGCTTCGGGTTTGGGAACGACAACGCCTTCAGCATTGGTCATTGTAATTTCCATGGGACCGTTTAAAATAATGTTCCATACCTTCCGATCTATGGAATTTATATGGACACATATACAATCCTTCCAGTAGCTATTATTCTCGCCTGTAAAAACCGGAGCTCTATTATAAGCCCCATTTAGGTTCATTCGCCATATTCTAAGAAGTTTTACAGAAGCACCAGATAAACTGGAGCTCGTGATACCACTTGTTAGACGATGGCTAGGATCTAGAATAGGGAGTTGAATAGATCCCTAGAGTTTTACACGCAAATGGCTTTCCAAAAATTGGTTTTAAAAAGTTTGACCGAAGCGGCCATTGAATTACATCTACAACGAGCCTCTACTAGGAGGATCGGATATGCACGACAATATTAGGAATGAAATACGGATAAGAAAAAATTCCGATTAATCAACAAAATTAAACGCAATCAACAATGTTTTATTTGCTTGATATTAATCCAATCCAACGAGATAGGTTGACAAACAATTAAATGCAAATGCGTTCGATTTTGCTTTGAAACAAATTATCGAACACTTTGTGTACGTAAACACACAAAGTGCAGATTTCCAAATAATGTGATGTTAAGCTGATCCTAAATACAATCCAAGGGATTGTATCAAATTTACAAAACAATTTATCAGCTCAAGATTACACTATCTCAGAAATTTTGATCAATTTAAACTTCGCAAATTAGAATGATATCAAACGCAAAGAGTTTAGGGAAAGAGAGATCAAACACGATTTGATTAGGCAGTTCCCTAATCGTCCTCGCTTTGGGTACCTCTGCCCCCAATTCCACAATTGGAATTGAGATATATATATATATATGTTGCTGTTTACAAATTATTTATACAAGAGAAAAACTATGAACATCCAAACTCTCAAATGTCTTTGATATTTGATGCAGAGTCTTCTCTCCCCTTGATTTAAGAGGAACCAAGTGCCTCGAATTCGATTGAACAAGTCACCGTCCCACGCTACAAGACTGCAAGAAACCACCGTTCTTCAGTCACCTTCACTCGGTCGACTTCGATCCTCCGTAATTTGATCCCCAAACCTTTCTTCTACGATCCTCCGACTGTAGCTACTAAACTGAATGAATACTCTGTTCTTTGGTTACCTTCGCACGGCTGAATCCCTGTAGAACAAAACGGTTTGTGCCAAAAACCCCCAAAATCACCTTGATTCTTGGAGGATAAAACCTAAGGTTTTATTCAGGAAACACCTACCAATTCTCAACCCAGAAATGAAGATCACACACTTCCTAATTCTGAACGTTATCACTTCAAAACAATGGGAGACACAAACAAAAATAATTATGTGTAATTTTTTGTTTACTCAAGGTTGAAGATGAAGATGAAGAGAAAGATTGGTATAAATTTTCACGTTTCTTGTTTTTTTTTGAAATGTGAGCTGACCCAACTATTTATAATGAATAAAATGACCCACAATATAAAGTAATATAAATAACAGAAAAAATTAAATGCAAAAAATCAGTTCAGACAGAGTTGGGTCGACCACCCCTTTAATGAGGGTCGGCGTGAGCTATCCCGTAGGATTATCTACGCAAATTTTGACACCATGCGTCGACCCATCAAGACCTTGCGTCGATGCAAGCCTGCAGATTTTGCAAAAATTCAAATTTCCAGAAGCATGCGTCGACTCATGCAACAGGGGGGTCAGCGTGCGCTAACCCGAACATTTCACAAAACTTGTTCAAGACAACATGAGTCAACTCATGCTCACCTTGGGTCGACTCATGACATGCAGATTTTCAAAAACTCATTTTTCTGTATGTTTTTGCTGACCTAGACTTGAAACTAGTATACCAAACATCAATATTATGATCATGCACATGTAGAAATTGTGTAGACTTCTTCCTATATGTTTAGACACATGAACATTGATGGTTAGATGCAATTTTCCCGATAATGAAGTGATACCGCTCAAATTAGAATCTAATGACTATTTTATTTGTTGACATCATTAAAACCAAAATAGATGAGAGACCTTAGCCCTCACAGTAATTGTAAGTATCATATATACAACCACACTCTACATAACAATGCCTGGTCCTGCGTGGTTATATGTTTCCCAACCGTTGTTAAAGGTCTGTTCCGTAGTAGTGGACATTCATGCGGGTTTTGAAAAAATCATTTATTGGAATGATGTTGTAGTTAGTGACGAGTGGACCATTAGTCCAAATGCAATGCTGATTTAGCTAGAGTGTGAAAGATATAGCGTGAATGCGATGCCAATACACGTGATTAGAAAATCTCTAGGAGTTAGTTTATTCAACCTTGTTGTAGTATGCTTTCAAAATAAACCCTGCTTCAATTAGGTCTTTTGAGGGTTGTAACATGGCCTAGTTCACAGTTTTTGAAACAAAGGATATACCGCTCAAATTTGTTTTAACCCACCCCTTCTTTGTGATGAACTTCAGTCCTACGTTCAATTAATTCAACACACACATTCGTCTTTGATGGTGTAAAAGTGAAGATTCAAGATTTTTTTGAAATGGCAGAGACCTTATTTTGCTTCTGTCATGGATGTCATTGGCCCTTTGATTCTTGATATGATGGTCACCGAATCTTGTTTTATTTTTGCTGAGGATTTAACTCGACCTCTTTTGGTTGACTTTTTTTTCTTTTTTTAATCCCTAATTTTTGTCTTGACCGTTTTTTGAAGCTTTTGGTCCATCAGGATTGCCCTAATTTTTGCCTAAGTGACCTCTCTGGGTGTTCGACTTAGCGAGCTTTCTTTTTTATCTTTTTATTTTATTTTATTGAAGGGTTGTAACTGCCAAGTCAATGGTCATTAAAGAAAAACTGACATAACCTTTGGATTTTGCATAGTTCCTTCGACACTTCAGGACGTGTGCGAAGAATGGCATGTGGTTGATCACCGTATGGGATGGTTCGTCTCGTAATTCGAATGCGTAGTCAAATTAACTGAACACTACCCTGCCCCAGGTTAAGTGTAAGGATTTTTAGATCCGAAAGAAACTCCTACTTCAAGGCTCGAAGTGGATAACTAGGGACTAACTCTTTATCTCTCCAGTGTTTGGGGATTTGAAACAATGCTTGTACATCATCAACAGGATTTTATCTGAAATCATAGCGTTAGCAATTATGGGTATTATGTTTTCGTCTTTCTCCCTCCACTTTTTCTAAAACAACAGTTTGATAAAGGAAGTCAAGTGGAGAATATATTTGTGTATTTTTGATAAATGGGAAAAGATGAGTGAATACGATTGGATTTGTTCAAAACATGCATGCTCATTTCATTAACAACACCATTAATAAACAACAATATCTAACAATAAATAACACTTAACAGAAAAGAAATACAAATGCAAAGTAATGATATGGGCTAATGATTGCCAACATTGAGGAACTGAGCTTTCCTCTCTTGATTCACTACTGGGCTAGCCTTCTTCATAGCTGCTCATCGTGACCAGTATGATAATCATCTTCACACATATTCTTGGAAATTTCTTCCATAGCATGGGCTGATGGACCCACCTGACCATGTGAAAGATTATTGTTGATTTGAAGGCCTTAAGGCATAAACGAGAACATCTTGGAGTCAAGCAACATTTGTACCTGGCTCTTCAACACTTTACAATCTTCAGTTGAATACCCATGTGCTCCTGCATGGTAATCACATTAGGCATTGGCGTCGAAGCCTGATGGGTATGGAGGAATCACTAGATCTAATTCCTTTGGCATTATCAGCCCACCATTGATCAAATATGGCAATACTTGACTGTACGGTATTGGAAGTGGATTGATATGCTTCTCTGGGTTTCTTGGCCTTTGTCAGGGTACTGACGCTACTGATGTGGAGCATTTTGTCGTCGGTATAGCTGCTGTTGATACTCAGGAGATCCTCAATATGTAGGAGGATATTGACCTTGTGGAGAGAAAGGGGTTTGATATGGAGTCCCAAAAGGTTGTTGACTCTGAACAACTGACACATACGAGTATTGATAATGAGAAGTCGGGGTGGAGCTTGTGGAGCTTACCAAATTGCATTAATTTCATCTTTTTCTCCCTCTTGGGAACTGACAAGGTATTCACTCTCACTAGCCTGGATGTTCGAGGCGCCTGAGATTTTTTCACTTTTGAGCATACTCTCGATGCATTCTCCAACTAACACCAAGTGAGAAAATTCAGATAATTCACTTCCGATCATCCTTTCAAAGTATGGACTTTGCAAGGTATCCATGAATAAGTCAACCAATTCTTTTTCTAATAGTGGTGGTTGAACACGAGCCGTCAATTTTCTCAATCTTTGGGCATACCCTCTGTAGGATTCATTGCTCTATTGAGATAATCCTTGCAATTGTATGCGTTCGGGAGCCATGTCCAAATTGTATTTGTATTACTTCAAAAAGGTATTAGCTAGGTCCAACCATGATTGGATGTGGCTCTTTTCTAATTTCATGTTCCAACTCAACAACACCTCACTCAAACTGTCATACCCTAGTTTTTTACCCCCAAGATGCCACCTCATTTGCATCATTGGCATGACATTCATCATTACATATATATACATGTCTTTATGCATCACTAACCCATCACAAGTACAAAATATGTGTGCTTACTTGCTTCACAGGTTAGGTGATCCCCCAAGGGCTCGAGCAGATGACTTATCAGAGGATGAGCATCATGTTCAACATCTAAAGTCCCTATATCATTCATGAAGTTCAAGAGCTTTTACTCATCAATAATCTAGTGCAAGATAGCATCATGACAAGCTCATCAAGCCTCAAGATCCTCAGTGCATCCAAATTAGGGGTTTGACATAATTCAGTCCCTAGGTTGACTTTTAAAGCAAGGCATGATCCCAAACCTCCAAATATGTTTCAAGGACCTTAAATTCCTCATATTAATCCCTTCATATGATTGGATTAACCCAAAGAACTTGATTCATAAGCAATGCAAGAAATTAAAATCATCTGGTCCACAAACTAGGGTTTTTGATGAAAAATCAACTGTACCTTTGACTTTTAACCAAGACATGATCTCAAACCTTTGGACATGACTCAAGACACTCAAAAACACTTTTGGAGTCCATCCATGGTGTTCAAAAATCCCAAGGGTTTGATTTCATAAAGGATTACAAAGTTCAAAGTTCATCTAATACAAAAGTCAACTGTGGTCAAAATCAAGTTTGACTTTTGAAGTTTTTGGTCAAACATAGTCTCTTTAAGTCATGAATGATGTTAATATGTGATTTGGATCATGGTTGATCAATAAAAATCAAGAAATGTGAGGTTACTTGTAAAAAGGGCAACATTGGAGAAGTTGAATTTTTTCGAAGTTATAAAATTCAATGATTTTTGCCCTACTTTCCAAGGCCATAACTTCCAAACCAAGTAACCATTTTCTTTGATCAAAAGATCAAATTGAAGAGCTTGTTACATACTACAACTTTGTCCTTGAGGGTGGATTCCCAAAAAATGCATAGATTTTAAGATATAAGGCCATGAAGTTGGAGGTTCCATGCTTTTGAACCTAAAACACTTAGTGAAATTTAAGACAGAATCTGCCTTATGTTGGAGCCAACTTTAGGGCTATTTTTCACTATGATCCACAATGATTCAAGACAAACTTTGAGCATCAAAGTTAAAGTATGATATCTCAGCTTTCCAAAATGACCAAAAACACACATTTACCTAATTTGAGCAAGGAGATAAGAATTTCACAACATGCCTTGCTACAACTGATTTTTCAAGACAGATTTGCCAAACCTACTTGTGCTACATGACTTGGATGATTTTGTAAACTCAATATATTCACAATATCAACACCAAAATGATCATGAAGCATGTGCTCTGCAAAGCATAACATAATTTTCAAGATTTCTAGCCTTAGCATGTGAGAAAAAATCTTTTCAAAACCATGAAGTAAGGTTTTGTCTTCTAGCATTAAAGTGCTATAGTGATTTTTGCAAAAATCCTCCAATCTACCCAAGGATGATCAGAACATCAAAGGATAGGATGTAACCTGGTGGAACAAAGCTCAAAAGATCAGAATGTGAGCCATGTGAAGAATAGCCCATGTGTACCTTGGCATTCAAGAAATAGGTTTATGACATCACCTATTGGATAATATCATGCATCATGATCCTCTCAAATTCAAAATATCTGAGGTATTTCTCCTATAAGTAGAGGTCATTCTAAACATTCTAAACATACCAAAACATTGCCAATGCTTGTTTTCTCATAAATCCTCCTACTTGCAAATTTCAAAGTTCTCAAAGAGTGAAAACTTGGAATTCTCAAACTAGTCCATTTCCAATCAATTCAACCATCCAAACACCTCACATAATCATCATAGAAGTTATCCATAACCTTTAATCACTTATGTAACACCAGAATCATCATCATCATATCTCACTTGCATCAAGCTACAGTTTGAATCGAGTCAAGTGATCCAAGAGGTTTCAAATCATTCTAAGCATTGCAACACCATCCTTGAGGGTCAAGGAAGCTGTCCGAATCATCAAATCAGTTATGTAACACCTCCAACAGAGAATTCGATTCTCACTTGCAAGATAAGCCTTAAACTTTCAAACTCTATGATCCATGCATCATTTTTGATATTTTAAATTCCATACATGCTTATTATGATGTTGTGATCATTTTCCATCAGTCAATTGCTTTGTATCATTAACATATAGGATTCCCCATTAGATTTTGCAAATTTAGGGTTTATATTTTCTTAAGAGTTAATTTAAATTCTAAAATGAATAAATGAAATTGAATAGAACCATTCAATTCCTTGTCAAAATCCAAACAAGTTTCATCTTTACATCATCCCATTTGGTGGAGAAATGAAGAATCTGGAAATTTGAAATTGTTGATGAAGATGATGATGCACGAGGAAGACAACAATGGTGGTGGCGTGAATGGTTTGAATTTCTAGGACTTGTTTTACTACTTGATTAATTGGATGTGGTTTGATACACGGATGTATCACCACCCTAGTGGTTGAAGGAGCGTGTTTAAGGCTTTGTATGACCCTCAGGTCTGGGGTTCGAATCCCCCTCGCCCCAGACCTTTTGGTTTATTTTTTTAAAACATTTTAAAAAGGGAATTTTCATATATTATCATCTTCTTCTATCCTTTATCAATCACACACACATGGGTTATATGGTAATGTTTTAGGCCCATCAGTCCAAGGGCGTTGGTTCAACCCCTAGTGAGACCATTCCTTAATTTTTTATCACTTTTCCTTTCATTTTTTTCATAACTTCACACAGTTATTTCACATAGTAAAATTTTTCTTTTTGAGCCAATTTTTTGCACACTCTTCATTTATCTTCCCTATTTTGGGAATCCATTAAAAAAATGTTGAAAATAATATTTATTTAATCATTTTTTATTAGGTTGAAAAGTGGTACATTTTAAGTGTTTCATACCTTTAGAATGACTTTCTTTTAATTCTCTCCTTAACCTAATTGATCATGATTATTCATGTGGATAATATGCTTTTTCTAAGTCTTGTTTAAATATACATATAATGCTTTCCTTGACTTAAACACCAATTGTGAGGGCAAGATGTCTTACACTCGATCTTTATTTTAATGATGTCAAAACATGTACTAGCTCGTAGTATGTAATTTGGACGGTATCATCTCATCATAGTTGGCATCCGTATTTCATAATGCATAAACAATCAATAATCATGT
Source organism: Lathyrus tuberosus (assembly GCA_022829125.1). NCBI lineage: Eukaryota > Viridiplantae > Streptophyta > Magnoliopsida > Fabales > Fabaceae > Lathyrus > Lathyrus tuberosus. The sequence continues at coordinate 9,337,737 of JALAZF010000081.1, forward strand.
CTCCAAACATATAGGTAGAGTCTTATACATCTGTTATATGTGTGTGATTATTCTATGTCTCATAGGTATGCATTAACATGGCCTAGGTAGATGAAAACATGTGTAAAAACCAAGTTTTGAGATTTTTCGAAGTTTGAGTCGACCTAAACCATGCTTTGGTCGACTCATGAAATGTTGATTTTGTTGCATTTCCCACGGGTTAGCTCACTCCAATCCACCGGTCGACGCATACTGGAGCTATTTCTTCATTGTGTTTTTTCATCAGCCTTGCATCGACGCATGCCCGTGTGGCGGTCGACGCAAGGTACTCAAACTTGCACAGTTTTGCCCACGCGCCGACCCTCATAAAAGTTTGGTAGACTCTTCGCTAAACGAGGGTCATTTTTCTGGTTTTTCTAAGTTTCAAAAAACTATTATTTTTGGTAGTTGGTCCTAGCATCATATAAATACTTTGTTCGTCATTTTTTACAGAACAACAAGAAAAAGTGAAAGATTTACACTGAAAGTTTTCTCTCATCATCTTCATCCGCATTCTTGCATTTTCTCAACAAATACACATAACTATTTTTGATGATCTTTTGCATCATGAGGTGATAACGTCCAAACATAGGAGTGTATCTTGTTTGGGGTGAGTTTTTCAGTGGGTTTTTTCTTGAATAAAACCTCTAGGGTTTTTTCCTCCAAGATCAATTGGATTTGGGGGTTTTTGGTTCAGATATTTATGTGCATTGAATTCAGCCGAGCGAAGGTGAATGAAGAACGGTGAGTTCTGTCAATGTAGTAGCGTCAACCGGAGGATTGTGCAACAAAAGTTTGGGGATCGAATTGTGTGTGGATTGGAATCAGCCGAGCGAAGGTAATTGAAGACTGGTGAGTTCATTCAATCTAGTAGCGGTAAATGGAGTTTCATTCAACACGTTCGAGGCACTTGATTTGACTCGAATCAAGGGAAATAAGGCATAGTATCAGCATCAACGGAGTTTCTGGAGTGTGTGATAGCTAAGGCTTCTCTTGTAAAAACAATTTGCAACAAGATTATAGATATCTCAATTCTTGATTTAGAATTGGGGGCAGACGTACCCGAAGCGAGGACGAAAGAGGAACTGCCTAAACAAACTTAGTTTCGTTTTCTGTTTCCCTATCTCTTTAATTTTTGAACTGTTTACGCTTGTGATTGTCAATTGATCGATAAAAATTATGGTATAGTAAAGTGCAGAAAATTTGATTTGAAAACATTGCACAATCATTTTGGATTGTTCTTGGTGAAAATTCTGCACTTACTAACATAGAAGTTATAGCTTGGAGTGTTTTGCACTTCAAGTGCTCGATAAATTGAATGCTTACAAGGTGTTTGATAAATTGTCCATTTGGTTTAATTTTTGATTGGTCATTGGAAATTGCATAACATTGAGTGTTGTTGGTAAATTGATTAATAGTAAAAGTTGTGATTCAATTTTCTTATCGAGCCTATCGTTCCATTTGGCTTACGCATATCCGGTCCTCTCGGTAACCGGTTCGTTTAGACGATATAGTCATCAGCCACTTCCGCAAATAATTTTTAAAATCAAATTTAAGCGCCGACTCTCCATTAAAAAGTAGTGATCTATTCAATCCCCCCTTCTAGATCAATTGTCGTCGTCTAACAAGTGGTATCAGGAGCACCGGCTAATTTAGTGCTTCAAGTATAACGTTTTAGAAAATGGCAAACGAACCGAAAGGGGCTTACAATAGAGCACCCGTTTTTAACTGTGAGAACTATAGTTACTGGAAGGATTGTATGCGTGTGCATATCAATTCTATTGATAGGAAGGTATGAAGTGTTATAAAAAATGGTCCAATGGAAATTACCATGACCAATGCAGATAATGTGGTAGTAGCTAAGCCGGAAGCACAATGGAATGAAGAAGATGAGAAAAAGTACAACTACGATTGGAAAGCTAGAAATATTCTGATCTCCTCATTGGGTGTTGATGAGTATTATAGAGTTTCACATTGTACGAGTGCTAAAGCTATGTGGGACGCTTTACAAGTTGCCCATGAGGGAACTAACGACGTCAAGCTAGCTAGAATCAATACTTTGACTCAAAAGTTCGACATCTTTCATATGAAGCAAGGGGAAACCATTGCCGACATGCAAAAGAGGTTCACTCATTTAATCACTAGACTGAACTCACTTGGTAGACCAATTTCCAATGACGTTCATACTAATAAAATCTTGAGGTGTCTTACTAGGGATTGGCAACCAAAGGTGACCACCATAAAAGAAGCCAACGACCTCATGACTTTAGACATCACAACTTTATTCAGGAAGCTCGAGGAACATGAGAAAATGCTCATTAGTCTAGACCAATTTGAGAAAAGAGAGAAGAAGGAAAAGACCAAGACCAAAGATGCGGAAAAGAAGTCAATATCTCTAAAGGCTTCTAGTTCAAAGTCCTCCGCAAATGAGCTAAGTGAGAGTGAATCTAGTGATGATGAGCAAGAAGATTCGAATGAAGACATGGGATTATTCGTGAAGCGATACAATCGCTATATAAATAAAAATGGTATTCAACATTCAGAAAATAACCTCGTCAACTTTAGAAAACAATCAAGGTCTTCCAAGAATGAAGACAAAAAGAGTGGAAAAACTAAGGGGTCTTGCTATTACTGTGGAAAATCCGGCCACTATAAGCCGAATTGTCCATTGTTGAAGAAGGACAAAGGAAAGGATAAAAGTCGTCAAGGGAAGAAACAAGGTAAACCTAGAAGAGCCTATATCGCTTGGGAAAGTGATAGTGAATCATCTAGTGATGAGAGTTCAAGTGACGAAGGAGAGTCCGTTAACTTTTTCCTTTCCGCTCACCAAAGGAAAAAGAACAAAAAGGTAAGACATTCTAAATATGATAACTCTAATACAATGTCTTATTCTTAATTACAACATGCTTTTGATACTCTACACCATGAGGCTAAGGAAGCCTTTAAATGTTTATCTTCAAATAAACAAATATTTTCTCATTTGGAGAAAAAGATCTTCGATTTCGAAAAGGAATTAGAGGCTCTCAAAAAGTATATGGTGGAAGTAACAAAAGTAGATGTTGAGGAAGACAAGAGTAAATGGTTAAACTTTGGGTGTGATACTTGTCATATTAGGCAAAAAGAGGTTAAAACTCTAAAGGTCAAACTTGACAAGGCTCTAGAACCAAAGATGACTTTTGCTATTGGTAGATCACATTTTAAGAAAACCATGATTAATCCATATCAAAAATACACTTATGTGATTAGAGATCAACCTAGCAAAAGTGATTCTCATGTTAACCTTACTTGCTTGTATTGTTGCAAAAGGGTTCAAACCATTGTAAAATGTCACTTTAGGAGGTTTTTAGTTCGTAAAGGCGTTTATCAATGGTTACCCAAATGCAATCCTATTTTCACTCACAACCAAGGACCCAATAAGAATTGGGTACCTATTTCCCTTGATTGATTGTGTAGGTACAACGACTTGAGACCACGGAAAGAAGATGAGTTCTTGATAGTGGCTTCTCAAGACATATGATGGGAGACATATCTCTTTTCATCGACTTCGTGGCGAAGAAAAAGGAATTTGTTACCTACTGAGACAACAATAAAGGTTCAATACTCGGCAAAGGTAGTGTAGGAAATCTTTCTTCTACTACTATCTCAAACGTGCTTCTTGTTGAGGGTCTTAAACACAACCTATTAAAAATTAGTCAATTATGTAACAAGGATTATAAAGTATCATTTTCAAAAGATTGTTGCATAATTGAAAATAGTGATAAAAAGGATGTGTTTAAAGGCCTGAGGGTCAATAACGTCTATATGCTAGACTTGAATGAGGTATCGTTGAGTAGTGACAAGTGTCTAGTTACCATGAGTGAAGATTCATGGTTATGGCATATATGTTTGGCGCATGTCAATTTTGATTTGCTTAATAAAATAGTTTCTAAAGACCTAGTAATCGGCTTACCCAAAATCAAATTCACAAAGGATCACTTATGTGATGCGTGCTAAATGGGGAAGTAAACAAGGATCTCGTTTAAGTCTAAAAACATTGTTTCAACCATGAGGCCCCTTGAGTTCCTCCATATAGACCTCTTTGGACCATCTAGGATTAAGAGCCTAGGTGGTAACTATTATGCTTTTGTGATTGTCGATGACTATTTTAGGTTTTGCTGGACTATTTTCTTGGCAAGCAAGAGCGATACTTTTTCGGCTTTTGAAAAATTTGCCAAGTTATCTCAAAATAAATTGAACACAAACGTTGTATCAATTAGAAGTGATCATGGAGGTGAGTTCGAAAATCATCTTTTTGAAGCATTTTGTGATTGGCATGGGATTGATCATAATTTTTCTGCACCACGTACCCCTTAACAAAATGGGGTTGTGGAACGTAAAAATAGAATTTTGGAAGAATTAGGAAGGACTATGATCAATGAGAGTGGCCTTCCAAAATACTTTTGGTTCGATGCCATTAGTATGGCTTGTTACGTTCTGAATAGGGTGCTCATCTGTCCTATTCTAAACAAAACATCGTATGAGCTTTTAAAAGGGAGGAAGCCTAACGTATCACACCTTCATGTTTTTGGTTGTAAGTGTTTCGTGTTGAACAATGGTAAAGAGAAACTTGGTAAGTTTGATGCTAAGGCCGACAAAGGTATCTTTCTTGGATACTCTCAGTCTAGTAAGGCATATAGGGTTTACAATAAGAGGTTACTTACTGTTGAGGAGTCTGTACACGTTACTTTTGATGAGTCTTATCCGAAAAATGTCAGAAAAGGTAGTTCTTTTCATGGCAGGTGTATCTTCATAAGACATACTCAAGGACACTAATAAAGGGACTGATCAACCTGAAGCAGTGCATGTTGAGGAGGAAAAAGATCACCAACCTGTGAAGAGTGAGGAGGATCATCCGACTAATAAAGATGACCTTCCTCCAGTTTGGAAGTCTTCTAAAGACCATCCCATCGACAACATTCTCGGTGATATCTCAAAAGGAGTAACAACTCGTTCCAAGCTAAGTAACTTCTATTATTACTCCGCTTTCGTTTCGTAAGTTGAGCCTAAAAACTCAAAAAAGGCCTTACTCGATGAACGTTGGCTTTTTCAATGCAAGAGGAGTTGAATCAATTTAAAAGAAATGAGGTTTGGGACCTTGTCCCTCTACCGCGAGGTCATCGAGTAATCGGCACCCGATGGGTGTTTAGGAACAAGCTCGACGAAAATGGAGTTATAACTAGAAATAAAGCGTGCTTTGTTGTGCAAGGGTATAAACAAGAGAAAGGCGTAGACTATTAGAAAACTTATGCGCCTATTGCCCGACTCGAGGCTATACGTTTGTTGCTTGCCTACGCAAGTGCGAAAAACTTCAAATTATTTCAAATGGATGTAAAAAGTGCTTTTCTAAACGGTTACATTAATGAAGAGGTTTATGTAGCCCAACCTCCTGGATTTGAATCCCATGAGTATCCCGATCATGTTTACAAGCTCAGATGTGCTTTTTACGGTCTCAAACAAGCCTCTAGGGCTTGGTATGAGCGTCTTATCAAATTTCTACTTGATCAAGGGTACTCTAGAGGGAAGGTTGACACAACCCTCTTCATTAAACGTCAAGGAAAATACCAAATTTTGGTACAAGTATTGTAGCACCCCAAAATTTGCCCTATTGTTTCTAGTACTAACTGGCTTATGTTTCATTCATTTTTGCATTATCATTCGTGCATATCATTGGTTCTTAGCATGGGATCAAGGTATCTTGGTCAGCCCAAGAGGAGAAGATGTTATTCAGAGGTTCAAGCAAGAGATCATGTGTGTATAAGTGATTATTGTCAAGATATCAAGGGAAGAGATGTTCTTAATATCACCATCATTCAAGCTACAATGGGTTCTTAGGCCTCAAAGCATCCTAGTGGGCTCATCACATCATCATGGGGTTAAGCTTGGCAAAAGTTTTGAAGTGAATTGCTTCCTTCTATCAGTTGATCATCAATTAGGGTATTTGGAATTCTAGGATATATTGCTCCAATAGGCAAGGTCTTTGAAGCTTTATCATCATCATGTAGCATATTTCATCCTTGTTTGAGAGGATACACATCATACTCAGAGGATACACATCATACTTAGAGGTACCAAAATTAGGGTTTGCCATAAAATCAGTTTATTTCTAATTCTTTGTGCAAGACTTGATTCCATGGTATTCTATATGTCCATAAGTGTCTAAGGATGGAATATTGTCCATCAATTTGATTCAGAGGGTTGTCAATTGATCAGAAGATTTAAAATTAGGAGTATTGGGGATAAAGTCAACTGTGCAGTGAAAAAGTCAACTCCTGACTTTTTGAGGTCAACTTGGTGATTTTCAAGTCAAATATGATCAATGGATGAGATTTGGTCAAGGAATGTTCAAGGAATTCTCAAGAATCAAGAATGTGGAAAAGTTGCCATTTTTGGAAGAAACTAGGTTTTAAAAAGCTACTATTTTTGGTAAGTTTTCATGGTTTAGTAACCATCTTCAAAGCCAATTTTCATCATGATCAAGGCTTCATTTGCAAATCTTTTCCACATGAAAGTTGTAGTTTGAAATATTTCTTTCAAAATGGGCATTAGAACCATGCTGTTTGGATCATTTTTCATTGAGTTATGAGTGGCAAAGTGAGACATTTCCAACTTGTAATTTCTCAATACTTAGAATTTTCCCTAAGTCCTTGGATCAGCTTTATGGGCATGATTTCTACGCAAATTCTTACATGATTCTAAGCCATATCTCATTGGGTAATTAACTTGAAAGTTGTTCTATGTCATTGATACTTTATGGTGATATCAAATGCAAATCATTTGGAGCCATGATCATTAAGATATCCTCATTCAAAGTGGACCCCATGCAATTGCACACAACACTTCATGTCATGGTATTATGGCATGTTTTGATCTGGACTTGGCAGCATGCTTCATGGCATCACATGTTCACATGTATAACATTGATTTTCCTTTCCTAATAAGACTAAACCAAGCCATGCATTCCATGCACACATCATGTGAATGTTTTGCCATAAAGGGAAAAGAAGAGTGTACAACCTGCCTAATTATTTTTGCTCTCACGTGCCAATCTGGTGTGCATTTTCATTACCAAATAACTCCTCCCAAACCTCATTGACAAGCCATAACCCGTGCCATAACCATGTGCATCCCTCATGTGCATTTCTACTTCCAAACCACAATAACAAAATTCCAAGCCTCAGCCTTGTGTCCTAACCTCATCCCTACCCTAAAAGCACCATATAAAACCAACAAATTCCAAACCTAGCCATTGATTCTCCACTTTTTCAGATTTGAATCAAAGTTCCTCTCAATTTTCTCATCTTCGAGTTTTTTGTTTTCTGATAGTTTTTTGAGGTTTTCTTGGTGGAATCATCATCTAACAAGCAAGATCTCACTTCTGTATGCAAAATCCATCAACTGAAGCCACCATTGGAGGCTCTGCAAGCTCAGATTTCTTCATCCTCGGGTTGGATCTGTGTGGAAATTTTCAACAACTTTCTGGACAAATCAAGCTTGGATCTACGCTCTACGAGGGATTTTGAAGCTTTCCTTATCATTTCCTGGATTTATCTCTTGCTAAGAAGACGCAACAGACATTACTCCGTTAGGTATTTTCTAACACTTTGTTTCTCCCATGCTGGACGTGTTGCAAGCTTGTCATTCATGTTTCTGAAGTCCTACAGCAATGTAGGCAATGTTTCAATGCTTTTTGTGTTGACTTGTTAACTTTCAGAATGTGAATCTCTTTTTTCGAGCTCAGTTTTAGGGATTTAGAGTTTGATTTAATGGTTTTGGAAGTTAGATCTGCGATCTACGTGAGAAGTGCTTTACGATGGTGGTTTTGTTGGTGTGATCTGAGGATTATTGCAGAGCTCCGGTGAAGCTCTTGACTGGAGAAGATGACCGAAGTTAATCTCCGGCGTCTAGGGTTTTGACTGGTTTGGTAGGGTTGAAAAGCACACGTGGATCCGGCGTGGAGGTTTGACCGATGATGTGGAATGCCACCCCGTTTAATGAAACAGTGCGTTTCATGGAGGTCTCTCTTTTTTTTTTTGTTTTTTTTTCTGATTTGTGCTTTGAGTTGAACAGTGGGCCTTGTATTTTTACTTTTCCCACCCCCTCGTTTATTGGTCCAATGGCGTGTTAACATGATTCTGTTGTTATGGATATTTCTGAATGCACCCTCTGGCTTGCTTCATTTCTTTTTTCCTCTTCCTTTTATTTCATTTTGTTCTCAATTTTGTTTCAATTGTTAAATTCACTTTAAAAATTTACAAAGTTAATTTTATGATTAATTGATGTCTTATGTTAATTTTCATTTTTTTATTTTATTTTTAATTAATTTTTACTATTTTAGTTGGAATTATTTTTTGGATGTGTTTCCAAGGATACCCTTCATCGAGGGTTAGGAAGTTCCTTGACCTGTGCTTATCTTTTGAGGCTAATTTTTTATCCACATTATACCTTCATATAAGGTTGATTTGATTCTGGTTTGGGCTTGGTTTGAGTTACTTTTTAGTGACTTTCCATTCAACTTTTGTTGGCCCTCGATTCATGCTCGATTTCTTGTCTACCTTGCCTTGTTAATCACTTTTGGACATGTTTGAGGTTCTAATCTTCCTTGGCTCTTGATGCATTGATCATCTTTTGTGTTGTCTTACTTGTATGGAAACATGTGAATCATTTTGAACTTGATCTTGTTGAATACATGCCTAGTTTTGACACATGCTTTGAGTATGATACTTGATGATCCTTCTTGATTGGTTTGGGTTTGATTATGGTTCATGGATTATGCAATTGCTACTGCCCACTTGGATTCACTTCATGTTTTCACTTCACTTGGTCATTGTTGATTGATTTCCATGACGTAATTCATTAGCATTTGATTGTTTCCACTTTGGTTCATGGTGCATGTTAATGTGAAGCTTTCTTACATGTTTGAATTGGATGATCATGATGTGACTTAAGTTCTGACTTTGTTTCATTCTCACCTTACTTTGTTCACATCACAATTGTATGATGATTCATGGAGTTCAATTGTGATCCTAATGCAAGTTGTTTGCACTCATTCTTGTTTGCTTCTATCTTCTTGTGTGAACTGCAATGTGTGATCTTTTGGAACATGTTTGGTGGTGTGAATTGGATGTGATATGCATGATGTGCTTGCTGCCCTACCTTGTTTCTCATCTCATGTTTCATTTTCTTCTTCATCTCTTACTTCATTTCTCTCCCTTGAATCTCAAGACTTGTTTAAGTTTTGGTTTTGCTTTTGCATGTTCCCTTAGGGTTCCTTAGTCCAACTTAATCTTTGATTAAGCTTGGAGTAGGGTAGACATTAGGATTCAAACCATGTATGCTAACATTAGGTAGAATCTTCCCTTCTTACCTCAACCTTAGGGCCACTTTTGCATGATAACATTAGGATAGAATTCCCTTCGTGTTTTCTTTTCAACTTTTGAGTCTTCTCTTCTCTTCTCATAACAAGTCTAAAACACTTAATAAAGGCAACACGTATTGCGCATGAGCCTTAAGTACATGGGAAATGAGGAATAAAGGGTCTTCCTTCACTCTTCTAGGGTGTTTAGCATACGTCATGTTGGGGACGATATGCGACGCATTCGTTCCTGTGTCATAGACTTTAGTACAATACAAGTTACAAGATAACTTAATCCATTTCTGTCTAAAAAAACACAAAAACAAATTCAAATCTTTTTCATCCTTCGGGATTGTTGGGTTTCAAATCATTTTCAGAGAAGAGCTCGTCGCTCTCATAAAAAACACAATGGCCTTGTAGGTCGAACTACGATTGCTCTGATTTCCTCTTTCTCGTCCGATTGAGGGTACGTAGGCACAAGACGGCGATGTCTCGGTGAGCAACCTCCCCCCATTAGTGCGTAGTCCGCGAACTACGTTGACTCTGATTCTTCGTTCCTCCACGAAGATACGTAGGCATAGGATTGCGACGATCCTTACGAGTCCGTTTTTTTTCTCCCTTTCCCGTCTCCGTTTAGCAGTAGGCTTTAGATAACTCTCCCTTTGATTAGACAATAAGCGTGGATCCCATCGATTACGATGGACGCGTGGGGGTGCTAATACCTTCCCCTCGCATAACCGACTCCCGAACCCAGACTATGGTTGCGATGACCATGTCTTCTCCCTTTTGAGGTTTCTTCGATCGTTTCCTTTCCCTGCGTCAGGATAAATAACGTTCGGTGGTGACTCTTCTGCTCTAGTTTTTGCAAGTTGTTTTTTGCAGTTGCGATAAGTATATGTAGGCGATATTATATTTGGTTCTACTAACATAAATATGGTCAAGGAGTTTTCTAAGTTAATGCAGGGAGAGTTCGAGATGAGCATGATGGGGGAGCTAAACTATTTCCTCGGATTGCAAATCAAGCAACTTGAAAAAGGGATATTCGTGAGCTAGACGAAGTATTGTCTTGAGCTACTCAAGCACTTCGACATGGCTAGCTCAAAGGCTATCGACACTCCTATGCCTACTTACATCAACTTGAGTCGAGATGAGAATGGTAAGGATGTAACTGTGAAGAGATATAGAGGTATGATTGGATCTCTCCTCTATCTTACCGCGTCCCGACCAGATATCATGTTTAGTGTCTGTATGTGTGCTAGGTACCAATCGTGTCCCAAGGAATCTCATTTAAAAGTCGTGAAGCGCATACTTAAATACCTATGCGGTACTCCAAAGTATGGGCTTTGGTATTCTAAGGGAAGCGATTGCTCTTTGGTTGGCTATTCTGATTCCGACTTTGTTGGTTGCAAATCGGATAGGAAAAGCACGAGTGGTACTTGTCACTTTTTCTCAAATTCCTTAGTGAGTTGGCATAGCAAAAAGCAAGTTTCCGTTACTTTGTCAACAGCCGATGCGGAATACGTTGCGCCCGGTAGTTGTTGTAGTCAAGTCTTGTAGCTTAAGCAACAATTACTCGACTACAATGTTCAACTTGAACGTATTCCTATTTTGTGTGACAATACAAGTGCCATTAACCTAACTAAAAACCCGGTATTACATTCTCGCACGAAATATATAGAAATACGCCATCATTTCCTTAGGGATCATGTAGAGAAAGATGATGTGGTATTTGAGCATGTTGATTCTAAGAATCAACTTGCAGATATTTTCACCAAACCTCTTGCGACGGAGCCTTTCTTTAATATCCGTAGGGAACTTGGTGTTCTCAATATCTCGGATCGCGTTTGATTATGTATATATGATTGCATGCTCTATACTATTGCTTGTCTATACTCTTCTTTGACTAAAAATAATTGAAAAGATTAAGCTACATGTGAGGGCATCTATCATCAATCGTCGAAGGTAATATCGTTCCTTTTTAGATTACTGCTCTTGATCAATTATATGTGTAACCTATTGTGCCAAAATATGGATTAGATTGATGTTTATTTCATGTTTTGTAATGCCCTGTATAATATATATCTAGAATAATACAATACAAGCATTTTGTTTGGTACTGACACCATCATAAGTTCCTAATGGCATAATTCACACACTTGACCATTTCTAATACAAATACAAACTATGGTACAAGCTATGGAAATTAGCCAAAAATATAAAAACCTTATCAATATACAATATCCTCAATTGTATACTACAAATACACAGCAGAAATACTAAAGTCGAGCTTCTCTTGAAACATCCAAGCAAAGCTTCACTTGTAAATCAAGCATGTACTCAATACCTGAAAATAATCAACAATAGTGGGGTGAGATACATCAAATCTCAGTGAGTTCCCTATCTTAAGGATTCTCTCGGTTTTACAAGGTTCTAACAATCCTAACTCAAGTCAAGGGGAAGGGAAATAACGTTGAGTTCACAACCTCACAATCTCACACTATATGGAAACACGTTACGAGTCCGTTAACTCAAAAGTATCACTAATCGATAACCTGTCAAGGCATCCCCTTTCTCCCGACCTCTTCTACGTCTAGAAGTAGGAACGAGTCATGGACCCTCGTGGATTTCTTGGCATACGAAATGGATTCGGGATCATCGGTCCGTACACCGTGATCCATCACTTCACACGGCCCGTACACCGTCACAAATCTCTTTACCCGTAGGCTCCATTCGTACTATAACACTGGGAATCAAACCTGCCAAGTAATCATACCTGCACTTCAGAGGAGTTCGAGACTCATGAAGGCCTCTCAAGGTCAACACAAAAGAAAATGGTTACGATTACATGATTTCACATACAACCATAATTGTATACAACAATACTAGGCCACATTAGCCTTTAGGCCTCTTTTGCCTTTAACAATAAAACATAACAAAATACACGTGTTCCATACTAGTGTTCACTCTCTCATAGGCCAATACTCGCCACTGATGCACCGTTATACATCAAGTGCCCGAGCATCACCATCTAGGTTATCTACTCCAGGCCTGAACTCGTCAAAGATGCACCTTTCTACATCTAATGCACGAGCGCTGCCATATAGAGTTTCTATCACAATTCTATTCACAACCTAGAATTATACCATTTGGTTTTTGGGGTAAAGTTTCCTCACTCTTCCTAATTCATATTTTAAACATGCATATTACAATTGCATATTACAATTGCACATTTGGATCACATATAATAATTCAATCACAAGTCATACAAAAGCATATTACATTTGTATAATGGAATCACACATAATGATTCAATCACATAAAACACCATTTCGGTTTTCCTCTGATTCATTAACTAGGTATCCAAATCAATATTCTCACTCTTATCCCGTAGGATATTCCCACAGCTTCTAACGGCTATCCCTACTCCACAATCGGACTTATGATCCAAAAGATGTCAATTCCAACATTTCACAAAACATTACTTTCCTGCATTTTCCACTAAATAATTTATCCCACATCATACCCAATATTTTCACTTTTTATCGGATAGAGGGTCGTCATAGCTTTCTAATGACACCAAGAACGTCCCGATCCGAGTTACGGATCAAAAGTTATGAAGGAAACAAAAAGGGAAAAGTTGTCATGTTCGCTTTACGAAGCTCCAGCGAGCATTCGCTTTCCTCCTTCGCAGTGCGAAGTGTAACGCCCCAGTTTTGTCAGTTTTTATTTAATCGAGTCGTTTTGATTATTTTATTATTATTTTATTTTATTTCGACTTTTATTTGGAAATATGTTATTTTTCAATGTTGTGATATTTTATCGGGTTTTGGGAACGTTGGCGAGATATTTGAGTGTGGGGGTATTTTGGTCATTTCATAATATTTTCATTAAGTAGAAAAATAGAAAATAGAAAGAGAGAAAAATAGAGAGAAAGAAAAAGAGAAGAAGGAAAAAGGGGAGAAAAGAGGAGAAGAGAAGAAATAGTAAGAAAAACTTGGAAATTCAAGAAAACAACCTCTAGAATCGATTTAATCGGGTAAGGGTGCGAAACTCAATTATTGTATGCTTGTATATGATTATGTATGTGTGTTTGTGGTTGTTATTGGATTGAATTGGAAAAAATTTAGTAAAACCCATATTATGATAAATTGATTAGAAATCGATTAAATGTGTTGGAAATCATGTTTTTAGTGTTCATTATTGTTGGTACATGATAGATACTTGTTGTTAGATATTGTATTGGTGTTTTTCTGAGTATTGGATGATAATTTGGGGGATATTGGGTTGAACCCGTAACAGCAAGAACATGCAGAAATTTTTATGGTTTTTCCACGTGATACGCGTATGGGGCATGTTCATACGCGTATGGACCTTGGCAATACGCGTAACGTGGGCGTGTTTTGGGCCAATACGCGTATGAGATGTCATTTTACTCGGCCATCTGCCCATTTGCGTATGGTACGCGTAGCATTTTAGGGCAATACGCGTATGGTGTTGGGCATTACGCGTACGGACTTTTACACGTGAATTTTGGGAAAAATGAGTCTCTGCCCATACGCGTATGACTCAGGGCAATACGCGTATGGCCAGGAGAATGGTAAAATGGGACTTTTCAAAATATCGTTTTCGTTTTTCTTTCGTAACTTGGGTTCCGTTTATCCGATTTTTACATTCTTGATATCGTTGGAAAGCTATTGAGCTGTACTTTCTCATTACGATGATTTGGGAATTGTTAGCCGATTTAATTATGTCAGAAATCGGGAATAGTGTCATTTTGTCAATTTTTGTCGTTATAACTGTGTGTAACTGGTGTGTATCATGCAAGGTGCTATTGTACGATGTAAATGCATGTGCTTAAATGGTGTTGTGATGATTTGTGGCCGTATGGTAATTAAATGCATTGTTTTGGGCATAAGTGCAAAGTGTGATTTTGTTGATGTAGAGAAATGCATTTATGTGTGCATAGTAAATGTCATGAGTCATTGTATGCCAAGCATCATGATATGCATTGTTGTGACGTCCTGAGTGACAGATTGATTCCAAGAGGGAATCTGCTATAACATCATGAGCCTTAAAAATAAGAGGACCGAAAGCAATTTGATATATCGTGCGCCTTAAAAATAAGAGGACCGAAAGTGATGGTTATAGACGATCGTGTGCCCATGTGGGGTGTGAGCGATCGGATCGTGAGCCTTATACAAAGAGGACCGAAAGCGATCCATAAACGTCGTGAGCCTTATACAAAGAGGACCGAAAGCGACGGGGAACATCGTATGCCCGACGGGGAGTTACACTAAGTAACGAGCGATGGTTCCAATAGTTCCTGAGTGAACTAGTGATGAGAAACATTGGGAGTCGATACCGCATGGCATGTGCATAGAGTCGTTGTGTCGGTCTCTGTGCATTTGCATATATCATAAATGTGATTGAATATGTGTGAGAATTGTGAATGGTTTAATCGTGTGTGGAATTAATGAATTGATATTCTTGATGGTAATTGCATTGTTTACGATTAATATGCATTGTTGTTAGATAAAGGAAATATGTATGATGTTGTGTAGTATTTTGGATTCTGGTGTATGATTGTGGTGAGAAATCTATATGTGCATTTATGTGTTAATATATAATTATAGCAACTGTATTATGATTGTTTTTCTCACCCTTCTGCTGTCTTATAATGCTCTATGAGGCATTGCAGATTAGAGTTGCTGGTGGTATTTTTGTGAAGATTTGCATCTTCATTCTTTTATCGGTCGGCTCTGATATGTGACACCGGGTAGTTAGGGAGGCCGTTTGTGATTATTTGTATATGTATATATATATATATATATATATATATATCTTTTGGCTCTTGCATGTACAACTTGATGTATGACAAACTTTTCATGATATATATATATATATATATGTTATTCAGTTTTAGATATTCGGCTTTTATTCTAAAATCTGAAATGTGGGTGTAAGGAACTGAGTTCCTCTGTTGATTGCTACCCCACTGTTGCATATCTTTATGAGCAGGTGTTGTATAAATTGTTTCAATATAATGTGATCCTCCCAGTCTATGCCATGATAATTTAGATATACTCTGATGAAATCTTGAATTTTCTTTTATTGCTTTAATTAATTGGGGGTATAGATTGGGGGTGTTACATTAAGTGGTATCAGAGCCAGCCCGTATCAGTTGTGTCAGTCCTTGTTGGTCGTTGTGTTTGGACGAGCTGTTTGTTTAACCATAAGTGCTGTTATTGGAAACGAACAAAATATGGCTGGTAGGAACGATGCTGCTTTGGCTGCTGCTATGCAAGCTATGGCTCGGGCTGTGCAGGGTGCACCTAATGCTGGAGAGAATGATGAGTTTAGAAAGAATAGACCGCCTATCTTCAAAGGGAGACACAATCCTGATGGTGCACAGATTTGGCTGAAAGAGATTGAGAGAATTTTCAGAGTTATGGATTGTGCTGAGGACAGTAAGGTGAGACTGGGAACTCATATGTTACAGGAAGAAACAGATGACTGATGGGTTAGTACTCGTCCTGTGTTAGAAGCTGGTGATGAAGAGGTAACTTGGGAATTATTTAGTCTGGAGTTTCTGAGGAAGTATTTTCCCGAGGATGTAAGAGGAAAGAAGGAAATTGAGTTCTTGGAATTGAAACAAGGTAATATGTATGTAATTGATTATACTGCTAAATTTGTGGAACTTGTGCAGTTTTATCCTCATTATGCTGAAGCGACCGCATAATTTTCTAAGTGTGTGAAGTTTGAAAGCGGATTGCGTCCTGAGATAAAGCAGGCAATTGGTTATCAGAGGATTCGGAGGTTTTCTGATTTGGTGGAATGTTGTAGGATTTATGAAGAGGATAGTAAGGCTCGTTCTACTCATTTCAAGAGTGTAAGTGACAGGAAAGGGAAGCAACAGTTCCGTGGTGGTCCGTATGTGACACCAGTTGATAAAGGTAAACAAAGGGGTACTTTTGGTCGAAGGTCGGGTGGAGGAGGAATGTCTGGTCCTCTGAGGTGTTTTAGATGTGGTGATGTAGGACATCGTCAATCCGAATGTAAGAAAGATTTGGGGAAGTGTTCTAATTGTGGAGGTGTAGGACATGTTGCAGCTAATTGTGCCAGGAAGAATGTAGTTAAGTGTTTCAACTGTGGTGAACCTGGTCATATTAGTACAAAGTGTCAGAAACCGAAGCAAGCTCCAGCTAGTGGGAAGGTATTTTCTTTGGCAGGAACTCAGACTTCAAGTGCAGATCGTCTAATCAGAGGTACTTGTTGTATTAATAGTACGCCTTTAGTTGCTATTATTGATACTGGAGCGACTCATTCGTTTATTTCGTCTAAGTGCGCGAAGCGTTTGAATCTTGTGTTGTCTTTGATGGGTAGTGAGATGGTTATTGATACTCCAGCAATGGGGTCAGTAACTACTTCTTTGGTTTGTCTAAGTTGTCCTTTGACCATTTATGGTAAAGACTTTGAGATGGATTTGGTGTGTTTACCGTTGGAAGGTTTAGATGTGGTTCTGGGATGAATTGGTTGCAATTCAATCGGGTTCACATTGATTGTTATCATAAGCTGGTACGGTTTCCTTCTCTTGAGGAAGACGAAGACTCGAGTTTCTGATCTACCAAAGAGTTGAAGAGACTTTTGGCGGAGGAAGCTCAGTTGTTTGGATTGTTTGCATCTTTGACTGTGGATAGTCAAGTTTCACTTGATGTGTTTCCTGTTGTGTGTGAATTTCCGGAAGTGTTTCCTGAGGATATTTTAGATTTTCCGCCAGAGAGAGAGGTGGAGTTTTCTATAGATCTAGTTCCTGGTACTAGACCTGTTTCTATGGCACCTTATCGTATGCCGGCATCTGAGTTGGTTGAGTTAAAGAAGCAGTTGAATGAGTTGTTGGAGAAGAGGTTTGTAAGGCCTAGCGTTTCTCCTTGGGGTGCTCCAGTTTTATTGGTGAAAAAGAAAGATGGAAGTATGCGATTGTGTATTGATTATCGCCAGTTGAATAAGGTGACGATTAAGAATAAGTATCCTCTTCCAAGGATTGATGATCTGATGGATCAGTTGGTTGGTGCTTGTGTGTTTAGCAAGATTGATTTGAGATCAGGGTATCATCAGATTAGGGTGAAGGAGGAAGATATTCAGAAGACGGCTTTTAGGACACGTTACGGTCATTATGAATATTTTGTGATGCCGTTCGGGGTTTCTAATGCGCTAGGTGTGTTTATGGAATACATGAATTGTATTTTTCACGAGCATTTGGATCGATTTGTCGTTGTGTTTATTGATGACATTTTGGTTTATTCTAAGTCTCGGGAGGAGCACGCGGAGCATTTGCGTATTGTTTTGCAGGTTTTGAAAGAAAGGAAGCTTTTTACCAAATTGTCCAAGTGTGAATTCTGGTTGTCGGAAGTGAGTTTTCTTGGGCACGTAATTTCGGGTAATGGTATTTCTGTGGATCCATCTAAAGTAGAAGCAGTTCTACAATGGGAGGCTCCTAGATCTGTTACTGAAATTCGAAGCTTTTTGGGTTTGGCCGGATATTATCGAAGGTTTATTGAAGGGTTTTCTAAGCTAGCACTTCCTTTGACCCAGTTGACTTGCAAAGGTCAAGCGTTCATTTGGGATATTCGGTGTGAGGAAAGCTTTAATGAGCTGAAGAGAAGATTGACGACAACTCCGATTTTGATTTTTCCGAATCCTAATGAACCATTTGTGGTTTATTGTGATGCTTCTTTGATTGGTCTAGGTGGGGTTCTGATGCAAGGAGGTAAAGTGGTGGCTTATGCTTCAAGGCAGTTAAGAGTGCATGAGAAAAATTATCCTACTCATGATCTTGAGAGTCGGATGCGGTAGTCGTATCCAGAGTTGTTCGTCT
The DNA here is from genome assembly GCA_022829125.1 of Lathyrus tuberosus. Lineage (NCBI taxonomy): Eukaryota > Viridiplantae > Streptophyta > Magnoliopsida > Fabales > Fabaceae > Lathyrus > Lathyrus tuberosus. The sequence goes on from JALAZF010000081.1 coordinate 9,356,021, forward strand.
CAGGTATATTTTCGAGGACGAAAATTTCTAAGTGGGGGAGAGTTGTAACGCCCCAGTTTTGTCAGTTTTTATTTAATCGAGTCGTTTTGATTATTTTATTATAATTTTATTTTATTTCGACTTTTATTTGGAAATATGTTATTTTTCAATGTTGTGATATTTTATCGGGTTTTGGGAACGTTGGCGAGATATTTGAGTGTGGGGGTATTTTGGTCATTTCATAATATTTTCATTAAGTAGAAAAATAGAAAATAGAAAGAGAGAAAAATAGAGAGAAAGAAAAAGAGAAGAAGGAAAAAGGGGAGAAAAGAGGAGAAGAGAAGAAATAGTAAGAAAAACTTGGAAATTCAAGAAAACAACCTCTAGAATCGATTTAATCGGGTAAGGGTGCGAAACTCAATTATTGTATGCTTGTATATGATTATGTATGTGTGTTTGTGGTTGTTATTGGATTGAATTGGAAAAAATTTAGTAAAACCCATATTATGATAAATTGATTAGAAATCGATTAAATGTGTTGGAAATCATGTTTTTAGTGTTCATTATTGTTGGTACATGATAGATACTTGTTGTTAGATATTGTATTGGTGTTTTTCTGAGTATTGGATGATAATTTGGGGGATATTGGGTTGAACCCGTAACAGCAAGAACATGCAGAAATTTTTCTGGTTTTTCCACGTGATACGTGTATGGGGCATGTTCATACGCGTATGGACCTTGGCAATACGCGTAACGTGGGCGTGTTTTGGGCCAATACGCGTATGAGATGTCATTTTACTCGGCCATCTGCCCATTTGCGTATGGTACGCGTAGCATTTTAGGGCAATACGCGTATGGTGTTGGGCATTATGCGTACGGACTTTTACACATGAATTTTGGGAAAAATAAGTCTCTGCCCATACGCGTATGACTCAGGGCAATACGCGTATGGCCAGGAGAATGGTAAAATGGGACTTTTCAAAATATCGTTTTCGTTTTTCTTTCGTAACTTGGGTTCCGTTTATCCGATTTTTACATTCTTGATATCGTTGGAAAGCTATTGAGCTGTACTTTCTCATTACGATGATTTGGGAATTGTTAGCCGATTTAATTATGTCAGAAATCGGGAATAGTGTCATTTTGTCAATTTTTGTCGTTATAACTGTGTGTAACTGGTGTGTATCATGCAAGGTGCTATTGTACGATGTAAATGCATGTGCTTAAATGGTGTTGTGATGATTTGTGGCCGTATGGTAATTAAATGCATTGTTTTGGGCATAAGTGCAAAGTGTGATTTTGTTGATGTAGAGAAATGCATTTATGTGTGCATAGTAAATGTCATGAGTCATTGTATGCCAAGCATCATGATATGCATTGTTGTGACGTCCTGAGTGACAGATTGATTCCAAGAGGGAATCTGCTATAACATCATGAGCCTTAAAACTAAGAGGACCAAAAACAATTTGATATATCGTGCGCCTTAAAAATAAGAGGACCGAAAGTGATGGTTATAGACGATCGTGTGCCCATGTGGGGTGTGAGCGATCGGATCGTGAGCCTTATACAAAGAGGACCGAAAGCGATCCATAAACGTCGTGAGCCTTATACAAAGAGGACCGAAAGCGACGGGGAACATCGTATGCCCGACGGGGAGTTACACTAAGTAACGAGCGATGGTTCCAATAGTTCCTGAGTGAACTAGTGATGAGAAACATTGGGAGTCGATACCGCATGGCATGTGCATAGAGTCGTTGTGTCGGTCTCTGTGCATTTGCATATATCATAAATGTGATTGAATATGTGTGAGAATTGTGAATGGTTTAATCGTGTGTGGAATTAATGAATTGATATTCTTGATGGTAATTGCATTGTTTACGATTAATATGCATTGTTGTTAGATAAAGGAAATATGTATGATGTTGTGTAGTATTTTGGATTCTGGTGTATGATTGTGGTGAGAAATCTATATGTGCATTTATGTGTTAATATATAATTATAGCAACTGTATTATGATTGTTTTTCTCACCCTTCTGCTGTTTTATAATGCTCTATGAGGCATTGCAGATTAGAGTTGCTGGTGGTATTTTTGTGAAGATTTGCGTCTTCATTCTTTTGTCGGTCGGCTCTAATATGTGACACCGGGTAGTTAGGGAGGCCGTTTGTGATTATATATATATATATATATATATATATATATATATATATATATATATATATATATGTTATTCAGTTTTAGATTTTCGGCTTTTATTCTAAAATCTGAAATGTGGGTGTAAGGGACTGAGTTCCTCTGTTGATTGCTACCCCACTGTTGCATATCTTTATGAGCAGGTGTTGTATGAATTGTTTCAATATAATGTGATCCTCCCAGTCTATGCCATGATAATTTAGATATACTCTGATGAAATCTTGAATTTTCTTTTACTGCTTTAATTAATTGGGGGTATAGATTGGGGGTGTTACACGAAGCTCTAACGAATCAAGGCAAAAAGAAAAGGGCATAAAGTTCGCTTTGCGAGCACCTGGCGAACCTTCGCCTTGCCATTCGCACTGCGAAGCTCTGGCGAACCTTCGCCTTCCTCTTCGCTATGGGTTTGCTTTGCGAACCAGCGAAAACTGGGTTTCCCAGCAGCGTAACAGCAGGTCTTTTAGGGCTAAAATCCAACATTTCTTCAACCAAAACTCATCCAAATCATACCTAAACATGTTCCAATCATACAACAAGTATTCTCATGCATTTATATCGAATTTCATCCATTAGATTTTATTGATTTATCCGTTTAATCATTTTCTCTCAACTCTAACCTAAGTTCTAAATCCTTAATTCTAGAACTTAGGGTGTCTAACTAGAACCCACCTGATAATCGAAGAGGAGGTTGAAGAAGATGATGATGATCCATGAGCTTTTTCCCCAAGCTTTCCCTATTTCTCTTCTTCTTTCTCTCTTCCTTCTCTTCTTTCTCTTTTCTTCTTTTTCTTTCCTTTTCTTTTTCTTAACAAATATATATATATACCAATATTATATAATATAATCCGATAGAGTAAAATATCTCCAATTGATATTTTGTCATCTCAACCAATTGATCAATTATTAGAGTTACCTTAAAATACTTTCTTGAACTAATAATTAATTGATCTCTTCAGAGTTCATTAGTTGCTCCATTGATCCCAAATGTCAATACTTAAAGTATTTAGAGGATTCCATTAATCCAATTTATCAAAGATAGAGCACATAGATACTCATCTGATCTCATATGATATCAAATTGAGCATTTATATAATATGGGGTATTACATGTTTAGTGGTGATTTTGATCCATTTTTAAAGTTTGGTATGTGTGTGGCTTGTTATTTATCTCTACTTGATGCATAATGTTCTCAAAATGTGCACTTTTCCATGTTTTAACTATTTGAGTCGACCAAAATAGAGCATGGGTCGACTCATGTTGGTCATCATTTCTCATATTTTGTTGCGGGTTAGCGCAGGTCGACCCTTGGGTCGACGCATCTTTTTAAATTTTGAAATTTTGAAATTTCTTTTAGTATGCATCGACGCACACCTGCTTCGGTCGACGCGTCGCTGACAGAATCTTAAATTTTTTTCTTGGAAAGGCGCGCGCCCCCTCATGTGTAAGAGATTTTGACCAATTTAATGGTCTGTTACATTTTTCCAAGTTTCATCATCATTATACTTTGCATCTAAAAACTTTCCTCATTCTTTTCCTCTCCTTCAAACTTCCAAAAACCCTAGAAACCCATTACAAATAGTTCCTCAAGAATACAAGAGATCCAAAATTAAAAGGTATTCGGGGGTTTCCTCAACATAAAATGAAGGTTTCTTTTCTTTTCATCATCATCATCATCAAGGTTCGAACACTGTTCATCATCATCAAGAATTTCGTGTACTGTTCATCTGTGTTAAAAAGGGTGTATTTTAATGGCTTCCACAAGGATCACCGAAAAGAGAACATCAAGAGCTTTTAATTCAAGAGCGGGTACGTCAAATATGCCGGTAATTGCTCTCTCTCTGTTGTCTAAAAATTTAACTGAGACTTACAACAAGAATTTTCGTAACTGGTCTATTGTCAAGAAATTTGCTTATTACCCTTTGAGGGCTGAGCGTTTACATTTGACTGAAGTTATTGAACTGTTGAATTTTCAAAACTTTGATGAGTTCTTGGAGTGTGATACCAAGTACAATGAAGACTTGGTTAAGTTATTCCACGCAGGAATTTAGGGTAAGTTTGAAGGTTCAGCTTTTAAGTACGAGATAGATGGTATAATGTACTCAATTAATGCAAATGTTTGGAAGAACTTGATCAATATAGATCCACAGGGATCTACTTTTCCTAAGGTTACTGATTCTACGTTTGTTGATGATTATGAATTTAAGACTGCTTTAAACTCCATGTTGCGAGATCCTTATCCTGACAGCATTTTGAATAGTAATTTGTTTCCTAAGATGGTTACAACAGGGCATTTGAAGGCAGTTGATAGGATCCTCCAGTGGATCGTTGCTCACATTCTCCGCCCCAAGAAGGGAGGATACTCCCGGGCTGATCAGGCTGAGGTTCATCTGATCTATTTGCTAAAAAATAAGAAGTGTATTGACTGACCCCATTATATCACAAGTCAGATGTTTTCTCTCCGTGACTTAAGTTGAGGTATTACCCTATGCTATGCATCATTCATTCAATGTATTCTGAATAAGGCTGAAGTTGTAGTCCAAGGTATTCCTTATATGTCATTGACCTATGATCAAGAATTCAGCCAGAAAACTCTTACCATAATGGGATACTTCTGGGACAATCAAGAGAAACAATACAAGTTTCGGCATAGAACTACACATTCAGGTATTCAATATGTTGACGAGGATGAAGACGAAGATGAAGAAGTAAATTAGCAAGAAGAAGAACTTGGTGATGAAATGAAAATAGACGATCATAATAAGGAAGAGGACAATGCTTAGTGGATGGGTCACTCTCCTTCTCAAGATCCCTATGCTAATCAGGGATGGGGTGAGTGGCAACATACTGGATGGACTTCACTTGGTTCATCCTATAATCCTCCAACCAATGAGTGGCACCAACAAGAGTATGAGTGGCACCAACCAGAGTATTACATTCCTACTCCTACACCGCAACCACAACAAAACAATGCTAAAGTCCTAGACATGTTGCGATCAATGCATCTCCAGCAACAGACCTTTATGACTGCTCAGGAAAAGAGGCACACTGCTCTCACAAACCCGTTAGAAGCTCAGAATCCGAACTTTAACTGGTTTACCTCTGCAGTAATGACTAGATTTGACACTCTGACTACAACTGCTGAAAGTCAGAATCGGTGTTTGACTAACAGTCTTAATACTCTTAACCAGGCTGTGTTTGAGCTTAACGAGCGTTTGAATGAACAACCACTTCCTCCACCTCCAGACCATTACTTCATAGGAAAGGGCAACCACTTTAGGGGGAGGAGACCTTGAGGACTAGGATGTTTAGTTTAATGCATTTCATACTTTGTTTTATGTTGCATGACTATTATATGTTTGGATTTGTTTTTGTACTTTGTATGACTTGGAGTTTGTTGACATTTTCTGGTTCTGGAATGTACCTTGAATTTCTATTTATGCGTTATTTTGCCTTATTTATCCATATTATCTTTGCATTAACATCATTATATGTGGATGTGTGTTGATGTATCTTGGCTGTAAATTGATGAGTGAATTCATAAGTATGTAGTATGTTATTCTTTGACCATGTCTTTTTCTATTTTTGATTTAGTCAAAGAGGGAGAAGGGTATCTACAAGCAAAAGCAGCATCAAATGTAATTTTAGAAGACTGCACAAAGTTAGGGGGAGGATGAGTTTCAAATTACAAGACAAGCTAAAGAAGTTTTGCCATCATAAAAAAGGGGGAGTATGTGAGGGCAAGAGGAATTAATTTTTGAATCAATTAAACAAAATCACAAAATTCAAATATTTGAATATATGAAAAAGGCACCAAGAACACAAGCAAGAACACGCACGTTTTTCTGGGTTTGGCTGATTTGCATTTTCTATCCAATCTCCATGAATACGTAATCATATCATGCAATCCACATATCATTATGCTCGTCTCAATCTCACGATCATGTCTATGTACTTTAATTTCATTTAAATTAAACATACAACAAGAAATCACGAAGAAACCTCAAGAACCCTAATTTCTGCATGAAGGTTAGGATTTTTCATACACGATTCAAACAATGCAATTAATTGAGGGAAAACATTCCATGCATGATTATGAACATATGGCCAAATTATTGTGCGAGGAAATATGCATAGATTGAGAGATGACCAAGCATGTGCTTACCTCCAAGTCGTGACAGCAAGTTCAATGTGATTTCTGATTTGGAGGTGTTACAGATGAGTGATGATGATCTGAACAGCTTCCCTACACCCTATGGATTGTGTTTGGATGGTTGGACTTGATTGAAATTGGCTGGATCATTTTGTGGTACCTCAGCTGCACTTTGGTTAAAACCTTGAGCAACCAGCTGGTGATTTTGTGAAATTGATGTTTCAGAAGTAATCTAAGTGTTTGATCAGCTCATATGTGATGTATGTGAGGTGTGTGAGTGATTGGTTTGATTGGAATTGCTCTCAAACTCAAAACCCGATAGTGACTTGCCTTAGAAGGCAAAATGGGAGTGAAAGAAGAGATTTTGAGGAAAGCATCTGTTAGATGGCTTTGGTGTACTCAAACTGACCACAATTGAGCTCTATTTATAGTAGAGCAAGTTTGTTTTGCAAGGAATAGTGCATGGCAGCTGGTAAGTAGGTTTGGCCAATGTTGGCAAATGAAAATCCAAGTCTCCTCTAGCCATTGACTAGAGGTTAGGGCACAGAGCTTTGGTTCCCTTGGTCTTGGATAAGTCTTGACTGATTTCAGATGAGAATGGCTCAGTCCATGCCACCTTGATGGTTCCATTGAATGCCTCATTCCAAATTTGAAGTCTTGTCCCTATTTTGGCCATTCTAGGTTCAACATGCTATTTCTTGTTCCATGGACTTTGGACGCTTGGCTCAGTGATTGTCCCCTTTAGATTCAATCCTCTGAGGTGTCCAAGTGGATAGGAGCAATTGAATTTGGCTGATTTTGGCAAATCGACCAAAGTTGCAAATTCTGCCTTGCCTTGACAGATTTCAGCAAGGCAACTTGGCAATATTGTATCTCATGGTGTAGGTTGAATTTGGCAATGTTCTTGGCCATTTTGGAAAGCTCTTACATGATACAACAACTGTTTGAACAAGTTTGGTTTTGATATCTTTTGATTCCAAGTGAAAAATCCCCCTACATTTGGCAAAAAGTGAGGCAGAATCTGACTTAGTGAAAATTTCACTAAGTGTTGGAAAAAGTGACATTTTCACTTTTCAGCCACTTTGATCACTTTATAACTCAAAATCCTTAATGAATTGGAATGACTTGTAGTTGAAGTTTTTGTAGGTGATAATGAGGGCTACAAATCCATCCTTGGATGAGAAAAAATGGCCTTGTGGTTTAGGAGTTATGGTCCTTCAAAGTTGGTACCCTTGCCACTTTATTTTTAACTTAGAAAAATTTCTAAGTTTTATGGTTACCCCTTTTACAAGTTATCTCACTTTTCTTGATTTTTCTTGATGAATGATGATTCAAATCATACATTAACATCATTTTAGGGTTAAAAATCCATTTTGGTGAAAAATCTCAAAAAGTCAAAGTTGACTTTTGTGCACAGTTGACTTTTTATCAGATGAATTCCAAACTGTGCAATTCTTCAGGAAATCATGTCCTTGACCTAAATCAAACTTGATGGTCATGTTCCATGGGTGTCATGGGGTATATTGAGGTATGTCCTAGGGTTTGGGAGCATGTCCTGGTCAAAAGTCAAAGTTACAGTTGACTTTTCCCTTAAAACCCTAATTGTGGTGCAGATGAAATTGAGACTTGTTGCTCAAGCTTCTTGGATTAATCCATTGTTCCAAATGGATCAATATAGTTCATTAGAGACCCTCAAATCCTCTCTTGAGGTCTTGGTTCATGGTTTGTCACAAAAGTCAACTTAGGGGTGAATTAGGTCAAGAAACCCTAATTCCTGATTTTTTATGTATGCATCCCCTGAGGCAAAATTGACTTGATGCTTGGGTCCATGAGGTTCCATGGAGTATATTAGGTTATGTTTTGGATCATTGGCTCATGCCCAGATGAAAATTTCCATCTGGAGGCCCTGGTCGACCAAAACCCTAATTTGGTGACACTGTCGATCTTGAGACTTGATCCACCTAGAAGGGAGCAGCCTTGTGCTTTATCCTTGAAGTGGGAGTCCTTTTGATCCTTTGAGGATGTTTGAGACATTAGACAAGTTGAAAATCATGTCATTTCTTGATTGAGCCTTTTGTCTAAAGCTCAAAGAGGGCTTGAAACCCTAATTTTGATTATTTTGGATGCTCACCCATCTTTGGGGAGACTGATGAAGTATGATGGTTATTCCATATTGTGATGATGATCTTCACAATGATGGGAAATCTTAGTGGTCAAAATTTGGGGTATGACAAATCCAACCCGTATCATCCGTGTGCAAGCTCCATAGTTATTTTCTAAGCCAATCCTACTGAAAAATGAATTTGATGGAGTTGGGAGCAAAAATCCCCAAAACCATAACCTAAAAAATGAATGAAACGACTTAAATAACATTTCAAAAATCAGTCAAGTGCACAAAGAAAACTTTTATTTTCAAAGCGAACTCCAAAAATTGGCACTTAAGTGCCTCATAATAGTCAAACCGACTCTGCTTTTCTGCAGAAGTTCGCAATGCCAACTTTTATTCACAAAGCGAATATTCGCTGGAAAGTTCGCAAAGTAAACTTTGGTCCCTTTTTCTACTGCCTCCAGTTTGGGAGCATTCGCTGGGAAGTTCGCAAAGCGAACATTCATTGGAAAGTTCACAAAGCGAACTTGACAGCAAACCAGCCCTTATTTTGACCACAACTTCTGAACCGTAACTCGGATTGGCGCACGGTCGGAAGCGATGAAAAGCTTATTCAATGCTCTATACAACAATGGAAAAATATCATTGCTTGAATACCTACAAAAATAAGAGAAAATCAATTAAACTCAATGATACTTACACGATATGCAATATATACACTATAATGTAAAATAAACGTATTGACAAACAAAACAGTGTTTAGTCGTATGATATTAACAAAAAGTATCGATAAGTGCAACAAAACTTATATACAAAAATAGCTACAATTTGCACTTATCAAACTCTCCCCAACTTAAACTTGTTTGTCCTAAAACAAGAATCAAACAACTTAAAGAAATAAAGTGACAACCAAAGAATCACGAATCAATAGGTTTTGAAAAACAGAAACAAATGAATGGTTCAAATGAAAAACGGTACACACAAAGTAAATACTTACCACTAAACTACGACGACAACATAGTCAGGAAACAAATGTAAAATACAAAAATCATGCCAACCATCCTAAAACAACACAAGTTCAAACGTGAATCACACCTAGCAAAAACAATCATCGGTAGATGAAAAACACAAAATGAGGTACTTTTCACTCACACAACAATCTTGCAAACAAAAGACTAAATTATGCATTCATCCAACAATCATATTGAAAACATAAAAGCAAGAATCACAAGGGCTTTCAAGGTTGTAACGTGGTCGGGTAAACAAACAAGGGGCAATTTCCAAAGGTAATTGAAACAAAAACTTGCCTAAACCTAAGGGAGTGATCAACTCACAAAGACTCAAACACAAAATTTCAATCAAATTCTTCCAAAATCCCAAGTGTTACACAACACACAATATTTATTTGGCACAAATATTTGAACTCTTTATGTTTCCTTTCTAGAGGATTTTCTTTTTCTTTTTTTTTTTTTTTCAATTTCTTTCTTTTTTTTCTTTTCGTTTTCAACCTCATAGAAACCAACCAATGAGTAAACAATCATTCTCTCCCCAACTTGAATTCAACCACATCATCATGTGAATACTCCCTACTTTCTAAGGCAAGGTAAAAATTCATACAACAACACAAATTTGAGGGTTCAAGAAAAAAACAATCAATCAAAATTCATACAAAAAGTGAATTCAATACTCATAGACAAGCATTAAGTTCAAACAACATGGATAATGATAGAAAGGCACAAATAGTTTACGAATGATCACACGCTCACAAGGTGAATTGACTATTTGGCTAGGTAGTTGTGCTCAGAATGAAACAAAATCCCTTGATCCTTTTCATGCTTTCATATAATCAACACAAACAAAAGATTAAACATAATAAAATCCAGTTAGAACAAGAATGTTGGTACTCCACGCATATATGAACAATGGAAAGCTACCTCACAGAAAGGTGGGAACTAAAGTGATACACAACAAGAACAAGTATACAAAAGAAAGAATGACATGGAAGTTTGTAAAATGCCTTAGTATCATGAATATGCTAAAGTCTAGAAAGCGATAAACACATACCTTGGACGTGTACAAAACTTAACAATATCATTACCATACATCCGCAAGTTGAAACGATCAAACTTGGAAAATCACCTTAAATTTCCTCAAGCTACACAAAATAAGCTCTTAGACAAACACAAAAACTATTAATATAAACAAACTAAAAGACCGGGTGAAAATGGATTAAACAAGTTGTAAAGTGAAGATTTTAGAATTTTACGAAAAATCTGAGTACAACTTGTTTAATGAACGTTCAACACACTACCTAAGCTAGAATGAAAAAGTAATAACGAAACAAAAAAAAAACGATAAAACATGTTTGTTTTACGTCGTAAGTTCGACCCTTTACTGTGCTTAGCTAGAAACTTCCTCCCTTCATGCCATGGTGATGCCTCACCGTGCAAACCAAAAGCAAGTGTCCCAACCAAACACTTGAACAAACATTACGGGAATAAAATATATAAGTATCAATATAAACAAGTGAAAATAAACAATATATACGATATCTACAAAACTAAAAAACAAAGAAACTATCGCAATGCGAGTCAATAAAAACCCCACTCCCCGGCAAAGACGCCATTTTGTTGGAAGCGGTATAGCGGCAAGCAACAAAAGATTTGGAAGTATTTTTTCGAGAATTTATCGTGTCCACAGGGATCGGTGATATTGAACTGCCGTTCGAAAATTTAAATGTTAATGAGTTTGGGTTAAAATGGGTTTAAAGTAAAAGTAGAAAAGTAAAGATTAACATAAAAATAATTCATTCTTTAGAGAGAAGAAACTTATCCGGGATGCATATAATCCACTCCTCACAAACTTAAACTTACCGACCAGTTATACTTAACCTACAATACTCCTCAATATCATCCAGCATCGCTCACAACAGTGTCCATCTCTGACACACTGAGCTGAAAGAACAACCGTGTTACCCTCGTCGACACTCTCGCACCCAACTCAAGATACAGAGGCATTAAGCTTCGACACCCATAAAGATTGTTAGCTCTAAATCTATCTATAGCATCTAGAAACTAACAGATAATCATCCCTGAGCATAAAGCAAATATCAAGGACAATCACCGATGAAGATTTGTAAAGCGGATTTTATACAACGCCATGGGCGAAAAATATACATGAGTTCAAAGTAAATATATATACAAACCCAACAAATGAAGAATACACAAAGAAGAAAAGAAATGAACCAAACATCTTGCGGTTTGTCGGCACTGATCGATGATCAATCCAACCTGGATCATCCGTGTGCAAGCTCCATAGTTGTTATCTAAGCTAATCCTACTGAAAAATGAATTTGATGGATTTGGGAGCAAAAATCCCCAAAACCATAACCTAAAAAATGAATGAAATGACTTAAATAACATTTCAAAAATCAGTCAAGTTCGCAAAGCGAACTTTTATTTGCAAAGCGAACTCCAAAAATTGGCACTTAAGTGCCTCAGAATAGTCAAACCGACTCTGTTTTTCTGCACAAGTTCGCAATGCGAACTTTTATTCGCAAAGTTAATATTCGCTGGAAAGTTCGCAAAGCAAACTTTGGTCCCTTTTTCTACTGCCTCCGGTCTGGGAGAATTCGCTGGGAAGTTCGCAAAGCGAACATTCGCTGGAAAGTTCGCAATGCGAACTTGACAGCAAACCAGCCGTTATTTTGACCACAACTTCTGAATCGTAACTCAGATTGACGCACGGTTGGAAGCGCTGGAAAGCTTATTCAATGCTCTATACAACAATGGAAAAATATCATTGCTTGAATACCTACAAAAATTAGAGAAAATCAATTAAAATCAATGATATTTACACAATACGCAATATATACACTATAATGTAAAGTAAACGTATTTACAAACAAAACGGTGTTTATTCGTACGATATTAACAAAAAGTATCGATAAGTGAAACAAAACTTATATACAAAAATAGCTACAATTTTCACTTATCAAACTCTCCCCAACTTAAACTTGTTTGTCCTCAAATAAGAATCAAACAACTCAAAGAAATAGAGTGACAACCAAAGAATCACAAATCAACAGGTTTTGAAAAACGGAAACAAATGAATGGTTCAAATGAAAAATGGTACACACAAAGTAAATACTTACCACTAAACTACGACGACAACATAGTCAGGAAACAAATGCAAAATACAAAATGCCAATCATCCTAAAACAACACAAGTTCAAACATGAATCACACCTAGGAAAAACAATCATTCGTAGATGAAAAACACAAAATGAGGTACTTTTCACTCACACAACAATCTTGCAAACAAAAGACTAAATTATGCATTCATCCAACAATCATATTGAAATCATAAAAGCAAGAATCACAAGGGCTGTCAAGGTTGTAGCGTGGTCGGCTAAACAAACAAGGGGCAATTTCTAAAGGTAATTGAAACAAAAACTTGCCTAAACCTAAGGGAGTGATCAACTCACACAGACTCAAACACAAAATTCCAATCAACTTCTTCAAAAATCCCAAGTGTTACACAGCACACAATACTTATTTAGCACAATTATTTGAACTCTTTTTGTTTCCTTTCTCAAGGATTTTCTTTTTCTTTTTTTTTATTTTCTTTTTCATTTTTTTTCATTTTTTTCTTTTCTTTTTCAACATCATAGAAACCAACCAATGAGTAAACAATCATTCTCTCCCCAACTTGAATTCAACCACATCATCATGTGAATACTCCCTACTTTCTAAGGCAAGGTAAAAATTCATACAACAACACAAATTTGAGGGTTCAAGAAAAAAACAATCAATCAAAATTCATACAAAAAGTGAGTTCAATACACATAGACAAGCATTAAGTTCAATCAACATGGATAATGATAGAAAGGCACAAAGGGTTTATAAATTATCACACGCTCACAAGGTGAATTGACTATTTGGCTAGGTAGTTGTGCTCAGAATGAAACAAAATGCCTTGATCCTTTTCATGCTTTCATATAATCAACACAAACAAACGATTAAACATAATAAAATCCAGTTAGAACAAGAATGTTGGTACTCCGCGCATATATGAACAATGGAAAGCTACCTCCCAAAAAGGTGGGAACTAAAGTGATTCACAACAAGAACAAGTATACAAAAGAATGAATGGCATGGAAGTTTGTAAAATGCCTTAGTATCATGAATATGCTAAAGTCTAGAAAGCGATAAACACATACCTTGGACGTGTACAAAACTTAACAATATCATTACCATACATCTGCAAGTTTAAACGATCAAACTTGGAACATCACCTTAAATTTCCTCAAGCTACTCAAAACAAGCTCTTAGACAAACACAAAAACTATTAATATAAACAAACTAAAAGACCAGGTGAAAATGGATTAAACAAGTTGTAAAGTGAAGATTTGAGAATTTTACGAAAAATCCGAGTACAACTTGTTTTATGAACGTTCACCACACTACCTAAGCTATAATGAAACAGTAATAACGAAACAAAAAAAATGATAAAACATGCTTGTTTTATGTTGTAAGCTCGATGCCTTTACTGTGCTGAGCTAGTAACTTCCTCCCTTCATGCCATGGTGATGCCTCACCGCACAAACCGAAAGCAAGTGTCCTAACCAAACACTTGAACAAACGTTACGGGAACAAAATATACAAGTATCAATATAAACAAGTGAAAATAGACAATATATACGATATCTACAAATCTCAAAAACAAAGAAACTATCGCAATGCGAGTCAATCAAAACACCAATCCCCGGCAACGACGCCATTTTGTTGGAAGCTATATAGCGGCAAGGAACAAAAGATTTGGAAGTATTTTTCTGGTAATTTATCGTGTCCACAGAGATCGGTGATATTAAACTGCCATTCAACAATTTAAATGTTAATGAGTTTGGGTTAAAATGGGTTTAAAGTAAAAGCAGAAAAGTAAACATTAACATAAAAAGAATTCATTCTTCAGAGAGAAGAAACTTATCCGGCATGCATATAATCCACTCCTCACAAACTTAAACTTACCGACCAGTTATACTTAACCTACAATACTCCTCAATATCATCAAGCATCGCTCACAACAGTGTCCATCTCTGACACATTGAGCTAAGAGAACAACCGTGTTACCCTCGTCGACACTCTCGCACCCGACTCAAGATACAGAGGCATTAAGCTTCGACACCCATACAGATTGTTAGCTCTAAATCTATCTATAGCATCCAGAAACTAACAGATAATCATCCCTGAGCATAAAGCAAATATCAAGGACAATCACCGATGAAGATTTGTCAAGCGGATTTTATACAATGCCATGGGCGAAAAATATACATGAGCTCAAAGTAAATATATATACAAACCCAACAAATGAAGAATACACAAAGAAGAAAAGAAATGAACCAAACATCTTGTGGTTTGTCGGCGCTGATCAATGATCAATCCAACCTGGATCATTTGTGTGCAAGCTCTATAGTTGTTTTCTAAGCTAATCCTCCTGAAAAATGAATTTGATGGAGTTGGGAGCAAAAATCCCCAAAACCATAACCTAAAAAATGAATGAAATTACTTAAATAACATTTCAAAAATCAATAAAGTTCGCAAAGCAAACTTTTATTTGCAAAGCGAACTCCAAAAATTGGCACTTAAGTGCCTCAGAATAGTCAAACCGACTCTGCTTTTCTGCAGAAGTTCGCAATGCGAACTTTTATTCGCAAAGTTAATATTCACTGGAAAGTTCGCAAAGCAAACTTTGGTCCCTTTTTCTACTGCCTCCAGTCTTGGAGAATTCGCTGGGAAGTTCGCAAAGCTAACATTCGCTGGAAAGTTCGCAATGCGAACTTGACAGCAAACCAGCCCTTATTTTGACCACAACTTCTGAATCGTAACTCAGATTGACGCACGGTTGGAAGCACTGGAAAGCTTATTCAATGCTCTATACAACAATGGAAAAATATCATTGCTTGAATACCTACAAAAATTAGAGAAAATCAATTAAACTCAATGATATTTACACAATACGCAATATATACACTATAATGTAAAGTAAACGTATTTACAAACAAAACGGTGTTTATTCGTACGATATTAACAAAAAGTATCGATAAGTGCAACAAAACTTATATACAAAAATAGCTACAATTTTCACTTATCAAACTCTCCCCAACTTAAACTTGTTTGTCCTCAAACAAGAATCAAACAACTCAAAGAAATAGAGTGACAACCAAAGAATCACGAATCAACAGGTTTTGAAAAACGGAAACAAATGAATGGTTCAAATGAAAAATGGTACACACAAAGTAAATACTTACCACTAAACTACGACGACAACATAGTCAGGAAACAAATGCAAAATACAAAATGCCAATCATCCTAAAACAACACAAGTTCAAACATGAATCACACCTAGGAAAAACAATCACTGGTAGATGAAAAACACAAAATGAGGTACTTTTCACTCACACAACAATCTTGCAAACAAAAGACTAAATTATGCATTCATCCAACAATCATATTGAAATCATAAAAGCAAGAATCACAAGGGCTTTCAAGGTTGTAGCGTGGTCGGGTAAACAAACAAGGGGCAATTTCTAAAGGTAATTGAAACAAAAACTTGCCTAAACCTAAGGGAGTGATCAACTCACACAGACTCAAACACAAAATTCCAATCAACTTCTTCAAAAATCCCAAGTGTTACACAGCATACAATACTTATTTAGCACAATTATTTGAACTCTTTTTGTTTCCTTTCTCAAGGATTTTCTTTTTCTTTTTTTTTTTTATTTTCTTTTTCATTTTTTTTCATTTTTTTCTTTTCTTTTTCAACATCATAGAAACCAACCAATGAGTAAACAATCATTCTCTCCCCAACTTGAATTCAACCACATCATCATGTGAATACTCCCTACTTTCTAAGGCAAGGTAAAAATTCATACAACAACACAAATTTGAGGGTTCAAGAAAAAAACAATCAATCAAAATTCATACAAAAAGTGAGTTCAATACACATAGACAAGCATTAAGTTCAATCAACATGGATAATGATAGAAAGGCACAAAGGGTTTATAAATTATCACACGCTCACAAGGTGAATTGACTATTTGGCTAGGTAGTTGTGCTCAGAATGAAACAAAATGCCTTGATCCTTTTCATGCTTTCATATAATCAACACAAACAAACGATTAAACATAATAAAATCCAGTTAGAACAAGAATGTTGGTACTCCGCGCATATATGAACAATGGAAAGCTACCTCCCAAAAAGGTGGGAACTAAAGTGATTCACAACAAGAACAAGTATACAAAAGAATGAATGGCATGGAAGTTTGTAAAATGCCTTAGTATCATGAATATGCTAAAGTCTAGAAAGCGATAAACACATACCTTGGACGTGTACAAAACTTAACAATATCATTACCATACATCTGCAAGTTTAAACGATCAAACTTGGAACATCACCTTAAATTTCCTCAAGCTACTCAAAACAAGCTCTTAGACAAACACAAAAACTATTAATATAAACAAACTAAAAGACCAGGTGAAAATGGATTAGATAAGTTGTAAAGTGAAGATTTGAGAATTTTACGAAAAATCCGAGTACAACTTGTTTTATGAACGTTCACCACACTACCTAAGCTATAATGAAAAAGTAATAACGAAAAAAAAAATGATAAAACATGCTTGTTTTACGTTGTAAGCTCGACGCCTTTACTGTGCCGAGCTAGTAACTTCCTCCCTTCATGCCATGGTGATGCCTCACCGCGCAAACCAAAAGCAAGTGTCCTAACCAAACACTTGAACAAACGTTACGGGAACAAAATATACAAGTATCAATATAAACAAGTGAAAACAGACAATATATACGATATCTACAAAGCTCAAAACCAAAGAAACTATCGCAATGCGAGTCAATCAAAACACCAATCCCCGACAACGGCGCCATTTTGTTGGAAGCTATATAGCGGCAAGAAACAAAAGATTTGGAAGTATTTTTCTGGTAATTTATCGTGTCCACAGAGATCAGTGGTATTGAACTGCCATTCAACAATTTAAATGTTAATGAGTTTGGGTTAAAATGGGTTTAAAGTAAAAGCAGAAAAGTAAACATTAACATAAAAAGAATTCATTCTTCAGAGAGAAGAAACTTATCCGACATGCATATAATCCACTCCTCACAAACTTAAACTTACCGACCAATTATACTTAACCTACAATACTCCTCAATATCATCCAGCATCGCTCACAACAGTGTCCATCTCTGACACATTGAGCTAAGAGAACAACCGTGTTACCCTCGTCGACACTCTCGCACCCGACTCAAGATACAGAGGCATTAAGCTTCGACACCCATAAAGATTGTTAGCTCTAAATCTATCTATAGCATCCAGAAACTAACAGATAATCATCCCTGAGCATAAAGCAAATATCAAGGACAATCACCGATGAAGATTTGTAAAGCGGATTTTATACAATGCCATGGGCGAAAAATATACATGAGTTCAAAGTAAATATATATACAAACCCAACAAATGAAGAATACACAAAGAAGAAAAGAAATGAACCAAACATCTTGTGGTTTGTCGGCGCTGATCAATGATCAATCCAACCTGGATTATTTGTGTGCAAGCTCTATAGTTGTTTTCTAAGCTAATCCTACTGAAAAATGAATTTGATGGAGTTGGGAGCAAAAATCCCCAAAACCATAACCTAAAAAATGAATGAAATGACTTAAATAACATTTCAAAAATCAATCAAGTTCGCAAAGCAAACTTTTATTTGCAAAGCGAACTCCAAAAATTGGCACTTAAGTGCCTCAGAATAGTCAAACCGACTATGCTTTTCTGCAGAAGTTCGCAATGCGAACTTTTATTCGCAAAGTTAATATTCACTGGAAAGTTCGCAAAGCAAACTTTGGTCCCTTTTTCTACTGCCTCCAGTCTGGGAGAATTCGCTGGGAAGTTCGCAAAGCGAACATTCGCTGGAAAGTTCGCAATGCGAACTTGATAGCAAACCAGCCGTTATTTTGACCACAACTTCTGAATCGTAACTCAGATTAACGCACGGTTGGAAGCGCTGGAAAGCTTATTCAATGCTCTATACAACAATGGAAAAATATCATTGCTTGAATACCTACAAAAATTAGAGAAAATCAATTAAACTCAATGATATTTACACAATACGCAATATATACACTATAATGTAAAGTAAACGTATTTACAAACAAAACGGTGTTTATTCGTACGATATTAACAAAAAGTATCGATAAGTGCAACAAAACTTATATACAAAAATAGCTATAATTTTCACTTATCAAACTCTCCCCAACTTAAACTTGTTTGTCCTCAAACAAGAATCAAACAACTCAAAGAAATAGAGTGGCAACCAAAGAATCACGAATCAACAGGTTTTGAAAAACGGAAACAAATGAATGGTTCAAATGAAAAATGGTACACACAAAGTAAATACTTACCACTAAACTACGACGACAACATAGTCAGGAAACAAATGCAAAATACAAAATGCCAACCATCCTAAAACAACACAAGTTCAAACATGAATCACACCTAGGAAAAATAATCATTGATAGATGAAAAACACAAAATGAGGTACTTTTCACTCACACAATAATCTTGCAAACAAAAGACTAAATTATGCATTCATCCAACAATCATATTGAAATCATAAAAGCAAGAATCACAAGGGCTTTCAAGGTTGTAGTGTGGTCGGGTAAACAAACAAGGAGCAATTTCTAAAGGTAATTGAAACAAAAACTTGCCTAAACCTAAGGGAGTGATCAACTCACACAGACTCAAACACAAAATTCCAATCAACTTCTTCAAAAATCCCAAGTGTTACACAACACACAATACTTATTTAGCACAATTATTTGAACTCTTTTTGTTTCCTTTCTCAAGGATTTTCTTTTTCTTTTTTTTTCTTTTCTTTTTCATTTTTTTCTTTTCTTTTTCAACCTCATAGAAACATACCAATGAGTAAACAATCATTCTCTCCCCAACTTGAATTCAACCACATCATCATGTGAATACTCCCTACTTTCTAAGGCAAGGTAAAAATTCATACAACAACACAAATTTGAGGGTTCAAGAAAAAAACAATCAATCAAAATTCATACAAAAAGTGAGTTCAATACACATAGACAAGCATTAAGTTCAAACAACATGTATAATGATAGAAAGGCACAAAGGGTTTATAAATTATCACACGCTCACAAGGTGAATTGACTATTTGGCTAGGTAGTTGTGCTCAGAATGAAACAAAATGCCTTGATCCTTTTCATGCTTTCATATAATCAACACAAACAAACGATTAAACATAATAAAATCCAGTTAGAACAAGAATGTTGGTACTCCGTGCATATATGAACAATGGAAAGCTACCTCCCAAAAAGGTGGGAACTAAAGTGATTCACAACAAGAACAAGTATACAAAAGAATGAATGGCATGGAAGTTTGTAAAATGCCTTAGTATCATGAATATGCTAAAGTCTAGAAAGCAATAAACACATACCTTGGACGTGTACAAAACTTAACAATATCATTACCATACATCTGCAAGTTTAAACGATCAAACTTGGAACATCACCTTAAATTTCCTCAAGCTACTCAAAACAAGCTCTTAGACAAACACAAAAACTATTAATATAAACAAACTAAAAGACCAGGTGAAAATGGATTAAACAAGTTGTAAAGTGAAGATTTGAGAATTTTACGAAAAATCCGAGTACAACTTGTTTTATGAACGTTCACCACACTACCTAAGCTATAATGAAAAAGTAATAACGAAACAAAAAAAAATGATAAAACATGCTTGTTTTACGTTGTAAGCTCGACGCCTTTACTGTGCTGAGCTAGTAACTTCCTCCCTTCATGCCATGGTGATGCCTCACCGCGCAAACCAAAAGCAAGTGTCCTAACCAAACACTTGAAAAAACGTTACGGGAACAAAATATACAAGTATCAATATAAACAAGTGAAAATAGACAATATATACGATATCTACAAAGCTCAAAAATAAAGAAACTATCGCAATGCGAGTCAATCAAAACACCAATCCCCGACAACGGCGCCATTTTGTTGGAAGCTATATAGCGGCAAGAAACAAAAGATTTGGAAGTATTTTTCTTGTAATTTATCGTGTCCACAGAGATCGGTGATATTGAATTGCCATTCAACAATTTAAATGTTAATGAGTTTGGGTTAAAATGGGTTTAAAGTAAAAGCAGAAAAGTAAACATTAACATAAAAAGAATTCATTCTTCAGAGAGAAGAAACTTATCCGACATGCATATAATCCACTCCTCACAAACTTAAACTTACCGACCAGTTATACTTAACCTACAATACTCCTCAATATCATCCAGCATCGCTCACAACAGTGTCCATCTCTGACACATTGAGCTAAGAGAACAACCATGTTACCCTCGTCGACACTCTCGCACCCGACTCAAGATACATAGGCATTAAGCTTCGACACCCATAAAGATTGTTAGCTCTAAATCTATCTATAGCATCCAGAAACTAACAGATAATCATCCCTGATCATAAAGCAAATATCAAGGACAATCACCGATGAAGATTTGTAAAGCGGATTTTATACAATGCCATGGGCAAAAAATATACATGAGTTCAAAGTAAATATATATACAAACCCAACAAATGAAGAATACACAAAGAAGAAAAGAAATGAACCAAACATCTTGTGGTTTGTCGGCGTTGATCAATGATCAATCCAACCTGGATTATTTGTGTGCAAGCTCTATAGTTGTTTTCTAAGCTAATCCTACTGAAAAATGAATTTGATGGAGTTGGGAGCAAAAATCCCCAAAACCATAACCTAAAAAATGAATGAAATGAGTTAAATAACATTTAAAAAATCAATCAAGTTAGCAAACCAAACTTTTATTTGCAAAGCGAACTCCAAAAATTGGCACTTAAGTGCCTCATAATAGTCAAACCGACTCTGCTTTTCTGCAGAAGTTCGCAATGCGAACTTTTATTCGCAAAGTTAATATTCGCTGGAAAGTTCGCAAAGCAAACTTTGGTCCCTTTTTCTACTGCCTCTAGTCTGGGAGAATTCGCTGGGAAGTTCGCAAAGCGAACATTCCATGGAAAGTTCGCAATGCGAACTTGACAGCAAACCAGCCCTTATTTTGACCACAACTTCTGAATCGTAACTCAGATTGACGCACGGTTGGAAGCGCTGGAAAGCTTATTCAATGCTCTATACAACAATGGAAAAATATCATTGCTTGAATACCTACAAAAATTAGAGAAAATCAATTAAACTCAATGATATTTACACAATACGCAATATATACACTATAATGTAAAGTAAACGTATTTACAAACAAAACGGTGTTTATTCATACGATATTAACAAAAAGTATCGATAAGTGCAACAAAACTTATATACAAAAATAGCTACAATTTTCACTTATCAAACTCTCCCCAACTTAAACTTGTTTGTCCTCAAACAAGAATCAAACAACTCATAGAAATAGAGTGACAACCAAAGAGTCACGAATCAACAGGTTTTGAAAAGCGGAAACAAATGAATGGTTCAAATGAAAAATGGTACACACAAAGTAAATACTTACCACTAAACTACGACGACAACATAGTCAAGAAACAAATGCAAAATACAAAATGCCAACCATCCTAAAACAACATAAGTTCAAACATGAATCACACCTAGGAAAAACAATCATTGGTAGATGAAAAACACAAAATGAGGTACTTTTCACTCACACAATAATCTTGCAAACAAAAGACTAAATTATGCATTCATCCAACAATCATATTGAAATCATAAAAGCAAGAATCACAAGGGCTTTCAAGGTTGTAGCGTGGTCGGGTAAACAAACAAGGAGCAATTTCTAAAGGTAATTGAAACAAAAACTTGCCTAAACCTAAGGGAGTGATCAACTCACACAGACTCAAACACAAAATTCCAATCAACTTCTTCAAAAATCCCAAGTGTTACACAGCACACAATACTTATTTAGCACAATTATTTGAACTCTTTTTGTTTCCTTTCTCAAGGATTTTCTTTTTATTTTTTTTTTCTTTTCTTTTTCATTTTTTTTTCATTTTTTTCTTTTCTTTTTCAACCTCATAGAAACCAACCAATGAGTAAACAATCATTCTCTCCCCAACTTGAATTCAACCACATCATCATGTGAATACTCCCTACTTTCTAAGGCAAGGTAAAAATTCATACAACAACACAAATTTGAGGGTTCAAGAAAAAAACAATCAATCAAAATTCATACAAAAAGTGAGTTCAATACACATAGACAAGCATTAAGTTCAAACAACATGGATAATGATAGAAAGGCACAAAGGGTTTATAAATGATCACACGCTCACAAGGTGAATTGACTATTTGGCTAGGTAGTTGTGCTCAGAATGAAACAAAATTCCTTGATCCTTTTCATGCTTTCATATAATCAACACAAACAAATGATTAAACATAATAAAATCCAGTTAGAACAAGAATGTTGGTACTCCGCGCATATATGAACAATGGAAAGCTACCTCCCAAAAAGGTGGGAACTAAAGTGATTCACAACAAGAACAAGTATACAAAAGAATGAATGACATGGAAGTTTATAAAATGCCTTAGTATCATGAATATGCTAAAGTCTAGAAAGCGATAAACACATACCTTGGACGTGTACAAAACTTAACAATATCATTACCATACATCTGCAAGTTTAAACGATCAAACTTGGAACATCACCTTAAATTTCCTCAAGCTACTCAAAACAAGCTCTTAGACAAACACAAAAACTATTAATATAAACAAACTAAAAGACCAGGTGAAAATGGATTAAACAAGTTGTAAAGTGAAGATTTGAGAATTTTACGAAAAATCCGAGTACAACTTGTTTTATGAACGTTCACCACACTACCTAAGCTATAATGAAAAAGTAATAACGAAACAAAAAAAAATGATAAAACATGCTTGTTTTACGTTCTAAGCTCGATGCCTTTACTGTGCTGAGCTAGTAACTTCCTCCCTTCATGCCATGGTGATGCCTCACCGCGCAAACCAAAAGCAAGTGTCCTAACCAAACACTTGAACAAACGTTACGGGAACAAAATATACAAGTATCAATATAAACAAGTGAAAATAGACAATATATACGATATCTACAAAGCTCAAAAACAAAGAAACTATCGCAATGCGAGTCAATCAAAACACCAATCCCCGGCAACGGCGCCATTTTGTTGGAAGCTATATAGCGGCAAGAAACAAAAGATTTGGAAGTATTTTTCTGGTAATTTATCGTGTCCACAGAGATCGGTGATATTTAACTGCCATTCAACAATTTAAATGTTAATGAGTTTGGGTTAAAATGGGTTTAAAGTAAAAGCAGAAAAGTAAACATTAACATAAAAAGAATTCATTCTTCAGAGAGAAGAAACTTATCCGGCATGCATATAATCCACTCCTCACAAACTTAAACTTACCGACCAGTTATACTTAACCTACAATACTCCTCAATATCATCCAGCATCGCTCACAATAGTGTCCATCTCTGACACACTGAGCTGAGAGAACAACCGTGTTACCCTCGTTGACACGCTCGCACCCGACTCAAGATACGAAGGCATTAAGCTTCGACACCCATAAAGATTGTTAGCTCTAAATCTATCTTTAGCATCCAGAAACTAACAGATAATCATCCCTAATCAAAGTTTGTGAAGTTTATCTCTAACACAACCCAAACCCCGAGCAAAAATCAAGGACAATCACCGATAAAGATTTGTAAAACGGATTTTATACAACGCCATGGGCGACAAATATACACGAGTTCAAAGTAAATACATATACAAACCCAACAAATGAAGAATACACAAAGAAGAAGAGAAATGAACCAAACATCTCGCGGTTTGTCGGCGCTGATCAATGATCAATCCAACCCGGATCATCTGTGTGCAAGCTCTATAGTTGTTTTCTAAGCTAATCCTACTGAAAAATGAATTTGATGGAGTTGGGAGCAAAAATCCCCAAAACCATAACCTAAAAAATGAATGAAATGACTTAAATAACATTTCAAAAATCAGTCAAGTTCGCAAAGCGAACTTTTATTCGCAAAGCAAACTCCAAAAATTGGCCCTTAAGTGCCTCAGAATAGTCAAACCGACTCTGCTTTTTGGAAGAAGTTCGTAATGCGAACTTTATTCGCAAAGCGATTATTCGCTGGAAAGTTCGCAAAGCAAACTTTGGTCCCTTTTTCTACTACCTCCAGTCTAGGAACATTCGCTGGGAAGTTCGCAAAGCGAACATTCGCTGGAAAATTCGTAAAGCGAACTTGACAGCAAACCAGCCCTTATTTTGACCACAACTTCTGAACCGTAACTCGGATTGACGCACGGTCGGAAGCGATGGAAAGCTTATTCAATGCTCTATACAACAATGGCAAAATATCATTGCTTGAATACCTAAAAAATGAGATAAAATCAATTAAACTCAATGATATTTACACGATACGCAATATATACACTATAATGTAAAAGTAAACGTATTTACTGACAAAACGGTGTTTATTCATACAATATTAACAAAAAATATCGATAAGTGCAACAAAACTTATATACAAAAATAGCTACAATTTGCACTTATCAACGTTTAGTTTATTGTTTGATCATTTCCATCCCCATTTGGAAAAATGTATCCCCACTCCCAAGATGTGTAATAACTGTTACTGGTTTCTCTTTGCTTGCTAGTTGCTTAGCCTTTCCTTAATGCAAGAATAAAACCAACCCTTTTCAAAACAACACAAATAAGCTTGATCTAACGTCAAGCATTTTTTATAATAAATTAATTCAATAAGGTTTCCATCACCATCAACCCATAACTAATCACACTTCACTTTGTATTCACCCTTTGTATGTCGATTGTTTTCACGATCTCCATCAACCTTCCCATTGACCAAAACATTTTCATAATCAATCCAACAAACCCTTGACCCAACATCAAGTGGCTTTTTCTCAAGCATATTCAAAAAGACAATAAGATGCGATTAGGATTGTGCGCCACGAGCTTTAAGTGGTGGAGAAAGAGTGAAACTGGAACTCTCATACACTCACTCTGATTATTTTGACACAAGAAGTTCGACTTGGTTGCTCGAAATAATCACCTCTACCC
The DNA here is from genome assembly GCA_022829125.1 of Lathyrus tuberosus. Classification (NCBI taxonomy): domain Eukaryota; kingdom Viridiplantae; phylum Streptophyta; class Magnoliopsida; order Fabales; family Fabaceae; genus Lathyrus; species Lathyrus tuberosus. The sequence goes on from JALAZF010000081.1 coordinate 9,381,618, forward strand.
ATAGTCTTTAGTTCAATCCTAATCAAGAACAATCTTTTTTCAAAAATCCTAAAAAAACAACATCAACTCATCAAACTTCTCTTTTTTCGCCTTAGAGCCTCACTCCGAAAATCCTTTTTCAAGGTAAAATCAACCAATAAACAATCATTTTTTAGGCTGAACTATGAAGCTCTGACTTCCTCATTGCACCATGAGGGTACGTAGGAACGAGGCCAACGCCGAGACGAACACCCTAATAAAAACCACCATTTTCCCTCTAGCAGATAAACCCTTAGATAAACGAAACCTATTCGTGCGTAGACAACCTAGACGATTCATTTTGAGTACAACGAATGTAGATGGTGATAATACCTTCCCCTTGCATAACTAACTTCCGAACCCTGACATTTGTAGCGACGACCATGTCATATCCTTTTCCGTTCTGCGAGTTTTATCGATATTTTCCCTTTCCCTCTTTTGGGGATAAATAAAGTTCGGTGGCGACTCTCCTGTCAGTCCAATCCACGAGCTTTCCTCGCGAGGTTATGTTCTCTTTTTCGAGGTGCGACACAGACATGAGAGGAGAGAATGATAATGTCAAAAAGATATTGTTCAATGATTCATTATCGAGATTACAAATTAGAATAAGAGTGAGAATCAGGATTGTAAAAATCACAAAAACCCTAAAAATAAATCATGTAATTTCTTTAAGTGGTTTGGTGATAACATTGATGATGAGAGAGATTTAAAGATTGTGAGGCATAAGAATAAAAATTTAAAATTGAAGAATTAGTTAGCTAATATAAGAAGATAGTTAAAGATGTCAATGATGTTTGGCTTTGTCTATTTAGGATTGAATTTAATTTTAATAACAAGGCTCTTGTTTAGTAGTAGAGCTTAGTGGGGTCCAATGTATTTGAAATAATTGATTGAAAATTTCATGTATTGTTTGATTATGGTATCTTGTAATGTCATTTGGAATTGATGTTGTAAATATTTGTTGAATTAATGTTTGAAATTAATATAATCTTGTGTCTAAACTATGTCTTTGGAATCTTGTATCGGATTGATGTTAATCTCATTATGTGTTGAAGTTATGTTATTGAAACTTGTGTAGTAGAATCTATGTGTTTTATAAAATACATGTCAACTAATTTGTTTAATTACACAACAATATTGGGCATCAACAATCTATGTTATAAAAATTGTGCATCAGTATTGCAATATGAAGATAATGCATTATCAACTTATTTTAATTAGACAACCATATTAGATTAAGTTGTGTATCAACACCTATTTATAATCAAAATATAGTATCAATCTTACATCAAAATATAACATCAATATTACATCAAAATATACTACTAGTGTACAACAAAAATTTTAAACCAAAAGTTGTGTCATAATCGTTATATATTACATCAAATTAGAGCATCATTGTACTAATGTCACATAAATCCTAAATACATCAAGGTTTACTTAAAATAATCTTAGGCACTTTTGTGGATGTCTTCTTCTTCTTTGCAACTGGTTGTGTTGATGTTGTAGCATGTTGTGGTGTTGGTTATGTAATAGGAACTAATGATGGTCAAAATACATCTTGTGTTAAAGATGATGGAATTTACATGCTGCCTTATTATGTCCATCCATATGGTACCTACAAAGCATTATTAAGTTTTTGGAGGCCCTATATAAGTTATTTATAGTTTAACAAGGGCAAAACAAATGTAGGCTCTATTTAATCACAATTTAACTTGAAAATCGTTTTATGAGGCTCCATTTAGCTATAGTTTAACTCTACAAAATTTTGAGGCTTTGTGCGGTAGTCTTTCTTGCATACCCTCAAAGACTGCAATATATCTATGTACTACATTTTATTCGAAAGATTGCTCTTTTCAATTGTTTTCCGTCTATCTTCATTTATCATGCCTTTTTGTTTATTTCCTTATTTGGACTCCATAGTTGTCTCTTTAAAGGTCATGGTTGAAGGCTCTAAACTTAGTCTTGGTCTATAAAGGTTCATAATTTGCTGAAAAAATTATGTGGTTGTAACAAGCTTCATTATTCTCCTTTTTGTAATAGTCAGAGATAAAATTATCTATATTCATGGTCTAGTCCCTTATGCAAGAAATGGTGTAACTCAAGGTAGTCATGTCAAAATCGATTTCCTACACAAGCTTTCCTTTTTTGAGATATTCATTATATATTTATCTCCAGTGAAAGAGATGTATCTAACCTTATAGTCATGTTCTCCAGCACCTCGAGAAGTAAATAAATGATAAATGAGTAAATTCTAAATCTAGTTTGCATCAATAAATCAGTTTGTATTAGTTTAAATAAAATTCATGCACAAAATCATTTTGCATCATTTTAAATCAAATTTATGTACTTAATAAGTTTGCATTAGTAAGTAAATCAATACATCATAAATATGTATTACATAATCAATTACAAATTATTTTGCTTAATAAATTAATACATTAGTTTACCAAATTAGTTTGCATCACTAAATCAACAATAATTCAGCTTTCTCAGTAAAATAGTTCTAAAATTAATTTACCTCACAACCCTGCTACTTGTATATGTTTACTCTCTATCAATATTTTTTATGTGTGGCAGTATGCAATACTACAAATATACCTATTTTACTTCATACGTGGAGAGAATTTTACCTCAGTTAGGCATGTGAGGTAACGAAAGGCGATATAAAAACCTTCCACCTTAGTCCTCTGTTTCTAAATAACCGAGGGGATAGTTGAAAAAATCATTGGTTCAATCCCTAACAACCACGTTTTGTTTTTCAAAACTATGTAGCACGCTCCATATACCTCTCAGTTTTTGTTAATAACCAAGGGGAAACGACTGTTTTTATGTTGGCTTTTGTTAATAACTAAGGGGTATAATATTTTCTTCCATTTATGGTTTGTTTTAAATCTCATTTTAATTTACCTGTATCAATTTTTTACACAGAACATACAAGTTATGTGCCAGATTTCGATCATTTGTGTTTTATTCAAAACATAACACAAAATACCAAATTAATATAATTTACAAAACCCAATATTTCATATATTAATTTGGTATTTTCGTCGCGTTTCGGTCCTTACGTACGACACTTCGATTACGTGGTCGTTATGTACAAACCGGCTTTGAGCACATTGTGTGTTAATTTTCCTCCATCATTGTTCATCCGTAATTTCAATTTTGTTAAATTAATTAATAAATTAAATTTATGTGTAATTAGTTAATTTTGATTAATTAATTATAATTAAATTGATTATTTGATTTAATAGAATAATTTTTATAATTAATCTTAATTACCCTTAATTAAATGATTTAATCAAACTTTAATTGATTAATTTTGTTAATTAAAAACCATTCTCACCATAAATTCACAATCATATCAAACCATTTTAAAAAAGATCAAACAATTCTCAATTCAATTTCGATCGGGTTTTAACACCCTTGTAAGTTGATCGCTTCATGCATCGCCATCAACCTCTCAAATCTCGATCAACATCGAGTATTTTTCTTAAAACAAATTCAAAATACCTAATTAATTTAAACATTGTTTTATGAAAAATAAATGGAGGGGTTTTGAGTCTTCAAAATTTCTCCTCATTTGTTTGGATGCGAGATGTCTTTCTCGTGTTCAAACAACTATTTCTTTAAAATACCTAACCATATCTTAACATTATTTTGTTCAAGATGAAACAGAGGGTGTGGAGTCTTCCATTCCTCTCTTTCAATTCTTTGGGGTACGGGATGTCTTTCTCGTGTTTGAGCAGTTGACATCTATAAAAAACACACCGAACCTAATTACTCGCCCTCGTGCGATCAAACACTCTTTTGCAAAAGAACATTGTTTAGTCCCTTATATCGCGCATATAAACTAATGCTTCCACCTCCCCTAGTGAGTAGACAAGTCAATGTTTAGCAGTTAGAATGTGATCTAAACACTCGTTAATTAAAAGACAGAAACCAACAACTCGTAGTCCCCTGAACTACGGACGCTCTGATTTCTCATGCCTGTTGAGAATACATAGGCATAAGGATCACATTCCTTAGCGAGCCCACTAACAACTAACCAACCTTTTCTCTTGCCCCAGTGCAATCGAGACCCTATTTAACAAACTGTAGTATGACTACGATTGCTCTTACTTTCCTATTGCACCAGGGAATACGTAGGTACAAGGGCCCTAATCCCTTGCAAGCACCCTAATAATAAAATCAACCATTTTTCCTTAAATCCTAGTTAAAACCTTTAGCAAAATTTTTCCTTTATATTATTCAAAGGATTTTTGTTTCAATTATTTTTGTTTCAATTATTATCATCATCAATAAAATGCTATTTCGTTTATCCATATTGTGTTTTTTCTTTTTTGTTTTTTCTGAAAAATTTAACATAAAAAACCAAAAAAGGTAATGATCACTTTTTACATATGCATAATATTTGCGCATTTATTTGTTCATTTTCTAAAATCAAACATAAAATCATGGTGCAGATTGATTGTAAAACCCATTGAAAACAATGACTTTATGCCCTCTCCCAACTTTGAATTCCCTGTGTTTGAAGTAGAAGAAGAGGATGTTGAAGAGATTCCTGATGAAATTTCCCATTTGCTTGAGCACGAGGAAAAGACCATTCAGCCTCATTAAGAGCCGTCAGAACTGATTAATTTGGGTTCTGAAGAGATTAAGAAAGAAGTTAGAATTGGAGCATTGCTTTGTCCAGAGGTTAAGAAGAGGATGGTAGAGCTTCTTAGAGAGTATGTGGATGTATTTTCTTGGTCATATCAAGACATGACAGGTCTTGACACTGATATTGTGGAGTACAGACTACCATTAAAGCTAGGTTCACTGATTAAACAGAAGTTGAGGAGAACTCATCCCGGCATGGCTGTGAAGAATAAAGAGGAGGTTCAGAAACATATTGATGATGTTTTTCTTGTGACATCTAAGTATCCTCAATGGGTGGCCAATATTATGCTTGTTCCGAAGAAAGACGGAAAAGTTTGTATGTGTGTTGATTATAGAAATTTGAATAAAGCTATCCCGAAAGATGGTTTCCCGTTACCACACATTTATATGTTAGTATATAATACAACTAAGTTCAAAGTCTTCTCCTTTATGGACGGATTTTCTGGATATAATCAAATAAAGATGGCACCCGAGGATAGGGAAAAGATAACATTTATTACCCCCTGGGGAACATTTTGTTACAGAGTGATGCCCTTCAGTCTAAAGAATGCTGGTGCGACGTACCAGAGAGCCATGACTACTCTTTTCCATGAAATGATGCACAATGAAATTGAAGTCTATGTTGATGATATGATTTCTAAATCAAAGTCTGAAGAAGGTCATGTTGAACATTTGCTGAAGTTGTTTCAATGATTGAAGAAGTTTAAACACTGTCTGAATCCAAATAAATTCACTTTTGGTGTTCGTTCTTGAAAATTCTTGGGTTTCATTGTTAGACAAAAAGGCATTGAAGTATATCATGACAAAGTCAAAGCTATTCAGGAGATGTCTGCGCCCAAAATTGAAAAACAAGTAAGAGGATTCTTGGGGCGTTTGAATTATATATCAAGATTCATATGCCACACGACTACCACATGTGCGCCAATTTTCAAGCTTCTCCGAAAAGATCAGAGTTGTGTTTGGACGGATGATTGTTAAAAGGCTTTTGATAACATCAAAGAGTATCTGTTGGAACTTCCTATTTTGTCTCCTTTGGTGAAAAGAATACCTCTGATTATGTATTTGACTGTCTTGGAAGATTCCTTGGGTTGTGTTTTGCGTCAACAAGATGAATCTGGAAAGAAAGAATATGACATTCATTATCTGAGAAAAAATTTCACCGATTGTGAGTCTCGGTACACCACTCTTGAAAAGACTTGTTGTGCTCTAGCTTAGGATGCTAAGCGCCTCCGTCAGTATATGTCGAATAATACCACTTGGTTGATATCCAAAATGGATCCAATCAAGTATATCTTTAAAAAGCCTGCTTTAACTGGACGGATTGCCCGCTGGCATATGTTGTTGTCTGAATATGATATTGAGTACCGGACTCAAAAAGCAATCAAAGGAAGTACATTGGCTGACCATTTGGCTCATCAGCCAATTGATGATTACCAATCCATCAGGTTTGACTTCCCTGATGATTACCGATTGTGAGTCTCGGTACACCGCTCTTGAAAAGACTTGTTGTGCTCTATCTTGGGCTGCTAAGCGCCTCCGTCAGTATGTGTTGAATAATACAACTTGGTTGATATCCAAAATGGATCCAATCAAGTATATCTTTAAAAAGCCTGCTTTAACTGGACGGATTGCCCGCTGGCAGATGTTGTTTTTTGAATATGATATTGAGTACCGAACTCAAACATAAATCAAAGGAAGTACAGAATCCATCAGGTTTGACTTCCCTGATGATTACCGATTGTGAGTCTCGGTACACCGCTTTTGAAAAGACTTATTGTGCTCTGGCTTGGGCTGCTTAGCGCCTCCGTCAATATATGTTGAATAATACCACTTGGTTGATATCCAAAATGGATCCAATCAAGTATACCTTTGAAAAGCATGCTTTAACTAGACGGATTGCCCGCTGGCAGATGTTGTTTTCTGAATATGATATTGAGTACCGGACTCAAAAAGCAATCAAAGGAAGTACATTGGCTGACCATTTGGCTCATCGGCTAATTGGTGATTACCAATCCATTGGGTTTGACTTCCCTGATGATTACTGATTGTGAGTCTCAGTACACCTCTCTTGAAAAGACTTGTTGTGCTTTGGCTTGGGCTGCTAAACGCCTTCGTCAGTATATGTTAAATAATACCACTTGGTTGATATCTAAAATGGATCCAATCAAGTATATCTTTGAAAAGCATGCTTTAACTAGACAGATTGCCCGCTGGCAGTTGTTGTTTTCTGAATATGATATTGAGTACCAGACTCAAAAAGCAATCAAAGGAAGTACATCGGCTGACCATTTGGCTCACCAGCCAATTGATGATTACCAATCCATCAGGTTTGACTTCCCTGATAATTATCGATTGTGAGTCTCGGTACATCGTTCTTGAAAAGACTTGTTATTGAAATTCTGGTTAAGATGATCACTAAGATGTCAGACAGGATTTCATGACACTAGAAGTACAAACCCTAGCACTTCTAAAACAGCTGCAATATTCACACAATACGCGAGAGGCTCACAAAAGTACAAACCCCAGTACTTCTAAAACAGCTGCAATATTCAACACCTAAACTAGGTTAAAACCATCCTATTTATATTGCAAAACAGAACTGGATTTGGGCTTCAAAAGCGCAGCAATTCTGCTCCTCAGAATCTGTGACCTAATCTTTTCTTCAATCCCAAGTTTCCAAAAATGTCTCCTTACAAGGAAACCGTATATTCATTTTTAAAATCAGAATCTCTGATTCCACAATCTCAGATGCCACCTGGGATCATGTCCTATTCCAATCACACCTGGAACAAAAACAGTTATACAGTCATCCCAAAACTGTAACAAACAAAGATGTCGAATCCACCTGATAGGACATCTTGTCTAACATCTCAACCTGCAGTTAGTTCATCATGTCAGGACATCTTGTCCAACGAATTTCTGCTAAGTTAGTTTTACCAAAATTAATGCCAACCTCAAGGGCTTTGACTCATCAATCTCCCCCTTTGGCAGATTTTGGCTAAAACTAAGTTTCATTGACCTGCAGAATCATATCAGGGAGACCACCATAAGAACAACAGCAGAAACCTAACATTGTCTCCCCCTTAATTAGTACAGATCTACCCCTCCTCAGTGGTTAGTAGAATATCAACAGTGGTTAGTGATGTTAGTATTTCTCCCCCATTTTAGGCACAATATGACAAAGGCAGAAGAACTAACTCAAAAACCAATTAAACAGTTCATAGTAGATAAAAGCACACCCAACAAAAGTAAAAAAACATATCATGGGCATTCAGCCCTTACACAACCAAAAGAAACTAAACCTAAAATAGAACAGACAACTATCATAAGTCGTCTTCAGTTTCCTCATCATCTTCTTCTTCTCCTTCACTTTCACCAGACCCATTATCAGCATCTTCCTCTCCTGCATCGTAGTTCTCCTCAGCAGCCTTCTCAGCATCTTCATGTCATACCCCAAATTTTGACCACCAAGATTTTCCATCATTGTGCAAATCATCATCACAATATGGGTAAACCATCATACCTCCTCAGTTTCCCCAAAGATGGGTGAACATTCACTACAAACAATAATTAGGGTTTCAAGCCCTCTCAGAGCCTTAGACAAAGGATCAATCAAGAACTGACATGATCTTCAACTTGTCTAAACCTCTCAAACATCCTTAAAGGATCAAGAGGACTCCCATAGCAAGAATCAAGCACAATGTTGCAGCATTCTGAGTGGATTAAGCCTCAAGATCACCAGTGTCACCAAATTAGGGTTTGGTCGACCAGGGCCTCTAGATGGAAATTTTCCTCTGGGCATGAGCCAATGATTCAAAGCATAACCAATATGCTCCATGGGACATCATGGACCCAATCATCAAGTCAATTTTGACCTCAGGGGATGCATTCATCAAAAATCAGGAATTAGGGTTTCTTGACCTAATTCACCCCTAAGTTGACTTTTGGGACAAATCATGAGCCAAGACCTCAAGAGAGGATTTGAGGGTCTCTAATAAACGACATTGATCCATTTTCAACAATGGATTGATCCAAGAAGCTTGATTCACAAGTTTCAGTTTCATCTGAACCACAATTAGGGTTTTGAGGAAAAAGTCAACAGTGCCTTTGACTTTTGACCATGACATGCTCCCAAACCCTAGGACATGATTCAATACACCCTATAACACATATTAAATCTATCCATCAAGTTTGATTTAGGTCAAGGACTTGATTTCATAGAGGATCGCACAGTTTGGAATTCATCTGACAAAAAGTCAACTGTGCACAAAAGTCAACTTTGACTTTTTGAGATTTTTCACAATTATGGTTCTTTGACCCTAAAATGATGTTAATGTGTGATTGGAATCATCATTCATCAAGAAAAATCAAGAAAAGTGGGATAACTTGTAAAAGGGGTAACCATAAAAACTTAGAAATTTTTCTAAGTTATGGAACACAGTGGCTAGGGTACCAACTTTGGAGGATCATATCTCTTAAACCACAAGGTCATTTTTCCCCATTCAAAGCTGGATTTGTAGCTCTCATGGCCCTCTACAAAAGCTTCAAACACAACTCATTCCAATTCCTCATGGATTTTAAGTCATGGAATGATCAAAATCACAAAAAGTGAAAATGTCACTTTTTTCCAACACTTAGTGAAATTTTCACTAAGTCAGAATCTGCCTTCAGTTTTTTCCAAATGTATGGACATTTTTCACTTGGATCCAAAAGGTATTCAAACCAACTATGATCAAACAGTTGTTGTATCATATGAGGGCTTTCCAAAATGGCCAAGAACTCCATCAAAGTCCACTTGAGCCATGAGATATGACAATGCCAATATGCCTTGCTGCAAACTGTCATGGCAGGGCAGATTTGGGAGTTTTGCTCGATTTGCTCAAATTTTGCAAAGGGCAAGCAAATATATCCATCTGAACACCTCAGGGGGAGACCAAGGAGGGACAAACACTGATCCATAAGCCTCCCAAGTCTTTGGAACCAAAAGTAGCATGCCAAATCTAGAAATCCCTAAAAGAGGGACAAGACTCCAATTTTGGCTTGGAGCATTTAATGGATGCACCAAGGTGGCATAGACTGAGCCATTTCCAACTGAATTCAGTCAAGACTTATCCAACAACTAGGGAACCAGCAGCCTGTGCCCTAACCTCTAGTCAATGGCTAGAGGAGACTTGGGTTCTCATTGATCAACATTTGCCAAACTTCTGCAGCAGTTGCCATTCACTATTGCAGCCAAAACAAACTTGCTCTACTATAAATAGAGCTCAATTGTGTTCAGTTTGAGTACACCAAAGCCATCAAACAGATGCTTTCCTCAAAATCTCCTTCTTCACTACAAAATTGCCTTCCAAAGCAAGTCACTATCGGGTTTTGAGTTTGAGAGCTATTCCAACCAAACCAATCACACATACACTTCATAAACATCATATAGAAGTGATCCAAACACTTAAACAACATCTGGAACACTAATTTCACAAAATCACCAGCCAACTGCTCAAGGTTTTAACCAAGTTGCAGTTGGGATACCATCTTCAGTTCTAGCTTGTTTCAAACCATTCCAAGCACTCAGGCACATCACTTGGCACCTAGGGAAGCTATCCACATCATTGGAACCTAGCTGTAACACCTCTAACACAAAACACGATCACCAGCTGCAAGAGGTAAGCATGAGCTCTTCTAACTCTATGATCCATGCATTTTTTGCTGCACAATAATTTGGCCATATGTTCATAATCATGCATAGAGTGCTTTCCCCAATCAATTGCTTTGTTTGAATCGTGTATGAAATTTCCGAGCCTTCATGCAAATTTTAGGGTTCTTGAGGTTTCTCTTTGATTTCTTATTCCATGCTTAAAATAAATGAAATTAAAGACCATAGACATGATCGTGAGGTGAAAACGAGCAAATTGATATGTAGATTGCATGATATAATCAAGTATTCAGTGAGATTGGATATAAAACGTAAATCTGCAGAAACAGAGGGTGGCGCGTGTTCTTGCCATTGTTCTTGGCGCCCTTTTTCAAAATTTGAATATTTGAATTTTGTGATTTTTATTTAATTGATTCAAAAATTAATTTCTCTCTGAGTTTTAATGATTTTAAGTTGATGCTTTTTTTAATAATTCACAAAAATGTTAAAATATTTTATTTTACCAAAAAATACCAAAAATATTATTTATTTCATATATTTGATATTTTTGCAAAGAATTAATGTTTTATTTGTTTTTAACATTTGAAATATTTTTTCTCCCTTGATTTTCCAAACTTGATTGATTTCTAATCATTTTGTGGATATAAACATGATTTTTCAAACATTAATCCAAGATCACAATTTGTTTTCACACTTGTTTAACAATTTTGATCATTTTAATTGAATTTTTATTCAATTAAAATATATTTTGAAAACAAATTAGGGTTTTGATTAATTCAACCCTCATCAAACTTTTTTCAAACACTTTGGGCCTCTAATAGAGTGTAAGACCCAATCCCCTTTTAACCAAAACAATTTTGGGCCTCAGATATTGTATAAGTCCGTCTGCGTTAAAAGAAAATTTCGTCGCGATCGCCAGTTCAAAAAGAAAACCCTTTGGGCCTACCCTCGTGTTATAAGCCCCATCTATTTTCTAAAAATCTTTGGGCCTCTAATAGAGTGTAAGACCCAATCCCTCTTAGAAACCAAAATAGTTTGGGCCTCATTCATTGTATAAGTCCCAACACATTTTCAAAAATCTCGGCGCGATTGCCTGTTTAAAATAAAACCAATTGGGCCTCTCCTTGAGTTGTAAGCCCCATTCTTTTTTAAAACACTCATGGGCCTCAATTAGAGTGTAAGACCCAACCCCTTTGTAAATACACCACCTTGGCCCTCTCCTTGAGCTGTAAGCCCCACCACTTTTATAAAAATAAACTTTGGGCCTACCCTCGTGTTATAAGCCCCATTCTTTTTCTTTAAAACACCTTTGGGCCTCTTGAGAGAGTGTAAGACCCATCCCTTTGTACAAAAAACCTTTTCGGGCCTCAGTCACTTGTATAAGTCCCTGTACAATTTCAAAACAATAGTGCAATCACTGATAAAACCTTGGGCCTCTCCTTGAGCTGTAAGCCCCAACAATCTTTTCAAAGCACTTTCTCATTTGATTTTGAATATAATATTGTTATCAAAGTTTCCTTTGTTGAACAAACTAACCAAACAACATGGAAGCTCTACAATCGAGTAAGTGTTTATCCGCTTTCTTTATCCGCTTTCATATATATATATATATAACTGTATTATGGGGCTGCTCACTGTAAGTCTTCTTTCACAAACTTTTATATGCTCGTCATATATCAACTGTGTAATACTAGTATAGTTATTTAGAGTTTTCCACGACAACTACGTCTAGCACTAGGTCAAGCCATGTTGGTCACTCTTAAATACAAACAAAACTAGATCCCCATAGGATTACCAGACACAGTCTTCCCTCCTCTTGGGGTTAAACAATATGGAGACATGAAATGCAGCATTCTCGGTGAACCCTTTCTCAGACCGTCATCCATAGAAATTGTCAAAGAAACTCTACTCCCTAGAGATGATCTTTTCTCCGTGAATGGCATCTCTTGAGTTTCTTCCAAATTCTCGGACTTTCCTGGCTTGATCTATTCTCGGTGAATGGCATGCCTTGAACTTCTTGGGGTTTGGGGACCCACAGGCTTCTTAAAAGCATCCTCGCCTCCTCTTGGGCATTGTACAAGGACCCTTCGGCTTCTTAAAAGCTCTCATGCCTTCTCTTGGGCTTAGTACAAGGACCCAGAGACCTCTACATGTATAGGAACAGAACCTAATCATCAATTTGCTAGAGCTGTCTTTCTAAGTCAAGTGTCAGACCAGTTAATGGGTTGACCTTCATCCTTTAACATACCAGCCTTCTCTTGGGCATCATACAAAGATCATTCACTATCTGAGAATCGATTTCTCAAAACACCAGTAGACTTGGACAGTCTCAATACCCTTTGGATTTCCCATTTCCTTAAAGAACATGAAATAACCTTGATCCTCTGATCAGTACCAAAGCACAACAATACCTTTAATCGTTCCCTTTATAAGAACTGATTTTCGCTTATCCAACATACTGGACCTGTCACTAAACTGAAATAGTCACCAGCATAAGTAGCCTCCTCTTGGGCTTTGTACAATGATTCTACCCAGCAGAGCTAACCTTTTCACACTCTCTTGTTGAGTATAAAAGACTCTCTTATTGAGTCAAACCTGTTTAGCCTCCATCTCTGGCTTCGTACGAGATACTAAAACACTCTCTTGTTGAGTATAAAAGACTATCTTGTTGAGTCAAACCCCTTTTAGCCTCCATCTTGTGCTTCGTACGAGATAAAAATCACTCTCTTGTTGAGTATAAAAGACTCTCATGTTGAGTCAAAACCTTTTAGTCTCCATCTTGGGCTTCGTACAAGACACATAAAAGCACTCTCTTGTTGAGTTAACCCTTTTAGCCTCTCTCTCGGGCTTCGTACGAGACACATAAAAACACCCTCTTGTTGGGTCAATAGCCTCCTCTTAGGCTTTGTATAAGAAAACCCTGGTTGAGTCAATCAACCTTTTAGCATCAAAATCTGTGCCTCGCTCACAGTATACAAACATCAACAACTCCTTTTCCCCCATCTAATTGCTGTAAGCGGCAAGCCTCTGGATTATTTACATCCACGCCACTGTCCCTCTTTTGGCATGAGAAATTCCTAAGGAAAGATAACATTGCTCTACACTGAGTTAAAGTCTTCTCCTTCAGGTTAAAAATCCCCTATAAAGGAAATTATGGCATTGCTGGATTCACATATCCCAGTTAAAGTAATTCTCCTTTATAACCAGTCACGCAACAGTTGTGACAAACAGACCAAATACCCCTCTTTAGAGATGACAAATTCTCTCTAAAGTCAAAACCCTTCAGCTTCACATCTTGGGCTTCGAATAAGATACAAATAGACCCTTCAGCTTCATATCTTGGGCTTTGAACAAGATACAAACTAACTTTAGCTTCACGTCTTGGGCTTTGATCAAGACACCAAAACAACCTTTTTCCTCCCATGGAATAGGAGGAACTACGATCGCTCTGATTTTCCTGTTTCATTAAACGGGAATACGTAGGCATAAGATTGAAAAATCTTAGCGAGCACACTAATAAAAAAAACCCAAAAACCAGTATCCCCACCAAAACAACCCAAAAGCATCAAATCTAAACACAGTATCAAAAACCTCACAAATAATCCAGACACCGTGTTCTCAAGGGAAATAATCAAAGATTGGGCCCCACCTCCACATAACATCTGTAACCTAACAGACCGCTGTTCAAACTCAGTATGCAAGTAGGGTTAATTGGAGACATCTATTTCCCTTCCTTAGTCAGCTCAATAGGATAGAAAATGAAACAAACTGTAGTACCCGTGCGATCGTGACTCAGGACCATAAAAATCGCGCTACACTTCAGCATTGACTCCAGTGTCCTTGATCTGCTCAGCCGACAAGACTTGTATTAATTTTCTAGCTTCTCTTTTCTGGCAGTACTGACCTTGATAATATCATCAAGCTATTTGCAGGTTACCTTCAGCTGAGCAATGGTGTCCTCCTCAGAGGATGTAGCTGTAGATGTTGGAGTAGATGTTGAGGCAATATCTGAGACATGCTGGCCCACAAATAGTTTATGATGTAGAGTCAGAGGTGGCTTTCTTATCATGATAGCATCACCAGATATAATTATCCTCAGATATTGTTTAAGAATTATTCCACAGATGAGTGATGGGAAGCAGATTGGCAATTTAACAACTGAAGAGGCAGCTTGTTTCAGAATTTAATTAAAGATATATTCACCAAAATCAAAAGAATTTCTTTTACCAATTGCATATATAAACTTCCCAAGCCCAGTTGAAATAGTTGAAGTGTGATTAGTAGGGACCCAATTCACAGTACCAATTCTATGAAGAATGGCATATTTGACACTGAGCTTCCCAGCTAGCAGTTTCTCTTTGCTGGGCTAATTCTTCACAGTGTTCCCAGTAATTTCCCTACAAATTTGATCATCTGAATCTTCAATTTCAGCCTAAGGGCATTCAGATCTGCCAAGGTACTTGTTAATCTCAACAGGAGAAAATGTCACAATATTTCCCCTAACATACACCTTTAAGTAGTCCTCACTTTTTCTATCATTGCATCCTTCTGGAATGTTTAGAATGAACTCTTTAACCAGCTGCTCATAGCATGAGTCAAAATGAGATACTGTCTTTAACAACCTAGCTTCTTTAATCAAATTCATTACTTCTTCACACTGGAGGGCATTCTGTCCCAGTTCTGTCTCCAAAGCAATTCTTCTGTGATAAACATGCTTCCACCTGCTAACACTTACAACATCATGAAAGGAGATATTGTCCATGAGGGCTTTAGGAAGTGTGACAGCCATCTTTTTAGAAGCTGATTTCTTTATGACACTCTGTCCATCCTTTGTCCCATCATAGTCTGATTCACTTTCAGACTTTGCTTTCCTTTTCTTGGTTCCAAAAACAACCTTGCTCCAGGCCCTATGGGGTCCAATTGCGGACTTCTTAGTCTGCTTGTTGGAGATGGCTACACCTTTATCTTTCCTTCTTCTTAATCATTCAAACACACTGGGATTGAGGCTTGTCGCAATGACTTCATTGTCAGAGGGCAAATCATCTAAATTGATGATTTTGTCAGGCTATTCTGAAGCTCCTTGTGTAGATGCAGATGTTTATCATCTGACCCAGCATTTTTAACCACAGAGTCAGCAAGGGTGTGCAGATTCCCTTCTGACACGTCATCATCATCTCTTCCTTTGTCAGCATTCGGATCCTGAGATGATTTGGGTGGCATAATCTGTGCAAGGGGTCTGGTGATTCCTGCAACACTCACTCTGGCCCCCTGACTTATGAGTCTCTCTCTACAATTTTATCAATCCTTTCATCTGTGTTGAACCTTTTTATTCTTTTCTTAGGACTAGAGAAAGCATCAGAGGTATTCGAAGGATTACCTGGGGGTAGTTTTGGATCTTCTAATCGGGAGTTTGTCCGTTTTGCATGGCATGATAGCAAGCAGAGCAACATCAATTACATCTTCAGCGTGTAGCTCCTTGGACTTTGACCAAGAATCAGATGTTTTTGCCGTGTCCTTCTTGGTTGTACATGTTGGTGATTGTTGTTGAGACATCTTCACATAAATAAGATATGCATGTTCTTCAGTCTGAAAGATGCGCGAGTTCGAGAGGATTAGAGCAAGATGAGGGTATGTGTTGTTGAAGCGATTTTGAGTGATTTGATTTTCGAACCTGATAACGCGAAATTATATCGTTAAATTGACTTAACTTGCATGAATTATTTTATCGATTTTCGTCTATTCACGTTTTATTTGCAAGTGTTCAAGTTCATTTTCAGGTATTTTATCTCAATCAACCTGCATGAGGAAAGAAGAAAGAATAGGGAAGAAAGGGGAAGAAAAGAGGACATATGACAGAAAAATAGAAATTTTGCACTCAAAGAGCATGGTGACCGTCACAAGGCTGTGGCGACCGTAATGCCTCCGAAGTGTGACCCTCGTCACACGGCTGTGGCGACCGTAACGCCTTCAAAGTGTGACTCTCGTCACAAGGCGTAATGCGACCGACATGGCTTGGTTTTCTCAGAATATTTCAATGACGTTCCTTATTTCTCTCCACGCCTGGTCAAGTAACCGCCCACTAATAGCACTACTTGGAAGTTTTCCCCCACTTTCTCCACTACTCACACATGACCCATGGAAGTTGGTGAATGAATTTCCTCCTATAAATAGACCTATTTTTCTTAGTTTTGGGGCATCCAAGTTTTGGGCGCGAAAGCGCTGTTCGTAGTTTTAGGTAGAAAATTACAATTGTAAAAGGAGTATTTTCTCACATCGAGGAATTACTCCCTCATTAGTTTTTAGGCCTGTAATCTGTGTAACTGCTTGGATCAACAATCTTGCCATCATTTTATTGAAGTTATTTCCAGTTTCGTTTAATTCAAGTCTCCATTTATTTTATCGTATTTACAGGTTCTTTATTTTATTGCTTTATTATTATTATTGTTATTGCATTTCATAAATGTTTAAGCATGCTGTTATTGATTATATTTACCATGTTTATGTTGTTTTCATTTAATTCCATGTTTGGCTAAATAGTTTAGAGTCCGGCGTATGAGGACCGTCGTTACCGACGGGACTCGGTAGTAAATAATAGGTGCGAACTTATGATTAAAATCCTATTTTAGTTTTAATTTCCAAGTATAATTTAAATGGCTTTGTCACGAGAGTGAGAGGTGATTTAACGCGATTTTGTCACGAGAGTGAGAAATTAATTAAGGTTAGAGCCGGCACTGCGAGAGCGTGGGGGTCGAACCGGATAGTGGAAATTAGGCAGCATATCTAAATACAGCGAGAGCGCTTTAGATACGTTTAGGATATTATTGGCTTTCAAAATATATTTCCTAGTTACCGGGCGAGCGAGAGCAAAATCTTGGGATTAGGGAACGTGACTTTAGTTAATACCGCGAGAGCGTGAGGCAAAGTCTTTAAGTTGGTTTATTCTACGGAACTAAGTTATAGTTGTAATTAGTACCCGAATTTTACAAAGTCCTTTAGGAACGCGGAACCCATATTCCGGCCTCTCTTTATTATCATATTTTCTAAGTTCATTTTTAGTTTTAGTTCTAGTTTCCCTTTTATCGAATATCATTAGCCTTAGCTTTACAAAGCGACGATAGATTACAGTAGGTTGACATTGGTCTCTGTGGGTTCGACAATCTTTTATATTACTTCGATATTTCCATGCACTTGCGGACGCATCAAGTTTTTGGCGCCGTTGCCGGGGACCAACAGTCAATATTGTTATTCCGTTGTTGCACCGTATAGACTAAGACACTCATTACTATGTATCACCCAAATTTTTTCTACAATCACCACTCCCAGTATTTCGAGGAATCACAAGAATCCCATAATTCCAACCTTGAAATACAAATGGAGAATTTTAATGCATCACTAACTCATTCTCACCCAAATTGCCTCTGCAACTACCAATCCCAACATTTTGAGGAGTCGCAAGAATCTCATAATTCCAACCTAGAAATATTAATGTAGGATTTCAATGTGACACTGACTCACTCCCAATATCTCGAGGAACCGCAACCAAATTTCCTCTACGATCACCATTCCCAATTTTTCGAGGAACCGCAACCAAACTTCCTCTACGATCACCATTCCCAATTTTTCGAGGAACCATAAGAATCTGTTAATTCCAACCTTAAAACATTGATGGAGGATTTCATTGAAACAACAACTAATTCTAGGCTAGAATCTATGATAGAGCGCCTTGTGGAGACACAAACTCTCCAGAATGAAGAGCTTAGAAGACAACATCTCGATACTTATGAAAACCTTAGGCAGTTAAACACTATGGTCGAGTCCCTCACGACTCACACTGAGGCATTGGAGACTCAAATCTCCCTGCTTGCACAGACACCTATAGGACCCTCCCCTGAGGAGCATGTGGATGTTGTAACAACCATTAATGAAAAATAAATCGATAATCCTGAGGAGAGTGATAATGAGGCTGATGAGAGTGATAATGAGGTTGAGGAGAGAGTAGAGATTGAGAAAAGTCCATCGACACCATCCGAAAGGGAGGTTGTCGAAGAGGTAGCGAAGGAAGCACCTAATGTCGTTCCTCCTCCATATACCCCACCAATTCCTTTCTCGCAAAGGTTTGTGGAAGCTAAGGTAGAATCCCAATCCAAAACGTATGTGGAGAGATTGGAAAATATCCACATTAACGCACCTTTGTTTGAGGTCCTGCATAAAAGGATAAAATTAGAGGACTATGAAACTAGGGATATCATTACTATTAAGAGGGTTAGGTTAAACTTTGAGGTGATGGATGAAATAACTAATTCCAAACTTGAAAAGCTAATACTGAGGATAGATCCAGAACCACCACCACAAGTTCAAAAGAATGAACTACCCCACAGAAGGAAGAAAAGAAAAGGTGAGGGATATGTGAGATGGCTTGATAAATGGCCTTGGAAACCAAAGATTAACATTTCTAACCGTCGAGCTATCGACGTTAAAGAAAGCCCTGCATGGGAGGCAACCCACGAGCTTTTAATTTAATGTTTTACTTTTATTGTTTGTGTTTGCAGAAAATAAAGAATGGTATCGCTTGTCACGTCTCAGTTACATTTAGGCGAAAGATATCTAGATGACAATCCCTTAGGATGAGTTGGTGCCCACGGACATTCCTACGAATGTCGCTGCTGGTGGTGACATCGATGATGAGTATGATATGAGAGAGCATGTCTCTCTAGTTCGTGACTCACCTCCTCCTTGTCCTTTCGCATGGTCAGGTTCCACCTGCACACATCGCACCGTATTTTTCTAACATTTTTTGCAGGTACTTCCTTCGGAAACAAATAGTATGATGAGCGGCTTCAGTAAAGTGAAGTTTCAGCAAATTCAGATAACTCTTAGTACAAGATGCTGGAGTAGAAGTGGCCAGCGAAGACAGGGACAACATGGGAAGAATTAGAGCAAATTTGGTCATGGCACTCATACAGGTTTTATCTTTCCTTTTTCACCTTTTATCAAAACATTGAGGACAATGTTTGGTTTAAGTGTGGGGGAGGAACATTTACCGCTTTCATTTTACCGCTTTCTAGTTAGATTTACTGTTTTCTAGCATGATTTTAAAATTTTTCCTGTTTTAATGTTTCGTGCGTCTATGCATGTGCTGTCGAGTCTTTATGTTGATTTTATGTTGTTTGTCAATTTTCCCATTCTCTTGAGCCATACCAAATATTTTGAAAATTTTTGAGCTAAAAATAGTGTTTCTTTTGAAAATCTTAGGTTACAGACGAAATTGAGGTTAGATTGTGAGACTTGGAAAAATTCTGCCAGATCGGTATCGTCTTAACACTGTGAGCCTCTAAATTATGGAAATCAATTTGAGTACTTGTTATGCCATAGCCTTAAGTTCTCACCCCTTTAGTAGTCCCTAAGTAGTTTATTTAGCAGTCAGCACCATCCTAAGCACGCACTAAGTAGGAAGCCGATGCAAATAAGTGTATGATCTCAGGCTTAAAAAGGTAAATTAAGAAAAAAAATGAATGAATGAAAAGAAATGTTCCTTCTAAGTTAGGTGGTCCTCACCCGATCATTTAGCCCAACGGTGCAAACTTCTTTATTTTATTGATATTTAAGCCAATGTGCAAAAGAAAAAATGATAATAATGAGATCATAATCACTAACAGGCTATTCTACCATGAGTGTGAAAGGATAACGGGCTTAATGTGATTGTGCCAGAATGAAAAGGGATAAAAGAAGGATGAGTGAGTTAGGCTTAGGTATAATGACATGATTCGGATTAGTTTATATATGAGGGAGGTTGATGACCGCCAAAGCGGAATTGTGTTGTTACGATGTCCTTAGTGTGTAAGCAAGTACCTATCGACACAAACTTAACCGAAGTAGAGTTGGTAGCCTAGGATGAGTATCCGTATTCACTATTTTTCTCGCGAGTCCTGGTTTGCTTGAGGACAAGCAAAGGTTTAAGTGTGGGGGAGTTTGTTAACGCAAAATTATATTGTTAAATTGACTTAACTTGCATGAATTATTTTATCGATTTTCGTCTATTCACGTTTTATTTGCAAGTGTTCAAGTTCATTTTCAGGTATTTTATCTCAATCAACCTGCATGAGGAAAGAAGAAAGAATAGGGAAGAAAAGGGAAGAAAAGAGGACATATGACAGAAAAATAGAAATTCTGCACTCAAAGAGCATGGCGACCGTCACAAGGCTGTGGCGACCGTAACGCCTTCGAAGTGTGACCCTCGTCACAGGGCTGTGGCGACCGAAACGCCTTCAAAGTGTGACCCTCGTAACAAGGCGTATGGTGACCGGCATGGCTTGGTTTTCTCAGAATATTTCAATGACGTTCCTTATTTCTCTCCACGCCTGATCAAGTAACCGCCCACTAATAGCACTACTTGGAAGTTTTCCCCCACTTTCTTCACTACTCCTACTGACCCATGGAAGTTGGTGAACAAAATTCTTCCTATAAATAGACCTTGTTTTCTTAGTTTTGGGGCATCCAAGTTTTGGGCGCGAAAGCGCTGTTCATAGTTTTAGGCAGAAAATTACAATTGTAAAAGGAGCATTTTATCACATCGAGGAATTACTCCCTCATTAGTTTTTAGGCCTGTAATCTGTGTAACTGCTTGGATCAACAATCTTGCCATCATTTTATTGAAGTTATTTCCAGTTTCGTTTAATTCAAGTCTCCATTTATTTTATCGTATTTACAGGTTCTTTATTTTATCTCTTTATTATTATTATTATTATTATTATTGTTATTGCATTTCATAATTATTTAAGCATGTTGTCATTGATTATATTGACCATGTTTATGTTGTTTTCATTTAATTCCATGTTTGGCTAAATAGTTTAGAGTCCGGCGTATGAGGACCGTCGTTACCGACGGGACTCGGTAGAAAATAATAGGTGCGAACTTATGATTAAAATCCTGTTTTGGTTTTAATTTCCAAGTCTAATTTAAATGGCTTTGTCGTGAGAGTGAGAGGTGATTTAACACGATTTTGTCATGAGAGTGAGAAATTAATTAAGGTTAGAGCCAGCACTGCGAGAGCGTGGGAGTCGAACCGAATAGTGGAAATTAGGCAGCATATCTAAATACAGCGAGAACGCTTTAGATACGTTTAGGATATTATTGGCTTTCAAAATATATTTCCTAGTTACCGGGCGAGCGAGAGTAAAATCTTGGGATTAGGGAACATGAATTTAGTTAATACCGCGAGAACGTGAGGCGAAGTTTTTAAGTTGGTTTATTCTACGGAACTAAGTTATAGTTGTAATTAGTACCCGAATTTTACAAAGTCCTTTAGGAACGCAGAACCCATATTCCTGTCTCTCTTTATTATCATATTTTCTAAGTTTATTTTTAGTTTTGGTTCTAGTTTCCCTTTTAT
Organism: Lathyrus tuberosus; assembly: GCA_022829125.1. Taxonomy (NCBI): domain Eukaryota; kingdom Viridiplantae; phylum Streptophyta; class Magnoliopsida; order Fabales; family Fabaceae; genus Lathyrus; species Lathyrus tuberosus. The sequence continues at coordinate 9,403,337 of JALAZF010000081.1, forward strand.
CGAATATCATTAGCCTTAGATTTACAAAGCGACGATAGATTACGGTAGGTTGACATTGGTCTCTGTGGGTTCGACAATCTTTTATATTACTTCGATATTTCCGTGCACTTGTGGACGCATCAGAACCCTTGAATAGTGTTCCCATAAACCGAGTAAAACCCTAATTTTCCCTTCAGAATTTTTCTTTGTACATCTGTAACACCTGAGGAGTTCAAGATGTCGCAGCCGGATGTCGTGACATCTAGTATGGCATTATGCCATATCAAAACACTTTCAGTTTTAATGGTCTGAAGATAATCATTCTTATCTCTTGTTTCATAGGTTTCTATGATTGAGTCTTTTGTGATGGCATAAGAGCATCTATTTCCTGCGATTTCCCTAATCATTGAGGCCTTCTGAAGAAGATTCTCCATCCTTTCGATAGTCTGAAGTTGCATTCTCCTATGTGTCATTTTGGTTAATCTTCCAAGGTAAGCATTTGAGGATGGTTTCTGATGTCTCTCCATCTGCAAGGCAATCCATACATAATAGTTGTTCCTTGATCTGACACCTTTCATGATAACTCTATATCATCCACAACCCGACATTTAGATCTGGTGAAGTTAACCTTTAGACCTTCATCACAAAGCTGACTGATACTAATCAAATTTGCAGTTAATCCTTTTACAAGCAGCATATTTTCTAGTCTAGGATTCTCAGTGTGATCCAATCTTCCTACTCCTTTAATCTTTCCCTTGGATCCGTCTCCAAAGGTGACATAGTTGGAGGAACGAGGCTCTATATCCACCAGATAGTCCTTGACACCAGTCATGTGTCTTGAACATCCACTGTCGAAGTACCATTTTTCTTCAGTGTACTCATTTTGATAGGAATGGGCTACCAGACCCATAGACTCATTCTTGGAACTCCTTCTCTTACCAGTATTCCTACCTTTAGGGTATCCATGTAGCTTGTAGCAATAGCGTTTAATGTGGCCGTACCTGCCACAATGATGACATTTCCAGTCTTGTCTCCTCTGATGTCTATAATGATGTTGGGACATTTTATTAGACATTGTCTATTTTCGTTTGATCTGATTGAGACTGCATTCTGGATCATTGTAGCCAAGTCCTCTGACATCTCCAGCATTCCTCCCAACTTGAATAATTTCATCTAGTATATCAGAACTACTGTTGAGCATCCTAACATTTTTGGTCACATTTTCAAGCTTGGAATTTAGCACAACAACTTCCTCCTCAAGATCAGAGATAACACCAAGATGTTTAGCTCTTTCAGCCTCAAGAAGCATAATGATCTTGTGTTGTCCTTCTCCTAGCTGGCAGATTTCAGCACATCTTTTGTAAACCTCCTTAAAGGATTTGATTAGATCATTATAGGATAGATCTCCAATCTCTGATTCTATATCAGAATCAAATATTCCTGTAAGAGTAGAAACTTATTTAGGTGATTCTCCATCACTTGCCGACTCATCTTCAGACCAGGATGTAATGAGTTATTTCTTCTCTTTCTTCAGAAAGGTAGGACACTGATATCTGATGTGTCTATATCCCTCACACTGATAGCATTTGATCCATTTTCCTTTGTCGTCCTTTTCTTCATATTTAGAGTTTCTTCCAAGGTTATTTCGTTTAAAGTTGTTGAATGATTGAGGGTTAGCATTCGATCTTGATTCCCCCTCCATTTTCTTCAGTAATTGTCCGTACTGCTTTCCAAGAAACACAACATCCTTAGACATCACTTCATTGGAGTTTATCTTTTCTTCATCATGATCTGACACCAAGGCTAAGCTTTTCTTTTTCTCAGATTTTTCATTCAGTCCCATTTCAAAAGTTTGTAGAGAACCCATGAGCTCATCAACTTTCATACTAACTATATCCTGAGCTTCCTCTATAGTAGTCACCTTCATGTCAAATCTCTTGGGAAGAGACCTTAGAGTTTTCTGGACCAACTTGGCTTCAGGAATTTTTTCTCCAAGATCACTGGATGTGTTGGCAATATCAACAATGTTCATGTGAAAGTCGTGTATACTTTCATCTTCTCTCATCCTCAAGTTCTCAAACTTAGAAGTCAGAAGCTAAAGTCTAGAGGATTTGACTCGAGAGGTACCTTCATGAGCAGTCTTCAATATTTCCCAAGCATTCTTAGCTACAGTACAGTTCTTGATTAGTCTGAAGATGTTCTTATACACACCATTGAACAAGGCATTTAAGGCTTTAGAATTACCTTGAGCGAGCGTATCATCCTCATCATCCCAGTCTTCTTCCGGCTTTAGCTCATCAGTGAGCTTCCCATCTTCGTCTTTGATCTTTGGTGGATACCACCCTTTAACCATATACTTCCAAGCTTTTCCATCCATTGACTTGATGAACGCCGCCATGCGCACTTTCCAATATTCATAATTGGAACCATTAAGTATAGGTGGTCTATTCAGAATTCCTCCTTCTTTATCCATCGAACCAAAAAGTATCGTCCCTGAATCTCACCCAGATATAGAGCAGGATGCCTGCTTTGATACCAATTGAAATTCTGGTTAAGCAAATCACTAAGATGTCAGACAGAATGTCGTGACACTGGATCTCTGCTTCTCACAAGGATTAAGGAAGAACAGAAAAAAACTGCAGAAAAAAAACAACACACAGAAATTGTTAACCCAGTTCGGTGATCAACAACACCTACGTCTGGGGGCTACCAAGCCAGGAATGAAATCACTAAGTAGAATTGGTTCTAAGCTAAACTCCAATGTTTACAACTTAGCACCTAGAAACTACCCTTCCTAGATTTCTACCTAAGACACTCCTAGGTATGCGACCCTTCTCAATTCCCTTTCAATCACAGCAGTGACTGAAAATATTACAACTCCAAAAATTGTCCTTATCTAGTATTCACACAATACACGAGAGGCTCACAAAAGTACAAACCCTAGTACTTCTAAAACAACTGCAATATTTAACACCTAAATTAGGTTAAAACCATCATATTTATATTGCAAAATAGAACTGGATTTGGGCTTCAAAATCGCAGCAATTCTGCTCCTCAGAATCTGCGACCTAATCTTTTCTTCAATCCCAAATTTCCAAAAATGTCTCCTTACAAGGAAACCGCATATTCCTTTTTAGAATCAGAATCTCTGATTCCACAATCTCAGATGGCACCTGGGATCAAGTCCTATTCCAATCACACCTGGAACAAAAACAGTTATACAGTCATCCCAAAACTGTCACAGACAAAGATGTCGAATCCACCTGAGAGGATATCTTGTCTAACATTTCAACCTGCAGTTAGTTCATCATGTCAGGACATCTTGTCCAACAACTTTCTGCTAAGTTAGTTTTACCAAAATTAATGCCAACCTCAAGGGCTTAGACTCATCAGTTATGCTCAGGCTTGGGCTGCTAAGTGCCTCTGTCAGTATATGTAGAATAATACCACTAGGTTGATATCCAAAATGGATCCAATCAAGTATATCTTTGAAAAGCCTGCTTTAACTAGACGGATTGCCCGCGGACAGATGTTGTTGTCTGAATATGATATTGAGTACCGGACTCAAAAAGCAATCAAAGGAAGTACATTGACTGACAATTTAGCTCATAGGCCAATTGATGATTACCAATCCATCAGGTTTGACTTTCCTAATGATTACCGATTGTGAGTCTCGATACACCGCTCTTGAAAAGACTTGTTGTGCTCTGGCTTGGGCTTCTAAGCGCTCCGTCAGTATATGTTAAATAATACCACTTGGTTGATATCCAAAATGGATCCAATCAAGTATATCTTTGAAAAGTCTGCTTTAACTGGACGAATTTCCCGCTCAACTATGCAACAATCTTTTGAAAATGATACTTTATAATTCTTGTCACATAGTTGACTAATACTTAAAAGGTTGTGTCTAAGGCCTTCCACAAGAAGCACATCGGAGATAGTAGTAGATGAGGGGTTACCTACACTACCTTTGTCGTGACAAATCCCTTTTTCTTCGCCACAAAGTCGATGAAAAGAGATATGTCTCCTGTCATATGTCTTGAGCAGCCACTATCCAGAACCCATCTTCTTTCGGTGGTCTCAAGACTTTGTACCTACAAAAATAATCAAGTGAGAGTAGGTACCCAATTCTCATTGGGTCCTTTGCGGTAAGTGAAACCAAGATCGCACTTGGGCAACCATTGATAGATGCCTTTTGGAACAAGAAATCTTCTAAAACGACATTTAGAAATAGTATGACCAGGCTTGCAACAATATAGGAAATCACGGCTCATTTGGAATTTACCTTTTCTATCTCTATCTCGAATCACATATGTATACTTTTGATATGGATTGTTCATACTTTCTCGATAATGTGATCGATCAATAGAAAACGTAACTTTAGGCTTAAGAGCCTTGTCTAATTTGGCCTTAAGGGTTCTCACCTCTTTTTGCTAAATATGACAAGTATCACAGCCCCCAAACTTGAACCACGGAGACTTATTCTCATCAATCTTAGCTTTTGATGCATCCACCATGGAGTTTTTAAGAGCTTCCAATTCCTTTTCGGAATTGGAAACCTTTCTCTTCAAGTATTTAAAAATCTTTTTGTTCGAGGCTAAGCATTGAAAAGCTTCCTTAGCCTCGTGGTGCAACATATCAAAAGCTTTTTGTAATTCTAAATGAGACATACTTTTAGAATGATCGTATTTAGAGTGTTTGACCTCTTTCTTCTTGTTTGGATGTGCAGTAAAACATAGATTAACGGATTCACTTTCGTCACTTGAGTTGTCATCTTTTTCCGACTCGCTATCGCTCTCCCAAGCAATGTATGCTCATCTAGACTTATTTGACTTTTTGTGTTGACGATTCTTATCCTTATCCTTATCCTTGTCTTTCTTAAGTGATGGATAATCTGGCTTGTAGTGCCCGGATTTTCCACAGTTGTAACACGTTCCTTTAACCTTGCCATTCTTGTTGCCTTCATTTCTAGATTTCCTTCTAAATTTGACTAGATTTTTATCCGAGTGTTGAATCTCATTCTTCCGAACGTATCTATTGTATCTCTTCACAAATAGACTCATGTCATCATCGGAGTCATCATCTTCGTCATTGTTGGTTTCATCATCACTTTGCTCTTGAGATGTGGACTTTGAACAAGAAGCCTTAAGAGCAATCAACTTCTTTTCCGTATCTTTTGTTTTCTCGTTCTTTATACTCTTTTCATGTTTATCAAGGCTAATGAGCACTTGCTCATGCTCATCGAGTTTGCCAAATAATGTGGTGAGGTCTAGAGTAGCTAGATTATTGGCCTCCTTGATAGCGGTGACCTTCGGCTGCCATTCCCTGTTAAGACACCTCAAAATCTTATTAGTAGCAACCTCGTTTGGAATTGGTTTACCAAGTACATGCAATTTGTTGATAATATGAGTAAATCGTTTTTGCATATCCGCAATGGTTTCCCCTTATTTCATGTAAAAAAGACCGAACTCTTGCGTTAGTGTGTTGATACGGGCCATTTTGACATCATTAGTGCCTTCGTGGGCTACTTGTAAAGCATCCCACGTGGCTTTGGCCGTTTCACAATGAGATACTCAATAATATTCGTCAACTCCCAAAGAGGAGATCAAAATATTTCGAGCCTTCCAGTCATAGCTGTACTTTTTCTCGTCCTCCTTATTCCATTGAGCTTCGGGTTTGGGAACGACAACGCCTTCAGCATTGGTCATTGTAATTTCCATGGGACCGTTTAAAATAATGTTCCATACCTTCCGATCTATGGAATTTATATGGACACATATACAATCCTTCCAGTAGCTGTTATTCTCGCCTGTAAAAACCGGAGCTCTATTATAAGCCCCATTTAGGTTCATTCGCCATATTCTAAGAAGTTTTACAGAAGCACCAGATAAACTGGAGCTCGTGATACCACTTGTTAGACGATGGCTAGGATCTAGAATAGGGAGTTGAATAGATCCCTAGAGTTTTACACGCAAATGGCTTTCCAAAAATTGGTTTTAAAAAGTTTGACCGAAGCGGCCATTGAATTACATCTACAACGAACCTCTACTAGGAGGATCGGATATGCACGACAATATTAGGAATGAAATACGGATAAGAAAAAATTCCGATTAATCAACAAAATTAAACGCAATCAACAATGTTTTATTTGCTTGATATTAATCCAATCCAACGAGATAGGTTGAGAAACAATTAAATGCAAATGCGTTCGATTTTGCTTTGAAACAAATTATCGAACACTTTGTGTGCGTAAACACACAAAGTGCAGATTTCCAAATAATGTGATGTTAAGCTGATCCTAAATACAATCCAAGGGATTGTATCAAATTTACAAAACAATTTATCAGCTCAAGATTACACTATCTCAGAAATTTTGATCAATTTAAACTTCGCAAATTAGAATGATATCAAACGCAAAGAGTTTAGGGAAAGAGAGATCAAACACGATTTGATTAGGTAGTTCCCCAATCGTCCTCGCTTTGGGTACCTCTGCCCCCAATTCCACAATTGGAATTGAGATATATATATATATATATATATATATATATATATATATATATATATGTTGCTGTTTACAAATTGTTTATACAAGAGAAAAACTATGAACATCCAAACTCTCAAATGTCTTTGATATTTGATGCAGAGTCTTCTCTCCCCTTGATTTAAGAGGAACCAAGTGCCTCGAATTCGATTGAACAAGTCACCGTCCCACGCTACTAGACTGCAAGAAACCACCGTTCTTCAGTCACCTTCACTCGGTCGACTTCGATCCTCCGTAATTTGATCCCCAAACCTTTCTTCTACGATCCTCCGACTGTAGCTACTAAACCGAATGAATACTCTGTTCTTTGGTTACCTTCGCACGGCTGAATCCCTGTAGAACAAAACGGTTTGTGCCAAAAACCCCCAAAATCACCTTGATTCTTGGAGGATAAAACCTAAGGTTTTATTCAAGAAACACCTACCAATTCTCAACCCAGAAATGAAGATCACACACTTCCTAATTCTGAACGTTATCACTTCAAAACAATGGGAGACACAAACAAAAATAATTATGTGTAATTTTTTGTTTACTCAAGGTTGAAGATGAAGATGAAGAGAAAGATTGGTATAAATTTTCACGTTTCTTGTTTTTTTTTTTGAAATGTGAGCTGACCCAACTATTTATAATGAATAAAATGACCCACAATATAAAGTAATATAAATAACAGAAAAAATTAAATACAAAAAATCAGTTCAGACAGAGTTGGGTCGACCACCCCTTTAATGAGGGTCGGCGTGAGCTATCCCGTAGGATTATCTACGCAAATTTTGACACCATGCGTCGACCCATCAAGACCTTGCGTCGATGCAAGCCTGCAGATTTTGCAAAAATTCAAATTTCCAGAAGCATGCGTCGACTCATGCAACAGGGGGGGTCAGCGTGCGCTAACCCAAACATTTCACAAAACTTGTTCAAGACAACATGAGTCAACTCATGCTCACCTTGGGTCGACTCATGACATGCAGATTTTCAAAAACTCATTTTTCTGTATGTTTTTGCTGACCAAGACTTGAAACTAGTATACCAAACATCAATATTATGATCATGCACATGTAGAAATTGTGTAGACTTCTTCCTATATGTTTAGACACATGAACATTGATGGTTAGATGCAATTTTCCCGATAATGAAGTGATACCGCTCAAATTAGAATCTAATGACTATTTTATTTGTTGACATCATTAAAACCAAAATAGATGAGAGACCTTAGCCCTCACAGTAATTGTAAGTATCATATATACAACCACACTCTACATAACAATGCCTGGTCCTGCGTGGTTATATCTTTCCCAACCGTTGTTAAAGGTCTGTTCCGTAGTAGTGGACATTCATGCGGGTTTTGAAAAAATCATTTATTGGAATGATGTTGTAGTTAGTGACGAGTGGACCATTAGTCCAAATGCAATACTGATTTAGCTAGAGTGTGAAAGATATAGCGTGAATGTGATGCCAATACACGTGATTAGAAAATCTCTAGGAGTTAGTTTATTCAACCTTGTTGTAGTATGCTTTCAGAATAAACCCTGCTTCAATTAGGTCTTTTGAGGGTTGTAACATGGCCTAGTTCACAGTTTTTGAAACAAAGGATATATCGCTCAAATTTGTTTTAACCCACCCCTTCTTTGTGATGAACTTCAGTCCTACGTTCAATTAATTCAACACACACATTCGTCTTTGATGGTGTAAAAGTGAAGATTCAAGATTTTTTTGAAATGGCAGAGACCTTATTTTGCTTCTGTCATGGATGTCATTGGCCCTTTGATTCTTGATATGATGGTCACCGAATCTTGTTTTGTTTTTGCTGTGGATTTAACTCGACCTCTTTTGGTTGACTTTTTTTTCTTTTTTTAATCCCTAATTTTTGTCTGGACCGTTTTTTGAAGCTTTTGGTCCATCAGGATTGCCCTAGTTTTTGCCTAAGTGACCTCTCTGGGTGTTCGACTTAGCGAGCTTTCTTTTTTATCTTTTTATTTTATTTTATTGAAGGGTTGTAACTGCCAAGTCAATGGTCATTAAAGAAAAACTGACATAACCTTTGGATTTTGCATAGTTCCTTCGACACTTCAGGACGTGTGCGAAGAATGGCATGTGGTTGATCACCGTATGGGATGGTTCGTCTCATAATTCGAATGCGTAGTCAAATTAACTGAACACTACCCTGCCCCAGGTTAAGTGTAAGGATTTTTAGATCCGAAAGAAACTCCTACTTCAAGGCTCGAAGTGGATAACTAGGGACTAACTCTTTATCTCTCCAGTGCTTGGGGATTTGAAACAATGCTTGTACATCATCAACAGGATTTTATCTGAAATCATAGCGTTAGCAATTATGGGTATTATGTTTTCGTCTTTCTCCCTCCACTTTTTCTAAAACAACAGTTTGATAAAGGAAGTCAAGTGGAGAATATATTTGTGTATTTTTGATAAATGGGAAAAGATGAGTGAATACGATTGGATTCGTTCAAAACATGCATGCTCATTTCATTAACAATACCATTAATAAACAACAATATCTAACAACAAATAACACTTAACAGAAAAGAAATACAAATGCAAAGTAATGATATGGGCTAATGATTGCCAACATTGAGGAACTGAGCTTTCCTCTCTTGATTCACTACTGGGCTAGCCTTCTTCATAGCTGCTCATCGTGACCAGTATGATAATCATCTTCACACATATTCTTGGAAATTTCTTCCATAGCATGGGCTAATGGACCCACCTGACCATGTGAAGGATTATTGTTGATTTGAAGGCCTTAAGGCATAAACGAGAACATCTTGGAGTCAAGCAACATTTGTACCTGGCTCTTCAACACTTTACAATCTTCAGTTGAATACCCATGTGCTCCTGCATGGTAATCACATTAGGCATTGGCGTCGAAGCCTGATGGGTATGGAGGAATCACCAGATCTAATTCCTTTGGCATTATCAGCCCACCATTGATCAAATATGGCAATACTTGACTGTACGGTATTGGAAGTGGATCGATATGCTTCTCTGGGTTTCTTGGCCTTTGTCAGGGAACTGACGCTACTGATGTGGAGCATTTTGTCGTCGGTATAGCTGCTGTTGATACTCAGGAGATCCTCAATATGTAGGAGGATATTGACCTTGTGGAGAGAAAGGGGTTTGATATCGAGTCCCAAAAGGTTGTTGACTCTGAACAACTGACACATACGAGTATTGATAATGAGAAGTCGGGGTGGAGCTTGTGGAGCTTACCAAATTGCATTAACTTCATCTTTTTCTCCCTCTTGGGAACTGACAAGGTATTCACTCTCACTAACCTGGATGTTCGAGGCGCCTGAGATTTTTTCACTTTTGAGCATACTCTCGATGCTTTCTCCAACTAACACCAAGTGAGAAAAGTCAGATAATTCACTTCCTATCATCCTTTCAAAGTATGGACTTTGCAAGGTATCCATGAATAAGTCAACCAATTCTTTTTCTAATAGTGGTGGTTGAACACAAGCCGTCAATTTTCTCAATCTTTGGGCATACCCTCTGTAGGATTCATTGCTCTATTGAGATAATCCTTGCAATTGTATGCGTTCGGGAGCCATGTCCAAATTGTATTTGTATTACTTCAAAAAGGTATTAGCTAGGTCCAACCATGATTGGATGTGGCTCTTTTCTAATTTCATGTTCCAACTCAACAACACCTCACTCAAACTGTCATACCCTAGTTTTTTACCCCCAAGATGCCACCTCATTTGCATCATTGGCATGACATTCATCATTACATATATATACATGTCTTTATGCATCACTAACCCATCACAAGTACAAAATATGTGTGCTTACTTGCTTCACAGGTTAGGTGATCCCCCAAGGGCTCGAGCAGATGACTTATCAGAGGATGAGCATCATGTTCAACATCTAAAGTCCCTATATCATTCATGAAGTTCAAGAGCTTTTACTCATCAATAATCTAGTGCAAGATAGCATCATGACAAGCTCATCAAGCCTCAAGATCCTCAGTGCATCCAAATTAGGGGTTTGACCTAATTCAGTCCCTGGGTTGACTTTTAAAGCAAGGCATGATCCCAAACCTCCAAATATGTTTCAAGGACCTTAAATTCCTCATATTAATCCCTTCATATGATTGGATTAACCCAAAGAACTTGATTCATAAGCAATGCAAGAAATTAAAATCATCTGGTCCACAAACTAGGGTTTTTGATGAAAAATCAACTGTACCTTTGACTTTTAACCAAGACATGATCTCAAACCTTTGGACATGACTCAAGACACTCAAAAACACTTTTGGAGTCCATCCATGGTGTTCAAAAATCCCAAGGGTTTGATTTCATAAAGGATTACAAAGTTCAAAGTTCATCTAATACAAAAGTCAACTGTGGTCAAAATCAAGTTTGACTTTTGAAGTTTTTGGTCAAACATAGTCTCTTTAAGTCAAGAATGATGTTAATATGTGATTTGGATCATGGTTGATCAATAAAAATCAAGAAATGTGAGGTTACTTGTAAAAAGGGCAACATTGGAGAAGTTGAATTTTTTCGAAGTTATAAAATTCAATGATTTTTGCCCTACTTTCCAAGGCCATAACTTCCAAACCAAGTAACCATTTTCTTTGATCAAAAGATCAAATTGAAGATCTTGTTACATACTACAACTTTGTCCTTGAGGGTGGATTCCCAAAAAATGCATAGATTTTAAGATATAAGGCCATGAAGTTGGAGGTTCCATGCTTTTGAACCTAAAACACTTAGTGAAATTTTAGACAGAATCTGTCTTATGTTGGAGCCAACTTTAGGGCTATTTTTCACTATGATCCACAATGATTCAAGACAAACTTTGAGCATCAAAGTTAAAGTATGATATCTCAGCTTTCCAAAATGACCAAAAACACACATTTACCTAATTTGAGCAAGGAGATAAGAATTTCACAACATGCCTTGCTACAACTGATTTTTCAAGACAGATTTGCCAAACCTACTTGTGCTACATGACTTGGATGATTTTGTAAACTCAATATATTCACAATATCAACACCAAAATGATCATGAAGCATGTGCTCTGCAAAGCATAACATAATTTTCAAGATTTCTAGCCTTAGCATGTGAGAAAAAATCATTTCAAAACCATGAAGTAAGGTTTTGTCTTCTAGCATTAAAGTGCTATAGTGATTTTTGCAAAAATCCTCCAATCTACCCAAGGATGATCAAAACATCAAAGGATAGGATGTAACCTGGTGGAACAAAGCTCAAAAGATCAGAATGTGAGCCATGTGAAGAATAGCCCATGTGTACCTTGGCATTCAAGAAATAGGTTTATGACATCACCTATTGGATAATATCATGCATCATGATCCTCTCAAATTCAAAATATCTGAGGTATTTCTCCTATAAGTAGAGGTCATTCTAAACATTCTAAACATACCAAAACATTGCCAATGCTTGTTTTCTCATAAATCCTCCTACTTGCAAATTTCAAAGTTCTCAAAGAGTGAAAACTTGGAATTCTCAAACTAGTCCATTTCCAATCAATTCAACCATCCAAACACTTCACATAATCATCATAGAAGTTATCCATAACCTTTAATCACTTATTTAACACCAGAATCATCATCATCATATCTCACTTGCATCAAGCTACAGTTTGAATCGAGTCAAGTGATCCAAGAGGTTTCAAATCATTCTAAGCATTGCAACACCATCCTTGAGGGTCAAGGAAGCTGTCCGAATCATCAAATCAGTTATGTAACACCTCCAATAGAGAATTCGATTCTCACTTGCAAGATAAGCCTTAAACTTTCAAACTCTATGATCCATGCATCATTTTTGATATTTTAAATTCCATACATGCTTATTATGATGTTGTGATCATTTTCCATCAGTCAATTGCTTTGTATCATTAACATATAGGATTCCCCATTAGATTTTGCAAATTTAGGGTTTATATGTTCTTAAGAGTTAATTTAAATTCTAAAATGAATAAATGAAATTGAATAGAACCATTCAATTCCTTGTCAAAATCCAAACAAGTTTCATCTTTACATCATCCCATTTGGTGGAGAAATGAAGAATTTGGAAATTTGAAATTGTTGATGAAGATGATGATGCACGAGGAAGACAACAATGGTGGTGGCGTGAATGGTTTGAATTTCTAGGACTTGTTTTACTACTTGATTAATTGGATGTGGTTTGATACACGGATGTATCACCACCCTAGTGGTTGAAGGCGCGTGTTTAAGGCTTTGTATGACCCTCAGGTTTGGGGTTCGAATCCCCCTCGCCCCAGACCTTTTGGTTTATTTTTTTAAAACATTTTAAAAAGGGAATTTTCATATATTATCATCTTCTTCTATCCTTTATCAATCACACACACATGGGTCATATGGTAATGTTTTAGGCCCATCAGTCCAAGGGCGTTGGTTCAACCCCTAGTGAGACCATTCCTTAATTTTTTATCACTTTTCCTTTCATTTTTTTCATAACTTCACACAGTTATTTCACATAGTAAAATTTTTCTTTTTGAGCCAATTTTTTGCACACTCTTCATTTATCTTCCCTATTTTGGGAATCCATTAAAAAAATGTTGAAAATAATATTTATTTAATCATTTTTTATTAGGTTGAAAAGTGGTACATTTTAAGTGTTTCATACCTTTAGAATGACTTTCTTTTAATTCTCTCCTTAACCTAATTGATCATGATTATTCATGTGGATAATATGCTTTTTCTAAGTCTTGTTTAAATATACATATAATGCTTTCCTTGACTTAAACACCAATTGTGAGGGCAAGATGTCTTACACTCGATCTTTATTTTAATGATGTCAAAACATGTACTAGCTCGTAGTATGTAATTTGGACGGTATCATCTCATCATAGTTGGCATCCGTATTTCACAATGCATAAACAATCAATAATCATGTCTCCAAACATATAGGTAGAGTCTTATACATCTGTTATATGTGTGTGATTATTCTATGTCTCATAGGTATGCATTAACATGGCCTAGGTAGATGAAAACATGTGTAAAAACCAAGTTTTGAGATTTTTCGAAGTTTGAGTCGACCTAAACCATGCTTTGGTCGACTCATGAAATGTTGATTTTGTTGCATTTCCCACGGGTTAGCTCACTCCAATCCACCGGTCGACGCATACTGGAGCTATTTCTTCATTGTGTTTTTTCATCAGCCTTGCATCGACGCATGCCCGTGTGGCGGTCGACGCAAGGTACTCAAACTTGCACAGTTTTGCCCACGCGCTGACCCTCATAAAAGTTTGGTAGACTCTTCGCTAAACGAGGGTCATTTTTCTGGTTTTTCTAAGTTTCAAAAAACTATTATTTTTGGTAGTTGGTCCTAGCATCATATAAATACTTTGTTCGTCATTTTTTACAGAACAACAGGAAAAAGTGAAAGATTTACACTGAAAGTTTTCTCTCATCATCTTCATCCGCATTCTTGCATTTTCTCAACAAATACACATAACTATTTTTGATGATCTTTTGCATCATGAGGTGATAACGTCCAAACATAGGAGTGTATCTTGTTTGGGGTGAGTTTTTCAGTGGGTTTTTTCTTGAATAAAACCTCTAGGGTTTTGTCCTCCAAGATCAATTGGATTTGTGGGTTTTTGGTTCAGATATTTATGTGCATTGAATTCAGCCGAGCGAAGGTGAATGAAGAACGGTGGGTTCTGTCAATGTAGTAGCGTCAACCGGAGGATTGTGCAACAAAAGTTTGGGGATCGAATTGTGTGTGGATTGGAATCAGCCGAGCGAAGGTAATTGAAGACTGGTGTGTTCATTCAATCTAGTAGCGGTAAATGGAGTTTCATTCAACACGTTCGAGGCACTTGATTTGACTCGAATCAAGGGAAGAGAAGGCATAGTATCAGCATCAACGGAGTTTCTGGAGTGTGTGATAGCTAAGGCTTCTCTTGTAAAAACAATTTGCAACAAGATTATAGATATCTCAATTCTTGATTTAGAATTGGGGGCAGACGTACCAGAAGCGAGGACGAAAGAGGAACTGCCTAAACAAACTTAGTTTCGTTTTCTGTTTCCCTATCTCTTTAATTTTTGAACTGTTTACGCTTGTGATTGTCAATTGATCGATAAAAATTATGGTATAGTAAAGTGCAGAAAATTTGATTTGAAAACATTGCACAATCATTTTGGATTGTTCTTGGTGAAAATTCTGCACTTACTAACATAGAAGTTATAGCTTGGAGTGTTTCGCACTTCAAGTGCTCGATAAATTGAATTCTTACAAGGTGTTTGATAAATTGTCCATTTGGTTTAATTTTTTATTGGTCATTGGAAATTGCATAACATTGAGTGTTGTTGGTAAATTGATTAATAGTAAAAGTTGTGATTCAATTTTCTTATCGAGCCTATCGTTCCATTTGGCTTACGCATATCCGGTCCTCTCAGTAACCGGTTCATTTAGACGATATAGTCATCAGCCACTTCCGCAAATAATTTTTAAAATCAAATTTAAGCGCCGACTCTCCATTAAAAAGTAGTGATCTATTCAATCCCCCCTTCTAGATCAATTGTCGTCGTCTAACAAGTGGTATCAGGAGCACCGGCTAATTTAGTGCTTCAAGTATAACGTTTTAGAAAATGGCAAACGAACCGAAAGGGGCTTACAATAGAGCACCAGTTTTTAACTGTGAGAACTATAGTTACTGGAAGTATTGTATGCGTGTGCATATCAATTCTATTGATAGGAAGGTATGAAGCGTTATAAAAAATGGTCCAATGGAAATTACCATGACCAATGCGGATAATGTGGTAGTAGCTAAGCCGGAAGCACAATGGAATGAAGAAGATGAGAAAAAGTACAACTACGATTGGAAAGCTAGAAATATTCTGATCTCCTCATTGGGTGTTGATGAGTATTATAGAGTTTCACATTGTACGAGTGCTAAAGCTATGTGGGACGCTTTACAAGTTGCCCATGAGGGAACTAACGACGTCAAGCTAGCTAGAATCAATACTTTGACTCAAAAGTTCGACATCTTTCATATGAAGCAAGGGGAAACCATTGCCGACATGCAAAAGAGGTTCACTCATTTAATCACTAGACTGAACTCACTTGGTAGACCAATTTCCAATGACGTTCATACTAATAAAATCTTGAGGTGTCTTACTAGGGATTGGCAACCAAAGGTGACCACCATAAAAGAAGCCAACGACCTCATGACTTTAGACATCACAACTTTATTCAGGAAGCTCGAGGAACATGAGAAAATGCTCATTAGTCTAGACCAATTTGAGAAAAGAGAGAAGAAGGAAAAGACCAAGACCAAAGATGCGGAAAAGAAGTCAATATCTCTAAAGGCTTCTAGTTCAAAGTCCTCCGCAAATGAGCTAAGTGAGAGTGAATCTAGTGTTGATGAGCAAGAAGATTCGAATGAAGACATGGGATTATTCGTGAAGCGATACAATCGCTATATAAATAAAAATGGTATTCAACATTCAGAAAATAACCTCGTCAACTTTAGAAAACAATCAAGGTCTTCCAAGAATGAAGACAAAAAGAGTGGAAAAACTAAGGGGTCTTGCTATTACTGTGGAAAATCCGGCCACTATAAGCCGAATTGTCCATTGTTGAAGAAGGACAAAGGAAAGGATAAAAGTCGTCAAGGGAAGAAACAAGGTAAACCTAGAAGAGCCTATATCGCTTGGGAAAGTGATAGTGAATCATCTAGTGATGAGAGTTCAAGTGACGAAGGAGAGTCCGTTAACTTTTGCCTTTCCGCTCACCAAAGGAAAAAGAACAAAAAGGTAAGACATTCTAAATATGATAACTCTAATACAATGTCTTATTCTTAATTACAACATGCTTTTGATACTCTACACCATGAGGCTAAGGAAGCCTTTAAATGTTTAGCTTCAAATAAACAAATATTTTCTCATTTGGAGAAAAAGATCTTCGATTTCGAAAAGGAATTAGAGGCTCTCAAAAAGTATATGGTGGAAGTAACAAAAGTAGATGTTGAGGAAGACAAGAGTAAATGGTTAAACTTTGGGTGTGATACTTGTCATATTAGGCAAAAAGAGGTTAAAACTCTAAAGGTCAAACTTGACAAGGCTCTAGAACCAAAGATGACTTTTGCTATTGGTAGATCACATTTTAAGAAAACCATGATTAATCCATATCAAAAATACACTTATGTGATTAGAGATCAACCTAGCAAAAGTGATTCTCATGTTAACCTTACTTGCTTGTATTGTTGCAAAAGGGTTCAAACCATTGTAAAATGTCACTTTAGGAGGTTTTTAGTTCGTAAAGGCGTTTATCAATGGTTACCCAAATGCAATCCTATTTTCACTCACAACCAAGGACCCAATAAGAATTGGGTACCTATTTCCCTTGATTGATTGTGTAGGTACAACGACTTGAGACCACGGAAAGAAGATGAGTTCTTGATAGTGGCTTCTCAAGACATATGATGGGAGACATATCTCTTTTCATCGACTTCGTGGCGAAGAAAAAGGAATTTGTTACCTACTGAGACAACAATAAAGGTTCAATACTCGGCAAAGGTAGTGTAGGAAATCTTTCTTCTACTACTATCTCAGACGTGCTTCTTGTTGAGGGTCTTAAACACAACCTATTAAAAATTAGTCAATTATGTAACAAGGATTATAAAGTATCATTTTCAAAAGATTGTTGCATAATTGAAAATAGTGATAAAAAGGATGTGTTTAAAGGCCTGAGGGTCAATAACGTCTATATGCTAGACTTGAATGAGGTATCGTTGAGTAGTGACAAGTGTCTAGTTACCATGAGTGAAGATTCATGGTTATGGCATATACGTTTGGCGCATGTCAATTTTGATTTGCTTAATAAAATAGTTTCTAAAGACCTAGTAATTGGCTTACCCAAAATCAAATTCACAAAGGATCACTTATGTGATGCGTGCTAAATGGGGGAAGTAAACAAGGATCTCGTTTAAGTCTAAAAACATTGTTTCAACCATGAGGCCCCTTGAGTTCCTCCATATAGACCTCTTTGGACCATCTAGGATTAAGAGCCTAGGTGGTAACTATTATGCTTTTGTGATTGTCGATGACTATTTTAGGTTTTGCTGGACTATTTTCTTGGCAAGCAAGAGCGATACTTTTTCGGCTTTTGAAAAATTTGCCAAGTTATCTCAAAACAAATTGAACACAAACGTTGTATCAATTAGAAGTGATCATGGAGGTGAGTTCGAAAATCATCTTTTTGAAGCATTTTGTGATTGGCATGGGATTGATCATAATTTTTCTGCACCACGTACCCCTTAACAAAATGGGGTTGTGGAACGTAAAAATAGAATTTTGGAGAATTAGGAAGGACTATGATCAATGAGAGTGGCCTTCCAAAATACTTTTGGTTCGATGCCATTAGTATGGCTTGTTACGTTCTGAATAGGGTGCTCATCTGTCCTATTCTAAACAAAACATCGTATGAGCTTTTAAAAGGGAGGAAGCCTAACGTATCACACCTTCATGTTTTTGGTTGTAAGTGTTTCGTGTTGAACAATGGTAAAGAGACACTTGGTAAGTTTGATGCTAAGGCCGACAAAGGTATCTTTCTTGGATACTCTCAGTCTAGTAAGGCATATAGGGTTTACAATAAGAGGTTACTTACTGTTGAGGAGTCTGTACACGTTACTTTTGATGAGTCTTATCCGAAAAATGTCAGAAAAGGTAGTTCTTTTCATGGCAGGTGTATCTTCATAAGACATACTCAAGGACACTAATAAAGGGACTGATCAACCTGAAGCAGTGCATGTTGAGGAGGAAAAAAGATCACCAACCTGTGAAGAGTGAGGAGGATCATCCGACTAATAAAGATGACCTTCCTCCAGCTTGGAAGTCTTCTAAAGACCATCCCATCGACAACATTCTCGGTGATATCTCAAAAGGAGTAACAACTCGTTCCAAGCTAAGTAACTTCTATTATTACTCCGCTTTCGTTTCGCAAGTTGAGCCTAAAAACTCAAAAAAGGCCTTACTCAATGAACGTTGGCTTTTTCAATGCAAGAGGAGTTGAATCAATTTAAAAGAAATGAGGTTTGGGACCTTGTCCCTCTACCGCGAGGTCATCGAGTAATCGGCACCCGATGGGTGTTTAGGAACAAGCTCGACGAAAATGGAGTTATAACTAGAAATAAAGCGTGCGTAGTTGCGCAAGGGTATAAACAAGAGAAAGGCATAGACTATTAGAAAACTTATGCGCCTATTGCCCGACTCGAGGCTATACGTTTGTTGCTTGCCTACGCAAGTGCGAAAAACTTCAAATTATTTCAAATGGATGTAAAAAGTGCTTTTCTAAACGGTTACATTAATGAAGAGGTTTATGTAGCCCAACCTCCTGGATTTGAATCCCATGAGTATCCCGATCATGTTTACAAGCTCAGATGTGCTTTTTACGGTCTCAAACAAGCCTCTAGGGCTTGGTATGAGCGTCTTATCAAATTTCTACTTGATCAAGGGTACTCTAGAGGGAAGGTTGACACAACCCTCTTCATTAAACGTCAAGGAAAATACCAAATTTTGGTACAAGTATTGTAGCACCCCAAAATTTGCCCTATTGTTTCTAGTACTAACTGGCTTATGTTTCATTCATTTTTGCATTATCATTCGTGCATATCATTGGTTCTTAGCATGGGATCAAGGTATCTTGGTCAGCCCAAGAGGAGAAGATGTTATTCAGAGGTTCAAGCAAGAGATCATGTGTGTATAAGTGTTTATTGTCAAGATATCAAGGGAAGAGATGTTCTTAATATCACCATCATTCAAGCTACAATGGGTTCTTAGGCCTCAAAGCATCCTAGTGGGCTCATCACATCATCATGGGGTTAAGCTTGGCAAAAGTTTTGAAGTGAATTGCTTCCTTCTATCAGTTGATCATCAATTAGGGTATTTGGAATTCTTGAATATATTGCTCTAATAGGCAAGGTCTTTGAAGCTTTATCATCATCATGTAGCACATTTCATCCTTGTTTGAGAGGATACACATCATACTCAGAGGAATTTGAGTTTTGAGCTTGGGTCGATTTCTCCTAGACTAGAGGTACCAAAATTAGGGTTTTCCATAAAATCATTTTATTTCTAATTCTTTGTGCAATACTTGATTCCATGGTATTCTATATGTCCATAAGTGTCTAAGGATGGAATATTGTCCATCAATTTGATTCAGAGGGTTGTCAATTGATCAGAAGATTTAAAATTAGGAGTATTGGGGATAAAGTCAACTGTGCAGTGAAAAAGTGAAATCCTGACTTTTTGAGGTCAACTTGGTGATTTTCAAGTCAAATATGATCAATGGATGAGATTTGGTCAAGGAATGTTCAAGGAATTCTCAAGAATCAAGAATGTGGAAAAGTTGCCATTTTTGGAAGAAACTAGGTTTTAAAAAGCTACTATTTTTGGTAAGTTTTCATGGTTTAGTAACCATCTTCAAAGCCAATTTTCATCATGATCAAGGCTTCATTTGCAAATCTTTTCCACATGAAAGTTGTAGTTTGAAATATTTCTTTCAAAATGGGCATAAGAACCATGCTGTTTGGATCATTTTTCATTGAGTTATGAGTGGCAAAGTGATACATTTCCAACTTGTAATTTCTCAATACTTAGAATTTTCCCTAAGTCTTTGGATCAGCTTTATGGGCATGATTTCTACGCAAATTCTTACATGATTCTAAGCCATATCTCATTGGGTAATTAACTTGAAAGTTGTTCTATGTCATTGATACTTTATGGTGATATCAAATGCAAATCATTTGGAGCCATGATCATTAAGATATCCTCATTCAAAGTGGACCCCATGCAATTGCACACAACACTTCATGTCATGGTATTATGGCATGTTTTGATCTGGACTTGGCAGCATGCTTCATGGCATCACATGTTCACATGTATAACATTGATTTTCCTTTCCTAATAAGACTAAACCAAGCCATGCATTCCATGCACACATCATGTGAATGTTTTGCCATAAAGGGAAAAGAAGAGTGTACAACCTGCCTAATTATTTTTGCTCTCACGTGCCAATCTGGTGTGCATTTTCATTACCAAATAACTCCTCCCAAACCTCATTGACAAGCCATAACCCGTGCCATAACCATGTGCATCCCTCATGTGCATTTCTACTTCCAAACCACAATAACAAAATTCCAAGCCTTAGCCTTGTGTCCTAACCTCATCCCTACCCTAAAAGCACCATATAAAACCAACAAATTCCAAACCTAGCCATTGATTCTCCACTTTTTCAGATTTGAATCAAAGTTCCTCTCAATTTTCTCATCTTCGAGTTTTTTGTTTTCTGATAGTTTTTTGAGGTTTTCTTGGTGGAATCATCATCTAACAAGCAAGATCTCACTTCTGTATGCAAAATCCATCAACTGAAGCCACCATTGGAGGCTCTGCAAGCTCAGATTTCTTCATCCTCGGGTTGGATCTGTGTGGAAATTTTCAACAACTTTCTGGACAAATCAAGCTTGGATCTACGCTCTACGAGGGATTTTGAAGCTTTCCTTATCATTTCCTGGACTTATCTCTTGCTAAGAAGACGCAACAGACATTACTCCGTTAGGTATTTTCTAACACTTTGTTTCTCCCATGCTGGACGTGTTGCAAGCTTGTCATTCATGTTTCTGAAGTCCTACAGCAATGTAGGCAATGTTTCAATGCTTTTTGTGTTGACTTGTTAACTTTCAGAATGTGAATCTCTTTTTTCGAGCTCAGTTTTAGGGATTTAGAGTTTGATTTAATGGTTTTGGAAGTTAGATCTGCGATCTACGTGAGAAGTGCTTTACGATGGTGGTTTTGTTGGTGTGATCTGAGGATTATTGCAGAGCTCCGGGAAGCTCTTGACAGGAGAAGATGACCGAAGTTAATCTCCGGCATCTAGGGTTTTGATTGGTTTGGTAGGGTTGAAAAGCACACGTGGATCCGGCGTGGAGGTTTGACCGATGATGTGGAATGCCACCCCGTTTAATGAAACAGTGCGTTTCATGGAGGTCTCTCTTTTTTTTTTTTGTTTTTTTTTCTGATTTGTGCTTTGATTTGAACAGTGGGCCTTGTATTTTTACTTTTCCCACCCCCTCGTTTATTGGTCCAATGGCGTGTTAACATGATTCTGTTGTTATGGATATTTCTGAATGCACCCTCTGGCTTGCTTCATTTCTTTTTTCCTCTTCCTTTTATTTCATTTTGTTCTCAATTTTGTTTCAATTGTTAAATTCACTTTAAAAATTTACAAAGTTAATTTTATGATTAATTGATGTCTTATGTTAATTTTCATTTTTTTATTTTATTTTTAATTAATTTTTACTATTTTAGTTGGAATTATTTTTTGGATGTGTTTCCAAGGATACCCTTCATCGAGGGTTAGGAAGTTCCTTGACCTGTGCTTATCTTTTGAGGCTAATTTTTTATCCACATTATACCTTCATATAAGGTTGATTTGATTCTGGTTTGGGCTTGGTTTGAGTTACTTTTTAGTGACTTTCCATTCAACTTTTGTTGGCCCTCGATTCATGCTCGATTTCTTGTCTACCTTGCCTTGTTAATCACTTTTGGACATGTTCTTGAACTTGTTTTGCTCCCATATTTTGTACATGCTTAAATGGATGTTTAAACTTGCCTTTGGATATTTATTGGGATTTTATTGAATCACTTTACTATTTTTGGTTGATGTTCTCATTTGGTGATGTTTTGAGCATGTCAATGCACACACTTTGACTTAATCCTTGTGCTTTTGAATGACATGAATCTTTTTTATGCTTAGTGATCTTTCTTGGTTTGATAAGACATGTTTAAGGTTCTAATCTTCCTTGGCTCTTGATGCATTGATCATCTTTTGTGTTGTCTTACTTGTATGGAAACATGTGAATCATTTTGGACTTAATCTTGTTGAATACATGCCTAGTTTTGACACATGCTTTGAGTATGATACTTGATGATCCTTCTTGATTGGTTTGGGTTTGATTATGGTTCATGGATTATGAAATTGCTACCGCCCACTTGGATTCACTTCATGTTTTCACTTCACTTGGTCATTGTTGATTGATTTCCATGACGTAATTCATTAGCATTTGATTGTTTCCACTTTGGTTCATGGTGCATGTTAATGTGAAGCTTTCTTACATGTTTGAATTGGATGATCATGATGTGACTTAAGTTATGACTTCGTTTCATTCTCACCTTACTTTGTTCACATCACAATTGTATGATGATTCATGGAGTTCAATTGTGATCCTAATGCAAGTTGTTTGCACTCATTCTTGTTTGCTTCTATCTTCTTGTGTGAACTGCAATGTGTGATCTTTTGGAACATGTTTGGTGGTGTGAATTGGATGTGATATGCATGATGTGCTTGCTGCCCTACCTTGTTTCTCATCTCATGTTTCATTTTCTTCTTCATCTCTTACTTCATTTCTCTCCCTTGAATCTCAAGACTTGTTTAAGTTTTGGTTTTGCTTTTGCATGTTCCCTTAGGGTTCCTTAGTCCAACTTAATCTTTGATTAAGCTTGGAGTAGGGTAGACATTAGGATTCAAACCATGTATGCTAACATTAGGTAGAATCTTCCCTTCTTACCTCAACCTTAGGGCCACTTTTGCATGATAACATTAGGATAGAATTCCCTTCGTGTTTTCTTTTCAACTTTTGAGTCTTCTCTTCTCTTCTCATAACAAGTCTAAAACACTTAATAAAGGCAACACGTATTTCGCATGAGCCTTACGTACATGGGAAATGAGGAATAAAGGGTCTTCCTTCACTCTTCTAGGGTGTTTAGCATACGTCATGTTGGGGACGATATGCGACGCATTCGTTCCTGTGTCATAGACTTTAGTACAATACAAGTTACAAGCTAACTTAATCCATTTCTGTCTAAAAAAACACAAAAACAAATTCAAATCTTTTTCATCCTTCGTGATTGTTGGGTTTCAAATCATTTTCAGAGAAGAGCTCGTCGCTCTCATAAAAAACACAATGGCCTTGTAGGTCGAACTACGATTGCTCTGATTTCCTCTTTCTCATCCGATTGAGGGTACGTAGGCACAAGACGGCGATGTCTCGGTGAGCAACCTCCCCCCATTAGTGCGTAGTCCGCGAACTACGTTGACTCTGATTCTTCGTTCCTCCACGAAGATACGTAGGCATAGGATTGCGACGATCCTTATGAGTCCGTTTTTTTTCTCCCTTTCCCGTCTCCGTTTAGCAGTAGGCTTTAGATAACTCTCCCTTTGATTAGACAACAAGCGTGGATCCCATCGATTACGATGGACGCGTGGGGGTGCTAATACCTTCCCCTCGCATAACCGACTCCCGAACCCAGACTATGGTTGCGATGACCATGTCTTCTCCCTTTTGAGGTTTCTTCGATCGTTTCCTTTCCCTGCGTCAGGATAAATAACGTTCGGTGGCGACTCTTCTGCTCTAGTTTTCGCAAGTTGTTTTTTGCAGTTGCGACAAGTATTTGTAGGCGATATTATATTTGGTTCTACTAACATAAATATGGTCAAGGAGTTTTCTAAGTTAATGCAGGGAGAGTTCGAGATGAGCATGATGGGGGAGCTAACCTATTTCCTCGGATTGCAAATCAAGCAACTTGAAAAAGGGATATTCGTGAGCTAGACGAAGTATTGTCTTGAGCTACTCAAGCACTTCGACATGGCTAGCTCAAAGGCTATCGACACTCCTATGCCTACTTACATCAACTTGAGTTGAGATGAGAATGGTAAGGATGTAACTGTGAAGAGATATAGAGGTATGATTGGATCTCTCCTCTATCTTACCGCGTCCCGACCAGATATCATGTTTAGTGTCTGCATGTGTGCTAGGTACCAATCGTATCCCAAGGAATCTCATTTAAAAGTCGTGAAGCGCATACTTAGATACCTATGCGGTACTCCAAAGTATGGGCTTTGGTATTCCAAGGGAAGCGATTGCTCTTTGGTTGGCTATTCTGATTCCGACTTTGTCGGTTGCAAATCGGATAGGAAAAGCACGAGTGGTACTTGTCACTTTTTCTCAAATTCCTTAGTGAGTTGGCATAGCAAAAAGCAAGTTTCCGTTACTTTGTCAACAGCCGATGCGGAATACGTTGCGCCCGGTAGTTGTTTTACTCAAGTCTTGTAGCTTAAGCAACAATTACTCGACTACAATGTTCAACTTGAACGTATTCCTATTTTGTGTGACAATACAAGTGCCATTAACCTAACTAAAAACCCGGTATTACATTCTCGCACGAAATATATAGAAATACGCCATCATTTCCTTAGGGATCATGTAGAGAAAGATGATGTGGTATTTGAGCATGTTGATTCTAAGAATCAACTTGCAGATATTTTCACCAAACCTCTTGCGACGAAGCCTTTCTTTAATATCCGTAGGGAACTTGGTGTTCTCAATATCTCGGATCGCGTTTGATTATGTATATATGATTGCATGCTCTATACTATTGCTTGTTTATACTCTTCTTTGACTAAAAATAATTGAAAAGATTAAGCTACATGTGAGGGCATCTATCATCAATCGTCGAAGGTAATATCGTTCCTTTTTAGATTACTGCTCTTGATCAATTATATGTGTAACCTATTGTGCCAAAATATGGATTAGATTGATGTTTATTTCATGTTTTGTAATGCCCTGTATAATATATATCTAGAATAATACAATACAAGCATTTTGTTTGGTACTGACACCATCATAAGTTCCTAATGGCATAATTCACACACTTGACCATTTCTAATACAAATACAAACTATGGTACAAGCTATGGAAATTAGCCAAAAATATAAAAACCTTATCAATATACAATATCCTCAATTGTATACTACAAATACACAGCGGAAATACTAAAGTCGAGCTTCTCTTGAAACATCCAAGCATAGCTTCACTTGTAAATCAAGCATGTACTCAATACCTGAAAATAATCAACAATAGTGGGGTGAGATACATCAAATCTCAGTGAGTTCCCTATCTTAAGGATTCTCTCGGTTTTACAAGGTTCTAACAATCCTAACTCAAGTCAAGGGGAAGGGAAATAACGTTGAGTTCACAACCTCACAATCTCACACTATATGGAAACACGTTACGAGTCCGTTAACTCAAAAGTATCACTAATCGATAACCTGTCAAGGCATCCCCTTTCTCCCGACCTCTTCTACGTCTAGAAGTAGGAACGAGTCATGGACCCTCGTGGATTTCTTGGCATACGAAATGGATTCGGGATCATCGGTCCGTACACCGTGATCCATCACTTCACACGGCCCGTACACCGTCACAAATCTCTTTACCCGTAGGCTCCATTCGTACTATAACACTGGGAATCAAACCTGCCAAGTAATCATACCTGCACTTCAGAGGAGTTCGAGACTCATGAAGGCCTCTCAAGGTCAACACAAAAGAAAATGGTTACGATTACATGATTTCACATACAACCATAATTGTATACAACAATACTAGGCCACATTAGCCTTTAGGCCTCTTTTGCCTTTAACAATAAAACATAACAAAATACACGTGTTCCATACTAGTGTTCACTCTCTCATAGGCCAATACTCGCCACTGATGCACCGTTATACATCAAGTGCCCGAGCATCACCATCTAGGTTATCTACTCCAGGCCTGAACTCGTCAAAGATGCACCTTTCTACATCTAATGCACGAGCGTTGCCATATAGAGTTTCTATCACAATTCTATTCACAACCTAGAATTATACCATTTGGTTTTTGGGGTAAAGTTTCCTCACTCTTCCTAATTCATATTTTAAACATGCATATTACAATTGCACATTTGGATCACATATAATAATTCAATCACAAGTCATACAAAAGCATATTACATTTGTATAATGGAATCACACATAATGATTCAATCACATAAAACACCATTTCGGTTTTCCTCTGATTCATTAACTGGGTATCCAAATCAATATTCTCACTCTTATCCCGTAGGATATTCCCACAGCTTCTAACGGCTATCCCTACTCCACAATCGGACTTATGAACCAAAAGATGTCAATTCCAACATTTCACAAAACATTACTTTCCTGCATTTTCCACTAAATAATTTATCCCACATCATACCCAATATTTTCACTTTTTATCAAATAGAGGGTCGTCATAGCTTTCTAATGACACCAAGAACGTCCCGATCCGAGTTACAGATCAAAAGTTATGAAGGAAACAAAAAGGGAAAAGCTGTCATGTTCGCTTTACGAAGCTCCAGCGAGCATTCGCTTTCCTCCTTCGCAGTGCGAAGTGTAACGCCCCAGTTTTGTCAGTTTTTATTTAATCGAGTCGTTTTGATTATTTTATTATTATTTTATTTTATTTCGACTTTTATTTGGAAATATGTTATTTTTCAATGTTGTGATATTTTATCGGGTTTTGGGAACGTTGGCGAGATATTTGAGTGTGGGGGTATTTTGGTCATTTCATAATATTTTCATTAAGTAGAAAAATAGAAAATAGAAAGAGAGAAAAATAGAGAGAAAGAAAAAGAGAAGAAGGAAAAAGGGGAGAAAAGAGGAGAAGAGAAGAAATAGTAAGAAAAACTTGGAAATTCAAGAAAACAACTTCTAGAATCGATTTAATCGGGTAAGGGTGCGAAACTCAATTATTGTATGCTTGTATATGATTATGTATGTGTGTTTGTGGTTGTTATTGGATTGAATTGGAAAAAATTTAGTAAAACACATATTATGATAAATTGATTAGAAATCGATTAAATGTGTTGGAAATCATGTTTTTAGTGTTCATTATTGTTGGTACATGATAGATACTTGTTGTTAGATATTGTATTGGTGTTTTTCTGAGTATTGGATGATAATTTGGGGGATTTTGGGTTGAACCCGTAACAGCAAGAACATGCAGAAATTTTTCTGGTTTTTCCACGTGATACGCGTATGGGGCATGTTCATACGCGTATGGACCTTGGCAATACGCGTAACGTGGGCGTGTTTTGGGCCATACGCGTATGGTACGCGTAGTATTTTAGGGCAATACGCGTATGGTGTTGGGCATTACGCGTACGGACTTTTACACGTGAATTTTGGGAAAAATGAGTCTCTGCCCATACGCGTATGACTCAGGGCAATACGCGTATGGCCAGGAGAATGGTAAAATGAGACTTTTCAAAATATCGTTTTCGTTTTTCTTTCATAACTTGGGTTCCGTTTATCCGATTTTTACATTCTTGATATCGTTGGAAAGCTATTGAGCTGTACTTTCTCATTACGATGATTTGGGAATTGTTAGCCGATTTAATTATGTCAGAAATCGGGAATAGTGTCATTTTGTCAATTTTTGTCGTTATAACTGTGTGTAACTGGTGTGTATCATGCAGGTGCTATTGTACGATGTAAATGCATGTGCTTAAATGGTGTTGTGATGATTTGTGGCCGTATGGTAATTAAATGCATTGTTTTGGGCATAAGTGCAAAGTGTGATTTTGTTGATGTAGAGAAATGCATTTATGTGTGCATAGTAAATGTCATGAGTCATTGTATGCCAAGCATCATGATATGCATTGTTGTGACGTCCTAAGTGACAGATTGATTCCAATAGGGAATCTGCTATAACATCATGAGCCTTAAAAATAAGAGGACCGAAAGCAATTTGATATATCGTGCGCCTTAAAAATAAGAGGACCGAAAGTGATGGTTATAGACGATCGTGTGCCCATGTGGGGTGTGAGCGATCGGATCGTGAGCCTTATACAAAGAGGACCGAAAGCGATCCATAAACGTCGTGAGCCTTATACAAAGAGGACCGAAAGCGACGGGGAACATCGTATGCCCGACGGGGAGTTACACTAAGTAACGAGCGATGGTTCCAATAGTTCCTGAGTGAACTAGTGATGAGAAACATTGGGAGTCGATACCGCATGGCATGTGCATAGAGTCGTTGTGTCGGTCTCTGTGCATTTGCATATATCATAAATGTGATTGAATATGTGTGAGAATTGTGAATGGTTTAATCGTGTGTGGAATTAATGAATTGATATTCTTGATGGTAATTGCATTGTTTACGATTAATATGCATTGTTGTTAGATAAAGGAAATATGTATGATGTTGTGTAGTATTTTGGATTCTGGTGTATGATTGTGGTGAGAAATCTATATGTGCATTTATGTGTTAATATATAATTATAGCAACTGTATTATGATTGTTTTTCTCACCCTTCTGCTGTTTTATAATGCTCTATGAGGCATTGCAGATTAGAGTTGCTGGTGGTATTTTTGTGAAGATTTGCGTCTTCATTCTTTTGTCGGTCGGCTCTGATATGTGACACCGGGTAGTTAAGGAGGCCGTTTGTGATTATTTGTATATGTATATATATATATATATATATATATATATATATATATATATATATATATATATATATATATATATATATATATATATATATATATATATATATATATATATATATATATCTTTTGGCTCTTGCATGTACAACTTGATGTATGACAAACTTTTCATGATATATATATATATATATATATATATATATATATATATATGTTATTCAGTTTTAGATTTTCGGCTTTTATTCTAAAATCTGAAATGTGGGTGTAAGGAACTGAGTTCCTCTGTTGATTGCTACCCCACTATTGCATATCTTTATGAGCAGGCGTTGTATGAATTGTTTCAATATAATGTGATCCTCCTAGTCTATGCCATGATAATTTAGATATACTCTGATGAAATCTTGAATTTTCTTTTATTGCTTTAATTAATTGGGGGTATAGATTGGGGGTGTTACATTAAGTGGTATCAGAGCCAGTCCGTATCAGTTGTGTCAGTCCTTGTTGGTCGTTGTGTTTGGACGAGCTGTTTGTTTAACCATAAGTGCTGTTATTGGAAACGAACAAAATATGGCTGGTAGGAACGATGCTGCTTTGGCGGCTGCTATGCAAGCTATGGCTCGGGCTGTGCAGGGTGCACCTAATGCTGGAGAGAATGATGAGTTTAGAAAGAATAGACCGCCTATCTTCAAAGGGAGACACAATCCTGATGGTGCACAGATTTGGCTTAAAGAGATTGAGAGAATTTTCAGAGTTATGGATTGTGCTGAGGACAGTAAGGGTGAGACTGGGAACTCATATGTTACAGGAAGAAACAGATGACTGGTGGGTTAGTACTCGTCCTGTGTTAGAAGCTGGTGATGAAGAGGTAACTTGGGAATTATTTAGTCTGGAGTTTCTGAGGAAGTATTTTCCCGAGGATGTAAGAGGAAAGAAGGAAATTGAGTTCTTGGAATTGAAACAAGGTAATATGTATGTAATTGATTATATTGCTAAATTTGTGGAACTTGTGCAGTTTTATCCTCATTATGCTGAAGCGACCGCATAATTTTCTAAGTGTGTGAAGTTTGAAAGCGGATTGCGTCCTGAGATAAAGCAGGCAATTGGTTATCAGAGGATTCGGAGGTTTTCTGATTTGGTGGAATGTTGTAGGATTTATGAAGAGGATAGTAAGGCTCGTTCTACTCATTTCAAGAGTGTAAGTGACAGGAAAGGGAAGCAACAGTTCCGTGGTGGTCCGTATGTGACACCAGTTGATAAAGGTAAACAAAGGGGTACTTTTGGTCGAAGGTCGGGTGGAGGAGGAATGTCTGGTCCTCTGAGGTGTTTTAGATGTGGTGATGTAGGACATCGTCAGTCCGAATGTAAGAAAGATTTGGGGAAGTGTTCTAATTGTGGAGGTGTAGGACATGTTGCAGCTAATTGTGCCAGGAAGAATGTAGTTAAGTGTTTCAACTGTGGTGAACTTGGTCATATTAGTACAAAGTGTCAGAAACCGAAGCAAGCTCCAGCTAGTGGGAAGGTATTTTCTTTGGCAGGAACTCAGACTTCAAGTGCAGATCGTCTGATCAGAGGTACTTGTTGTATTAATAGTACGCCTTTAGTTGCTATTATTGATACTGGAGTGACTCATTCGTTTATTTCGTCTAAGTGCGCGAAGCGTTTGAATCTTGTGTTGTCTTTGATGGGTAGTGAGATGGTTATTGATACTCCAGCAATGGGGTCAGTAACTACTTCTTTGGTTTGTCTAAGTTGTCCTTTGACCATTTATGGTAAAGACTTTGAGATGGATTTGGTGTGTTTACCGTTGGAAGTTTTAGATGTGGTTCTGGGAATGAATTGGTTGCAATTCAATCGGGTTCACATTGATTGTTATCATAAGCTGGTACGGTTTCCTTCTCTTGAGGAAGACGAAGACTCGAGTTTCTGATCTACCAAAGAGTTGAAGAGACTTTTGGCGGAGGAAGCTCAGTTGTTTGGATTGTTTGCATCTTTGACGTTGGATAGTCAAGTTTCACTTGATGTGTTTCCTGTTGTGTGTGAATTTCCGGAAGTTTTTCCTGAGGATATTTTAGATTTGCCGCCAGAGAGAGGTGGAGTTTTCTATAGATCTAGTTCCTGGTACTAGACCTGTTTCTATGGCACCTTATCGTATGTCGGCATCTGAGTTGGTTGAGTTAAAGAAGTAGTTGAATGAGTTGTTGGAGAAGAGGTTTGTAAGGCCTAGCGTTTCTCCTTGGGGTGCTCCAGTTTTATTGGTGAAAAAGAAAGATGGAAGTATGCGATTGTGTATTGATTATCGCCAGTTGAATAAGGTGACGATTAAGAATAAGTATCCTCTTCCAAGGATTGATGATCTGATGGATCAGTTGGTTGGTGCTTGTGTGTTTAGCAAGATTGATTTGAGATCAGGGTATCATCAGATTAGGGTGAAGGAGGAAGATATTCAGAAGACGGCTTTTAGGACACGTTACAGTCATTATGAATATTCTGTGATGCCGTTCGGGGTTTCTAATGTGCCAGGTGTGTTTATGGAATACATGAATTGTATTTTTCACGAGCATTTGGATCGATTTGTCGTTGTGTTTATTGATGACATTTTGGTTTATTCTAAGTCTCGGGAGGAGCACGCGGAGCATTTGCGTATTGTTTTGCAGGTTTTGAAAGAAAGGAAGCTTTTTGCCAAATTGTTTAAGTGTGAATTCTGGTTGTCGGAAGTGAGTTTTCTTGGGCACGTAATTTCGGGTAATGGTATTTCTGTGGATCCATCTAAAGTAGAAGCAGTTCTACAATGGGAGGCTCCTAGATCTGTTACTGAAATTCGAAGCTTTTTGGGTTTGGCCGGATATTATCGAAGGTTTATTGAAGGGTTTTCTAAGATAGCACTTCCTTTGACCCAGTTGACTTGCAAAGGTCAAGCGTTCATTTGGGATATTCGGTGTGAGGAAAGCTTTAATGAGCTGAAGAGAAGATTGACGACAACTCCGATTTTGATTTTTCCGAATCCTAATGAACCATTTGTGGTTTATTGTGATGCTTCTTTGAATGGTCTAGGTGGGGTTCTGATGCAAGGAGGTAAAGTGGTGGCTTATGCTTCAAGGCAGTTGAGAGTGCATGAGAAAAATTATCCTACTCATGATCTTGAATTAGCGGCTGTGATTTTTGTGTTGAAGATCTGGAGGCATTATCTCTACGGTGCAAGGTTTGAAGTCTTTAGTGATCATAAAAGTTTGAAATATTTGTTTGATCAGAAAGAGCTAAATATGAGGCAACGTAGATGGTTGGAATTTTTGAAGGACTACGACTTTGGCTTGAATTACCATCCTGGTAAAGCTAATGTGGTATGATGCATTGAGCCGGAAATCGTTACATATGTCCGCTTTAATGGTTAAGGAGTGGGAGCTTTTGGAATCGTTTAGAGATTTGAGTTTGGTTTGTGAAGTGACGTCGGATAGCGTGAGGCTTGGATTGTTGAAGGTTACTAATGATTTTCTGATGACTGTTAGTGAGAAGCAAAAGTTGGATGTGAAATTTGTGGATTTGATGTTGGTTGGAGAAAAAGATGCGAATAGTGATTTTCAAGTGGATGTTTATGGTGTTTTGAGATTTCGAGGTAGAATTTGTATTCCTGATGATGCGGAGTTGAAAAAGATGATTCTGGAGGAAGGACACCGGAGTAATTTGAGTATACATCCGGGAGCGAATAAGATGTATCAGGATTTGAAGAAGATTTTCTGGTGGTCTGGATTGAAAACAGATGTGGCTCAGTTTGTTTATGCATGTTTGACTTGTCAGAAATCGAAGGTGGAACATCTGAGGCCTAGTGGTTTGTTGCAACCGTTGGATATTCCTGAGTGGAAGTGGGATAGTATCTCCATGGATTTTGTAACGGGGTTACTGGATACTCAACGAGGGCATAATGCTATTTGGGTGATTGTGGATAGATTGACTAAATCGACTCATTTCATTCCGATTGACATCAGTTTTTCTTTGGAGAGGTTGGCGGAGATCTACATCAGTGTGATTGTGAAGTTGCATGGGGTTCCATTGAGTATTGTTTCGGATCGAGATCCAAGGTTTACCTCGAGATTTTGGGAAAGTTTACAGAAGGCGTTGGGATCTAAATTGAGATTGAGTTCGTCATATCATCCGCAGACGGATGGTCAGACGGAGAGGACGATTCAGTCATTGGAAGATTTGTTGAGGGCTTGTGTTCTTGAACAAGATGGTGCGTGGGATAGTTATCTTGCATTGATTGAATTCACGTATAATAACAGTTTCCATTCTAGTATTGGAATGACACCGTTTGAAGCATTGTATGGACGAAGGTGTCGAACACCTTTGTGTTGGCATGAATCTGGTGAGAGAGCGGTGGTTGGACCAGAGTTGGTGCAACAGACGACGGAAAAAGTGAAGCTTATTCGAGAGAAAATGAAGGCTTCTCAAAGTAGGCAAAAGATTTATCATGATCGAAGGCGGAAAGATCTTGAGTTCCAAGAGGGCGATCATGTATTTCTAAGGGTTACACCGGTAACGGGCGTGGGTCGTGCATTGAAATCGAAGAAACTTACTTCTCGGTTTATTGGTCCTTACCAGATATCTGCGAGAGTGGGTGTTGTGGCTTATAGGGTGGCGTTGCCGCCGAATCTGTCGAATTTGCACGATGTGTTCCATGTTTCACAGCTTCGGAAGTATGTTCCGGATCCGTCGCATGTGATTCCAATGGATGAGGTTGAGGTAAGGGAGAACCTTACGGTCGAGGCGTTACCAGTTAGGGTTTTGGATCGCGAGGTGAAGAGGTTGAAAGGCAAGGATATTGCACTTGTGAAAGTGGCGTGGGGAGGCGCTGCTGAGGGCAATTTGACTTGGGAGTTGGAGAGTCGGATGCGGTAGTCGTATCCAGAGTTGTTCGTCTCAGGTATATTTTCGAGGACGAAAATTTCTAAGTGGGGGAGAGTTGTAACGCCCTAATTTTGTCAGTTTTTATTTAATCGAGTCGTTTTGATTATTTTATTATTATTTTATTTTATTTCGACTTTTATTTGGAAATATGTTATTTTTCAATGTTGTGATATTTTATCGGGTTTTGGGAACGTTGGCGAGATATTTGAGTGTGGGGGTATTTTGGTCATTTCATAATATTTTCATTAAGTAGAAAAATAGAAAATAGAAAGAGAGAAAAATAGAGAGAAAGAAAAAGAGAAGAAGGAAAAAGGGGAGAAAAGAGGAGAAGAGAAGAAATAGTAAGAAAAACTTGGAAATTCAAGAAAACAACTTCTAGAATCGATTTAATCGGGTAAGGGTGCGAAACTCAATTATTGTATGCTTGTATATGATTATGTATGTGTGTTTGTGGTTGTTATTGGATTGAATTGGAAAAAATTTAGTAAAACCCATATTATGATAAATTGATTAGAAATCGATTAAATGTGTTGGAAATCATGTTTTTAGTGTTCATTATTGTTGGTACATGACAGATACTTGTTGTTAGATATTGTATTGGTGTTTTTCTGAGTATTGGATGATAATTTGGGGGATTTTGGGTTGAACCCGTAACAGCAAGAACATGCAGAAATTTTTCTGGTTTTTCCACGTGATACGCGTATGGGGCATGTTCATACCCGTATGGACCTTGGCAATACGCATAACGTGGGCGTGTTTTGGGCCAATACGCGTATGAGATGTCATTTTACTCGGCCATCTGCCCATTTGCGTATGGTACGCGTAGCATTTTAGGGCAATACGCGTATGGTGTTGGGCATTACGCGTACGGACTTTTACACGTGAATTTTGGGAAAAATGAGTCTCTGCCCATACGCGTATGACTCAAGGCAATACGCGTATGGCCAGGAGAATGGTAAAATGAGACTTTTCAAAATATCGTTTTCGTTTTTCTTTCGTAACTTGGGTTCCGTTTATCCGATTTTTACATTCTTGATATCGTTGGAAAGCTATTGAGTTGTACTTTCTCATTACGATGATTTGGGAATTGTTAGCCGATTTAATTATGTCAGAAATCGGGAATAGTGTCATTTTGTCAATTTTTGTCGTTATAACTGTGTGTAACTGGTGTGTATCATGCAAGGTGCTATTGTACGATGTAAATGCATGTGCTTAAATGGTGTTGTGATGATTTGTGGCCGTATGGTAATTAAATGCATTGTTTTGGGCATAAGTGCAAAGTGTGATTTTGTTGATGTAGAGAAATGCATTTATGTGTGCATGGTAAATGTCATGAGTCATTGTATGCCAAGCATCATGATATGCATTGTTGTGACGTCCTGAGTGACAGATTGATTCCAAGAGGGAATCTGCTATAACATCATGAGCCTTAAAAATAAGGGGACCGAAAGCAATTTGATATATCGTGCGCCTTAAAAATAAGAGGACCGAAAGTGATGGTTATAGACGATCGTGTGCCCATGTGGGGTGTGAGCGATCGGATCGTGAGCCTTATACAAAGAGGACCGAAAGCGATCCATAAACGTCGTGAGCCTTATACAAAGAGGACCGAAAGCGACGGGGAACATCGTATGCCCGACGGGGAGTTACACTAAGTAACGAGCGATGGTTCCAATAGTTCCTGAGTGAACTAGTGATGAGAAACATTGGGAGTCGATACCGCATGGCATGTGCATAGAGTCGTTGTGTCGGTCTCTGTGCATTTGCATATATCATAAATGTGATTGAATATGTGTGAGAATTGTGAATGGTTTAATCGTGTGTGGAATTAATGAATTGATATTCTTGATGGTAATTGCATTGTTTACGATTAATATGCATTGTTGTTAGATAAAGGAAATATGTATGATGTTGTGTAGTATTTTGGATTCTGGTGTATGATTGTGGTGAGAAATCTATATGTGCATTTATGTGTTAATATATAATTATAGCAACTGTATTATGATTGTTTTTCTCACCCTTCTGCTGTTTTATAATGCTCTATGAGGCATTGCAGATTAGAGTTGCTGGTGGTATTTTTGTGAAGATTTGCGTCTTCATTCTTTTGTCGGTCGGCTCTGATATGTGACACCGGGTAGTTAGGGAGGCCGTTTGTGATTATTTGTATATGTATATATATATATATGTTATTCAGTTTTAGATATTCGGCTTTTATTCTAAAATCTGAAATGTGGGTGTAAGGAACTGAGTTCCTCTGTTGATTGCTACCCCACTGTTGCATATCTTTATGAGCAGGTGTTGTATGAATTGTTTCAATATAATGTGATCGTCCCAGTCTATGCCATGATAATTTAG
Source organism: Lathyrus tuberosus (assembly GCA_022829125.1). Lineage (NCBI taxonomy): Eukaryota > Viridiplantae > Streptophyta > Magnoliopsida > Fabales > Fabaceae > Lathyrus > Lathyrus tuberosus. The sequence goes on from JALAZF010000081.1 coordinate 9,439,415, forward strand.
ATATACTCTGATGAAATCTTGAATTTTCTTTTATTGCTTTAATTAATTGGGGGTATAGATTGGGGGTGTTACATTAAGTGGTATCAGAGCCAGTCCGTATCAGTTGTGTCAGTCCTTGTTGGTCGTTGTGTTTGGACGAGCTGTTTGTTTAACCATAAGTGCTGTTATTGGAAACGAACAAAATATGGCTGGTAGGAACGATGCTGCTTTGGCTGCTGCTATGCAAGCTATGGCTCAGGCTGTGCAGGGTGCACCTAATGCTGGAGAGAATGATGAGTTTAGAAATAATAGACCGCCTATCTTCAAAGGGAGACACAATCCTGATGGTGCACAGATTTGGCTGAAAGAGATTGAGAGAATTTTCAGAGTTATGGATTGTGCTGAGGACAGTAAGGTGAGACTGGGAACTCATATGTTACAGGAAGAAACAGATGACTGGTGGGTTAGTACTCGTCCTGTGTTAGAAGCTGGTGATGAAGAGGTAACTTGGGAATTATTTAGTCTGGAGTTTCTGAGGAAGTATTTTCCCGAGGATGTAAGAGGAAAGAAGGAAATTGAGTTCTTGGAATTGAAACAAGGTAATATGTATGTAATTGATTATACTGCTAAATTTGTGGAACTTGTGCAGTTTTATCCTCATTATGCTGAAGCGCCCGCATAATTTTCTAAGTGTGTGAAGTTTGAAAGCGGATTGCGTCCTGAGATAAAGCAGGCAATTGGTTATCAGAGGATTCGGAGGTTTTCTGATTTGGTGGAATGTTGTAGGATTTATGAAGAGGATAGTAAGGCTCGTTCTACTCATTTCAAGAGTGTAAGTGACAGGAAAGGGAAGCAACAGTTCCGTGGTGGTCCGTATGTGACACCAGTTGATAAAGGTAAACAAAGGGGTACTTTTGGTCGAAGGTCGGGTGGAGGAGGAATGTCTGGTCCTCTGAGGTGTTTTAGATGTGGTGATGTAGGACATCGTCAATCCGAATGTAAGAAAGATTTGGGGAAGTGTTCTAATTGTGGAGGTGTAGGACATGTTGCAGCTAATTATGCCAGGAAGAATGTAGTTAAGTGTTTCAACTGTGGTGAACCTGGTCATATTAGTACAAAGTGTCAGAAACCGAAGCAAGCTCCAGCTAGTGGGAAGGTATTTTCTTTGGCAGGAACTCAGACTTCAAGTGCAGATCGTCTGATCAGAGGTACTTGTTGTATTAATAGTACGCCTTTAGTTGCTATTATTGATACTGGAGCGACTCATTCGTTTATTTCGTCTAAGTGCGCAAAGCGTTTGAATCTTGTGTTGTCTTTGATGGGTAGTGAGATGGTTATTGATACTCCAGCAATGGGGTCAGTAACTACTTCTTTGGTTTGTCTAAGTTGTCCTTTGACCATTTATGGTAAAGATTTTGAGATGGATTTGGTGTGTTTACCGTTGGAAGGTTTAGATGTGGTTCTGGGAATGAATTGGTTGCAATTCAATCAGGTTCACATTGATTGTTATCATAAGCTGGTACGGTTTCCTTCTCTTGAGGAAGACGAAGACTCGAGTTTCTGATCTACCAAAGAGTTGAAGAGACTTTTGGCGGAGGAAGCTCAGTTGTTTGGATTGTTTGCATCTTTGACTGTGGATAGTCAAGTTTCACTTGATGTGTTTCCTGTTGTGTGTGAATTTCCGGAAGTGTTTCCTGAGGATATTTTAGATTTGCCGCTAGAGAGAGAGGTGGAGTTTTCTATAGATCTAGTTCCTGGTACTAGACCTGTTTCTATGGCACCTTATCGTATGTCGGCATCTGAGTTGGTTGAGTTAAAGAAGCAGTTGAATGAGTTGTTGGAGAAGAGGTTTGTAAGGCCTAGCGTTTCTCCTTGGGGTGCTCCAGTTTTATTGGTGAAAAAGAAAGATGGAAGTATGCGATTGTGTATTGATTATCGCCAGTTGAATAAGGTGACGATTAAGAATAAGTATCCTCTTCCAAGGATTGATGATCTGATGGATCAGTTGGTTGGTGCTTGTGTGTTTAGCAAGATTGATTTGAGATCAGGGTATCATCAGATTAGGGTGAAGGAGGAAGATATTCAGAAGACGGCTTTTAGGACACGTTACGGTCATTATGAATATTCTGTGATGCCATTCGGGGTTTCTAATGCGCCAGGTGTGTTTATGGAATACATGAATTGTATTTTTCACGAGCATTTGGATCGATTTGTCGTTGTGTTTATTGATGACATTTTGGTTTATTCTAAGTCTCGGGAGGAGCACGCGGAGCATTTGCGTATTGTTTTGCAGGTTTTGAAAGAAAGGAAGCTTTTTGCCAAATTGTCCAAGTGTGAATTCTGGTTGTCGGAAGTGAGTTTTCTTGGGCACGTAATTTCGGGTAATGGTATTTCTGTGGATCCATCTAAAGTAGAAGCAGTTCTACAATGGGAGGCTCCTAGATCTGTTACTGAAATTCGAAGCTTTTTGGGTTTGGCCGGATATTATTGAAGGTTTATTGAAGGGTTTTCTAAGCTAGCACTTCCTTTGACCCAGTTGACTTGCAAAGGTCAAGCGTTCATTTGGGATATTCGGTGTGAGGAAAGCTTTAATGAGCTGAAGAGAAGATTGACGACAACTCCGATTTTGATTTTTCCGAATCCTAATGAACCATTTGTGGTTTATTGTGATGCTTCTTTGATTGGTCTAGGTGGGGTTCTGATGCAAGGAGGTAAAGTGGTGGCTTATGCTTCAAGGCAGTTGAGAGTGCATGAGAAAAATTATCCTACTCATGATCTTGAGAGTCGGATGCGGTAGTCGTATCCAGAGTTGTTCGTCTCAGGTATATTTTCGAGGACGAAAATTTCTAAGTGGGGGAGAGTTGTAACGCCCCAGTTTTGTCAGTTTTTATTTAATCGAGTCGTTTTGATTATTTTATTATAATTTTATTTTATTTCGACTTTTATTTTGAAATATGTTATTTTTCAATGTTGTGATATTTTATCGGGTTTTGGGAACGTTGGCGAGATATTTGAGTGTGGGGGTATTTTGGTCATTTCATAATATTTTCATTAAGTAGAAAAATAGAAAATAGAAATAGAGAAAAATAGAGAGAAAGAAAAAGAGAAGAAGGAAAAAGGGGAGAAAAGAGGAGAAGAGAAGAAATAGTAAGAAAAACTTGGAAATTCAAGAAAACAACTTCTAGAATCGATTTAATCGGGTAAGGGTGCGAAACTCAATTATTGTATGCTTGTATATGATTATGTATGTGTGTTTGTGGTTGTTATTGGATTGAATTGGAAAAAATTTAGTAAAACCCATATTATGATAAATTGATTAGAAATCGATTAAATGTGTTGGAAATCATGTTTTTAGTGTTCATTGTTGTTGGTACATGATAGATACTTGTTGTTAGATATTGTATTGGTGTTTTTCTGAGTATTGGATGATAATTTGGGGGATTTTGGGTTGAACCCGTAACAGCAAGAACATGCAGAAATTTTTCTGGTTTTTCCACGTGATATGCGTATGGGGCATGTTCATACGCGTATGGACCTTGGCAATACGAGTAACATGGGCGTGTTTTGGGCCAATACGCGTATGAGATGTCATTTTACTCGGCCATCTGCCCATTTGCGTATGGTACGCGTAGCATTTTAGGGCAATACGCGTATGGTGTTGGGCATTACACGTACGGACTTTTACACGTGAATTTTGGGAAAAATGAGTCTCTGCCCATACGCGTATGACTCAGGGCAATACACGTATGGCCAGGAGAATGGTAAAATGGGACTTTTCAAAATATCGTTTTCGTTTTTCTTTCGTAACTTGGGTTTCGTTTATCCGATTTTTACATTCTTGATATCGTTGGAAAGCTATTGAGCTGTACTTTCTCATTACGATGATTTGGGAATTGTTAGCCGATTTAATTATGTCAGAAATCGGGAATAGTGTCATTTTGTCAATTTTTGTCGTTATAACTGTGTGTAACTGGTGTGTATCATGCAAGGTGCTATTGTACGATGTAAATGCATGTGCTTAAATGGTGTTGTGATGATTTGTGGCCGTATGGTAATTAAATGCATTGTTTTGGGCATAAGTGCAAAGTGTGATTTTGTTGATGTAGAGAAATGCATTTATGTGTGCATAGTAAATGTCATGAGTCATTGTATGCCAAGCATCATGATATGCATTGTTGTGACGTCCTGAGTGACAGATTGATTCCAAGAGGGAATCTGCTATAACATCATGAGCCTTAAAAATAAGAGGACCGAAAGCAATTTGATATATCGTGCGCCTTAAAAATAAGAGGACCGAAAGTGATGGTTATAGATGATCGTGTGCCCATGTGGGGTGTGAGCGATCGGATCGTGAGCCTTATACAAAGAGGACCGAAAGCGATCCATAAACGTCGTGAGCCTTATAGAAAGAGGACCGAAAGCGACGGGGAACATCGTATGCCCGACGGGGAGTTACACTAAGTAACGAGCGATGGTTCCAATAGTTCCTGAGTGAACTAGTGATGAGAAACATTGGGAGTCAATACCGCATGGCATGTGCATAGAGTCGTTGTGTCGGTCTCTGTGCATTTGCATATATCATAAATGTGATTGAATATGTGTGAGAATTGTGAATGGTTTAATCGTGTGTGGAATTAATGAATTGATATTCTTGATGGTAATTGCATTGTTTACGATTAATATGCATTGTTGTTAGATAAAGGAAATATGTATGATGTTGTGTAGTATTTTGGATTCTGGTGTATGATTGTGGTGAGAAATCTATATGTGCATTTATGTGTTAATATATAATTATAGCAACTGTATTATGATTGTTTTTCTCACCCTTCTGCTGTTTTATAATGCTCTATGAGGCATTGAAGATTAGAGTTGCTGGTGGTATTTTTGGGAAGATTTGCGTCTTCATTCTTTTGTCGGTCGGCTCTGATATGTGACACCGGGTAGTTAGGGAGGCCGTTTGTGATTATTTGTATATGTATATATATATATATATATATATATATATAGATGTTATTCAGTTTTAGATTTTCGGCTTTTATTCTAAAATCTGAAATGTGGGTGTAAGGGACTGAGTTCCTCTGTTGATTGCTACCCCACTGTTGCATATCTTTATGAGCAGGTGTTGTATGAATTGTTTCAATATAATGTGATCCTCCCAGTCTATGCCATGATAATTTAGATATACTCTGATGAAATCTTGAATTTTCTTTTACTGCTTTAATTAATTGGGGGTATAGATTGGGGGTGTTACACGAAGCTCTAACGAATCAAGGCAGAAAGAAAAGGGCATAAAGTTCGCTTTGCGAGCACCTGGCGAACCTTCGCCTTGCCATTCGCACTGCGAAGTTCTGGCGAACCTTCGCCTTCCTCTTCGCTATGGGTTTGCTTTGCGAACCAGCGAAAATTGGGTTTCCCAGCAGCGTAACAGCAGGTCTTTTAGGGCTAAAATCCAACATTTCTTCAACCAAAACTCATCCAAATCATACCTAAACATGTTCCAATCATACAACAAGTATTCTCATGCATTTATATCGAATTTCATCCATTAGATTTTATTGATTTATCCGTTTAATCATTTTCTCTCAACTCTAACCTAAGTTCTAAATCCTTAATTCTAGAACTTAGGGTGTCTAACTAGAACCCACCTGATAATCGAAGAGGAGGTTGAAGAAGATGATGATGATCCATGAGCTTTTTCCCCAAGCTTTCCCTATTTCTCTTCTTCTTTCTCTCTTCCTTCTCTTCTTTCTCTTTTCTTCTTTTTCTTTCCTTTTCTTTTTCTTAACAAATATATATATATACCAATATTATATAATATAATCCGATAGAGTAAAATATCTCCAATTGATATTTTGTCATCTCAACCAATTGATCAATTATTAGAGTTACCTTAAAATACTTTCTTGAACTAATAATTAATTGATCTCTTCAGAGTTCATTAGTTGCTCCATTGATCCCAAATGTCAATACTTAAAGTATTTAGAGGATTCCATTAATCCAATTTATCAAAGATAGAGCACATAGATACTCATCTGATCTCATATGATATCAAATTGAGCATTTAGATAATATGGGGTATTACATGTTTAGTGGTGATTTTGATCCATTTTTAAAGTTTGGTATGTGTGTGGCTTGTTATTTATCTCTACTTGATGCATAATGTTCTCAAAATGTGCACTTTTCCATGTTTTAACTATTTGAGTCGACCAAAATAGAGCATGGGTCGACTCATGTTGGTCATCATTTCTCATATTTTGTTGCGGGTTAGCGCAGGTCAACCCTTGGGTCGACGCATCTTTTTAAATTTTGAAATTTTGAAATTTCTTTTAGTATGCATCGACGCACACCTGCTTCGGTCGACGCGTCGCTGACAGAATCTTAAATTTTTTTCTTGGAAAGGCGCGCGCCCCCTCATGTGTAAGAGATTTTGACCAATTTAATGGTCTGTTACATTTTTCCAAGTTTCATCATCATTATACTTTGCATCTAAAAACTTTCCTCATTCTTTTCCTCTCCTTCAAACTTCCAAAAACCCTAGAAACCCATTACAAATAGTTCCTCAAGAATACAAGAGATCCAAAATTAAAAGGTATTCGGGGGTTTCCTCAACATAAAATGAAGGTTTCTTTTCTTTTCATCATCATCATCATCAAGGTTCGAACACTGTTCATCATCATCAAGAATTTCGTGTACTGTTCATCTGTGTTAAAAAGGGTGTATTTTAATGGCTTCCACAAGGATCACCGAAAAGAGAACATCAAGAGCTTTTAATTCAAGAGCGGGTACGTCAAATATGCCGGTAATTGCTCTCTCTCTGTTGTCTAAAAATTTAACTGAGACTTACAACAAGAATTTTCGTAACTGGTCTATTGTCAAGAAATTTACTTATTATCCTTTGAGGGCTGAGCGTTTACATCTGACTGAAGTTATTGAACTGTTGAATTTTCAAAACTTTGATGAGTTCTTGGAGTGTGATACCAAGTACAATGAGGACTTGGTTAAGTTATTCCACGCAGGAATTTAGGGTAAGTTTGAAGGTTCAGCTTTTAAGTACGAGATAGATGGTATAATGTACTCAGTTAATGCAAATGTTTGGAAGAACTTGATCAATATAGATCCACAGGGATCTACTTTTCCTAAGGTTACTGATTCTACGTTTGTTGATGATTATGAATTTAAGACTGCTTTAAACTCCATGTTGCGAGATCCTTATCCTGACAGCATTTTGAATAGTAATTTGTTTCCTAAGACGGTTACAACAGGGCATTTGAAGGCAGTTGATAGGATCCTCCAGTGGATCGTTGCTCACATTCTTTGCCCCAAGAAGGGAGGATACTCCCGGGCTGATCAGGCTGAGGTTCATCTGATCTATTTGCTAAAAAATAAGAAGTGTATTGACTGACCCCATTATATCACAAGTCAGATGTTTTCTCTCCGTGACTTAAGTTGAGGTATTACCCTATGCTATGCATCATTCATTCAATGTATTCTGAATAAGGCTGAAGTTGTAGTCCAAGGTATTCCTTATATGTCATTGACCTATGATCAAGAATTCAGCCAGAAAACTCTTACCATGATGGGATACTTCTGGGACAATCAAGAGAAACAATACAAGTTTCGGCATAGAACTACACATTCAGGTATTCAATATGTTGACGAGGATGAAGACGAAGATGAAGAAGTAAATTAGCAAGAAGAAGAACTTGGTGATGAAATGAAAATAGACGATCATAATAAGGAAGAGGACAATGCTTAGTGGATGGGTCACTCTCCTTCTCAAGATCCCTATGCTAATCAGGGATGGGGTGAGTGGCAACATACTGGATGGACTTCACTTGGTTCATCCTATAATCCTCCAACCAATGAGTGGCACCAACAAGAGTATGAGTGGCACCAACCAGAGTATTACATTCCTACTCCTACACCGCAACCACAACAAAACAATGCTAAAGTCCTAGACATGTTGCGATCAATGCATCTCCAGCAACAGACCTTTATGACTGCTCAGGAAAAGAGGCACACTGCTCTCACAAACCCGTTAGAAGCTCAGAATCCGAACTATAACTGGTTTACCTCGGCAGTAATGACTAGATTTGACACTCTGACTACAACTGCTGAAAGTCAGACTCGGTGTTTGACTAACAGTCTTAATACTCTTAACCAGGCTGTGTTTGAGCTTAACGAGCATTTGAATGAACAACCACTTCCTCCACCTCCAGACCATTACTTCATAGGAAAGGGCAACCACTTTAGGGGGAGGAGACCTTGAGGACTAGGATGTTTAGTTTAATGCATTTCATACTTTGTTTTATGTTGCATGACTATTATATGTTTGGATTTGTTTTTGTACTTTGTATGACTTGGAGTTTGTTGACATTTTCTGGTTCTGGAATGTACCTTGAATTTCTATTTATGCGTTATTTTGCCTTATTTATCCATATTATCTTTGCATTAACATCATTATATGTGGATGTGTGTTGATGTATCTTGGCTGTAAATTGATGAGTGAATTCATAAGTATGTAGTATGTTATTCTTTGACCATGTCTTTTTCTATTTTTGATTTAGTCAAAGAGGGAGAAGGGTATCTACAAGCAAAAGCAGCATCAAATGTAATTTTAGAAGACTGCACAAAGTTAGGGGGAGGATGAGTTTCAAATTACAAGACAAGCTAAAGAAGTTTTGCCATCATCAAAAAGGGGGAGTATGTGAGGGCAAGATGTCTTACACTCGATCTTTATTTTAATGATGTCAAAACATGTACTAGCTCGTAGTATGTAATTTGGACGGTATCATCTCATCATAGTCGGCATCCGTATTTCACAATGCATAAACAATTAATAATCATGTGTCCAAACATATAGGCAGAGTCTTATACATCTGTTATATGTGTGTGTGATCATGCTATGTCTCATCGGTATGCATTAACAAGGCCTAGGTAGATGAAAACATGTGCAAAAACCAAGTTTTCAGAGTTTTCAAAGTTTGAGTCGACCTAAACCATGCTTTGGTCGACTAGTGAAATGTTGATTTTTTTGCATTTCCCATGGGTTAGCTCACGCCGACCAACCGGTCGACGCATACTGGATCTATTTCTTCATTGTGTTTTTTCATCAGCCTTGCGTCGTTGCATGACCCTGTGGCGGTCGACGCAAGGTACTCAAACTTGCACAGTTTTGCCCACGGGTCAGCGCAGGCTGACCCTCATAAAAGTTTGGTCGACTCTTCGCTAAATGAGGGTCATTTTTCTGGTTTTTCTAAGTTTCAAAAAACTGTTATTTTTGGTAGTTGGTCCTAGCATCATATAAATACTTTGTTCATCATTTTTTACAGAACGACAAGATAAAATGAAAGATTTAAACTGAAAGTTTTCTCTTATCATCTTCATCCCCATTCTTGCATTTTCTCAACAAATACACATAATCATTTTTGTTGATCTTTTGCATCATGAGGTGATAACGTCCAAACATAGGAGTGTATCATGTTTGGGGTGAGTTTTTCAGTGGGTTTTTTCTTGAATAAAACCTCTAGGGTTTTGTCCTTCAAGATCAATTGGATTTGGGGGTTTTTGGTTCAGATCTTTATGTGCATTGAATTCAGCCGAGCGAAGGTGATTGAAGAACGGTGGGTTCTGCCAATCTAGTAGCGTCAACCGGAGGATTGTACAACAAAGGTTTGGGAATCGAATTGTGTGTGGATTGGAATCAGCCGAGCGAAGGTGATTGAAGACCGGTGTGTTCACTCAATCTAGTAGCGGTAAACGGAGGTTCATTTAACATGTTTGAGGCACTTGATTCGACTCGAATCAAGGGAATAAAAGACATAGTATCAGCATCAACGGAGTTTCTTGAGTGTGTGATAGCTAATGCTTCCTTTGTAAAACAATTTGCAACAAGATTATAGATATCTCAATTCTAGATTTAGAATTGGGGGCAGACGTACCCGAAGCAAGGACGAAAGGGGAACTGCCTAAACAAACTTGGTGTCATTTTCTCTTTCCCTGTCTCTTTAATTTCCGAACTGTTTACGCTTGTGATTGTTCAATTGATCGATACAAATTCTAGTATAGTAAAGTGTAGAAAAACTGATTTCAAAACATTGCACAATCATTTTGGATTGTGCTTGGTGAAAATTCTACACTTACTTACATAGAAGTTATAGCTTGGAGTGTTTCACACTTCAAGTGCTCGATAAATTGAACGCTTACAAGGTGTTTGATAAATTGTCAATTTGGTTTAATTTTTTATTGGTCGTTGGAAATTGCATAACATTGAGTGCTGTTGTTAAATTGAATAATAATAAAAGTTGTGATTCAATTTTCTTATCGAGCCTATTGTTCCATTTGGATTACACATATCCGGTCCTTTCGGTAACTGGTTCGTTTAGACGATATAGTCACCGGCCGCTTCCGCAGACAATTTTTAAAATCAAATTTAAGTGCCGACTCTCCATTAAAAAGTAGTGATCTATTCAACCCCCCTTCTAGATCAATTGTCGTCGTCTAACACCATTCATACCATGTCTAATTGATTTTTTCTTTTGAAAATACTTTTTGTCTTACCATGATGAACATATCTCCTTGTCTGAAGTACATTAACATATTGATATATCATGCTTAATCATACCATACTCATGTCATCCTTGATGACTACATTTTATTTAAAAGCTTAATAAAACTTGTCTTGTTCAGTTTCTCTTGATATTTTACAACACTTGCATAACTGTTACATTTCAATACTCATCCTTAGTTTAGACTTAGTTCTAACTATAGGATTCAAACTATAACTCATTCAAAAACCTTAGGATCCCCCTTGAAGTTTTCAATTTCATTCAAGTCAAAACCATAGCCCCTTGGGGCTTCAAACCTCAAACTTTAAGTCAAACCCTAGCCAACCTTTGGCTTCAAATTCAAAACTTTTTCCCCATAGATGAGACATGAATCCCCTCTATAGAAGATATGTCTCTTTATTCCCCACAACATAAATCAAATATTTCAAACTTTTTTACATTTAAGTGATGTAAGTGACACACTTGTTGATTCAAAATCCAAGCTAGGGTCCTTCTCTTATTATGGTACAAAGAACACTTCTTTTATTTAAGTGATGTAAGTGGCACACTTGTTGATTCTATAACCAAGTTAAGGTCCTTCTCTTATTATGCAAAGATTTCCTTTAAAAGAAGAACGTGGCATTACTATGGATTTTCTACATCCAAGTTTAAAGCTTCTTCCCCTTATTCATTCTCAAAATGTTTGTGGTGAATAGGTGAGATATCTCCCTTAAGATGACAAATTGTCTCTTTTCAAAAACCAACAAACCCAATTCCACCCATTAGTAGGTGGAACTACGAACACTCTAATTTCTCAACTTCCTTTTGAGAATACGTAGGCATAAGATTGTGAGATCTTAGCAAGCACAATATTAAATAAAACCATTAGGTTCCCTACACCTTTTATCATAGTTTATTTCAACACACCCTACAAAAACATTTCCCACTATCATCACTCACTCAAAACCAATCAACAAATTCTTATTACACAACAAGTAACTCAAAACAACAGTAACACAAATATATGCAAGAGTTTCCTATAGGATACTATAGATACTTAGGGTGCTAATACCTTCCCTTTGTATAACCAATCTGATTCTCGATCTCTCAAGTGCATTGTTTTGTTTTGCACACACTCACGGGTCTATTTAGATTTTTTCCCCTTCCCTCCTTTGGGATAAATTAAAAGTTCACATGTAAAGGGCGAACCTTCGAAAAAACACCGGCTACACAAACTGTCTTGAAAATAGTGAATCATTAACTTATCGTCGTGAGCATAGGGTGTCATTTTTCGGCAAAACATTACCAAATGGTGCCTTGGACAACTATCCCCTTTGTACTTTTCAAAATCTGGCGTCTTAAACTTTGGAGGGACTACCACATTTGGTACTAAGCACATGCCGAAAGCATTCAGACCAAAAGTATCATGTCCTTCTATGGCTTTAAGTCTTTCCTCCAACACACGACATTTTTCAGCAATCTCAACATCCTGTGGTTGTTCAGTATTCACCACTAGACTTGTCCCTTGGGAATCTGGCGCAGAGAATGCAAAGCTATGATACTCAATAGCATCATGAAATGAGGAATACCCATTTTGGACAATGTGACGTTCTTGTATATCATGATTCTCAATTGGGATCCATATAAAATGAGGCCGAGCAGGGATGTTTACTTGAGGTGGAATGACATTCTTAGTAACTGATGTTTATTGAATGTTGTCCTCTCTTTTTTATAAGGCTATCATGGCCTCCACAAGTTGGTTTAATTGGTTCTTCATTAAGTCAACATCTCCTCTTAATGCAGCACGGCTTTGCTCGAATGGATCCATGGTCCTTCAAAAGCTGCTTCAAGTCTGATTGAGGTGTCAAGAAATCAACAATGGGTTATGGACAAAGGATGGATAAGTTTTTTTTTTGGAAAATGCTACGCAATGCATGCAGATGGATGTCAAAGCAATGGTATGTGAATCAATGCAATGTAATACTCAGGATCACAGGTTCATCATGTTCTCAGGTTATTTCGAACAACGGGTAAATAACCGATATATCTGGTCAAAGGAACCCCCATGGGTAGGCTCTACAGTTGGTAAGTTCCTAGAGTCATGGATCCTTCTTGAGAACGTTACCGCCATGACGAAGGCTCGTCGGGCATTAATACCCTTAAGATGATCTCTTATAGGTGAGGCTTTCGTATCGTCCCATCAAGGAAGATACCTCGCGGGCTAATACTACACAACCATTAACTCAAAGGTTCTAAACGGTTCTCAGAGTCATAGATCGAAGTTGAAAATATTACCATAGGATAGTAATACATCTAAATGATCTCATCTGATTGGGGTTCTCGTATCAACCTAACAAGTCAGAGGTCTCGCAGGTTAACACTACACAACCACCGTGGATGGAATAGGTTAAAAAGGTCCCTAGAGTCATCTATCCAACTTGAAAACATTATCATAATGATGAAGGCTCGTTAGACAATAACCTCTCCAAGAGAATCTACTCTAGGCTGGGTCTTCATATTGTCCTTACGAGGAATGGTTTTTCTCAGACTCGGGTAGAGAGCTTATCTCACAAAGTACAAATAATCAGAAAGCCCCAAATAGTATCACGAGAACCACAGTATATAGCATATAGCAATAATACAATGAGACAAAGAAAAGATGATGGAAGAAAAAATAAACAAAGCTAATGTTTATCCCAAATTGAACTAAGGTGGGCTGGACTCTCTCTTGCATGAAGCGATAAGTCCCCAGTAGAGTCGCCAGCTATCGTACCTCGAAAAAATACAACCATTCGCGATGGTTGCAGAAAAATAGTACAAACACAGTCGCCACTGAACTTTATTTATTCCAACAAAGGAATAGAAAAATATCGATAAAACCTTTAAAGAAAATAAAATGATCATCACAACCAAATTCGGGTTCGGGAGTCAATTACGCAAGGGGAAGGTATTAGCACTCCTCACGTCCGTTGTACTCAACAGGAACCTCTTAGTTAAATTTGCGATTTGAATGTTAGCTTATGTTATTTTTTTCCTTTGAGTGGTAAAAGTGTAAAAGGAAAAAGAAAGGAAACCACAAATTTTTTTTTATTAATATGTCTGACAAGATTGCTGGTCTTGCTCATACGTATCTCCAGGTGCAATGGAGAATTCAAGGCTACGTAATTCTGGGGAGACTACAGTTTGTTGGTTTGTGCTTTTTAACAAACAAGTGTTTAGTTCGTGTTCTAATGGCTAAACATTAGCCTGTCTACTCTCGGTGGAGGCTCAAGCACTAGTTTGTATACACATTAGATAGGACTAAACATTGTTCTTTTGCAAAAAGGTGTTCAATCGCACGGGGACGAGAAATTAGGTTTGAAAGGTTTCGATTGCACGGGGGCGAAAAAAAGATGAGTTTGATGTGTTAAGTGTTTTATTGGATGGTGAATACTCGAATGGCCGAGTAAGGCAACTCGTATCCAAGTACTCGAGGAGAGGGAATAGAAGGCTCTAGACCATTTTCTTCATCATCTCAGTTGTTAGGAATATAGGATTTGATTTGATTTAATTATGAAAAGGGTTTTGAATCGGATTAGATTGGATCTTTTATAATGGATGACGATTGCTCGAATGGTCGAATAAGGAAACTCGTATCCAAACAATCAAGGAGAGAGATCAAAGGCTCGAGACAATCCCCTTTTTTCATATTTAAATGAAAATGGTGTTTAAATATAGATTAATGTTTTAGATAAATGACGAATACATGAATTGTTAAGTGAGGCAACGCGTATCAAAGTATTCAAGAAGGGAATAGAAGGCTCTAGACCACTTCTTCTTCGTTCATGTTATTGTGAAAATGATTTGGATTTTGATCGCCTTAGAAGTTTTTTATGAGATGATAATTGTTTGACTAATCCAGTAAGGGAACTCGTACCCAAACAATTGAGGAGAGGAATTGAAGTCTCAATACCACCCCCTTTTCATCTCTAATGAAATGGTGTTTAACTATGATTATGTGTTTTGATTTGATTTGGAAAAGGCATACTCGATAATGCTCGACGTTTTTATTTGCGTAGAATTGAAATGGGAAATGGTTTGAGGGTTTGACAATGATTTTTAAATATTATGGGAATTAATGCGAAAACAGTTACTTACATGTACGAGGATATCAACATCATTCGTAGAGAGGTCACTTAAACAACTCACTTAACAAGTATGGAATGGATCAATTACCACTAATCAAATAAAGAATCAATTAATTAATTATAGACTAAAAAAATAACAATTTGAACTTAATCAATTAACCAAATTGAAGCATTTAAATAATCCATTAGAATTAAAAGAAAATCAATTAATCAAGTCAAGGAACAAATCAATCATTTGACTAATCTTAAAAGAAAAAGATTTAATCAATCATACACTTAATTAATTAACCACCAAAAAAAGAACTTAAGAAAAGAAAAAGCTAAACTTTCAAGATTTGCAAAACAACAAAATATTACATTTAAATTTATCTCACAATCCAACAAATATCATGTAGCCACCAGATAAGTTATATTGATATTGAAAACAATTAAATTAAGGGTTAAATACATAACTCCCCTGCAATGTTAGCGAGTTTTAATTTTAGCCCCTGGTAAAGTTTTTTTTTTAAAAATCCCCTCATCTTAGTTAGATTCCCTCAGAAAACCCCCCAGAGGCCAAGTGGCAATGAAGATTCCGTTTTGACCATCAGAATTTGTCTATGTTGGCATTTTGGATTAAATTTTCATGGATGTATGGGTATATATTTATGCGTTTACAAATACCCCCTTGAAATTGTTAGGGTTTGCCTCCCATTTTTCTATCTTCTTCGTCCGCCGTCGTCGTGTACATGGGTGGTAGCAGGTCATCATCGTCTGGGGGAAATTTTGGAAAGAGTTTTCCAAGATGTGGTTGCAACGATACGATGAAGATGTTTGTATCAAACACAGCTGAAAATCCTAGCAGAAAATTCTGGAAATGTCGAAATTCTTTGGTTAGTTGATATTCATCTTGTTAAATACATGTTTTAATTTGATTTGTTAATCACTGTGTATGTATTAATCATCAGTTTGATTTAATTTGCAGAATGGTTGCGGTTTGTTTGTGTGGGACGATTTTGTTAACAATTTTGTAAGATGTTGTGATTGTGAAGGCACAAAGGGTTATTTGAGAGAACTTGCAAAGGAGATTACTCAGGAAATTGAAGGCAGAGTTTTGAAGAAGTATGGTGCAGATGGAAGCATTATCAAGACAGAAAAATTGAAAAGAAAGATTTGAATGGAAAAGAGGACAAATTTATGGATGTCGATTGTACTTGGTCTGTCATGGTTGATCTTTGCAGTATTGTTTATGTCCATGTAACAAAGTCTGTTTTGATTTAGTTGTTTAGGTTGGTTGGAATTGATACATAGTACTTGGTCTGTCATAGTACTTGTTTAAGTTGGTTTGTCATAGAAGTTGTTTAAGTTGGTCTGTTAGAGGAATGTCTGTCATGGTTGTAATAAACTCAGTTTAGATTTAGGTGTTTAATGTTACAGTTTGATGTAAGTTGAATTGTGGTTATAAATGAAAGCTTTTGTTATGTAGCAATGTAAATTGAGTTGTTCTTATTAATGAAAACATTTGTTATATATCACTGTTAATGTTTGATTTAAGTTGAATTGTTTGTTATCAATGTAAGTTGTCTGTTACAGAAATTACTTCCAATGTAAAACAAAACAGTTACACTAAATTCTGCAAAAGGAATTTGTTTGATACATAAAGAAAGCACACTTGGTGCATATGTCTGGTACTTCATTGTTACATAGTACAAAATGAGACAATTCTACAAAATGACACATACTACTTAGGACTTCATTGGCAAAGGCAACAAAATGACAACAAATTAAAATTGGGAATACAAGACATAACACTCAGTCTCTCTTTTTCTTGGACTTCCATGTCTTCATAGACCTAGTCTGCAATCCAATGGAAGAATCTTTTGAACTTGCTTTGGCCTCACTATCTGGTAGTGTGATTGGTTTTTCACTAGATCCTTCTCCTACAATTGGTTTTTTGAACCAAGACAGTTTGATCCTTTCACTTTGCCTTCTCCTTGTAATGACTGGTTTATTTCCTTTCTTGTTTTTAAGTCAATCAATAACACAAGATCCAGTTTGACTCATAACAGTTGGTGGTTGGGTCTGATTCATAACAGTTGGTGGTTGAATCATATCAGTAGCAGATCCTTGTGCATTATCAGCAGTATTTCCTTACCCACTATCATTAGCATCTGCATTATTAGCTTGTGCATTGGCTCCTTATGCATTAGCAGTAGCAGGTTGGTCCTTTTTAACTTTCCTCTACACATCAAGGATAACACACAAGTCAATGACCTATTATTGAATTATAAATCAAACAAATGCCAAAGTAAAGTAATACACAATAAGTACCTTTCTTTTAAGTGCATTAGGGTTCTGTCTGGAGGCCTTGCAAGTCAATGCATTATGACCAAACTTGTCACATTTGGTGCACTTATATGCCATACCTGTTCTTCTCTTCCTTGCACCCTCCTCTCCAACTTCTCTTATCCTTACCTTCCTAGGTCTACCTGGGCCTGTTTTATAGGATGGTGGTAGGGGTTCCTCCATTTCAACTTCTGGCCACATATCCTGACCATTGATTGGACTAACAGAAAAACCATAGCATAGGGCAAACCTTTGTCTTGTATAACATTCATCCACAAATTCTTCAGGGTTTTGCTTCATATAGCTCAAGGCAGCTACAACATGCCTACATGGTATTCCCACTAATTCCCAAAAGTTACAACTACAGGATTTTTTGGCAATATCAACAATAAACTCTTGATTATTGAAACTATGTGTGACTTGAAATTGTTCACCAATTGACCATGTTGGCAACCAATGTCCACTATTGAAAACTTCATTGTCCAACCTCTTTCTAGGTATAGGCATCACTCTATGTGGCCACTTATCAAGTTTAGTAGCAGATGTAGCTAACCTATTCATGAGGTATTTTCTTGGAATTGGCATAAAGATGCGTAAGACACAACCTGTACTCAATCCTATCAAGCATTTCCTCAAATATAGCCACAAGTCCCTGAAACATAACACCAATTGTGTGCACATTAATTACAGAAACAACTTTAAATACATAAGAACAAGGAAGTAAATACAGCCACATGTACCTTTTATTGATCAGATATAAACACATATCTTCTATCCTGGCCAATATCCTCAATCAGTAGTTGAAGGAACCATCTCCAACTCTCCTTTGTCTCATTTTCAACCACACCAAATGCCAAAGGGGAGTATTGATCATATGCATCCCTACCCACAACAATTAGTAATTGGCCACAATATTTGGTCTTCAAGTGACATCCATCCACCCCCACAAAGGGTCTGCATCCATTTATAAAGCCTTTCTTACAACCATCAAAACAAAAATAGAATGATCCAAACCTTGGTTATATGGATGGATGAGGTCTTTCAACATTAATCTTGACTGTGTTGCTTGGATTTACCCTTCTTAACTCAGTTGCATACCTCCAAATGCATGCATACTGATTATCAGCATCACCTTCTATTATCCTCTTTGCAATCAACTTAGCCCTCCATGCTCTTGCAACACTAATACCCACAGAAAAGCTTTGCCTTATATCTTGCATGATGTCTCTTATCCTAACTGTGCCACTTGTTTGCATCCTCTTTACCACATGCTTAGCCACCCACTTTGAAGTTGCAGATTTGTTGTTCAAAACCCTAGCACATGTGTGGGTGTCTTTGAGTGTTTTTATAGCAAAAGTGTGTTTGTGGGCCCCCCTTAGAGCATAAGACTAAAAACCCACATTTAGCCTTACACTCGACCCTTACCCTATAGTTCTCATTTTTCACAAAACTTATTTCCCTCCCATTGAGCACTGACCACTCACAAATTACATCCCTAAAGTCAGCAAGTGAATTAAATTCCATGCCCCACTTGAACTTATAATCCTTGTTGAGGTGCTCTTTCCTAAATCTTTCATACTTGGGCCTTTCATCATCACATGAGTCATCTGGATCATCACTATTCAATTCATCACTATAGTAATCATCTTGGTCCATTTTCTTTTTGGGCATAACACTAGGCCCACCCATACTTATCACAAGATTGCTTTTATCTACTTTTATGGGCACGGGCTCATCAATTCCTTCAAAGCCATCAACTAGACCAGTTGCTCTCTCATCTTCACTGTCATCTAACCTTTCAACATCCTCGTCTTTTATATCCTCACTCATCTTCTCATTAACACACCTAGGTTCAATATCCTCACAATCCATTGTTTCTGGAGAATGTTCCACAAATATATCCCCATTAACTTCCATTGCACTGAAGTATGTAGCAAAGTCGTATGCATCATCATCTCTTCTAATTGTAATAAATCCCTCTTGAATGTCTAACACTTTTGTACATAACCTAAATGAACCTTCCTTATACCCCCACCCACTCAACAGCTTGATAATGTTATCCATTGTCTAGTTCGCAACAAGCAAACCATTTACAGTCGAATCAACCCCCCCCCCCCCCCTCTGTAAATAATTTCATCCGGCTTAACCCTAACAAATTCACCCCCATGGTGAAAAGTAACATCAAAAGGTTTGAACTCCTGGCAAGATTTCAAAATCATTCAGAAACAAAAACCACATATCAAAAACCATAATATTCCCATAAAGATTTCAAAATAATTCAGAAACAAAAAAAAACCCTAACCATATCTTTTAACCGTCAAGAAGTTTACCAAAATACATACCTGACTCATTGCGACCCTCGATTAAGGAAGTGAATTCGTGGATGAATTTGTTGGTCTTCGTGTATGTAAGTTCTTCGCCGATGTTCCTTCGTCGGATCAAAATCCCCTTCGCAGCTATTCCTCTGTCGCATCAAAACCCTAACTATTACAAGGGGGTGAAACGCAAAAATATATACCCAGTCATCCATAAAAATTTAATCCAAAATGCCAACATGGACACATTCTGATGGTCAAAATGGAATCTACCATGCCACTTGGACTCTGGGGGTTTTCTGAGGGAATCTAACTAAGATGAGGGGGTGTTTAAAAAAATTTTTACAGGGGCTAAAGTGAGAACTCGCTAACATTACAGGGGGGATTTGTATATTTAACCCTTAAATTAAAAAGTAAGAATTATTAAATCATATAACTAAATCTAATAGCACGTGGAAAGTGTTGTGTTTACACTAGCTAAAACAAACAATCAGACTGAGAGAGAGAAATGGTACCAATGATAGAAAACGAGAGAGAGATGTCGGCAGCTGACGGAAAAGGTGTGAATCTAGCGACTTTTGGTGCAACTCTGACGGTGTTACACTGAGAGATGGCGGAAGTGCTTACACGTTGTGAGATCATGAATGAAATGGCGATGTGAATGGGTCATAGTGGACGTGCACTATTCATGGTGGTTTTATGTGCTGAGTTTTGGTGGTGTTGTGTCGATGTTGTTCCAAGATGAAAGAGCAGTATTTGGTGATCTCAGCGGTGTATTTACATTGAGGTTTGGGGGATGTAGTCTTAGTCGCCTAAAATTAAGAGGAAGCAACTCACATGACGGCGACAATAGTGTCTATTTGATGTTATAGTGGAATGATTGAAGTTGTTGTGAGCAATGAGTTAGTGCGGTGATGGAGAGTATGAAGAGAGATTTTTGAGTGTTTATGGTTTTTTCTATTTTGGTTTCATAAGTCAGAGGGAGAGTGAATGAGTAGTTGGGTGAGGTTTAAAGGTGGGAAGAAAAAATGCAGAGAGAGGTTGTAAGTGTTGTTGTGTGTTTGGTGGTAGAGAAGGGGTTGTCTAGTGGAAGTGATTGAGAGAATGTATGTGGTGTTAGGATGGGTGTTACGCGTGCTTGCCGGTGTGGATTGAGGTTACCGTTTGGGGTGGTTTGAGTAAATTTGTAGGTTGTGTAGTTTAAATCGTGTGTTTAAGTTTGAAGAAGGACACAATGGTTGTTACTTGGAGGATGTGGGTGATTTGCAAGTGAGGGCGAAAACCGAAATAAGGTTTTGTGTATGTAGTATTTTGTTACAGAGAAAATTATGAAAGAAATGGAAAGGATAGGCATGGGAGTGAGGAAAGGTGAAGTGTGTGCTCCCTCACAGTTTCTTTTTAATTGTCATTTTTTTACTTTTTACGTATACTAATAAATCCAATAATTAGTATTACTTTTTAGATTATGATTTTTCTTTTACCTATAATATGCCTATCTTTTAATTATTTTAATATACATTTTTCTCTCTTCATAATAAATAATTAGGGGCAATTTTGACAAATCTATAATTATTACTGCCATAAATTTTGAAAATAATATTTAAAAAGAAACAAAAAATTATTCTAATAATGATACTTATAAAGGAACTGAGGAAGTATATTAAAGAAGAGCTTTTGTTGTCTGTTATGGAAGAAAAAGAGAAATTCATGGTGTTCTAAGAGAGAGAGAAGGGTGACCTTTTTTGAAGGTGGTTATTGGAGTTTTTTTATAGAAAAAGTGTGTGGACATAATATTTTATTGGTCTGTTAAAATGGAGATTTATTCAATAGCCAAAAGTCGTTGTTGTTGTGGGACGTGTGTACTTCAGTAGTGGAGAAATATGTTGATAGGTGAGCCTTCTAACAGTTAGACACACCAAGGAATAAAAGGGACCAAACGCTACTTTACAGCTGTCAACAGCTGTGTGTATGCTTTTTGCTCAAAATTTCAGAAACAAACATTATATATATATATATACACACACACACACACTCACACACGAATGCACTAGGGTTTTAATTTTTCAGAAATTCAAGAAATGCCCTTGTGATCAAATGAAACTAATATCACATCATTATTGAAATGGTAGAATAGTTTTAAAATTTAATAAAATTAATCAATACTATTTTATTTAAAACCAAAATAAAACCCAATAAATATCTAATAAATTATAACTTTTTTTACATATTCTGTAAAAAAAATGGGATGAAATTGAAGAAGAAAAAAATTGAGCGCGAAAATGTTCGAAAAAATAAATTGATTGCACCAAATTGATCAATGCGAAATAAGTTTCTCGGAAACAAACAGCTTTTTGATTAAATTTAAAATAAAACTTGATTGGTTAAAAGGCTCAACTGATCAAAAATACGACCGAAAAAGTAGTCAAAAAAATAAAACGAGCACGTCAGGTTAAATAACACAAATTGTATATTAATAATACTGACGTCTGCAAGATCAATTTTGAAATTTTCACCTACTAATTTTACGCACAATTGAGAAGCGATTCAATCGGTCTGTCTATAGATCCAAACATTTATTTTAGTCGATATTTTAGGCATTATGGGGTATGAAATGCATGTTATTGTAGCATGCGATTTTTGTCGGTGACGCGACCACCTTATCGCCATTTGGTTTTCCCTCACCGCAATGGTAGGGATTGGATGCTACTTTCTGATTTCTTATTTATCCTGTGAAGCTGGAAAGGAAAGGGAAGATATCTAAAACTAACCTTGCACGCAAATGTTTTATTGAACAAATGATAAGAGATTGGGGGTCCGGGGTCAGGTTATACAATGGGGAGTTGTCAATTACCCATCCTATATGTGGTTATCCACAGGTCATTAGCAATTATACCGTTTTCTATATACTGGTGTTTGTCTGTTGATTGGGAAAATTTCTCCTTTGGGAGTGTTTGAGAGAGTGTGTGTGAGTTTTTTGATGATTTTCGTGAGGTACTGGACCTAAGGTTTTGATTAGTGTGTGAAGGTACTAGACCTAAAGTTTTTTATTGGTGTGCTCGCTAAGATTTCGCAATCTTATGCCTACATATTCTCGTTAAAGAAAACAGGGAAATCAGAGCAATCGTAGTTCCTCATATTCTATGGGAGGAAAAGATATTTGGTGTCTTGTTCAAAGCCCAAGATTGAAGCTAAAAGGTTGAGTATTTGTGTCTTGTTCAAAGCCCAAGATTGAAGCTAAAGGTTCGACTGAGAGAGAATTTTTCATCTCTAAAGGGAGATATCTCATTTATTTATAACAATTATTGGGTGACTGATTATAAAGGAGAATTACTTTAACTGGGATGTGAGAATCCAGCAATGCCATAATTTCCTTTATAGGGGATTTGTCCTGAAAGAGAAAACTTTAACTCAGTGTTGAGTAATGCCATTTTTCCTTAGGAGTCTTTATTGCCAAGAGAGGGACAGTGGCGGGGATGTAAATAATCCAGAGGCTTGTCGCTTACAACAATTAGATGAAAAAGAGGATTTACCAGGATAAAAGATGGACAAAAGCTTGGATCAACAAGTGTGCCACTTATAGCAATTATCTGGGATTAAGGTTTGTTTTGATTTGTTTGTGTGATAACACAGAGAAATGTCTTCCTACAGAGAGTTTTTTATTTCTTTTGAGGGGATGTTGATTTTTGTATGTGCCTTGATCAAAGCCCAAGGTTGAAGCTAAGAGATTGATTGACTCCACTGGGGAAGTCCTTATACAAAGCCTAAGAGGAGGCTGGAGAAGGCTGACTCAACAAGAGAATGTTTATCTGTCTTGTACAAAGCCCAAGATTGAGGCTGAAAATAGAATGACTCTTTTGGGGATATCATTATACAAAGCCTAAGAGGAGGCTGGAAGTTGACTTTTTCGGGGAAATATTTTGTCTATCTTGTACAAAGCCTAAGATTGAGGCTAAAAAAAGTTTTGACTCCACTAGTGAGAGGTTTTATCTGTCTTGTACAAAGCCCAAGATTGAGGCTGAAAAGGGACACTGACTCTACTGGAGAGTATGATTTGACTTGTACAAAGCCCAAGATTGAGGCTGAAAAGAGAGATTGACTTTGCTTAGGGAGATTAATTCCCAAAGCCTAAAAGAAGGCTGGGAGGAATTGACCCTGTTGGGAAGATATTTATCCAGGGCTTAAGAGAAGGTTTAGAAGATTTTAACTTTGTTGGAGAAAGTTTATATATGTCTTGTACAAAGCCCAAGATTGAGGCTAAAAGATATTTGACTGACTCAGCTGAAAATATTTATGGGTGTCTTGTATAAAGCCCAAGATTGAGGCTGAAAAGAGATTGACTCAACAAGAGAGTGTTTTTTATCTGTCTCAACAAGAGAGCATTTTTTATTTGTCTTGTTCAAAGCCCAAAATTGAGGCTCAAAAGGGTTTACTCAACAAGAGAGTGCTGAAACGAGATTGACTCAATAAGAGAGTACTAAAAAGGTGATTAACTCAACAAGAGAGTGCTGAAAAGGTGATTGACTCAACAAGAGAGTGCTGAAAAGGTTATTGACTCAACAAGAGAGTGCTGAAAAGGCTAATTCTGCTGAGGAAAATCATTATACAAAGCCTAAGAGGAGGTTGTCTTCTGTTGAGGATTATTGAGATCCAGAGGCAGGTCCAAAGTGGGGAATCAACTCTTGCTGAGGATTACAGAAGAGTTGAGGTATCAGATGCCTTGAGGTTTTGATTTGGGATAGTGTTATACTGATGATAAGCTGACCCTAGCTTGGGAAATTTAGGATGAAAGACTAAGTTGTAGAACCTATGAGGGTTTTAACTCTACTGGAGATTGATTAAATGATCAGGGTTTCTCCTGTGTTTGTAGGGAGCTTGAGAATGTCTTTGAGACCCAAGAGGAGATTAGACTGTCCAAGTCTACTGGAATGAAGGAGTTTATCTCTGCATGATGCCCAATAGTAGGCAGGTGTTTTAAGGGATGAGAATCAACCCTTAATTGATCTAAGGTTTCGACTCTTTGGAAAGACTGCTCTAACAAAGGATGAATAAGTTTTGTCTTATACCTTTAAGAGGTCTCGAATCCTTGTACTAAGCCCAAGAGGAGGCATGAGAACTTCTAAGAAGCCTGAGGGTCCTTGTACAAAGCCCAAGAGGAGGCTGGGATGCTTTTAGGAAGCCTGTGGGTCCAAACTTAAGAAAAGTTCAAGAAAAGTTTCACTGGGAATAATCCTTTCTTTAGTGAACAGTTCTAGGGTTTGAAGAAATTCAAGAGAGGTTTCACCGGGAATTAATCCTTTCTGGGGAACTGAATTTCTTTGACAATTTTCTAATAGTGACAGTCTGAGAAAAGTTTCACCGGGAATAATACCTTTCTCTTTGTTCCATATTGTATAAGCCCAAGAGGAGGCAAGACTATATATGGAAATTCCTATGGGGAACTAGTTTTAACTGTGTTAAAAGAGTGACCACTGGCTTTATCTAATCCTAGACCTAATTATCGGGAAAAACTCTAAGCAGATATATACAAGCATATATCACTACTACAAAACGCCCAAACAACAACGCCAGGTTTACAACGGCATCCTATACACCGTTGTTATAGTGCGTACTAGATGCGCGCACATTATTTTAATTAGAAATTTCAAGGGTATAATAACAGTTGTTGTGAACACCATGGTGATACAATCAAGCTTTCATGGGTTCGAACCTCATCGCCCTCAAATAGTTTATTCCTTTGACGTAAATGTGCCCTTTTTAAGTTTTATTTATATTTAACTAAAAAATATTAAGGATATCACTACAGTTATTTCTTAAAACCGTTGTTACAAACTGAAGCTTCTTTTTATGTATTTTAAACACCAAGTATATATCAATTTATCCACTGAAAAAAGAAACAAGACGAAACAACCCTAACACCAACGCCGTCACCATTGTCGGGAAGAAGACAACAACAACAAGAAAGTGTTCTACTTTAAGGTGTTGCAATGTCGCATTTGAAGACAAAATCATCCAAAGGTGTTTCTATGTCTTCTTCCACTGTAAAATCTTGATCTGGAAATTTTTGTGGTTGTGATGGTTGTATGGTTTCGTACCAATGCAAGAAGGGACAAAATAAAGGAAGGCTTTTTTGGAGATGTCCATTTTGGAGGAGCAATGAAACATGTAATTTGTTCATATGGGACGAAGACGTGGGAGAAAGAGATGGAAATGAAGATGAGAGCATTATGAAGTCAGAGTTGGAAGTTGTTGGCTATTTGAAGGTTATGTATGAGGATTTAAAGAAAAAGAACAAGAATTTGAAGAACAAACTGAAATCAGAGATATTTTCTGGAAATCTCAAGATGTTATGTTTTCTTGTCTCATTTATGTTTATTGTTTACTTTGTTATGAAATGTAATAGTTGAATTAGGGTTTGAATTACATTGTTGATGTTTAAACTGCAGATGCATTGTGAATTACATTGTTAATGTTTGAATTACATTATGAAGACAGGAATGCAACTAATAAAATTACAGAACCAACCGTTGTGATATACTCAAACTTTCGTCGATTCGAACCTCAGCGCCATAAAATATTTTATTCCTTTAACGTTAAGGCGCACCTTTTCTTTTTGATTTATTTTAAAATTCACAAATAAAAGGGTTATCACTACGGTTCTTCTGGTTAACTGTAGTGATATATTTATAATAAATAAATACCTATCTATACGGTTTTTATTTATTTTAAAATTCACAGATAAAGGAGTTATCACTACGGTTCTTCTGGTTAACCGTAGTGATATATTTATAATAAATAAATACCTATCTATACGGTTGGTATTTTTAACCGTTGTGAAATAGTTTACCCATATATAAGCGAAATAACTTTCACTTATTGACAGTAGCGCCGTTGCCTTCAAAGTGAAACCATAGAACCCATTTTTTCTCATAGTTTTCACGATTAGTCGTGAATCTTGTGCTTCATACATTAAGGTATTCTTCTTCTTCCATCTATTGTTAGATATTTCCCATTATCTCGTTTGTTGCATGTTGTTTTTGTTGATTGTTCTCATTTTTTCATATTCGTTTTCACTACCTTAACAAAGACCATACTTTGGAAACTTCATAATGTTTGTGTAGTTATGGAAAAATGTATAAGAAGCATGAAGCTATGATGGAAACTTCATCCACCTTATACCTTTTTTTCATAGCTTCACGAACAAGATGTTAGTAAATGAAGAAACAACAGTGTAAGCAAACTTCATCTAGTTTTAGAAACAATGAAAAGAAATATAAGAAGTATGAAGCTTTTGTGTAAGCTTCTTCATCCTTATATTTCTTCTTCATTGATTCCCAAACTAGTTGAACAACATAATTGATTCCTGTTCCGCGATTAGTTTCATTAAAAGGTGCGTTATTCCTGTTCCTCTCTTTACTCTTCACTGGATTATGGTTATTGGGTTTGTTTTCAACTGAGGATGCTCATTTTTGAAGTTTGATGTGTTTCGTTACAGGTTAAGGGGATGATACAGGGTGATGATGTTGGTGGTAGCAAGCGTATAATATGAGTTTATAATATCTGGATCTGGTATATAATGTTGTTTGAGTTTATTATATTCTATTT
The DNA here is from genome assembly GCA_022829125.1 of Lathyrus tuberosus. NCBI lineage: Eukaryota > Viridiplantae > Streptophyta > Magnoliopsida > Fabales > Fabaceae > Lathyrus > Lathyrus tuberosus. The sequence goes on from JALAZF010000081.1 coordinate 9,466,310, forward strand.
AGATTGTTTGTTTCACTAACCCTCACTTAAAGTTTGTTGGTGGTAGCAAGCGTATTATATGAGTTTATAATATCTGGATCTTGTATAGAATGTTGTTTGAGTTTATTATATTCTATGTAGATTATTTGTTTCACTAACCCTCACTTAAAATACATTCATTTAATTTGACATAGATACTTATAATATGCGAATTAAGTTGTATTTGAAAACCAACTTATATGAATTAATGTTTTCGAATTGCATCCCTCTCATCGTTCATCTCATGATGTTTAATATATATATTATGGTATAATGATCTGGCTCCTTAGATGCATCGCCATCTTCCATTATAGTTAAATTTCATTAACAATAAATTATTAGTTAATCTGCCTCTCCATCAACACTTATAATCTTAAAACTTCCGATTATAAAAATTATGATGATAAGTGATGATGATGAGTGTTGTACCCCAAATTTTACCTCTTAGATGTCATAACATCTTGCATAGACATTCAGGATCAGTCATATATGCACTATTTAACTAACCCATATCTTGCAGTTTGTTTCCCTTATGTTTGAAATTAGGGTTTACAAAGAGAGATTTAAGGCCTCCTACGGTATTCTCTGGCTCCATACAATCATCACAAAGGTTCACTAGTTGTTTAGAACCAAGATCTTAAGACTTTGAATCAAGTCAAGTCAACAAAGGATCACCAGACCAAAATGTGGAACAAGGGTTCTTACCTGAGGAATCACTGAAGAATTTTGCCATGATAAATCAAGATTAGATTGGCTAGTCAACCAATTGAGCTTACCTACATTAAATAGGTCTCATTCAACAAGAATTATAGATCATTTGGCTCTCATCATGAGTAATTTGAGCCACAATTCCACCCTGCCTCCAAATTAGGGTTTTGTTAAGACTAGTGGATCATTGGCCTTGATTTTGATCAAGTGTTATTCTCAAACCCTGGGACATGGATCCATATGGTAGAAGACATCCCTAGAGACCATCTATGAGCCTTATATGTGATGGAAGAAGCAAGATCATCAGAGATCATTCCAGTGCATTCACAGTTAAAATTAGGGTTTTAACTGAGGCCCTAACCTTTGAGATTGTGATCCAAAATGAAATATCCAAGACCTCAACTCATCATAACATGTCTCATTGATGATTTAGGGTATAAGAGATCAAGTTCTAAGAAGTTTCTTGCAAAGGAAGCAAGGTTTGGGTCATGAAACTTTTCATATGTGGAAATTTCCCCTCGTGAAAAATTGAAATAGTCATAACTTCCAAACCACACATCCAAATTGAGTGCCTCAAAGCCCAAATGGAAGCTCTTTCCATGAACTTCAAAGTGATAAATTTCCAGAAAATGCATGGTTTGTGAGTTATGAGACTTGGAAGTTAGACTTCCCAAGGACTTAGAGAAATTTCAGCATTTTTTGCCTTAATAACCAGCTGACTTTACAAAGCAAGAAACATTAGTTTATTCCTTGAGCCTCTCACCAGCTTGGCTCAGAGGTTCAAAATATTTTGGAAGATATGTGCTCAGCAAGCATGATTCCTCACGAAGGAAAAAGGGTAATGTTGGCATAATGTGTAAATGTGACCATGCCTTGGATTCTCATTGTTCTCCCTATAAATAGCAAGCCTTTCCACTCAGTTTAGACACCAACATATTTCAAAATATACTCTAAAACACTATTGAGTTTCAAGTCTTGCAAGAGAAGAAGGAGAAGGAAGCTTGCTTTGGGAGCTTTTGCTGGTTCAGCAAGAAAGGAGTTTGTTCACATTTGAAGTTGCAGTGGACATATTCCACTTGGTAACATTCCTCTTTCATTCTCTATATTCCCACTCATGTAACATGTCTATCATCATTATACCATTGTTTTAAATACTCATATAATGAGTATTCATATTTATTTCCCTCCATCCATGATGTAAACATAGTGTGTGTTTAAAATTTGTGCTTCACTTCTGTCATAGCATATCATGTGGAGGTAGGACAAGTATGTTTGTTTTGGTTGATGTGTCGAGATAAGTAGCTACCTTTTGTTCTTAGCATTATGAGTAAGTTACATTGAATGATAACTGAATCCATATACTACTCATTGACTGCCTGCTTAAATTCATGTAACCCCCTTTGTTTGTTACACTGCCAAAACCTAAATATCAAATGCTCATGTAACTGTCTTGGATGTTATGGTTAGAACAAGAAAATGTGAGTTTACTGCCAAGAATCATCTCACTATGGTAAACTTGATGTGTTGTATTTTGTAATTTGTAAGGTTCTTTCTTGTTGAACTGCTGGCATTTTTTATGTGATTTAAGTCCAAGATATGTAATGACTGGTTGGATGTTGTTGGTAAGAAGACTCGGTATTTTCATTAAGTACAAATTATGGTAATGTTGCCATCATACTGTGTGTTCAAGATGTGTGCATAAACTCATGCTATATTGCGTAGTCATGCTAAGTGCAAACTATTACCATGCCTTGTGTTTTGTTTGTGTGTACAACATACTGGTATGTCATTTGTTCAAGATATGCATGCAAGTATTGGTATGTTACTTGTCCTTATACTCAGAGTTATTCATATGTTAGTCATGTTCATGATTTTGTTGAAGCTATCTTTGAGGATGAGGGTTTGAGATTGGTCATTTGTGTTGAAGTGCTGTTTTGGTATTTACCCATGAGCCTGTCTAATATGCACAATCTATTATGCTTATACACCATGTCATGACATGTTGGTTTTGTGCAAAGTCAAGCTAACCTTGTATGCTAAAAATGATGCCATGTTATATTCATTAGTCACTGTCATCTTGCTAGGGGTTCAAATTGTAAACTACATGCCTATGTTATTGTCTGACATAAATTTTGTGACATATGCATCCACTACATGACCCTATGCATAGACAAAATGGCTGTAGGCACTGAGACTTGGGGTTTTGAACCTTTTGTTGCCTAAGTTATGACTTGAAATCCTGAGCCATCTCTCAAGTGTCTCAGTTAGTATATCTGTTTGCTAACACAACTTTTATCTGCGACTATCCTTCATTAGCTCATAAATTCCATGTTCAAAGAATCATATTTGCCTTGCCTGCTATGTTGTTGTAGTTCATTATTTTACATTATTCCACTAGTTGAAATGACTTGGTGAGTATTGATGATAAGTTCAGTTATGAATAATTTTAATTGTTCCTATGTCAAATTTTGTTTTACTTGGTTGGCTAGATTAGTACAATAACAGAGCCTGCTTTAATTTACCTATCCCCATGTCATGTTGAGGCAACTTGTGATTTGTGTGGTAGTTTGACAAAATGCTTGCTTTACTCATCCATCAAATTCCAATGCCATGTTGTTACGATACTTACATGTGAAATGGCTGATACTCCCTTTTACATTATCTGTGTTGCTAATCATGACTCAAATTCTCTATCTCAAGCCAGTGGCCCGAAAATTGGTAGTATGGTATGAAGACCCTTGTTTGAATTTGCACTGATAAGGACATTCATTCCTTTTATTTTCTGAATAAGCCATATGCCATGCTAATCATTTTGAGCCAAGTTGACCTATACACTTGAGATTGATGAGTGAACTGTTAAATCTTTTGAAACTTTTGTCTGATGTTATGCCCTATGTTCTTAGCATGATAATTTGGAGTGACTATATGTTTGAGGTTGGTCAATACTGATTACTTTCTTGTTGCCATCTTGCCATTTACTATGAATTAAAGTTGAATATGTCCCTAGGCCACTAATTCTTTATCGACATTCTAATTATGTACATAAATTGCTGAATTACCAACTGTTGTGTATCCAAATTATGTATGTTCACTACTTGCTCTTGGCTTTGCCTTGTTTACTTGTTGCTCTATGTATGAGTTAATGCTAAGCTTACTTGAACATGTTCTTGCCTCCACTATTTTGAACCTACCTACTGTTAGGTATGGATTAACTGATGTATGTGAATTTCAACACTTGAGTTAACATGTTCTTTTCTACCGCTTGCACTTATGCATTTCTATGTATGTGTTTGTCTTGCACTCATCTCAGTTGTTGTTACTTTGATAATGTCTTGGCTGGTATTAAACAGAAATGTTTAATTGTTCTTCATTGTTTTAGATCTGTCAAATTCTTGTTTGAGATTCTTTTAATGATTAACCCTCGTGTTCATCTCTCTATACTGATAACACCTAGCCATGCTCACTATTTTCTGATCAAGTAACTTATCTTTGTATTCCAAGTTGAATGACCATGTGTATGATGCATGTTTATCTTTCCTGCATTCTTGATCAAGATTACATGTGGTTTATTTCAAGTAGTAGTTCTCTACTCATTCATTATGCCTAATGTGGATGGCTGGATTCTCATTCATAAATGTGGTTTGAATCTATTGTTATGTAGTGTTATTGGTCATTATGATGAATTGATGACTTGTTGCATGATTGGTGAGAGGTTGGTATGTACTTAATCTGTTAAAACTCTGGTTTGTCAACTTTAACCCTGGGTGATTGCAGCCAAGCTTTGGTATCTCTTGGTTTTGTGCTTCATGGAATTTTTCGCTTGCCAAAACTTAAGTATTTATGGAATGGTGTTTATTACCGGATGTAAGAGCCACCCCAGTGGCAAGAGCATATACATGCCATTTGACCATGAGGACTGGGGTTCGAACTCCCCTCGCCCCAGTCCTTTTGTTTTATTTTCTGAAAATCACCCTTATTTCATATATATTGTATTGTTGCTATTATATATCAAGATGCGTGCATTGGTTGGTCTGGCAAGGGTTTTGGACTGCAAGTGCAACGGCCCGGGTTCAACACCCATGGGAGGCCTTTCTCCTAATTTTTTATCACTTGTTCATTTTATATATTTTTAATTCATGCTTTAAATTCCATCATTCATAACTTGAGCATTTTCTATTCTTTTTTGCTCATTCTTTTTGCCAATTACTCCTTAATGAATCCACTTTTTGAACATAAAAAGAAATTGAAGGAAATGAATATTTTTGAGGTACTTATTCATGTGGGAAGTGGAAGTCCTTTTAGGGTTTCTGTTATGAATACTTTTGATTGTTTTGATTCTTTCAGTATGCCATTTTTGTTCATCTTGTTTAAGTAATGCTTAATATATGTGTTTCTAACCTTGTATGGCATTATGAGCTTTGTTTAATCTTGATACTTTGTTGTTTGTGGTTGCATCTTCCTATAAATATCCCTACAAACTTATTGTTTCATTAAAAATTTGCTACCCTCCCCTCCTTCCAAAGGAAAGTCTTTCTATTGACCTCAAAGTCATAGATAACTCATAGTCAAACCTTTGACCTCATAGTCATAGGTATATACTTCCCTCTTTGACCTCATAGTCATAGGACTACCAGCTTTGACCTCATAGTCATTGCCACTTACCATCCTTGACCTTATAGTCATGGCCACACCTTTTCCTTGACCTCATAGTCATAGGATTACCAGCTTTGACCTTGTAGTCATAGCCTTTCTCTTTGTCCTCATAGCCATTCAATCTCACAACTTAGAATTAGGATAGAGTTCTTGGACTCTACGTGAACTCATCACCTTGAGTATTCACTTCCCCTATAACTTAGACGTAGAGAGTTTCTTAAACTCTACATGAGCTCATACTCATTCCCCTTGGAATTTTGACCACAGTCAATGGTTCCTCAAATTCACCCTTAGTTAGGTGAACTACAGTTGCTCTGATTCTTTAGTTAGATACGCGGGCACAAGATTCAACATCATGGCGAACAAACTTAGTGTATATACCTTTAGGTCTTTACCTTACCCTTAGCAGATATCTTTTAGCAAGCAAACATAACATAACACAAACTTAAACAAGAGGTTCCTGTAGAGTACTACAGATATTAAGGGTACTAATACCTTCCCTTAGTATAACCAACCCCCGAACCTTAGATCTCCCCGCTTAGGTTTTCTCGATCTTGAACCTTTCCTTTGGATAAATCAAAGTCGGTGGTTAATTTAAAGTTTTGTAATGCAAGTTAATAAATAGCTTGTTATCCGATTCTCACCGCAACAGAAATGGCGACTTCACTGGGGACATAAATTTTGAGGGTTAAGCCCACCTTGTTTTGTTTATGTTATTTATGTTTGTTTGCTATACTTGTACATATCTGTGTATATTTGTATATCTGTATATATATTTGTATCTGCTTGGATCTTCTGTTTGGAAGGGTGCTACTATTGAGTGGTGAGATAAGTCCTAACCCGGACTTGAGAGTACATTTGATTAGGATCGTGGACATAGTCAAGAAGACTTCGAGGGAGTAATCCCAAAGGAGTTGACTTGAAGTTCCACACTCAGTTGAGGCCCTCTTGGAGGTGGTATATGTTGAACGAGCAATCGTGAATGCGTTACCACTTTCGACCTGGGTGCCAGGGATACTGATGACCTTTAGTTACCCTTTTACCCCACTTGGCATATTTAGGATGTAGTGCGATGACTATGAGGGAGTAATCCTAAATGGTTGCTACGCAATACTACACTCAGACGAGACTCTCTTTAGAATTTTATTGATTACCAAGTAATTGGGAAGTCGATAAAATCCAAAAGATAGGTTATCGACTATGGGAACCTTTTAGAACCCTGTTCTACAGTTGATAAACCCATAACACATACCTATATGGGAAGGGTAGACCATGGCTCCACGCTCGTGACCTCCGACCCTAGGTTTTTTGTGTTGCATGTATATATGTGCCTATCTGTCTATGTGTGTTTTGTGTTGCATACATTCATCCATACATCATTTCCATGCCATATTCAAGGAACTCAATTTTTTTTTGCAAACTCTATAGGATGGATTTTGGAAGAAAGAAAATGCAGAAGTACACCTTCATTAGTCAAAAGTTGGAAAATCTGAAGAGTCTGGGTGAGGCAGTCAACGAATCATCAACGTTCCGAGGCAAGTATGGGAAGATTTTCTCCTTGATGAAGTTAAAGATGGTATATGGGATGCTTCCCACTCTTGTGAAGTTTTATGATCCGTTGTACCACTGCTTTACTTTCCCAGATTATCAGTTAATGCCTACTCTTGAGGAGTATGCTATCTTGGTTGGTCTTCCCATCACTCCAAATCCTCCTTATTCTGGTTTGGAAAAGACACCTAAGGAGAAAGACATTGCAGAAGCCGCTCACCTTAAGTTGTCAAATATCAAGGCTAACTTGGTTACTAAGGGAGGAATTTCCGATTTGCCTGCCAGGTTTCTAATGGAGAAAGCTCATCATTATGCCAGTACGAAGAACATAGGGGACTATGAAGCAGTTATGGATCTACTCATTTATGGGCTATTTCTGTTTCCCAACATCGACAACTTCGTCGACATGAATGCAATCAAAATTTTCATCCTTGGAAATCAAGTTCCAACTCTACTTGCCGACGCTTACCATTCAGTACATCTGAGGAACTCCCATGGAGGAGGGATGGTAACCTGTTGTGCTACATTGTTATATAAGTGGTTTATTTCTCACTTACCTCGTTTGGCAACCTTTTTGGGATCTCAAAGATGGGTTCCTTTGGTCAGAGAAGATTATGTCCCTCACATATACTGATTTGGAGTGGTATAATCCGACACTCAAAGGCAGAGACATGATTGATAACTGTGGTGGCTTCTCTAATGTACCTCTTCTTGGTACAAAAGGGTGCGTAAGCTATAATCCAGCCTTGGCTCGTCGTCAACATGGTTACTCTATGGAGGCCAAACCAAGTAACATTTATTTGGAAGGATTATTCTTTGAAGGAAACATGGATCCCGTGCTCAAGGAGTAGATCATGCACGCTTGGCGTCATGTACACAAGAAAGGGATGTCTGCCTTAGGAAAACCCGAGTGTGTGGCTTCAGAGTCTTATACCCGTTGGGTACAGGAAAGGGTTATTGATTTGAGGATGCCCTACAACCGTCATGAACCCATTCCACTAGCTCCTCATGACCCTGTTCTATTTTTCACAAGCAGTGAGGACGAATTGAAGATTCGGTTGGTTCAGGCAGAACGAGAGAGGGACGCATGGAAGAACAAATAAAAGATCCTCGACTATGAGATGAATGAACTCCAAAAGATCCATAGAAGAGAGAAAGAGGAATCTGCCAAGAAGAGGAAGGTGCAAGGGGATTTATTTTCTCCTGGCACATCATCTGTACCTACTGCTAGTGTTCCGTCCCCATCAGGACCATGGTAGCCATATATGGACAAAGTTGCTCTTGAGAATAAAAGGTTGCAGAAGGAGGTCCCAAATCTCACAATGAGGTTGATGGGAGAAGACTGATCAAAGGGCCTAAGGCTTAGTTTCTTCTTATGTTGTACTTTTGTTTTTTTTAAGGTGTAATCATCTCTTTTGTAAACCCAAAAGACCACTATTAATGAAATGAGATTCTCTTTTAATCTTACTGTTCTGGACTGGACCAATGGCTAGAATTGGCCCAATCCACCTCTGCTCCAGAGCGGCCCAAAATGCCTAGGCCCAACCCACAGAGGGGCAAAATTGACATGTATGCCCCTCCAACCGGGCAAGGAACGCAACGTTCCTCCAAGGCTTTAATGCTCGTTACGCACGGCTTCCTCGCTGCCCGAACAGCAATGAACAGGTGCCCGGAACTGCGTCTATGCCCGTCATAACGACTAGTTCTGGCACCCTGCCCGACATAACGGCTAGTTTGGGCAGTTACCTATTCTTTGGGGAAAACGGTTATTTCTCCCCGAAAATAGGACCGTTGGCCACGCGCTGGGGGCTCTATATAAACCCTCTCGCTTGAGAGGGTCAGGTGTCACATTTTTCACCCTAAGAATACACTTTGTACTTGCCCCTTTTCTCTGACCCTTTCTTACTTGAGCGTCGGAGTGCCTTGCAAGTACACCCCCTCCTCTCCTCATTCACAAGCCGAACACCTTGCACGCCTGAAGACCAGCATCCATCCGAGCACCTTGCCATCTGAGGACCAGCCTACGTGGACCTGTTCAAATACTCCGGATCACTGGCGCCGTCTGTGGGAACTCCTTCTTCTCCCCTTCTTTCTTTCCTCCTCGAAAACTAAAATATCAAAACATACTTTCTTGATCCGCCCACATATAGCCGCTCAGAACTCCGTTAAAGGTGCTGACGCTACGGTTCTCATTCCCGTCAACAAGATGGACGCCGATGGCAATTCGTTGCTACTTTCTGATCCCCGTTTCCTTCGGGACGGGGCCACTGCGTCTCCAACTCCTCCTCCCACCGAGCAAGGAGGAAAACAGCTACCGCTGGGGGAACGACCAATTCCTGGCCCTCCCAGCGCTGACCTGGCCGTTGCAGCCCTTCTGGAAGCTGTCAACCGCACAAACCTCCTTATCTTGCAGCAAGGAGAAAGGATAGGAGCCCTCGAGGAAGCATCTCTTCCAAGATCCTCTCCTCCCAAGAGTAAACACCAGAGATCAAGAAGCCTGCCACCTAGGCGCGGGGAAGACCGTATGACGAGGCGTGAGCCTGAACCACAACGCGTTCGCAAGCGCGACCAGATCTCCCCGCGGGATCAGTCACCACTAAGACACAAGAGAACGAGGCAGGATAGGCATTCTCCACCGGTCAGACCTCGCGACCGGACACGATCTCCCTCACCTCGCAAAAATCGCCGTCGCGAGCGCAGGCATCGGTCACCATCAACTCCAAGTTCAGATAGCAACGACGAGCCTCGCAGCCCGTTATCCCGCAGGATCCTGGCCACCTGCCTCCCTAAAGGACTGGAGAAGCCTCCGTCTCTAGGGACGTACGATGGAACTACTGACCCAGACGAGCACATAGAAAACATAGATGCTCTGTTGGACTACAGAGGGGTACGAGGAGCCATCAAATGCCGCCTGTTCCCGACCACGCTCCAGAAGGGAGCAATGACATGGTACAAGCAGCTGCCAGAAGAATCCATCACATCCTGGAGGCAGCTGGGGAGGATTTTCTCCCGTCACTTTACTGCATCGCGACGCCATCCGAAGACTGAGGCGTCCCTCGGAGCTGTCGTACAGGGAATAGATGAGCCTCTTCGGGACTACATTGAACGGTTCAACAAGGAGGCCGCCCAAGTGCCAACGACCGACGAGATGAAGAAATTCCTACTCGAGCAGGGGCTACGTCCTGGCTCAGACTTCGCAAAAGCCATCGGCCTCGATCCACTGAGAAACCTCAACGGCCTCCTCCACCAAGCCCAGTCGCATATACAGTACGAGGAGAAGGTTGCTGCCCACTCCGTCCGGGCCTCCCGACACCAAGAAGGTGCCCGGTCATCCAGAGCTGAAGAGCCCTCGACATCCCGTCGAAGAGATAAAAGACGCGACGATCGGCCTCGCGATGCACGCGAACAGAAGGGACCTTTTGGTCGGTTCCATGACTATACCCCCCTCACTACCTCGAGGGAGAAAATCTTGTCCGAATGTGCCAACTCAGAGTTCAAACAGGCGGGAGTCCGTTTCCCCAAACAGCTGTCGGCCAGGCCGGGTGTAGACAAATCCAAGTATTGTCGCTTCCACAAGAGCCACGGCCATACGACAGAAGAATACATCCACCTTAGAGATTCCATAGAGATCCTTATTCGCGACGGCCACCTGAAGCACTTCGCGAAGAAGAAAGAAGTTCCCCGGCAAGAAACCCAGGAGAGCAAGAAGGCTGCAGAAGAGACTCCGCCCTCCGACGACACTAACGTACAGGTCGCTATGTCCGTAACTCGGCCAGAAGACTTCTACATCCCTGATAGTCTGCCTGTCTACACGGTCCTCGGGGCTCACAGCCCGTGGGAGGCCTTCCCGTCAGCCATGGTCATCTCCGATGGTGGATTCAACAAAATCACGGTCGGTTCAGTCAAGAGGAAATTCGATCAACTGATCAGAAAAAGCTCCAACGAAGTCACCACGTTGGATACCACTCACAAAGGATCCGCTCCCATTTCCTTCTACAAGGAGGAACTCCTCGGCGGGGCACCGAACTCAAGCATCCCGCTACTCATCCGGGCAAGGATGGCGAACTTCGACGTTCGCAGAATACTCGTGGACCAGGGCAGTTCAGTTGATATAATGTACAACCACCTGTTTGAAACGTTGCAGCTGGACGACTCTCACCTTACTCCATACGTTGGATCCGACCTGCAGGGATTCAATGGAGCGGTGACAAGGCCCTGAGGTTACGTAGAGCTCATTGTAACCTTCGGTTCAGGAAAGACAACCCTAGCAATCAAAGTACAGTTTCTGGTAATTGAATGCCCGTCACTATACTAGTGCATTTTTGGAAGGCCAACCCTGGCAGAGTTGATTGCAGTGCCTTCCACCGTACATCTTAAGATGAAGTACTACACTTCTGAAGGGATGGTCGCCACCCTCCACGCCGATATCGAAGCTGCCGGTCGATGCTTTGAAGCAGCATCAAAAGGACTAAGCACCATCTCAGCAAGGCCGAGGACATCTGGTCATCCCCCTCTGCCCAACAGCTCCGAGCAGCCAAAACCGCTCCCCCAGGTCGAATCTATCGACTTGGACAGCAGTTTCAGCGAGGAAGATCACGCCAAAGACCCGATGACTTCGGGCAGCCAGTCCAACAACAGCGGCCATCTCCTACGTCCTATCCCAGATGGCAACTTCGAGATCGTTCCGTTCAGAGAAGACCCCCAACGGGGAGTAAAGATCGGAGCAGACCTCCCCGACCTGGCCAAGAGACAACTAAAAGCGTGCCTCCGGGAGAACGCAGACTTGTTCGCATGGAGCGCTACTGAAATGCCAGGATTGGACCCCTCCGTCGCTTGCCACCAGCTTACAATTGATCCGGCCATCAAAGCCGTTACCCAGCGCAGAAGGAAACAGTCCCCGGAGAAGATGGAAGCCGCGGAGAAAGCTGTCAAAGACCTTCTAGAAGCTAGGTTTATTTTTTAGGCCAAATACACTACATGGCTCTCAAATGTTGTACTTATAAGAAAAAATAATGGAAAATGGAGGATGTGCGTTGATTATACCGATGTTAATAGGGCCGGTCCGAAGGACGCCTACCCCCTCCCCAATATAGATAAGCTCGTAGATAACTCAGCAGGTTTTAAGCTTTTAACGTTCCTCGACGCCTACTCAGGCTACAATCAAATCCCAATGGCCGCGAGCGATAAAACGTACACGGCCTTCATGACCGAGTCGGGCAACTACTACTACAACGTAATGCCCTTCGGGCTAAAGAACGCCGGTGCTACGTACCAACGAATGATGAACAAAGTCTTCCAAGGACAAATAGGCGACATGCTCGAAGTATACATGGACGATATGATCGTCAAGTCCCACGAGGAACTAGATCATGTCGCCCATCTTCACAAAATTTTCGAGCAAGCCAGAAAATATCAAATGCATTTTAACCCAGAGAGGTGCGCGTTCGGTGTACGGGCAGGAAAATTCCTTGGCTTCTACCTAACGGAACGAGGAATAGAAGCTAACCCCGACAAATGTCGGGCATTCTCTGAGTTCCCAACGCCCACGTCTAAGAAGAACATCCAGTCCCTCAATGGGGTGCTCACCTCGTTGTCCCGTTTCGTCGCAAAATCCGCCCAACACGCCCTTCCTTTCTTTAAGCTCTTGCGAAAAGAGGCAGCGTTTGAATGGACCAAAGAATGTGAGGCCTCCCTCCTCCACTTGAAGCAAGCTCTGTCAAAACCGTCCGTGTTATCATGGCCGAATACCGGGTAAGTCTTGTTCCTATACCTCGTCGTTGCTGCCGAGGCCGTTAGCGCCGTCCTCATTCGCGAGAATCCTGGCGGGCAAAAGCCGGCATACTTCACGAGCAAAGCGTTGCAAGACGCGGAATTGCGATATTAGCAGATAGAGAAGGTAGCATTGGCCCTCGTCAATGCTGCCAGACGACTGAGGCACTATTTCTTGGCCCACGCGATTGTAGTGAGGACAGATCAGCCCATCAAGCAATTACTGGGACGACCAGACATGGCCGGGCGAATGCTCAAATGGTCGCTGGAACTGTCCGAATTCGACGTCCAGTATGAAAGCATAAAAGCTCTTAAAGCTCAAGCCCTGGCCGATTTCGTAGCGGAAGTAACCTTCTCAGACTCCTCGTCCAACATAGCGAACAGATGGACCGTCTATGTGGACGGAGCATCCAGCTCGACCGGCAGCGGGGCAGGGGTAATTCTGGAGAACGACAATGGAACCATAGTCGAGGCTTCTCTCACATTGTCCTTTCCCACGTCGAACAACCAGGCTGAGTATGAAGCCTTCCTCGCCGGGTTGCGCCTAGCCGAAGACCTAGGGGCGGAAGAAATCGTCATCTGCACGGACTCTCAGCTCGTAGCCCACCAGATATTCGGGGAGTATCAGGCGAAAAAGGACAGTCTATCTGAATACTTCACCCTAGTCAAGGAAAAAATGTTGAAGTTCAGAGCAGTAGAAGTAAGACATGTTCCACGCGAACATAATGTGCGAGCATACGTCTTGTCCAAACTAGCGAGTACCAAGAGGAAAGGCGGAAACAGGTCAGTCATCCAAGAGATACTTCCCCGGTCCAGCATCGATAAGGGGTCCCCAACCCTACACGTGCACGCAATCGGGGACAGCGACTGCTGGATGATGCCCGTGTACAACTACCTCACCAGGTACGAACTTCTGGATGACCCCAAGGAAGCCAGCACCATCAAACGAAGAGCTTGCTCGTACATCATCCTCAAAAACAAACTCTACCGAAGGGGCTTCTCCATCCCACTACTCAAGTGCATAGAGGAGGAAGTTTTCCCCCACGTACTACGAGAAATTCACGAAGGCATTAACGCCCAGCACCTAGGAGGAAGGTCCCTTGCCCGCAAGGCCCTCCGGGCAGGGTATTATTGGCCAACCATGCAGCACGATGCCAAGGAGCATGTGAAGAGATGCGACAAATACCAACGGCACGGGGATATGCACCTAGCCCCACCTAACTAGCTAAAAAGCATGACCTCCCCGTGGCCATTCGCCTGGTGGGGCCTAGACATCCTAGGACCCTTCGTGACGGGGTCCAGCCAAAACAAATACCTGATAGTGGGCGTAGATTATTTCACAAAATGGATAGAAGCAGAAGCCTTAGCAAAGATAACGACACTTAACATTCTACGCTTCTATAAGCGGAATATCCTTGCCCGTTTTGGGATTCCCCAAGCAATCATCACGGACAATGGAACACAATTCACGGACAAGAAGTTCCAAGACTTTGTCGCCCATCTCGGAACAAAGCAACACTTCGCTTCTGTAGAGCACCCCCAGACCAACGGGCAGGAGGAAGCGGCCAACCGCGCCATCCTTCGTGGCCTCAAGCGAAGACTGGATGAAACAAAGAAAGCCTGGGTCGAGGAGCTCCACAGCGTCTTATGGGCATATCGCACTACTCCCTAGTCCACCACCGGGGAAACGCCTTTCCGCTTAGCATATGGCACGGAGGCTGTTTTACCCATTGAAATCCACGTACTGTCCAGAAGGACCGAATCGCCTCTAGACGAGGAAATAAATAACGAAGCGATAAGAGAGGAGCTCGACCTTGTCGAGGAAATCCGAACTGGAGCAGCCCTCCGCGAAGCATCTCTTAAGCAAAAAATAGCAATCAGGCACAACGCCAAAGTCTTACGACGAGAGTTCAACGTGGGCAGCCTTGTCCTACGAAGAAACCACAAGGACTCTCGCAAAGGCAAACTAGCAGCCAACTGGGAAGGACCATACAGAGTCCGTTCCAAAACGGGAAATGGTGCATACTTCCACGAAAACCTTAACGGGGATGCACTTCCTCGACCTTGGAATGCTGAGAAGCTTAAGCAATACTACAGCTAAAGTAGCCATAGGCTTCCTCGCATCAAAGGACCACCCAACGGTCATCATGCTCGTCCAGGTACAAATGACGCATGCACACAAAGCAGAATCCCGCTCAAGTAAATGAGCCGAAACTCTGCTTGTCGGCGGTCCTCAACCGAGCACCGCCTTCGCCCCAAGTACCATGATCGGCAGAACCCCAGCTCGCGATGGGACATTCACACCGCGACCTCAGGCCTCGATCGGGACCTGAGATCCGCAACCTCGCCAGGACCTTCCCCGGCTATTCGACCAGTTCCCCGCACTGGCGAATTCAAACACAGCGAGCTATCTTTCAAAAAGGAAACTCCGCTAACAGACACACCCTCCGACGGGCAGCCATACATGCACAGCAATAATGTAAAGTACAACAAAAATTGTATAAATAACATCAACCGAGCATTAAATAAAAATGCCACAAGGGCCAAAGATTGTACATATTACATAAAAAAGGGGGCCATGCCCCCCAGAATAAAAAAAAAAGATTACAGATAAATCAACGGCACGCAGGCCGGACAAAATACAACAACGTCAGAATAACCAAAGCTCCCCATTCGTCCGCTTGCTCGGCTGTTTCCGGCTCGGCCCTCTGCTCCTCCTCGGGCTGCTCCTCGGGCTGAACCTCAGGGGTGTCAAGAACAAGGCCTGCGGGCAAGACGATGCGATCATCCTCCAATCGCGTAAGGTAGTGGATACCATTGGTCGAAATGTCGAGCCCAGCGTTCACCACCCGCAACTGGGCCACGGCACTTTCGAAGGACTCCAATGCCATAGCGATGTCGTCCTCCTCGGCCTGCAGAATGCTGGCGACTAGCTCAGCCCTAGTTTTCAACACTTTTATCTTGTCCGGTTCATCAACACCCGGGGTACTGGCCGCCATCAGCTCCTTGTTCAACTCCTCGGTAGCCTTCTTCTCCGCCTTCAGCTTGGCGACCTCCTCTTTCAGCTTGGTCGCCTCCTCTTCGGCCTTCTTCCTAGCCTCACGAGAACCCTTGACTTCTTCCTTTAGGGACGCCTCGGAGGCCCGGCCGCCATTTCCAGCATCCTCACCATGGCAGAAGCATCCTGGGCCACCAGTACCCTCTTGCTCGCTCGGTCGATGCTTCCCAAGTTGAGTGATTCTGCCCGCGGAACGATCAAAGTGTTGCCCTCAAAGAACCTCCAGTCAAGGACGCACGGGGGGAGCTCAAACTTCCTTTTCTCGGGCGCCCGAGTCAGGTCCACAGCATTCGACGACCTTTGCCGCTTCGGTCGCCCAGCCAGAGCCAGTGGGGAGTCCCGGGGAGCTGGAGCAGGAGAAGCAGAGGTCCCCGCCGCAGTTTGAACAAGAGGAAGAGCACGAGCACCACCAGCAAGACGGGTCTTAGGAGGAGCCGCTCCTGCCTTACCCCTCGCCATGGCGTTCCTCACCACACGATCACGAGCTTAAGGCATCTCACCTGCACGAATGAAAACAAGCACGTTAGTTACGGGGAAAGGAAATAACACAAACAAAATCTAAGTAACTATGACTACCGAGCAGCTTCTCAGCATCCGCGGGAGTCTTGCACTCCAGCAGTGCCTTCACGTTGATAAACCTGCGCTCAACCCTCTGGCTACCATCCTCCTCGAAGATGGGGTTATCCTTGCTCGTCCAACAGCTCGCGAGCTGAAAGGAGTTGACCCACTTCACCAGCGTCTCATAAGACACGGCATCCTGCCCGCGTAGAGCGCTTGGCTCAAAGACATAGGCACTGGGCTTCTTTGAGAAGTGGTCGGGTGTCTAGCGGATCGGGAACTTGTACAACCTCTCCCTGATATACTTCCCCTCCTCGTTGAGCAACTCCTCTCCGTTCTCATCCACCTCTACCTCCCAGACGTACACGCTATCCTGGGCAGCCTCAGACAATGGCTCGACGATGAAGTACCGTCCCTTGAATGTTCGGATGGACTCCGAGAACGGCTTGAACAACTTTTTGGGCTGCTTCAAAGAGACCCATCCGTAGCTTTTCCTCGCCAGCTGCCGCTGTAGGTGGAAAACAGCAAAGAATAGAGGAATGGTGGTCCCCAGAGCAAGGTGCTCGCACACCAACTCAAAAGCCCGTATAAAGGCCAGCGAATTGGGGTGGAGTTGGGAAGGCGCCAACTTCAGATGCACAAACACCGACCGCTGGAAGTCAGTGAAGGGCAACCTCAGCCCCAATTCCTTGAAAGCATATTCATACATCGAGAAGCAGTCCCCGAAGCTCGAGCAGACCCGCTCGTCCGAATTGGGAAAAAGCACTCTCCATTCACCCGCTGGTCCCACCTCGGTAAAGACGTCCGCCGGAGACCTCGCGAACGTGGAAATATGCTCGGAGGGCTCGGCCACTTCCCACTCGTCCGGACAGAATCCTTCAATGTCTTCCTCCATGACGTCCACCTCTCCTTCCCCGTCAACTTCGCTCGTTTCCCCCTCGACTTCGCTCGAGGAGTTCGATGCCGTCGAGCTCGAAGACGCAGAACTCGAGGCCATTACGCTACTACTCTCCTCGGAGACAGTTTCCTCCTCGGATGTAACTGGGATAACTTCCCTCTCTGGCTCCATCGCCACTACGATCACCTGAAAAAGCAGAGAAAGACAGTGAATTCGACAGGAAATCAAATCCACCCTTCCACTGCTAAGTCAAGTGAAAGGGCGCGTAGAAGGCTGAGGACAACGTCCCCGGCCTAAGCCCTAACATCAAACGAAGAAAGAAAAACCTCCCCGCGAGGAGATGCCCGAGACATACCATCTTCCTACAAGGAGCCTCCCCGTGCTCGTGCCCAGATTCCGTTTGAAGCTCCGCCAAAAACTGCAAAGCTCCACCAGAATCTAGAAACGTTCTACCAGAAATTCACCAATCCATCAGAAGATGGTAAGACGCGGTGGTCACGACTCGCAACCACGACGTGGACCACCACGTTCACCAAACGCGCTACCTACTCCGGCGAGATGCTTGATGCAGCAGAAGGGCAGAACCACCGCCCACCACCAACACTCGCCGGAAACCTACCTATTTTGTCGCCTAAAACTAACCCTGCCGCATGCAATCTACCATTCAACAATAAGAGAAAGTGAAACAAACTGGAAATCAAAAAACTTACTTGATTTAAGTAGAAGAGAAAGGCTGCTCGAAACTTGGCACGGTGGTCGGTTGCTCTGAAGACGGCGACGGCCAAGAACGCTGATGACGACGAAGAGAAATCAGAAGGGAAATAGTGCAAAATGGGACAACCTTCCCCCTTTTATACTGAGGGGCACGTGCGCACACGCGCCCGTAGGCAATAATGACTGCCCACTAGCCATAATTTCCTATTAACTGCTACGCAGGGCTCGATACACACGTGGCAGCCCAACGTTTCCCATTCTGTCTGACAGTTTATCTTCCCGAATACCGAGCAATAGGGTCACGACCACAAACATCGCGAACACAGAGGGCCACGAGCACCTTGAGACAATCATCCTCGTCTCCAAATGACGACTCCGCGTTAGCTTCCCCGAGAGACGAGCAGTCCTTAAGTCATCACTCCCATGCTCGGGAGCAACGACTTGGGGGGCTCCTGTTCTAGACTGGACCAATGGCTAGAATTGGCCCAATCCACCTCTGCTCCAGAGCGGCCCAAAATGCCTAGGCCCAACCCACAGAGGGGCAAAATTGACATGTCTGCCCCTCTAACTGGGCAAGGAACGCAACGTTCCTCCCCGGCTTTAATGCCCGTTACGCACGGCTTCCTCGCTGCCCGAACAGCAATAAACAGGTGCCCGAAACTGCGTATATGCCCGTCATAACGGCTAGTTCTGGCACCCTGCCCGACATAACGGCTAGTTTGGATAGTTACCTATTCTTTAGGGAAAACGGTTATTTTGCCCCGAAAATAGGACCGTTGGCCACGCGCTGGGGGCTCTATATAAACCCTCTCGCTTGAGAGGGTCAGGTATCACATTTTTCACCCTAAGAATACACTTTGTACTTGCCCCTTTTCTCTGACCCTTTCTTACTTGAGCGTCAGAGTACCTTGCAGGTACACCCCTCCTCTCCTCATTCACAAGCCGAACACCTTGCACGCCTGACGACCAGCATCCATCCGAGCACCTTTCCATCTGACGACCAGCCTACGTGGACCTGTTCGAATACTCCGGATCACTTACAAAATGTTCCTTATCCAATAGTGTTTGCAAAATACAATTTTGTGTTTCCTTGAATTACGCATGACATTCGCATTTCCATCTTGCATTTTAAGCATTCGCATCTCATTTGCATTTTCTCAGTCTTGAGTCCTTTTCTCTTATATGTCTGAAGGATACCTAGCACACTTTTTGACAAATGGCAGCAAAGAACAAACTGTTGAAAGGCCAGGAAGCTTTGAGGAAAGATATCAGAATCCTCAAGAGCTAGACGAATTGGGTCCTGGAAACCTTGCAAGCTCTGACGAGGAAATATGGGCAGCCTTACCATGTTGCAACCAGGGAAGTCGTCACACCCCATCTGTTTGGTGTTACCCTAAGCCTAGGGCAGACTCGTGTGGATACTCTCCGTTTACCCGCATTTGGTCATCCTTCAGAATGTCATCATCAGCCTTTAAATACCAAGTTGGCGTATCAACATTCATTGGTCGTTCCTCTTCAAGGTCACCAGACTCGGAACAAGAGGCGGAAATAGAACAAGAAGCAGAATCAGAACAAAAAGAACAAAGTTCATGACGAACGGATTCCCGTGATGCTTAGCAAGCTATACCATTACTAATCCAGAATGCTTTGATAACTCCTCTCACATCTGTGCAGGCGTCGTATGCATGGTACAATCCCGATACAAATGTAACATGTGAATTCCATAAAGGGGTTGAAGGACATGATTTGGATACTTGTTCTAAGTTAGAAGCCTCCGTACGAAAATTGATCCACAACAAGAGTCTAATCTTTGAAGAAGACCATCCAGATGTCAAATGTGGATATTGTACCAAGACAATAGGACACCTCGCGGAGGAGTGCAAGAGTTTCAAGCTCAGATTGCAAGATGTGATAGAATCACTAACACCCCAAAGAGGAAGACCAGACATTGATATCCCGATTTCTGAGCCAAATTTTGAACCAGATGGCAATAAGGGAAAAGGACCTGTGAGGCTTCTTAAGGTCATATACCACAAGGAACACGTCACATGTGTGAGTTGATCAAAAGCAAGATCCTGAGCATCAAAGAAGTGACCCCTTTTGGACATGGAAATTGAAGCTTTTTGAAATCAATTCACCAAGGCTGGCTGCATTTTGTTTATTTCAGTATTTTCAATTGTATTTCCTTTGCACTTTGAATTTGTTTTGCTTATAAGCTTTGTTGTACTTTCAAATTGGCAAGATTAATGAAATGTTTGTGCACATTTTGATTAAGTCCATTCGTTTCACTCATTTACTTTTATGTTCATATATATATATATAAATTAAAAAAAACATTTATCCGTTCCACTTCATCAAACTATTTGTTGTTAAGCAAAGATTGGGAAGGATGAGGAAAATATCAAATCCATAGTTGTTGTGGTATGCTTTCGATTAAACCTTGCCGAGGATGTAAGGCATTGTTTCAATTCCCAAACACTGGAGAAATAAGGAAGATAATCCCTCATTAACCTTTCGAACCTAGAAGTAGGAGTTTTATTTCCTTACACAAAAAACCCTTATATCTCAACCTTGGGGCAGGTTAGTTCTCAGTTTAACTCAGTTATGCACTCGAATGCAAGCGCTTCATGCAAGACACTAGTCAGCTCTCTCAAATCAAGTGACAATAAAAAAGACGAGGTCTCATAACCTCATAAGACAAAGACAGGGTCTCAAAACCTCAGAAGACAAAAAGAGGTCACAAAACCTCAACAAAGGCGAAAAAGAGGTCTCAAAACCTTAAGAAAGACAAGAATAGGTCTCAAAATCTCAGTGAATACAAAAAGAGTTCTCATAACCTCAACAAGCAAAGAAGAGGTCTCATAACCTCAGTGAAGAAAAGAAGAGGTCTCATAACCTCAACAAAAAGAAGTCTCATAACCTCAATGAAGAAAAAGAGGTCTCAAAACCTCAGCGAAGACAAGAAGACGTCTCAAAACTTCAAACAAAGACAAGAGGAGGTCTCAAAACCTCAGCAATAAAGGATAACCAAATTCTGCAAGAGAGTAATGACTACAAAGGTGTCTGAATCATAGTCAACTATCATCAATTCATTCCTAGCCTATAACAATCTGAATGTATGACCTAAGTTAACTGAGAGTAGGATTGGAGTTCATCACGAAGATTGGGTGGGAAAAACAAACTTTGAGCCTTTATCTTTTGTTTCATGAACCGTGAACCAAGCCACGTTACAACCCTTAAAAGACCTAATTGAGGTAAGGTTGTTTTGAAAGCATACTACAAAAAGGTTGATTAACCTGGCTCCTAATAATCTTTGTGATTTGTGTGTGTTGATCACTTCATCTACCAGGCCATAAAAGGCCAGATCTACCTTTGTTTTCGATTATTCCACCGTGTGTGTTTCATCAATGAACTTGATTTCAAAAGCTTGCATGAATTTTGCATTGAAATTACCAATTTTTAAATAAACATTACTTGTTTGCAAAGTAATTCAATGTCAAAGAAATCCCAACAAATGCATCCAGCTAGGGAATTTGACTTGATAAAGGAAGCTCAGTCAAGGGCAACCAAGTGGAGGGATTTGCCAATCCACCGTTCCAAGTGCTATTGAATCAGGGGCAGAACTATTCAAGTTCAGAATACTGGAGCAACTCTTCTTGAGGTCATCTTATGACTAGGGATGGCAAAAATATCCATACCCGCGGATATCTGTGGATAAAATCCGTCACGGATATGGGGCGGATAACTTAATGGATATCCACGGATAAAATAAATGGATATTTAAATATCCGTTTGTTAATGGATATGGATATGGGTTTAATGATATCCGTACCCGCGAATATCCATATCCGTTAATAAATTATAAAAATCATTTAAATATCATTAGTTTATTATACCTTATCTTTTCATCTTCTAAAATAAATAGTCTTATTATATTTCTTTTTTTTTTTAACTTTCTTCGAAGAAAACCTTTCACATTTCATTCAAATTCTATTAGCCATTTCATATTTAAACTCTTCAATACTTCATACCCCACTTCAACAATTTCACAGTCCAACCAACTAGTGTTGTCATTCCTCTATCGAACCAGTGTCTCCCTGCCTACTCCTATGCCGTTCGCTCTTCCATCATAACTCACAATCACAATATCTTTTATTTGTTTAGTTAAAATTGAAATATATGGATATTATGTTTGGATCTAATTATATTTTGGTGAGTAAGAAGAAAATTAATGTGATGAAATTTTATTGTTAAATTAAGAGCGAATTGTATGGATGTTATATGATAATAATTTTTTGTGTCTTTAAAAGAAGTTAAATGTATATTTTAAAAAAATAATTTTCATAAAAAATATTATCCATGGATATCTGTAAATATCCACGGATACCGTAAAACCCGCGGATTACCCGCTTAACGGATATCCACATGGATATGGAGCGGATATGGGTATCATATTTATCCAACGGGGCGGATACGGATATCATAATATCCGTCCCCATGGATATCCATTTACATCCCTACTTATGACAAGTATGGACTCCAGTGACCCATCAACAAGGGCAAGTTGTTTCCCAGTCGTTTCTACTACAGTCTAAAGGACTTTGTATTGCGAATACAGTTGAGTTGGGGCAGTTATGTCGAGGTGCATTTCTCTTCAAAAATTTGAAGATATTGAAGCATCTGGTATGCCAATTCTTCTGTAAAATCCTTTTGACGACTTACCCTCACAAATCAGTTAATCAGGGGCAGTCAGGCCGAGATTCGGTAAATCTCTAAAAGGCCAATCAGTATGGGGCAAGCTTGTTCCCCAGTTGTCAACAACCACTCTGAAGAACAAATTCAAGGACATTTTTGTGTAAATACAGTTGAGCAGGGGCAGTTATGCCGAAATTTATGAATCTCTCTAAGAGTTTGAAGATATTGAAGCATCTTGCATGCAAATTCTTCTGTAAAATCCTCTTGATATTTTCTTCTTACAGACCGTGTACTCTGGGGCAAATGAGTTATACATAACTACTCAGCCTTTGTGACATCTTTTGCTAGCTCTCCAGTAAGCTGTTACATCAGCAAAACTTGACAATTCCTAATGGATCTTTTCTCTCCAGTGAAGAGATCAAGCTCATGATGGCAATCCTAGTGAAGTCGTGATGCTATACCAAGTGGAGTGTCATTCTCACCAGAGAAGGTTGTAATCTTGAAGCAGAACTACTAATTCTGCAAGTTCATCCCTAGTAATGGTCCAATCTGATGAGTTTGACTGGGTATCCTTGTTCAGATGTTTATTTCATCTCTAGTTTCGCTTCTTGTCTGTTTTGTCAGCATAATCATAAGCATGATATAAGCATCATATGCATAGCATCTTAGCATTTCTGCTTCCCTTTCTAGTGTTTACCTGTGTTGTTCACTTTGACGTTTATCTCCCCAAGTGACTTGGTTTGTCTTTCCTCTCAGATAGAATTGTCAGCCCTAGCATAAAGTGCCCATCCTTTCTGAATTCCCCACAGAGTTTTATCCTCGTGGATGATGGTTGGTTCAGTTGTCTATTCCACATTTGGATAAGATAAATCCCCATTGGAGCTCATTCCTCAATGGTTGGAGTCTTATTTGGCCGTTTCTTTCTAGCTTGTCCCTAGATTGAACTTTGGTCACTGGCAGGTTAGGTTGTTGAACCTAGTTTGAACGTACATTTATTTTGCACTTTGTCTCGCAGGAAGAATCTTTGAAGACAAAACTCATTCTCCAGCAGGGTTTGGATATCAACATCTCTTTGGAATTTATACCCAACAACAAGTAGCAATCTCTTGAAGAAGCTTATTTTACTATGGCGATAAGTGGCAGTCTCTTATAAGAAGCTTATCTATCTCTGGCACTATCCAACCTTTTTGCAACCATAATTGGTATTCCCCAGGAAGGCTAATCTTCAGTTATGCAACCCGGTATTGACCTATCTGATACGTAATCTCCTCATATGGATACCTAAAATCTAGCTCATACTGGTATCCAAAAATCCAGCTCATACTGGTATACAAAAGTCCAACTCATACTGGCATTCAAAGTCCAGCTCATACTGGCATTCAAAATCCGGCTCATATTGGTATCCTAAAATCCAGCTCATACTGGTATCCAAAAATCCAGCTCATACTGGTATCCAAAAATCCAGCTCATACTGGTATCCAAAAATCCAGCTCATACTGGTATCCAAAAATCCAGCTCATACTGGAATTCAAAATCCAGCTCATACTGGTATCCAAAAGTCCAGCTTATACTGGCATTCAAAGTCCAGCTCATACTGGCATTCAAAATCCAGCTTATACTGGTATCCTAAAATCCAGCTCATACTGGTATCCAAAAATCCAGCTCATACTGGTATCCAAAAATCCAGCTCATACTGGCATTCAAAAATCTGGCTCATACTGGTATCCTAAAATCCAGCTCATACTGGTACCCAAAGTCTAACTCATACTGGCATTCAAAATCCAGCTCATACTGGTATCCAAAAACCAACTCATATTGGTCTGTATTCAAAAACCAACTCATATTGGTCCCTTTTTTCCAAAGTCCAACTCATATTGGCATCCAGATCCAGCTCATACTGGTATTCAAAGTCCAGCTTATACTGGTATCCAAACTATAACCCCAAAATGGTGTCCTTTCCAACTCATATTGGAGTCCAACTCATATTGGTACTCGAGTCCAATCATTAATGACTCATTAACCTTATTCCCAACTAAAAAGTCCAGTCGTCTTTCATCATCTAGAGCGCAAGAGTTTATCTCTGTCTTTTCTGGTTTTTCTTGAAGATCCCGTTTAAACTCTTCAGTATAAGAAAATCCCATAAAATCTTTTAGCGAATGTCTATCCGTTTATTTCAAACTGATCCCCAGTGGAGGTCATGTCTTCTTTCTGGTTTCATGCCCAGTAAGAATGTGTCTTTATTACCCCAGTATCGTCCGGTCACATATGAACCTGTCATCCATCTCCCTGGATCTTTCCCTAGTAGAGAATACCTTTCCGGCTCTTATCTCCAGGGAGGATCTATAGGGTTTCCCCTCAGCTCTATCTTTCTATCCCCAGTGTTTCCTCAGAGTCTCCCCAATGAGTCATTTTTGTCGGTTAGCCTGTATCCCCGTTGAGTTTGCCTCATGGATACTAACCTTCATCCTTCCCCAGTGTTACTCACCTGTGGTTGTTTGCTCTTTATCTCCGGTGTCGGGTCTGTCTGCATCCTTGCACTATCATGACATCATATCATCATACTAGAAGATCACGGCATGTCAACATTTGCATGTTCGTCACCTGTCCTTAACATCTGCATTCCATCTAAGGGCAAAATTTTTGGTTTGCTATATTTAAATACCTTTCACCTTGATGTCCCGAGGATCTTCGTTCCCCGTGTCATCTGGTAAAGATATTTAAATAGGGACAACTATTGTACCCCAAATTTTACCTCTTAGATGTCATAACATCTTGCATAGACATTCAGGATCAGTCATATATGCACTATTTAACTAACCCATATCTTGCAGTTTGTTTCCCTTATGTTTGAAATTAGGGTTTACACAGAGAGATTCAAGGCCTCCTAAGGTATTCTCTAGCTCCATACAATCATCACAAAGGTTCACTAGTTATTTAGAACCAAGATCTCAAGACTTTGAATCAAGTCAAGTCAACAAAGAATCACCAGACCAAAATGTGAAACTAGGGTTCTTACCTGAGGAATCATTGAAGAATTTTGCCATGATAAATCAAGATTTGATTGGCTCATCAACCAATTGAGCTTACGTACATTCAAGAGGTCTCATTCACCAAGAATTCTAGATCATTTGGCTCTCATCATGAGTAATTTGAGCCACAATTCCACCCTGCCTCCAAATTAGGGTTTTGTTAAGACCAGTGGATCATTGGCCTTGATTTTGATCAAGTGTTATTCTCAAACCCTGGGACATGACTCCATATGGTAGAAGACATCCCTAGAGACCATCTATGAGCCTTATATGTGATGGAAGAAGCAAGATCATCAGAGATCATTCCAGTGCATTCACAGTTAAAATTAGGGTTTTGACTGAGGCCCTAACCTTTGAGATTGTGATCCAAAATGAAATATCCAAGACCTCAACTCATCATAACATGTCTCATTGATGATTTAGGGTATGAGAGATCAAGTTCTAAGAAGTTTCTTGCAAAGGAAGCAAGGTTTGGGTCATGAAACTTTTCATATGTGGAAATTTCCCCTCTTGTGCAAAATTGAAATAGTCATAACTTCCAAACCACACATCCAAAATGAGTGACTCAAAGCCCAAACGGAAGCTCTTTCCATGAACTTCAAAGTGTTAAATATGTCTTTTTTCCAAAAAATACATGGTTTGTGAGTTATGAGACTTGGAAGTTAGACTGCCCAAGGACTTAGAGAAATTTAAGCATTTTTTGCCTTAATAACCAGCTGACTTTAACCCAAATTTTCATGAAGTTCCAAGCCTCAACTCAAAAATATTTGAACATGAAAGTTGTAGAGGGCATTGAGGGATTTCCAAAAAGTACTTGAACTCCTCAATCTATTGAGTAAGCTGGGAGTTTCGAATCCTCAAAGTTGGAGGTTTCATTCCTTAAAACTCAAGAAACCAACTTTTGTGTATTTGCTCAAACCATTCTCTAATCACCAAAACCACTTGTTTATGAGTTCTAATGTTGATTTTAACCTTAATCCAAGCTTGGCCACGAATTTCAACTTGGTTAGCATTAAAATATTGGTTTTTGCCATAGTTGTACAAGTGGGAAGAGGAAAGAGAAACTTTACAAAGCAAGAAACATTAGTTTATTCCTTGAGCCTCTCACCAACCACTTCTCACCAGCTTGGGTCAGAGGTTCAGAAGATTTTGGAAGATATGTTCTCAGCAAGCATGATTCCTCACGAAGGAAAAAGGGTAATGTTGGCATAATGTGTAAATGTGACCATGCCTTGGATTCTCATTGTTCTCCCTATAAATAGCAAGCCTTTCCACTCAGTTTAGACACCAAAATTTTTCAAAAAATACTCTAAAACACTACTGAGTTTCAAGTCTTGCAAGAGAAGAAGGAGAAGGAAGCTTGCTTTGGGAGCTTTTGCTGGTTCAGCAAGAAAGGAGTTTGTTCACATTTGAAGTTGCAGTGGACATATTCCACTTGGTAATATTCCTGTTTCATTCTCTATATTCCCGCTCATGTAACATGTCTATCATCATTATACCATTGTTTTAAATACTCATATAATGTGTATTCATATTCGTTTCACTCCATCCATGATGTAAACATAGTGTGTGTTTAAAATTTGTGCTTCACTTCTGTCATAGCATGTCATGTGGAGGTAGGACAGGTATGTTTGTTTTGGTTGATGTGTTGAGATAAGTAGCTACCTTACTTTCTGTTCTTAGCATTATGAGTAAGTTACATTGAATGATAACTGAATCCCTATACTGCTCATTGACTTCCTACTTAAATTCATGTAACTCCCTTTGTTTGTTACACTGCCAAAACCTAAATATCAAATGCTCATGTAACTGTCTTGGATGTTATGGTTAGAACAAGAAAAGGTGAGTTTTCTGCCAAGAATCATCTCACTATGGTAAACTTGTTGTGTTGTATTTTGTAATTTGTAAGGTTGTTTCTTGTTGAACTGCTGGCTTTTTTTTATGTGATTTAAGTCCAAGATATGTAATGACTGGTTGGATGTTGTTGGTAAGAAGACTCAGTATTTTCATTAAGTAAAAATTATGGTAATGTTGCCATCATACTGTGTGTTCAAGATGTGTGCATAAACTCATGCTATAATGTGTAGTCATGCTAAGTGCAAACTATTACCATGCCTTGTGTTTTGTCTGTGTGTACAACCTACTGGTATGGCATTTCTTCAAGATATGCATGCAAGTATTGGTATGTTACTTGTCCTTATACTCAGAGCTATTCATATGCTAGTCATGTTCATGATTTTGTTGAAGCTATCTTTGAGGATGAGGGTTTGACATTGGTCATTTATGTTGAAGTGCTGTTTTGGTATTTACCCATGAGCCTGTCTAATATGCACAATCTATTATGCTTATACACCATGTCATGACATGTTGGTTTTGTGCAAAGTCAAGCTAACCTTGTATGCTAAAAATGATCCCATGTTATATTCATTAGTCACTGTCATCTTGCTAGGGGTTCAAATTGTAAACTACATGCCTAGGTTATTGTCTGACATAAATTTTGTGACATATGCATCCACTACATGACCCTATGCATAGACAAAATGGCTGTAGGCACTGAGACTTGAGGTTTTGAACCTTTTTTTTCCTAAGTTATGACTTGAAATCCTGAGCCATCTCTCAAGTGTCTCAGTTAGTATATTTGTTTGCTAACACAACATTTATCTGCTACTATCCTTCATTAGCTCATAAATTCCATGTTCAAAGAATCATATTTGCCTTGCCTGCTATGTTGTTGTAGTTCAGTATTTTGCATTATTCCACTAGTTGAAATGACTTGGTGAGTATTGATGATAAGTTCAGTTATGAATGATTTTGATTGTTCCTGTGTCAAATTTTATTTTACTTTGTTGGCTAGATTAGTACAATAACAGAGCCTTCTTTAATTTACCTCTCCCCATGTCATGTTGAGGTAACTTGTGATTTGTGTGGTAGTTTGACAAAATGCTTGCTTTACTTATCCATCAAATTTCAATGCCATGTTGTTACGATACTTTCATGTGAAATGGCTGATACTCCCTTTTACATTATCTGTGTTGCTAATCATGACTCAAATTCTCTATCTCAAGCCAGTGGCCTGAAAATTGGTAGTATGGCATAAAGACCCTTGTTTGAATTTGCACTGATAAGGACATTCATTCCTTTTATTTTCTAAATAAGCCATGTCATGCCATACTAATCATTTTGAGCCAAGTTGACCTATACACTTGAGATTGATGAGTGAACTGTTAAATCTTTTGAAACTTGTGTCTGATGTTATGCCCTATGTTCTTAGCATGATAATTTGGAGTGACTATATGTTTGAGGTTGGTCAATACTGATTACTTTCTTGTTGCCATCTTGCCATTTACTATGAATTAAAGTTGAATATGTCCCTAGGCCACTAATTCTTGATCTGCATTCTAAGTATGTACATAAATTGCTGAGTTGCCAACTGTTGTGTATCCAAATTGTGTATGATCACTACTTGCTCTTGGCTTTGCCTTGTTTACTTGTTGCTCTATGTATGAGTTAATGCTAAGCTTACTTGAACCTGTTCTTGCCTCCACTATTTTGAACCTGCCTACTGTTAGGTATAGATTAACTGATGTTTGTGAATTTCAACACTTGAGTTAACATGTTCTTTTCTACTACTTTCACTTATGCATTTCTATGTATGTGTTTGTCTTGCACTCATCTCAGTTGTTGTTACTTTGATAATGTCTTAGCTGGTATTAAACATAAATGTTTAATTGTTCTTCATTGTTTTAGATCTGTCAAATTCTTGTTTGTGATACTTTTAATGATTTACCCTCGCGTTCATCTCTCTATACTGATAACACTTAGCCATTCTCACCATTTTCTGATCAAGCAACTTATCTTTGTATTCCAAGTTGAATGACCATGTGTATGATGCATGTTTATCTTTCCGTTATTCTTGATCAAGATAACATGTGGTTTGTTTCAAGTAGTAGTTCTCTACTCATTCATTATGCCTAATGTGGATGGCTGGATTCTCATTCATAAATGTGGTTTGAATCTATTGTTATGTAGTGTTATTGATCATTAAGATGAATTGATGACTTGTTGCATGATTGGTGAGAGGTTGGTATGTACTTAATATGTTAAAACTCTGGTTTGTCAACTTTAACCCTGGGTGATTGCAGCCAAGCATTGGTATATCTTGGTTTTGTGCTTCATGGCATTTTTTGCTTGCCAAAACTTAAGTATTTATGGAATGGTGTTTATTATCGGATGTAAGAGCCACCCCAATGGCAAGAGCATATACACGCCATTTGACCATGAGGACTGGGGTTCGAACCCCCCCCCCCCCCCCCCCCCCCCGCCCAGTCCTTTTGTTTTATTTTCTAAAAATCACCCTTATTTCAGGTATATTGTATTGTTGCTATTATATGTCAAGACGTGTGCATTGGTTGGTCTGGCAAGGGTTTTGGACTGCAAGTGCAATGGCCCGGGTTCAACACCCATGGGAGGCCTTTCTCCTAATTTTTTATCACTTGTTCATTTTATATATTTTTAATTCATGCTTTAAATTTAATAATTCATAACTTGAGCATTTTCTATTCTTTTTTGCTCATTCTTTTTGCCATTTACTCCTTAATGAATCCACTTTTTGAACATAAAAAGAAATTGATGGAAATGAATATTTTTGAGGTACTTATTCATGTGGGAAGTGGAAGGCCTTTTAGGGTTTCTGTTATGAATACTTTTGATTGTTTTGATTCTTTCAGTATGCCATTTTTGTTCATCTTATTTAAGTAATGCTTAATATATGTGTTTCTAACCTTGTATGGCATTATGAGCTTTGTTTCATCTTGATACTTTGTTGTTTGTGGTTGCATCTTCCTATAAATATCCCTACAAACTTCTTGTTTCATAAAAAATTTGCTATCCTCCCCTCCTTCCAAAGGAAAGTCTTTCTATTGATCTCAAAGTCATAGATAACTCATAGTCAAACCTTGACCTCATAGTCATAGGTATATACTTCCCTCCTTGACCTCATAGTCATAGGACTACCAGCTTTGATCTCATAGTCATTGCCACTTACCAGCCTTGACCTCATAGTCATGGCCACACCTTCTCCTTGACCTCATAGTCATAGGATTACCAGCTTTGACCTCATAGTCATAGCCTTTCTCTTTGGCCTCATAGCCATTCAATCTCACAACTTAGAATTAGGATAGAGTTCTTGGACTCTATGTGAACTCATCACCTTGAGTATTCACTTCCCCTATAACTTAGACTTAGAGAGTTTCTTAAACTCTACATGAGCTCATACTCATTCCCCTTGGAAATTTGACCACAGTCAATGGTTCCTCTAATTCACCCTTAGTTAGGTGAACTATGGTTACTCTGATTCTTTAGTCACATACGTAGGCACAAGATGCGACATCTTGGCGAGCAAACTTAGTGTATATACCCTTAGGTCTTTACCTTACCCTTAGCAGATATCTTTTAGCAAGCAAACATAACATAACATAAACTTAAACAAGAGGTTCCTGTAGAGTACTACAGATATTAAGGGTGCTAATACCTTTCCTTAGTATAACCAGCCCCCGAACCTTAGATCTTCCCCCTTAGGTTTTCTCGATCTTGAACCTTTCCTTTGGATAAATCAAAGTCGGTGGTGAATTTAAAGTTTTGTGATGCAAGTTATTAAATAGCTTGTTATCCGATTCTCACCACAACAACGAGGCAGATTATCCAATGTCTTGTTCTTATGGAAATTTAACTATAATCGAAGATAGCGATATATCGAAGGAGTCAGATTAATAAACCACAATATATATAAAACAGCGTGAAATGCATGATGAGACGAATGCAATCAGAAAACATTGGTTTGTTTAAGTTGGTTTTCAAGAATAATTTAATTTGCAGAATATAGACTTCTTCATCAAATTGATTCCATGTATATTTCTTTAGTGAGGTGTTTGGAAAACAAGCAATCTACATTTAATATAATAAACTTAGGGTACTTACAATAACGGTTATCTATTGTAACCGAGATCATAGGTAATTTATGTTTTACATAATTCGCTGCTGATGGGTTTTGAACCCAGTACCTAAGTGTATGTATCACAACGGTTTATTATCATAACCGTTGTGATATATGGCGCGTGTCCCGCCTTTCAATAACAGTTTCCAGACCATTGTAGAAATAGCAAACTTACAACGATAATCTACATAACAACGCCTTCGCCCGCGTCATTATATGTCATTCCCAATAGTTGTTAAATGGGTTTTTCGTAGTAGTGTATATACATATGAAATATATACTGTATGTAAAAGAGGGTAGGAGGACCTACAGGTGAGCAAGCTTCCAGCACAAACAAATATATATATGTGCAAGTATGTAAAAGAAAGCAGTTTAAAACTAACAGGTGAGCAAGCTTCCATTATAACACCTGTATGGTTAGTTGTTCAAGAAATTAAAGAAAGTTTTGATAACAGCTATGAATTTGAACCTAAATCAAAAGTGAAGTTGTTTTGAAAAGATTGGGGCTTATACTTAAGGAGAGGCCCAAAGGATTGTTTATTTACAAAGAAAGGGTTTGGGTCTTACAACTCAAAGAGAGGCCCAAGAGTTTATTTTTGTACAAGAGATGGGGCTTACAACTCAAAGATAGGCCCATAGTGTTAGAAAAAGAAAAGAAATGGGACTTACAACACAAGGGTAGGCCCAGATGATTTTGTTTTGAAATGGCGATCGCGCCGAGATTTCTGAAAACGTGTCGGGACTTATACAATGACTGAGGCCCAAAAAGGTTTTTTTATTTACAAGGGATGGGACTTACACTCTATCAAGAGGCCCAAAGTTATTTTTGTACAAGAAATGAGACTTACAACACAAGGGTAGGCCCAATGAAAGACAGTGATTGCACCGTCGTTTTAAGAATCACAAAGGGACTTATACAATGACTGAGGCCCACATGGTTTTCTGTACAATAAGGGATGGGTCTTACACTCTATTAGAGGCCCAAAAGTGTTTTTATGAAGTTTGAAAAATCAAGAATTAGAAGAAACCCTAATTTTGAATTTTTAAATATAATTTTCAAAGAAAATTAAATAAAAAATGATATAAAATACCAAATATATTCAAAAACAAGTTGTATACTTTGAAAAATATTTTGAAAAATCATGTTTAATCACATGAAAGCTTGAGATTCAATTGGTTTTGAAAGATCAAAGTGGGAATTTCATTTAAAAATGTTTAAAAACAATAAAAATGAAATTAATTACAAAAATTCTAACTATATAATTAAATAATATAAATTGGATTTTTTTGTAAAATAAAATATTTAAACATTTTTGTGAATTTTGAGAAAAAGAATCAATTCAAAAACACAAATATTCAGAGAGAAATTAATTTTTGAATCAATTAAACAAAATAACAAAAATTCAAATATTTAAAAATTTGAAAAAGGGTGCAAACGGTCAAATGAAGAACACGCGCGACCCTGTTTCTGCAGATTTGCGTTTTCCCACTTTTCTCCATTATTACTCAATGGTTTTCCACGATTCAAGTACCAATCTTGTTCGTTTTTGAACAAGGATCACAACCATATAGATTAATTTCATTTATTACACGATTGACTCATGGCAATTGATTGAGGGTTATCACTCTACATACATGCATAAACAAGATGGTAACTCAAAAATTCATTCATGATGCATGGATCATAGAGTTTGAAGGGTTCAGGCTTACCTCTTGTAGCTGGTGGTCGAGTTTGATGATGAAGGTGTTGTAGATAGGTTCCAATGATCTGGACAGCTTCCTTAGGTGCCAAGGAGTGTGTTTGAATGCCTGGAGTGGATTAAAATGAGCTGGAACTGGATGTGGCACCTCAACTGCAACTCTGTCTAAAACTTGAGCAATTGACTGGTGATTTGATGAATTTGATGTTCCAGATGTTGTATTAGTGTTTAGATCACTCACATATGATGTTTATGAGGTGTGTGTGTGAGTGATTGGTTTGGTTGTAATCATCCTCAATCTCAAAACCCAATAGTGACTTGAGTTAGAAGGAAAAATTGGAGTGAAAGGGAGATTTTGAGTAAAGCATCAGTTTGGGTGCTTTGGTGTACTCAAATTGATCACAAATGAGCTCTATTTATAGTAGATCAAGTTTATTTTGGCTTCAATAGTGAATGGCAACTGCAGCAGGTTTGTGGTAAATGTTGATCCATTGGAATCTCAAGTCTCCTCTAGCCATTGACTTGAGGTTAGAGCACAGGATATGAGTCCTTTAGTTCAGGGATAAGGCTTGACTGAACTTGGATAGCATTGTCTTGATGAATGCCACCTCTATGCATCAGTTAAATGCTTGGAAACAAAATTAATCATTTGGAAGAATCTTGAATTTTAGGAGTGTCATGCCTAAACATAGATCCATGGACTTGTGAGGCTGGTGGATCAGTGTTTGTCCCTTGGTTGTTCCCTCTTGAGGTGTACATATGGATAACCATGCTTGTTGTTGCACAAATTGATCAATTCGAGCAACAATGCACAAATCTGCCTTGCAAAAATCAGTGAAAATGCCATTTTCAATGGATCATATCTTCTTGCTCAAGTGGAGTTATGAGAGGCTCTTGTAATTTTTAAAGAGCCCTCATATGGTACTATCCATGTATGATCATAGTTTGTCTTGAAAATATTTGGATCCAACTGAAAAAACACCATGAACTTTGATGTCCAAGGCTGGTAACTAAGGCAGATTTTCACTAAGTGTTGAAAAAGTGTCATTTTCTTCATTTTTGTCATTTTGATCATCCATAACTTAAAATCCATGAAGAATTGGAGTTTGATGTAGTTGAAGCTTTTGTAGAATGTAGGAAGACCTACAAATCAGGCTTTGGATCACTCAAAATGGCTTCTTGGATCACAAGTTATGATCCTTGGAAGTTGGTACCAAAATCATTCAAATTTAGTAATTTAGAAAAATTTTCAAATTTTCAAGATTACCCCTTTTACAAGTTATCTTGGTTTCTTGATCAATTCTTGTTCAAATGACATTATAAGTCATATTTTATGAAAATATGAGTCATAAGGATCATTTTTTCCAAAAAAAAGTCATGTTTTGACTTTTGGCTCCGGAGTGGTTCGGCGCGTAAAAACCCTAATTCCTGACTTTTGGGGAATGCATCTCTGAGGGTAATTTAGCTTTGAAAATGGATTCTTAGGGTTATTTTGAGCATATTGAGTCACATGTTGAAGTCTTGGCTCATCCTCTTGTGAAAATCTCACTCTGGAGGTCCCAGTCGTCCAAAACCCTAATTTGGCGACATCGGGTGTTTCGAGGCTCAAAACACTTGGAATGTCACAACTGTGTGCTTGATTTTTGATGTGAGTGTCCTCTTGATCTTTTTTGGATGTTTTAAGAGGTTAGACAAGTTGAAGATCATGTCATTTCTTGATTGGTCCTTTGTCTAAGTGTTCTGAGAGGGCTCAAAAACCCTGATTCTTGATTATGATGAATGCTCACCCATCTTTGAGAAGATTGATGAGGCATGATGGTATATCCATATTGTGGTGATTATTTTCACAATGATGGGAGATCTTGGTGATCAAAATTTGGGGTATGCCAGATGCCCCTATTTAATCTCCTTGGACCCGAAGGTGTGAATGGCGAGGGTATTCGGACATTCAGGGTGCAAGAGGATTAAATATCGGAATACCCGAAATTTTGACGGTGGTTATGAATGGTAGTTGTTTGATCATTCATCTTCTTTTGCTAAGCACTGATACTTAGAAAAGGTAAGAACTTCCCCTCAATCCTGGTTTTCAGCCACAGAACTGGTCTCAGTTTTCTTGATAAGCTTCCCCTCGATCCTGGTCTTCAGCCAAGGATCTGGTCTCAGTTTCTTGATAAACTTCCCCTCGATCCTGGTCTTCAGCCAAGGAACTGGTCTCAGTTTTCTTGATAAACTTCCCCTCGATCCTGGTCTTCAGCCAAGGAACAGGTCTCAGTTTCTTGATAAATTTCCCCTCGATCATGGTCTTCAGCCAAGGTACTGGTCTCAGTTTCTTAATAAATTTCCCCTCGATCCAAGTCTTCAGCCAAGGATCTGGTCTTAGTTTCTTGATAAACTTCCCCTCGATCCTGGTCTTTAGCCAAGGAACTGGTCTCAGTTTTCTTGATAAACTTCCCCTCGATCCTGATCTTCAACCAAGGAACAGGTCTCAGTTTCTTGATAAACTTCCCCTCAATCATGGTCTTCAGCCAAGGAACTAGTCTCAGTTTCTTAATAAACTTCCCCTCGATCCAGGTCTTCAGCCAAGGAACTGGTCTCAGTTTCTTGATAAACTTCCCCTCGATCCTGGTCTTCAGCCAAGGAACTGGTCTCAGTTTCTTGATAAATTTCCCCTCGATCCTGGTCTTCAGCCAAGGAACTGGTCTTAGTTTCTTCTTGTCGTGTTTCTTCCTTGACAAGGGACGCTATGTGTAGCGGTCTTCATCAAACTTCTCACCAATTTTTCTACTAGGGAGACTCTATTTTATGGAAAAGATTTGAGGTCATACTTGCTGGGGGTACCCATTAGTTTGAGCTGCAGAGGTGTGCAAACTTCTCTGTTGGAGATGTCATTTGTCGACACTACTGGGGAAAAACGAGTCTCTTGAAAGACTGCTTTCTGCTTGGCGATATTACATCATACTTTTCTTCGAGATCTTTTCGGAGAAATGCCATGTGATGAAATCCAATTTTGAGGTACGGATGACTTCATTAACATTGAATTTCTTAGGAGAAAAACCAATGTGTTGCTGAGAGTCTTCGGTTGAGAGGCTTTCTCTGGGGATTTTCCTTAATCCGGGAAAGTGAAAATATAATCTTCAATGGTGAAGAGTGACGTTTGTCGAATGTCTTCTTGCCTTTCAGAGGTTCAAGTTATCAAAGTGGTCGAGGACCGTCTCCAATCCAGAAATAAACTGGGGGAGAGATTGTTCAGACAATACATTTCCTGACGAGGAAAGAACTGACAACTTGATTGATAAGAGGACTTTTATCACTTAGGGGATGAATATGACCAGAGTGATAATAATGCAATATGAATATGAATATGAATCAATAATGCATGATGTATGTATGTTTATGCTGACAAAACTGGCGCGACATACAGACTAATAGATGAACACGACTGGATACTCGGCCATGGTGGGGGATGAAAAGTATCACTGGTTCAAAATAACAATCCTGCCATGCTTAGGAGAGGCGGTCCCTGTGGGGGAATAGGTCCATCGGTCTTAAGAGGTAAGCATCCTGCTGGGGATATCAGATGAAACGTCGCATCTGACACTGTTGATCCTTCATTCAGGTGTACTAGTTTTAGAAGGAGTACTTTGATTCTGCATTCTGAGGTTCGATCACCTCTAGAGAAACTATCGATGTTCTTTTCGATGTTCATCAGTCAAAAAGAATTGCCATCTTTATTTTAAAATCAGAAAAAAATTTGACAAGTAAATTCATTTTTGTTTTATTTCAAGAATCGTTAATCATGTTAAAAATGTCATTCTGTAAAGCTAAAACAAATGAGAATTGTAAACAAAAGCACTAGGGCTCAAATTTTATTGATAGGATGGAAATCAGCCAAGCGCGTGATTCCATAGAGCATTTACAAAGTTTAGAAAATGGTAATTTAAAAGAAACGGGGCTACATTGAAACATAACGTCTGTTATCCTTCTACCAACTTTGAATTCTGGACATCCTGAGCTTCTGTCGAAGATGAACTTGACAGGAAGTTTTTCGACGAACAATGTTACCGCTGGGGAATTTCACCTTGTCGGACGTAGTTACTTGCCATTGTAATACCTCATCATTTGCCCTCATTTTTTCTCAATAAATTGGTATATGCTTTACTCATTTGCATTCCATAGTAGGTCATAAATTGCATATCATTGGTTGCAAGGCATGGTATCTAGTGCTTCAAGGTGTGAACAATTTAAAGCCAAAGAAAAGCAAGAGAAAAAAGAACCAAGGGTCATCAAGCAAACCTCAAAGGTCTCTTATATCATATACCCTCCTATTTGATCCCACAAGTCATGAGAAGATGGGAATTCATCAAGAAGATTAGACAGTTCATCATCTCCTACACAAAACAGTCCAAAATTTGGATATGACCCTCAAATGGGCAAGCTCTTTGAGTTTTTAGCATCTCCAAATGGCATATTTCATCACCTTGTAAGAGGATACACATCATACTCAGAGGAATTTGAATTTGGAGGATGTGTTATTTCCTCCTAACCAAAGGGTACCAAAATTAGGATTTGACATAAAATCAGTTTATTTCTGATTTTTTGGGCAAAACTTGATATCATGGTATTGTACATGTCTTCAAGGGTATAAGGATGGAATATTGCTCATTGGTTCATTTCAGAAGAGGTTCAATTGATCAGTTGCTTGAGAATCAAGAAATTGGGGAAAAAGTCAACTGTGCAGAGGAAAAAGTCAACTCCAGACTTTTTGA
Organism: Lathyrus tuberosus; assembly: GCA_022829125.1. NCBI lineage: Eukaryota > Viridiplantae > Streptophyta > Magnoliopsida > Fabales > Fabaceae > Lathyrus > Lathyrus tuberosus. The sequence goes on from JALAZF010000081.1 coordinate 9,504,416, forward strand.
GGTCAAATTCATGAAATTCAAGTTACATATGTTCATTGGACAAGATTTGATCAAGAAATGAAGGAGGAATCATGAAAAATCAAGAAATGTACAAAGTTTCCATTTTTAGAAACTTAGGGTTTCCAAAAATGGCAAGTTTTGACCATTTTGCACTATACTTTGAGGCTTTCTTTCTCCATGATAAAAGCTTCAAACCTCAGGCCCAAGTTGAGCCAATTAAAGTTCACACTCTAAGCTTCAAATCCATATAAAGAACTCTTCCATTGGATCAAAATTGAGGGATTTATGATCAATCAAAGTTTGACAAAACTAGGTCAAAAACCAAGTAATGACCAAGCAAGACCAGGCCCATGCGCAATAATTTTGTCAAACACATGGTGGGCAAAACGTCAAGCAATTTTTCTCATTGAAGGAGGCTTCAAATAAAAAAATGTTGAACATCAAAGTTGTTCATCTCAATGCCCTCTGCAACTTTGATGTTGGACATTTTTCCATTTGAGCAAGTTATGATGGAGTTATGATGGTCCCAAGTTGATGTGGTCATGCTGAATTTTCCAGGTCATGTTGCCATGCCAGCCCACCACTTGCCACGCCCCTGAACCAGTCCCATATTCTTGATGTTTTAATTCATTTTTCACTACTTTACAAGCTTCCATTTAATCTCATTTCAACATCAAACATGTTATACCATGTTCCCTCTTTCCATAGCCACCAAGAATTAACCATTTCATACCTTATGCATGAAGATATTTCTCCCTAAAGATCACCATTTGCATTCTGACTTTGTTAATCCAAAAGTAGAATTGTTGTGCATTGTTGTTAAGGATTCACATCAGCCACACGCATGTTTCAACACCATTCATTCCTTACTTCTTTTGGACAAACATTCCCTACACACACTATGTACTTACCATGCCATCATACATGCAAGAGGAAAATAAAACTTGTCTTGCAAGCTTCCTTGCTGTTACATCAGTATCAACCTCACCATACACTTCATGAATTCAACCACACCATATCAAAGCCTCACTCACTTGCCCATAACTAACTTGACTCAGTTAGTTAGGGTGCACTCACTTAACTCAACTCAGAACTCATTTAATCATGGTTTAAGCTCACTTAACTCAACATATATATTAAAAAATCACTCAGAATTTGGGGAGGAACTTCATATTTCACTCTCACTTCAAATCATTCTCACTTTTTTCTCTCAAACTCTCTTTGCTCTCTCTCTCTCTGATCTCACACAAATTCATCAGTCTTCATCTACATTTCATCTTCATCATCATCAATGTTTCATTTCTGATCAAGAACAAGAGAGAAGAAGTTCAATTCAACAAGTGTAGCTTCGGTTCAGTTGGATTTTCACTTTGGTTTTCTTCAGGATCTCAAGTTCAGTAGCATTTATTTTGCTCAACTTAAGCTCAAGTTCAAGTGCATTTCTCTGGTTTTCTTTGGACCCAAGAGTTCTCCAAATTTTAGGTTCCATTTCATCAACTTTTATTGCTTCGAATCCACTTCATTTTAACTTGTTTTTGTTGATTTGAGCTTAGTAGAAGCTCCTGAGTATTCGGCTAGTTGATAGGCATGCTAGATGCTTAGTTTCAGAAATTAGGGCAAAAATGTTTGTGTTCTGTTCTTGTTGTGTGTGCATGATATGTTAATTCTATGCTTGGATTCGTGATGTGCTCAACTTCCTCTTTCAAATGATACCTGATTTGTTAATTTCTGGAAAGTTGTGGTGTTCACAGTTGCCGGAGATGGCTAGAGAAGATGACCGGAGGTCCTTCTCCGGCCGGTGAGGAGGCGTTTAGGGTTTTAGGTCAGAAAATAACATGACCATCTGATCATCATCATCCAATGCTCATAACCTTGCCAGCGCATTAAAAAACATGTGCATTTCACGTGCATCATTTTTGGCCTGAATGACTTCTATGTGTGTGTGTGCATGTTACCTATTGTGGACCAAGCTCTGATTGGCATGATGTGTGTACTTGCTTGATGATCTTGCATTGACCTTGATCCAACGCCTATTATGTTGCCAACGCATTAATGAAAGTGTGGCCTTGCACGTGATATCAATTGTTGATTACTGATGCTTGGATGGGTGTGCGTGTTTGGTGATTATCATGTGCGCGCATTTTCATTCGTCTGATTATAATAATTTCTGGGTTGATTGTTGACTGTTTGATCTAATGGCTATGATTGAATCACATGGTAACTGCACATACATGCTATCACACACAAGTACACTTTAGTGGACTTGGGTTCCTGATTGATATTGACACACCCCATATATTGAGCCCATTTCATTTTTACTATAACATTACTCACGCTACACCCCCTTCCCATTTCTTTCATATTTTTATTTTCTTTTCCATATTGTGTTGGTTTTCTGATTTTTAAAATAGTAAATCATTTCTAAAAATCCCAAATTAATTCATGTGTGTTCTTTATGCATTTAAATAATTTTATTTTATTTTTAATTCTGACTTTGTGAATTTTTTAGCATAATTCCATTATTTTCTTTTAATTTCTTTTTTGAGTGAACTTCTTCATGATACTCAAACTTGTGCATTTTATTTCTCCCATCTCACACAATATTTTTCATCCATTATTTTTTCATTTGTTAGATAACACATTGAATCATGTAATACAATTTTCATTTGAATTTAAAAGTCATTTTATCATGTGTTTTGATGTTCTTATTTGAGCTTTCTTTTGAGGTGTTTCAAGGTGAATTTGTGAACTTAATTGAGCATGGTTCTTGTTGAATTTTGTGTTATACTTTTGATATGTGATTCCATTCTAACTTAGTTGATTGGTGTTCTATTTTCCTAATTTGACAAAATCATTTACTATTTGTTTATGCATGCTAGATTAGGAGACCTTTTGTGAAGTTTTGTTAACATCTAAACCCTAGTTTTAGGTAGGCATTTACGCCACCCTATTAGGACTTGTTTGTGCATCTTTTATATGTCATTTGTATGATATTATAGGTCATCTTAGTTTCATTATAGGTCACTTTGACTTGTGTTTGCATTTGATATGAGTTTATGGATTCTAATTTGAACTTTGACATGTTTCCACCTCTTATCTCCTCTTATGCTCTACATGTTTCATGTGTGCATTTTATATGACATTTCTCTCATTCCATTAGCATCTTATCAATAGTTTGCCACTGCCCATATGTATTCTTTAATCATGTTACATGTTATGCATCTCGAATATGACACTTTGTGCACCTAATTGAACATGTCTCTCTTATACTTACTTCTTCTTCATCTTAGTTCTCCTACTTGTATCCTTTTATCCATGATTTGTATGATGATCCATGTGCATCTTAAGACATTGACAAATGATATTTGGTTCTGATTTTGATCTTTTGTGAAGCATTATTGCATGATCACCTTGCATCTCCACTCATTCTCCATCTTTCACTTCCATAGTGCACTTCTTTGATGTTTAGGACATTTGATTATGCATAGTTGGTGTGTGTTTAATATCTTGACCTTAGAGAACACCCTTAGATATAGGTTCTGACCTTGATTGAGTTTCATCTCTTAGGCTCTTTATTCATTGGTTCTTGATTTGTTTGATCATTATTTGGTATTCTTTCTTTATTCCACTACTTGTAAATAGTTTTTGAACTAACCTTTTCATGTAGGTGCAAATGGTAAGTAAGCGTGTGGACATGCTTCCACATGCACTTCTTTCTTTCATCTTCTCTTATTTCTTTTAATAATTCAACTTGTGATCATGATAAGCATTTATATGCTTTCCTTGAATAACTTCTCTCTTCTCCCTTTTGAGTTACAACTCACCTTCTACTTTAGAAGTGAGTTGTTTAATTCACTTTTCTTTTCCTTTCTCTTAGGATTAGATTTCTTAAACCACATTAACTATAGGAACATCCATGTATGATAACACTAGGGTGAGTCTTAGTCTCCCTCATTAGTTTTCACCTTTTGCTTCCTTTTGAGTCTCTCTTCTTCTTATCTCATAATCTTTTTAAAATACTTAATAAAGGTTAAACGTGTATTGCGCATGAGCCTTAAATGTGGGAAGTGAATAATGGGGGGTTTCCCTTCATTCTTCTAGGATACCTAGTGTACGTCCTGTTGGGGACGATACGCGACGTATTCGTTCCTATATTGCAAGACTTGGGTGCAATGCAAGTTACAAACAACTTCAAAAATACTTCTTTCTAAAAAACTTCAAACCAAAAATAACGTCTTTCCTTCGGGATTTTTCTCCTCGTCTCATTCACTCATTCTTTAAGGATGCGTCATTCCGTTCTACCGCAAACAGGTAACGCCTAAGTCTCCATACTGCGAGATGCAACACCTAACTGCAAGGACGCGAACGTTGACGTTTCCACTAAAAAACACAAACAACTTTCCCTAGGTAAGGGGAACTACGTCGCTCTGATTCTCATGCTCCCGATGAGATACGTAAGCAGTGGATTGTTCTGTGCTGTGCTGGATTTTTTCTATTTGGTGGGCAGGGTGTTCTGAGAGATAAGCCCACTACCCAGGCTTGAGCGTACACATAGGTATTAGTGTGGGTGGACGTGTCGCTCCCGTGATGTTTGGTCACGTGTGGGTGTTCACGAGACCTACAACCAGTTGAGGTTCTATCCAGAGCTATCTGCTACTGTATGTTTGATACAGGCCAGTAGTTATTCTCTGGACGAATTGTCGACTCTGGTGACCATTCCCGAGGACTCAGTTGCGGCACTCCTCCCGAGTTGTGACTGTGGCAGACCACACTTTGTGGCAAACCCATTGCACATTCTCGATCCGAGGACCTAATGCTGGGAACTCGCTATAGGATATCCTTTTTTAAGGGAATCAGTTGAGGCCTCCTCGATTGATGATGATGCCAAACCAAAAATGGTGAACGTATCATCATTTCTCGACCTGAGAGCCCGTGATATTGAGGATCCTCACCTTTCTAGTACCCACATGTGAGAGGGACGGGTTGTTTACAGGTTTGCAGGTAACCTTGACTTTCAACATACCTGGTACACTGGATTTCTTATCAGTATGGTTTATCTATGTGGTTACTCTGTTGTTCTGGGATTCTGGAGAACTTGAGCCTTGAATTTATTCAACTATTTCAGTCCAGCACAGACACGTGGCACTTTGATCCCATGCTTTGCATTGCATCTTTTTCTCTAACATTCATATTTTTCATTTTCCAGGTAGTATTTGATTTTGATTCTAGTCAAAGGGCAGTCATAGGGATGGATACCAAGAAGGGTAGGAAGAATATAATTGTGTACAAGTTCCCGAAGCTTATCCTGGGTCAGATTTGTAGACTACAAGAAATGGCCAATACGAAGTGTTAGGAATGTTCGGAGAGAAGTATGGTTGGATCCTATCCTTTGTTCGTAACATCAGTGAATATGAATATAATGGCTTGCACACCTTGATGCAGTTCTATGATCCGTCCCTGAGATGCTTTGTGTTGACAGATTATGTTTTGGTTCCCACTCTGGAGGAGTATTCTAACATCCTGGGAATTTCCATCAAAGAAGGTGTTCCTTTCTGTGGGTCGAAGGCAGATCTTGATTTCCAAGCTGTGGCTGGTGCTCTTTATTTGAGCAAGTCAACTTTGGAAGCTGATATTTCTGGCAAGGGAAAGGTTCGTGGCTATCACCTATCATACTTGGCAAACAAGGCTCAAGAGGCAGCAAAGGAGGAGAAGTGGAATGTCTTCAATGCAGTGTTGGCTCTCTGTGTATATGGTATTGTCTTGTTCCCGAATGAGCTTGATTTTGTTGACACGGATGCTATCAAGATATTTGTAACTCAGAATCCGGTGCCGACCTTATTAGGAGATCTCCATTATGCTTTATACAACAGGAACGAGAAGAAACAAGGTGGGACAGTTCATTGTTGTGCACCTCTTTTCTATAAGTGGTTTGCCAATCGTCTACCCCAGTCAGGTGCTTTCAAGGATACTAAGAATTCTTTGAAATGGAGTCAACGTCTGATGGGTCTAGACGCTAAGGATATTGTTTGGGTGAATCACGGAGTGCTGGGAAAAGACATTTTGCACAGTTGTGGTGAGTACCCCGATGTCCCGTTGATAGGGAGAAAAGGGGGTATTAAATATAACCCTTCCTTGGCTATCCGGCAGTTTGGATATGCCCTGAAAGGTCCCCCGGCTGAAAAGGAGTTGGAAGAGTCTTTGTATTTTCACATGGCTGCCGTTGGATTATATGTGGCGCAGAAAGCTTCCAAAGCATGGCTCAGTAAACAGAAGAGAGGAAAAACCATTTGGGGTTTGCCTAATAATCAAACTTTCCCTCCATATAAGCAATGGTTAAAGAAGAGGGTCGAAGAGTATTATTTTCCTTTTGATTGGGCGCATCCCTTGTATCCCAAAGTGATAGAGGAAAGAATCACCGTACCTATGGAAGAATTCGATACGCAGCGGAAATTGGTGCATGATTTGAGGGAGGAAAATGCTGGTATGAGTAGCAGGCTTCAGGGTGTTTTACATGATAACTTGGAATGGAAATGGAAGGCCCAAGATTTGACAGAGCGCTTGGAAAAAAGGGAGAAGGATCTTGATGACAGAGCTCAGCACTGTAGAAAAATCAGTATGACTGCTGAATCATCAGGCAAAGCCTACAGGGAAACCAAAAAGCTCTTGACCAAAACTGAAGACAAGCTTGCCACGTATAAGGAGATGTGGGAAGAGCTTAAGATTGAGAATGGGGAGTTAAAAGAAGAACTTCAAAGAATGAATGAAGACAAAAAGCACTTCTCTGGTAAGTGGAAAGAAGCCCAGAAAGAAATTGAAGAGCTCAAGTTGCAAGCGGGAATCAAGAAGTCAAGGTGCGAAGGCAATGATGTTGAAGAGCAGATTGCTAGGATGAATCAGGAGGTCGAGAAGAGAAACAGACTGGTCAAGGGGTTGCTAGAAAGACCTACTCGCCCAGACACTGTGAACCTTCTTGAGGAGATTGAAGCCAGTTTGTTTGGAATCGATTTGTAGTGATTCTGTTGTTTGTATTTTGCTAAGATTACCATCAGGATTGTTGATGGAATCACTTTTGATTGTATCAAACCTATCTGTATGATTTCTTATGATATGATATTAAAGTATTTGGTTCGGCCATATTTGTCTCTACAGCTCTCAGTTTTTGAAAGGTGTCTTCCTTTGTTTGATTCCACAATATTTCTGGATTCGGATTTATTTTCCGCTGTTGTGTCCAATCCCTTGCTCGATTTCAAAGCTGGAATCAAAACGGATATGCCCTGGAAATGTTTAAATATGATTGTTTGCATTTTTTGCATTTGCATCCTCATAATCATAAGCATTCTTGCATAACAGGTACTTGCTCCGGTCCTTCCTAACCTTTATTTGGTTTCAGGCATAATAGCTGATTCCCACATTCACCGATACGCAACCAGACGAAACCAAGCTAAACTCATGGATCAGGTACAGACAGAGTTGGCTGAGTTAAGGGCACGCATGGAACAATTTATGAATTTGATGCAGGGAGTTGCCCAGGGGCAACAGGACCTGAGAGTAAGGCAAGAAGACATACGGGCTACCATCCAGAGGTTGGAGACAGAGATTCCTACTGGTGACCATGTTAATCCCCCTAGGGTTAACCCTCATGTTGTCAATCCTCCTATTGGTATTCCTCCTCCGGTTGGAGTTAACTTGGGTTTTGTTCCTGGCAACAATGGGCATGTGGAAGATCGTCAAGAGGACCAGTTTTCCCTACTTAATGCTGATATGGGATTCTACAATGATGACAGGAAATATGAGGGACTGGCTGAAAGGGTGAAAGCTATAGAAAGTCAGAATCCTTTGGGAATTGATGTTGAGGATATGAGACTAGTACAGGGTGTCAAGATTCCCCCGAAGTTTAAACCACCTACTTTTGACAAGTACAATGGGAGAACTTGTCCTAAAACTCATCTCCAGGCATATAACCGGAAGATAGCGGCTTATTCTGATGATCAGAAGTTATGGATGTATTTTTTCCAGGATAGCTTGTTTGGAACCTCACTTGAATGGTATATAAAGTTGGACAGGGCTCACATCAGAAGCTGGAAAGAGTTGTACTTGGCTTTCTTGAAGCAATACCAGTATAGCATTGATATGGCACCGAATCGCACTCAGTTACAACGCATGACACGGGACCCTAAGGAAGGTTTTAAGCAGTATGCCCAGAGGTGGCGTGAACTTGCTGCTCAGGTGCAACCTCCTTTGGTAGATACATAAATGGCTGATATATTCATGAATACTTTGCAAGGTCCGTATCTCGATCGGTTGGCTGCTTGTCCATCCACTGGTTTTGCTGACATAGTAATTATTGGAGAGAGAATCGAGAGTTTGCTAAAGCTGGGGAAGATTCAGGATGGTAGTGGTACAAGTTCGGCTCCCGCAAAGAAGTTTTTTGGTAACAATAACAGAAAGCGTGAAGGTGATGCTAATGCTGCATATGCACAAGGGGGAGAGGTAGAGGACGACAGGGTCCATAACACCAAACATCATCTATTACTATTCCAACTCCGGGTACTGAGGCTCAACCTGCAGATCAAAGGCAGTATCACCCAAGAAAGAGAATGAATGACCGACATTTTAATGCTTTCCCTATGACATGCTCACAAATGCTACAGAATTTACTTCGTTTGAAGTTGGTACAATTGAGGACTTTAGCTCCCCCGGTTGGCAAATTACCCTTTGGGTATGATGCAAATGAAAAGTGTGAATTTCACTCAAATGCGCCAGGTCACAATGTGGAAAATTGCAAGGCTTTCAAACATGAGGTTCAAGATCTTGTTGATTCAAAGGCTATTAATTTTGCTCTGAGGCCTAATTTAATTCAAAATCCCATGCCTCCTCATGGTGGGCCGGGGGTGAATTCCATTGAGGAAGATAGAAGTTTGAATCTGGTAAGGGACATTAATGATGTCAAGACTCCATTGAAAGTTGTGAAAGACCGCCTGCTGAAAGGGGCTGTATTTCCTGGTTGTTTAGAAAGTTGTGAAGATTGTTTGATTGCTGATAATGGTTGTGTGAAGTTGAGAAAGAGCCTTCAGAGCATGATGGATGAAGGACGTTTACAATTTGATCAGTTGGAAAAGAATGATGATGAAGTTTCTACTATTACAATCTACTTTGATCCTGTGGAAATTCCGGTGCCTGCTCCCGTATAGATATCTGCGCCTGAACGAGTAGCTCCTATAACTATAACTGTTCCCAGTCATGTCCCAAATGAGAACAAGGTTGCTATTCTGAGGTATTATGGAACTAATAATCAAGGGCAGAAGCAGGAAGTGCAGACTCCTAAAGAAAGTGGTTCAAGTATCGGAAATGTTGGGGGAATAGGTGGTTTTACTCGCAGCGGAAGGCTTTTTGCTCCTCAGACACTCAGGAAAGACGATACTGAAGCATTAGCAAAGGCCAAAGGAAAGCAGGTGATAAGTGATGAACCAATGCCAGGAACGGAACCTGATAATTCATTGGAGAAAGATGCTGAGGAATTCATGAGAATAATCAGAAAGAGCGATTATAAGATCGTTAACCACCTACATCAAACTCCTTCTAAGATCTCTATATTGTCATTGTTGCTGTGTTCCGAAGCACATCAGAACGCTTTGTTAAAGATTTTGAATATGGTGTACGTACCGCAAGAAATATCAGTGAACCAGCTTGAAAGTGTGATTTCCAATGTTAATGCTGGTAACGGTCTAGGGTTCACAGATTTTGACTTAACGCCAGAAGGAAGGAACCACAATAAGGCTCTCCACATATCGATGGAATGTAAAGGTGCTATGTTATCCCATGTATTGGTGGACACTGGCTCGTCCCTCAATGTGTTGCCTAAGAAAGCATTAGCAAAGCTGGATGTGGAAGGGGTTATACTTAGGCCATGTGATCTAGTGGTGAAAGCATTTGATGGTTCAAAGAGATCAGTGTTTGGAGAGGTAGAGCTGCCTGTCCAAATCGGACCCCAGGTGTTTAATACAGTGTTTTATGTGATGGATATCCAACCGGCCTATAGTTGTCTATTGGGTCGTCCATGGATCCACGCTGTTGGGGCTGTATCTTCAACCTTGCATCAGAAGATAAAATTTATAGTTGACGGTCAGGTTGTTACGGTATGCGGAGAGGAAGATATCTTTGTTAGTCATCTGTCATCCTTCAAGTACGTGGAGATGGACGGAGAAATCCACGAAACTCTCTGTCAGGCATTTGAAACTATGAATATGGTGAAAGATTCTCCATCTGGTGAGGCAAGGGTGGGAACCTCTATGACTTCGTATAAGCAGGCTTTGGAAGTGGTGCAGTCTGGTCGTACCGATGGTTGGGGTCAAGTGATTGAGCTACCTTTCAAGGATGATAAGGGCATAATTGGTTATAAACCTCCTCAAGTTCCACTACTAAAGGGTCAAGAGCGCCAAGGGCCAGTTATTTTCTCAAGTGGAGGAGTCATACATCCAAGCCAGATTTGTGCAGCAATTAAAGATGGTGAAGATAGTGACTGTGACCTGGTCAATTGGGTGCGCCCATGTGCCCCAGGAGTGAAGCTGAACAATTGGTTTTCGGAAGATCTCATCCAAGTTACTCTGCCGAATAAATAATTTTCTGTGTTTTCTTTCATTAAGCATGCAAAGGTCCTATGCTCTGCCCAAGGCATAATGACTTCATTGTAGGGCCCCATTTGTTCTCATTCAAATTTTTATCATTAATAAAAGGACGTTTTTGTATTCAAAATTGTGTTCCCTGTCTTTCATTTTATTTTTTAAATAAAAATGGCAATGTTTTCTTCACAGTTTTCTTGCATTTTTATTCTTTCTTTTCCTTTCAAAAAAGGCAATTTCTAAGAGCATGAATTATCATTCATGCAGAAATAATTCTCTGGATCTTGTTGATGATGACCCTGCTATGGTTTATTATGACTTTGATAATCCAATATACCAAGCTGAAGAGGGGGATGAGGAAGACTGTGAACTCCCTGAAGAGTTGGCTAGGTTATCGAAACAGGAAGAAAGAGCCATTCAGCCTCATCAGGAATCTATAGAAGTTGTCAATCTCGGTACTGAAGAGGTAAAGAAATAGGTCAAAGTAGGGGCAAGCCTGGCAGAGAATGTAAAGAAAGAGTTGATTGAGATGTTGCGAGAGTATGTTGACATCTTCGCCTGGTCTTATCAAGATATGTCGGGGTTGGATACATACATCGTTATGCACAGATTGCCGCTGAAAGAGGGTTGTTTTCCTGTCAAGTAGAAGCTTCGGAGAACCAAACCTAAAATGGCTCTCAAAATCAAGGAGGAGGTGCAAAAGTAGTTGGATGCGGGGTTTCTAGCCGTTACTAGTTATCCACCATGGGTCGCTAATATTGTGTCTGTGCCGAAGAAGGATGGCAAAGTCAGAATGTGTGTCGATTATCGAGATTTGAACAGGGCGAGTCCAAAAGATGATTTTCCATTACCACACATTGACGTGTTGGTAGATAATACGGCTCAATTCTCTGTGTTTTCTTTCATGGATGGGTTTTCCGGATATAACCAGATCAAGATGGCACCGGAGGATATGGAGAAAACTACATTTATTACCCCTTGGGGCACATTCTGCTATAAGGTGGTGCCGTTTGGTTTAAAGAACACTGGGGCAACATATCAGCGTGCCATGGTGACGCTCTTCCACGATATGATTCACAAAGAAATTGAAGTTTATATGGATGATATGATTGCCAAATCACAAACGGAAGAAGAGCATTTGATAAATTTGAAAAAGTTGTTTGAACGGTTGAGACATTTCAGACTGAGGCTGAACCCGAATAAGTGTACTTCCGGGGTAAGATCTGGTAAGCTTCTGGGCTTCGTTGTCAGTGAAAAAGGAATCGAGGTGGATCCAACAAAGGTAAAAGCCATTCAAGAAATGCCGGAGCCAAGAACAGAAAAACAAGTTCGTGGATTTTTGGGAAGACTGAATTATATTGCAAGATTTATATCTCATCTTACCACGACTTACGAGCCAATATTCAAATTATTGAGAAAAGATCAATCAATCCGGTGGAACAATGACTATCAAAAGGCCTTTGATAAGATAAAAGAATATTTGCAAAATCCTCCGATTCTCATGCCTCCAGTTCCTGGGAGGCCACTGATTATGTATCTCTCTATACGTGATGGATCAATGGGTTGTGTTCTCGGTCAACACGACGAGACAGGTAGGAAAGAACATGCTATATACTACCTGAGCCAAAAATTCACCGATTGCGAGTCCAGGTACTCGATGCTTGAGAAGACATGCTGCGCACTAGCATGGGCTGCTAAACAATTGAGACAATATATGCTAACTCATACAACCCTACTGATTTCAAAGATGGATCCAGTCAAGTACATTTTTGAGAAGCCAACTCTTAATGGAAGGGTTGCGTGGTGGCAGATGGTTTTGACTGAGTATGATATACAATACACTTCCCAGAAAGCTATCAAAGGGAGTGTATTGTCTGATTATCTTGCCGAGTCGCCTATTGATGATTATCAGCCAATGAAGTTTGATTTTCTTGATGAAGACATCATGTTTCTCAAGACTAAAGATTGTGAAGAGCTGCCGGTTGACGAAGGATCGAATCCTGATGACAAATGGAAACTGATGTTCGATGGGGCCATTAACATGAATGGAAGTGGTGTTGGGGCAGTCCTTATCACTCCGAAAGGATCACATATACCTTTCACTGCCAGGTTAACTTTTGATGTCACCAACAATGAAGCAGAATATGAGGCTTGTATCATGGGTATTAAAGAAGCCATTGATTTAAGGATCAAGACTCTTGAGATATTTGGGGACTCTGCTCTAGTGATCAATCAGATCAATGGAGATTGGCATACCAACCAGCAGAACTTGATTCCTTACAGAGACTATGCGAGAAGACTGTTGACCTTCTTTACAACAGTAAGATTGTGCTATATACCTCGTGATGAGAATCAAATGGCTGATGCTTTAGCAACATTATCTTCCATGATTCAGGTGAATTGGTGGAACCATATACCCAAGATTGATGTGATGAGGCTAGACAGACCTGCTCATGTGTTTGCTGTCGATACAATGATTGATGATAAACCTTGGTATTTTGATATCAAACATTTCTTGAAGAGTCAAGAGTATCCGGCAGGGGCATCAAACAATGACAAGAAGACTCTGAGGAGGTTAGCAGGAAGTTTCTTCTTGAACGAGGATGTGCTTTACAAGCGAAACTTTGACATGGTCTTGCTCAGATGCGTGGATAGACACGAAGCAGACCTGTTAATGCAGGAAGTGCATGAAGAATCTGTCGGTACCCATGCCGGTGGGCATGCTATGGCGAAGAAGTTATTGTGAGCCGGGTATTACTGGCTAACTATGGAGGCTGATTCCTATAAGTATGCCAGAAAATGTCACAATTGCCAAATCTATGCTGACAAGGTACATGTGCCACCAAATCCCCTGAATGTGATGAGTTCTCCATGGCCCTTTTCTATGTGGGGCATTGATATGATTGGGAAGATTGAGCCTACTGCTTCAAACGGACATCGATTCATTTTGGTGGCTATTGATTACTTTACCAAGTGGGTGGAAGCGGCCTCTTTTGCAAATGTCACCAGGCAGGTGGTAGCCCGATTCATTAAGAAGGAGATTATTTACCGATATGGGGTGCCCGAAAGGATCATTACTGACAATGTTTCTAATCTCAACAATAAGATGATGCGAGAGCTATGCCAGAGCTTCAAAATTGAACATCACAATTCTTCTCCTTATCGCCCGAAGATGAATGATGTCGTCGAGGCAGCCAACAAAAATATCAAGAAGATTGTACAAAAGATGGTAGTGATGTATAAGGATTGGCATGAAATGCTGCCTTTCGCTTTGCATGGGTACCGTACCTCTGTTCGTACATCTACTGGGGCAACCCCGTTTTCTCTTGTATATGGTATGGAAGCAGTGCTACCGGTTGAAGTTGAGATCCCTTCTTTAAGGGTCATGATGGATGTTAAACTTGACGAGGATGAATGGGTTCGAGCGAGGTTCAAGGAGTTGAGTCTCATCGAAGGAAGACGGTCGACTGCAGTATGTCATGGACAACTGTATCAGAGGAGAATGAAACGGGCATTTGACTAGAAAGTGCGTCTTCGGACTTACCAGACGGGCGACTTGGTATTGAAAAGGATTCTTCCTCCTAATACAAATCACAGGGGCAAATGGACTCCTAATTATGAAGGTCCATATGTTGTTAAGAAGGTTTTCTCGGGCGGAGCCTTGATGCTTACAACAATGGACGGTGAAGATTTTCCGTCACCTGTGAACTCAGACGCAGTTAAAAAATACTTCGCATGAATAGACCCGCTGGACAGTAAAAAGAGAGTCCAGGCAGAAAAGGGGCATCCCGGCGAACTAAAAAAAAAGGGTTCGGGCAAAAATTAGGGATAAAAATAAAAAAGAAAGTACACTCGGTAAGTTGAAAACCCGTGAGGGAAACTTAGGCCAAAAAGGGTATCTCGGTGGATTGAAAACCCGTAAAGGCCGATCCAGGCAAAAGAGAGATTTAGCGAAAACTGCAATCTGAGTAATATGTATTGTCTCGTCTCAATCAATAAGCATTCAGAAGGATAGGAATCAGTTCAATCATCCCCCTTTGAAGGCAAAGCTATTGGAGAGTCTTGAAGATATATGAACCATAGCAGGGTTGAAACTCAATGGAGTTCCGGTTTCACATTGCCATTAGGACAGTTTCTTTTCCGTTTTGGCAATTACCTCTTTCCAGGAATTGCTTCTTGATGTAAATGCCTATTTTCAGGCTCTTCAATTAATAAAATGGTTGTTATCCTGAATAATTCTATCTGTTTATTTTGTTTTTATAGTTTGTTTTGTTTACACAAACGTCCAAAAATTTTTGATAAACATTTGCATGTGAAAACATTGGGGTTCTACAATAACATGCATAAAAGGAAAACATTTAAAATTGCTTTAAATGACGGGTGTGCTTGGGTGAATACTACAAAACCCATGTTACCCTGGGGCATATGTGCGCATTCTTTTGTTTGCAGGTGTTGAGAGTTCACTGGATAGATATGCAAAGGTGTATGACGTCTTCAAGCCAAAATCCTTTACGAAGCTCAAATGATCATTCCTCCCCAAGCAGAGATGGTTCCTCAGCAGGAAAGTACTTATTGGAGGTGGTCATCCCCAGCATCTTTATGGAGCTTCATGATCCCCAACAACATTGTCAAATGGTAGTACTGAAGCCATCATGTTCAGAAAAAGATTCTCATTTCACTCTTTTGTCGCAACGTTTACTACTTGAATCCATCGTCTGGCCGACGGTCGTACACGACGATTCGATATTAACAAGTCAGTTTCAAATGGGCAGTGTTGTATCTTATTAAGTCGATTCTCCTATTCAGTATTTCCAACAGCTTCAAGCTTTTCTGTGTCGATAACGGTTGCAAATTCACCACCAGAATGGCCTTGCAGCTAATGTTCAATACTCAGTAAGTGTCCAGGAGTTTGGAGATGCCAAATCTTCTGTAAAATCCTCTTGGGACGTTTTTCAGATCAACCTTGTATCATGGGGCAAAAGCAAGTTGTTGACCATCCCAAGCATGGAGCATCTTGAAAATTCCCCAGCAGGAGGTGTTCCAAATCTATTATCCCCAGTAGAGTGGCCTCCCAATTACAGCATTTTGGCTCAAGTTTCAATTTTTGTTTAAGAGTTGGAAGATGTTGGATCTTCTGTAAAATTCTCTTAAGAAACATTCCCTAGCACGAGACACTCTGAAGTGGTTCTCCCCAGCAGAGTTTGTCGTAAACTCATTATCCCCCCAGCGGAGTCACTTGCCTTTCCTCAGCATTTATTTTGCTGAGGACCTCTTTGCATTTTTCATATAGTATGCATAGCATCCTAAAAAACGTGTAGCATTTCCATCGAGATGGAGCATTACGCCATGGAAAAATTCAAACATATGCATGTGAAGCATAGGCCAGTTTTGATGACTCGTGCGAGAGCCCAAAACTTTGCTCCTTATATCATTGACAAAGCCAGAAAGAATGCCTCATTCATTCCCCAACAGATATCTCAAAGAAGCGCAAAGGGTTTCATCACTCTTCTCCCCACAGAGTAACATCTCTCAACTTACAAGTTTCTTGGAACCATTCCCGATAGGATTCCTGTAGCCATCCCCGACAGCACCTTTGAGTTTTAACCTTACCAGTTCCCGACAGGTCCACTTACCCATCCCCGATAGGTAAGCCCTTGGTTATAAACTGTAGCCGTCCCCGACAACACATTTGATTTGTAACCTTACCAGTTCCCGATAGGTCCATTTACCCATCCCCGATAGGTAAGCCCTTGGTTATAAACTGTAGCCGTCTCCGACAGCACCTTTGAGTTTTAACCATACCAGTTCTTGACAGGTCCATTTACCAATCCCCGATAGGTAAGCCCTTGGTTATAAACTGTAGCCGTCCCCGACAGCTCCCTTTAGTTTGAACCTCGCTAGTTCCCGACAGATCCACTTACTCATTCCCGATAGGTAACCCAGGTCCAAGCTCACCAGTTCCCGACAGGTAGTTCACCAGTTCCCGACAGGTAGTTCACCAGTTCCCGACAGGTTTCCTATGGGGTCCAATGGTTCCAAATTCTTTCTCACAAACAGTTCTTCCTAACCAATTGCTTCATTTACAACATTCTCTTTACCCACACATTGCAAATTTTCCCGGTTGTTTTTGTATTCAATCCCTATGCATCTTGAATTCCTGATAGCCGTTGCTTTCATCCATTTAGATTCACAGCTGATTGAATAGGGGCAGCTGTAATACCTCAAAATTTGCCCTCATGTTTTCTCAATAAATTGGTCTATGCTTTACTCATTTGCATTCCATAGTAGGTCATAAATTGCATATCATTGGTTGCAAGGCATGGTATCTAGTGCTTCAAGGTGTGAACAATTTAAAGCCAAAGAAAAGCAAGAGAAAAAACAACCAAGGGTCATCAAGCAAACCTCAAAGGTCTCTTATATCACATACCCTCCCATTTGATCCTACAAGTCATGAGAAGATGGGAATTCATCAAGAAGATTAGACAGTTCATCATCTCCTACACAAAACAGTCCAAAATTGGGATATGACCCTCAAATAGGCAAGCTCTTTGAGTTTTTATCGTCTCCAAATGGCATATTTCATCACCTTGTAAGAGGATACACATCATACTCAGAGGAATTTGAATTTGGAGGATGTGTTATTTCCTCCTAACCAAAGGGTACCAAAATTAGGATTTGACATAAAATCAGTTTATTTCTGATTTTTTGGGCAAAACTTGATATCATGGTATTCTACATGTCTTCAAGGGTCTAAGGATGGAAGATTGCTCATTGGTTCATTTCAGAAGAGGTTCAATTGATCAGTTGCTTGAGAATCAAGAAATAGGGGAAAAAGTCAACTGTGCAGAGGAAAAAGTCAACTCCTGACTTTTTGAGGTCAAATTCATGAAATTCAAGTTACATATGTTCATTGGACAATATTTGATCAAGAAATGATGGAGGAATCATGAAAAATCAAGAAATGTACAAAGTTTCCATTTTTAGAAACTTAGGGTTTCCAAAAATGGCAAGTTTGGACCATTTTGCACTATACTTTGAGGCTTCCTTTCTCCATGATAAAAGCTTCAAACCTCAGGCCCAGTTTGAGCCAATTAAAGTTCACACTCTAAGCTTCAAATCCATATAAAGAACTCTTCCATTGGATCAAAATTGAGGGAGTTATGATCAATCAAAGTTTGACAAAACTAGGTCAAAAACCAAGTCATGACCAAGCAAGACCAGGCCCATGCGCCATAATTTTGTCAAACACATGGTGGGCAAAATGTCAAGCCATTTTTCTCATTGAAGTAGGCTTCAAATGAAAAAATGTTGAACATCAAAGTTGTTCATCTCAATGCCCTCTTCAACTTTGATGTTGGATATTTTTCCATTTGAGCAAGTTATGATGGACCCAAGTTGATGTGGTCATGCTGAATTTTCCAGGTCATGTTGCCATGCCAGCCCACCACTTGCCACGCCCCTGAACCAGTCCCATATTCTTGATGTTTTAAGTCATTTTTCACTACTTTACAAGCTTCCATTTAATCTCATTTCAACATCAAACATGTTATACCATGTTCCCTCTTTCCATAGCCACTAAGAATTAACCATTTCATACCTTATGCATGAAGATATTTCTCCCTAAAGATCACCATTTGTATTCTGACTTTGTTAATCCAAAAGTAGAATTGTTGTGCATTGTTGTTAAGGATTCACATCAGCCACACGCATGTTTCAACACCATTCATTCCTTACTTCTTTTGGACAAACATTCCCTACACACACTATGTACTTACCATGCCATCATACATGCAAGAGGAAAATAAAACTTGTCTTGCAAGCTTCCTTGCTGCTACATCAGTATCAACCTCACCATACACTTCATGAATTCAACCACACCATATCAAAGTCTCACTCACTCGCCCCTAACTAACTTGACTCAATTAGTTAGGGTGCACTCACTTAACTCAACTCAGAACTCATTTAATCATGGTTTAAGCTCACTTAACTCAACATATATATTAAAAAATCACTCAGAATTTGGGGAGGAACTTCATATTTCACTCTCACTTCAAATCATTCTCACTTTTTTCTCTCAAACTCTCTTTGCTCTCTCTCTCTCTGATCTCACACAAATTCATCAGTCTTCATCTACATTTCATCTTCATCATCATCAATGTTTCATTTCTGATCAAGAACAAGAGAGAAGAAGTTCAATTCATCAAGTGTAGCTTCGGTTCAGTTGGATTTTCACTTTGGTTTTCTTCAGGATCTCAAGTTCAGTAGCATTTATTTTGCTCAACTTAAGCTCAAGTTCGAGTGCATTTCTCTGGTTTTCTTTGGATCCAAGAGTTCTCCAAATTTCAGGTTCCATTTCATCAACTTTTATTGCTTCGAATCCACTTCATTTTAACTTGTTTTTGTTGATTTGAGCTTAGTAGAAGCTCCTGAGTATCCGGCTAGTTGATAGGAATGCTAGATGCTTAGTTTTAGAAATTAGGGTAAAAATGTTTGTGTTCTGTTCTTGTTGTGTGTGCATGATATGTTGATTCTATGCTTGGATTCATGATGTGCTCAACTTCCTCTTTCAAATGATACCTGATTTGTTAATTTTTGGAAAGTTGTGGTGTTCTCAGTTGCCGGAGATGGCCGGAGAAGATGACCGGAGGTCCTTCTCCGGCCGGTGAGGAGGCGTTTAGGGTTTTAGGTCAGAAAATAACATGACCGTCTGATCATCATCATCCAACGCTCATAACCTTGCCAGCGCATTAAAAAACATGTGCATCTCACGTGCATCATTTTTGGCCTGAATGACTTCTATGTGTGTGTGTGCATGTTATGTAACACCCCAATTCCCATCGCGAATAAATAATACATAAATAAAATCAGAGTAACTAAAAATTTATTTTTCCGACAGAAACAAGGATGTCACATTTAAATAAACAAAACATCATCCCTGCTCATAAATTTGATACATAGCATAAAATAGAGTACCCTCAAAGGGAAACTTTTTCCATATAAAAGGAATGGTCAATTATGGAATAAAGCGGAAAGATCCATAACCGACTTTTTTTACAAAATAAATAGTTTGATAACATCCAAATATATTTACAAGGTAATACAAAATATATACCACAATTATATACATATACAACATAATCGTTCCCCGACTCCCGTGCTACGTATCAGAGCAGACACCAAGACCTAAGCAAACGAAGATCTAACTCTTCCACTTGCCTCCACGCCTCTAAAGCTGACAATCTGCACTATGCCATAAAAAGCATATTCCAGCAGAAGGGTGAGAAATAACAACTAAACCAAGATTGCATAATAATATGCAAAAACACATAAATATCACATACATAGTTATTCTCACCTCACACATCACATACCAATGCATATAGCAAGCCACAGACGTATAACATGTTTCTAACAATCCAACCACATCGCATATAACGATTATACCAACATAATCACGTAATTGCACATAAGGCATACCAAGTCATAGCATTTAGAAACACATCACACATCACATAGCATATGTCTATGCATAAAACATATTATTCACAACCAATGCATTTATCACGTATGCACGTCAATTTACCAATCCAATCATAATTCTCAACACATATTCGATGATTTCACAATTTCCCACACATAATCACATAATCAATCAAACATATACCATTCAATACAATTGCACATATTTCATCTCATCAATCACAATCACATTTCCATGCACAATTAATTCATGATTATGCAAATGCACATAGATCGACACAACGACTCTATGCACATGCCATGCGGTACCGACTTCCAACATTTCTCAAAACCAGTTCACTCAGGAACTATTGGAACCATCGCTCGTTACTGAGAATCTCAAGTAACATCCCGTCGGGCCTACGATGTTCACCCGTCACTTTAGGTCCTCAGGCATCGCCTTATATTTTCGAGGCACACGACGTTAAGGATTGCTTTAAGTCTCCAAAGGAGCACACAATCGTCTATAACCATCGCTTTCGGTCCTCGGCATCGCCTTATATTTTCGAGGCACACGATGTTATATCAGATTCATCGCTTTCAGTCCTCAGGCATCGCCTCATATTTTTGAGGCACACGATGATATAACAGATTCCCTCTAGAATCAAACCGCCACTCAGGATGTTCCAACAATGCATATTATGATGTTTGGCATACAATGACTCATGACATTCACATTGCACCCACATACACATCCATAATCACGCATAAATCAACAATTACCACATATCGCATTTTCTTACCCTTAGGCCACAAATCAACAACCACAACAATTACAACAACTTGTCACATGATTCAACATCATCACATTCATGCATTGCAAAACAATTCAAACAATGCATTTCAAACCATAAAGGCCACTGCACAACATACATTGAATTTCACATAAGCAATGCATATTATCACAAACCACAACAACAAACCACGAACCAACACAACATCATACCCACATACATTGATACTCAATCAAACAATGTATATTACTACACCACAACATCATTAATTCCTCACACAAGGGATTCACATATCAAATGCTACTCACAACAAATCATTATCGCACATTGAAATCAAAACCCAAAACACACATTTATTCCTCCATAACACCACAGACCATCATCACCAACACTTATCATATATATTCACATCATATACCAGCACACAAACCATACGATACATATTAAAAGCATATAGCACGGTAAAACACCGACCGCACGCGTTTAACGCGATAAAAACCCGACAACCCAAGACTTTTCCAAAACCACGACCTAAATAAATCATCTACTGCCTTCCAACCCATTTTTATAAGAAATAACATTTCATAAGCTTTCTAACGCTTCAAACGGGGACCAAAACGGACTTACGGTTCAAAAGTTATGAATTTTTGAAAATATTATTTTTCTGCAACTAACAGTGGTAATCGATTACTCACATATCGTTAATCGATTACTCGCTTCGCAGAAGCAAAAAAACCAGATTTTTATGATGCAAAAACCCCCCAAACTCATCCTTAAACCCCCCGATCATACCGACAAGTATTCCCGACTAAATCCTATCATTTCCCGACTATTCTACGCGAACTATTCCGCATTCTAACCGTTAAAACATCGATTTCTATCAATTGCTCACAAATTCAACCAAATAGAAAAACATATATTTTTCACCCAAACATTCAAACAAAACATACATATACATATACAAGCATGATATAATCGAAACTTCTCACCCTTACCCGATTATTCGCGCTTGAAACGGAGTTCCCGCGATTTTCCTCTTTTCTCTTCTTCTCTCTTTCTTTCTTCTCCTTTCTCTTCTCTTCTTTTTCTTTTCTTTTTCTTTCCTCTCTTTTTCTCTCCACTTACTATTTATTCAAAATATCTAATCCCCTAAAAAGACCATTTTACCCCTCAACTCAAATATCTCGCAAACGCTCTCAAAATGCGATAAAACATAAACATACTGATGAATTATATTTCGGGAAATAAAAGTTGAAAAGAAGTAATAATTTAATACAAATATTTTATCTATCTGAGAAATTAAACAATTAACAGGTAAAATACCATAATTCACACAATTCACAAAATTCAAATAAATGAAATAAATAAATAGAATTAAACAAATCGGGGCGTTACATGTTACCTATTGTGGACCTTAGCTCTGATTGGCATGATGTGTGTACTTGCTTGATGATCTTGCGCTGACCTTGATCCAACGCCTATTATGTTGCCAATGCATTAATGAAAGTGTGGTCTTGCACGTGATATCAATTTTTGATTACTGATGCTTGCATGGGTGTGCGTGTTTGGTGATTATCATGTGCGCGCATTTTCATTCGTCTGATTATAATAATTTCTGGGTTGATTGTTGACTGTTTGATCTAATGGCTATGATTGAATCACATGGTAACTGCACATACATGCTATCACACACAAGTACGCTTTAGTGGACTTGGGTTCCTAATTGATATTTACACACCCCATATATTGAGCCCATTTCATTTTTACTATAACATTACTCACGCTACACCCCCTTCCCATTTCTTTCATATTTTTATTTTCTTTTCCATATTGTTTTGGTTTTCTGATTTTTAAAATAGTAAATCATTTCTAAAAATCCCAAATTAATTCATGTGTGTTCTTTATGCATTTAAATAATTTTCTTTTATTTTTAATTCTGACTTTGTGAATTTTTTAGCATAATTCCATTATTTTCTTTTAATTTCTTTTTTGAGTGAACTTCTTCATGATACTCAAACTTGTGCATTTTATTTCTCCCATCTCACACGATATTTTTCATCCATTCTTTTTGCATTTGTTAGATAACACATTGAAGCATGTAATACAATTTTCATTTGAATTTTAAAGTCATTTTATCATGTGTTTTGATTTTCTTATTTGAGCTTTCTTTTGAGGTATTTCAAGGTGAATTTGTGAACTTAATTGAGCATGGTTCTTGTTGAATTTTGTGTTATACTTTTGATATGTGATTCCATTATGACTTAGTTGATTGGTGTTATATTTTCATAATTTGACAATATCATTTGCTATTTGTTTATGCATGCTAGATTAGGAGACCTTTTGTGAAGTTTTGTTAACATCTAAACCCTAGTTTTAGGTAGGCATTTATGTCACCCTATTAGGACTTGTTTGTGCATATTTTATATGTAATTTGTATGATATTATAGGTCATCTTAGTTGCATTATAGGTCACTTTGACTTGTGTTTGCATTTGATAAGAGTTTATGCATTCTAATTTGAACTTTGACATGTTTCCACCTTTTATCTCCTCTTATGCTCTACATGTTTCATGTGTGCATTTTATATTACATTTCTCTCATTCCATTAGCATCTTATCAATAGTATGCCACTGCCCATATGCATTCTTTAATCATGTTACATGTTATGTATCTCTAATATGACACTTTGTGCACCTAATTGAACATGTCTCTCTTATACTTACTTCTTCTTCATCTTAGTTCTCCTACTTGTATCCTTTTATCCATGATTTTTATGATGATCCATGTGCAACTTAAGACATTGACAAATGATATTTGGTTCTGATTTTGATCTTTTGTGAAGCATTATTGCATGATCACTTTGCATCTCCACTCATTCTCCATCTTTCACTTCCATAGTGCACTTCTTTGATGTTTAGGACATTTGATTGTGCATAGTTGGTGTGTGTTTAATATCTTGACCTTAGAGAACACCCTTAGATATAGGTTCTGACCTTGATTGAGTTTCATCTCATAGGCTCTTTATTCATTGGTTCTTGATTTGTTTGATCATTATTTGGTATTCTTTCTTTATTCCACTACTTGTAAATAGTTTTTGAACTAACCTTTTCATGTAGGTGCAAATGGTAAGTAAGTGTGTGGACATGCTTCCACATGCACTTCTTTCTTTCATCTTCTCTTATTTCTTTTAATAATTCAACTTGTGATCATGATAAGCATTTATATGCTTTCCTTGAATAACTTCTCTCTTCTCCCTTTTGAGTTACAACTCACCTTCTACTTTAGAAGTGAGTTGTTTAATTCACTCTTCTTTTCCTTTCTCTTAGGATTAGATTTCTTAAACCACATTAACTATAGGAACATCCATGTATGATAACACTAGGGTGAGTCTTAGTCTCCCTCGTTAGTTTTCACCTTTTGCTTCCTTTTGAGTCTCTCTTCTTCTCATCTCATAATCTTTTTAAAATACTTAATAAAGGTTAAACATGTATTGCGTATGAGCCTTAAATGTGGGAAGTGAATAATGGGGGGTTTCCCTTCATTCTTCTAGGATACCTAGTGTACGTCCTGTTGGGGACGATACGCGACGTATTCGTTCCTATATTGCAAGACTTGGGTGCAATGCAAGTTACAAACAACTTCAAAAATACTTCTTTCTAAAAAACTTCAAACCAACAATAACATCTTTCCTTCGGGATTTTTCTCCTCGTCTCATTCACTCATTCTTTGATGCGTCATTCCGTTCTACCGCAAACAGGTAACGCCTAAGTCTCCATACAGCGAGCTGCAACACCTAACTGCTAGGACGCGAACGTTGACGTTTCCACTAAAAAACTCAAACAACTTTCCCTAGGTGAGGGGAACTACGTCGCTCTAATTCTTATGCTCCCGATGAGATACGTAGGCATTGGGGTAGGGCCCATTCGAGCACTTCTTTTATTTTCCGTACATTTGTTTCTCTTTCTCTCTCTTTTCCTTTTCCAGTTCTCCAGCTATCAGTTCCCTTTTCCAGTATCCTTTCCTTACACCCTTTGATCAGGACAAGCAAGCGTGGATCCCATCGGGTACGATGGACGCGTGGGGGTGCTAATACCTTTCTCGCACGTAACCGACTCCCGAACCCAGTTCTCTTGGTCGTAAGACCATGCTCTTTCCTTTCCCTCAGGTTTATGCAGTGTTTCCTTTCCCTCTCTATGGATAAATACACATTGCTGGCGACTCTATTTCGGTGCCACTTTCGCGTTTGTACTTGGATGAAAATCCCGGGAGCGACAACCATGAATCCCTAACTTTTGCCTGGATTGTCTTTTGAGATTTCCACTCCATCGGGATGCTTTTTTTGCTTATGTTTCTAATTTTTTCCTGGACCGCCCTTTCGGGTTTTCAATCCACCGAGACATTTTGTTTTTAATATTTAGGTGAAGTATTTCTTGACTACATCAACATTTGTGGGGTAGGCAAACTCTTCTCCATCCATGGTTGCGAGTCTCAAGGCGCCGCCTGAGAAGGCTTTCTTAACCACATAAAGGCCATCATAATTCGGAGTCCATTTTCCCCTGGAATCAGTGAGGAATGATTGTATCTTCTTGAGTACAAGGTCTCCTTTTCTGAAAACGCGAGGTCAGACCTTTTTGTCAAACACTTTCTTCATCCTTTGCTGATACAACTGACCATGGCATAGTGCCGTTATTCTCTTTTCTTCGATTAGGTTCAGTTCGTCGTGTCGACTTTGAAACCATTCTGCTTCTGTTAGCTTAGCTGCCATCAATACCTGGATTGACGGGATCTCTACTTCTATGGGGAGCACTTCTTCCATGCCATATACTAGAGAGAAAGGGGTTTTCCCTGTTGAAGTGCGGACAGATGTGCGATAACCGTGAAGAGCAAAGGGTAGCATCTCGTTCCAGTCTTTGTAGGTTACAACCATCTTTTGAACAATCTTCTTGATGTTCTTGTTAGCCGCTTCTACTGCTCCGTTCATCTTAGGTCGGTAGGGAGATGAGTTATGGTGTTCGATTTTGAACTCAGTACACAATTCTTTCATCATCTTATTTTTCAAGTTAGATCTATTATCAATAATGATCTAGCTTGGAACACCATAACGGCAGATGAGATTGTTATTGATAAATCGGACCATGACTTGTTGGGTTACATTGGTGTATGACGCTGCTTCGACCCACTTGGTGAAGTAATCAATAGCTACCAGGATGAACCGATGTCCGTTCAAAGCCTTGGGTTCAATCATGCCAATCATGTCGATTCACCATATAGAAAAAGGCAATGGAGAAGAAAGAACTTTGAGATGCGTTGGTGGTACATGGATCTTGTCAGTGTATATCTGACATTTATGACACTTTCTTATGTACTTGTAGCTATCGAATTCCATTGTCAGCCAATAGTACCCCGCTCTTAGAATTTTTCTCGCCATTGTGTGTCCATTGGCATGAGTGCCAAAGGATCCTTCGTGAATTTCTATCATCAGCATGTTTGCTTCGGGTCTGTCTACGCATCAGAGCAAGACCATGTCAAAGTTTCTCTTATAGAGTATATCACCGTTCAGGAAGAAATTGCCTGCCAGCCTTCTGAGGGTCTTCCTATCTTTTCTTGATGCCCCAGGCGGGTACTCTTGTTTCTGAAGGAAGCATTTGATATCGTGATACCAAGGTTTGTCGTCTATGACTGCTTCAATCGTGAAGATGTAAGCGGTTCGTTCTAGGTGCATTATGTCAATCTTAGGTACGCTGTTCCATTGACCTACACAAATCATGGAAGAGAGAATGGCAAGTGCATCAGCCATGTGATTCTCTTCACGAGGGATATGGTGAAACTCGATTATGTTGAAGAATGGTAACAACCTTCTCGCGTAATCTTTGTAAGGAATCATTCTTGATTGGTATGTATTCCATTCTCCTTTGATCTGATTGATAACCAGGGCTGAGTCTCCATACCCATCCAAGTTCTTAATCCTCAAGTCAATTGCTTCTTCGAGACCCAAGATACAAGCTTCGTATTCGGCCTCGTTGTTTGTACACTTGAATGTTAGTCTGGAAGTGAAAGGAATATGGGTACCCTGAGGTGTTACGATGATTGCCCCAATTCCGTTTCCATAATTGTTGACAGCTCCGTTAAAGATTAGTCCCCATTGGGAACCTGGTTCTGGCCCTTCATTGGGTAGCGGTTCATCGCAATCTTTCATTTTCAAATACATGACATCTATGTCTGGGAAGTCAAATCCGACTGATTCCTAATCGTCAATCGGTTGATGAGCCAAATGATCGGCTAAAATACTTCCTTTTGTAGCGGCTTTCTGAGCGTGGTATTCGATGTCATAGTCTGACAACAACATCTGCCAATGGGCAATCCTTCCCATAAGAGCAGGTTTTTCAAAGACGTACTTGATTGGGTCCATTTGGGAGATTAACCAAGTAGTGTGAAAAATCATGTACTGGCGAAGATGTTTGGTAGCCCAAGCCAGAGTACAACAAGTTTTCTCGAGCATAGTGTGCCGAGTTTCACAGTCAGTAAATTTCTTGCTTAAATAGTAGATGGCAGACTCTTTTCTTTTTGTTTCGTCTTGTTGGCCAAGTACACAACCCATGGAGTCTTCCAAGACTGTTAGGTATATGATCAGTGGTCTCCTCTCCACTGGAGGAGACATAATAGGTGGATTCAACAGATACTCTTTGATACTGTCGAACGCTTTTTGGAAATCTTCTGTCCATACGCAACTTTGATTCTTTCTGAGTAGATTGAAAATCGGCGCGCATGTTGCAGTCATAAGAGATATGAATCTGGAAATGTAATTCAGACGTCCAAAAAATCCTCTAACTTGTTTCTCATTCTCTGGTGAAGGCATTTCTTGAATGGCCTTGACCTTGTCAGGATCAACCTCAATTCCTTTTTGGCTGACGATGAACCCTAAAAGTTTTCCTGAGCGAACACCAAATGTGCATTTGTTGGGATTCAAGTGGAGTTTGTACTTTCTCAAATGCTCGAACAACTTCGACAAGTGGGTCACATGTTCCTCTTCTATTCTATATTTGGCAATCATATCAATGACGTACAGGTCAATTTCTTTGTCCATCATGTCGTGAAACAGAGTAGTCATGGCCCTTTGATAGGTTGCCCCGACGTTCTTCAAACCTGATGACATTACCTTGTAACAAAAGGTGCCCCATGGGGTAATGAATGAAGTTTTCTCCATATCTTCCGGCGCCATTTTGATTTGATTATAGCCCGAAAATCCATCCATGAAGGAGAAGACTTTGAACTTCGTCGTACTGTCTACCAGCATGTCAATGTGTGGCAGGGGAAGTCGTCCTTTGAACTTGCCCTGTTCAGATCCTTGTAGTCTACACACATTCTGACTTTTCCGTCCTTTTTCGGAACTGGTACTATGTTGGCTAGCCATTGAGGATATTCAGAGGTGGCGAGGAAACCTGTGTCGATCAGTTTCTACACTTCCTCCTTAATCTTGATATCCATATCTGGATGAGTCCGTCTCAGTATTTGTTTTACCAGAGGATATTCTGATTTCAACGGTAAATGATGTTCCACGATGCTGGTATCCAACCCTGGAATGTCCTGATTGGACCAAGCGAATACATCTGGAAACTCTTTGAGAAGTTTTATCAAGCTTTCATTGACAATTTGTGAGGTTCAATGGACCTTTCCTCTTGCCTGAGTATCTGAGAGATCTCTTCTGGAATTTCTGCGTCCTCTTCTTCTTCAGCTTCAATTACCGAGAATTCAATGTTGGGAGAAGGCATTGGATTGTATGTTCCAAGGGGGTTTGAAACAAGCAATCTGCATGACGTGATGATTCATTTTTTAGAAGAGATAGAGAGAATGCAAGAATGTATGCAGTGTATTTTCTGAAAAATGCTTGTTTTTTTACTTATTTTTGGGCTGTTTTAGGATTACCATTTTCTGAAAAAAGCAAAAGGTAAAAATAGAAATCACTACGGAAATTACAGAATGATATTGTTTATTTATGATTTTGTCGATTCTTAAAATACAGCACTATAAAACAAAACTCTTTCACTTTGGACGAAGTGAAGAGGGATATTTACAGAAAGGTGAGCCCTATAAAAACATCCGTTTCACCTGGCCAGGGTGAAAGGTTAAAACAAAGACGGCAATTACTTAGACTTATGGACGACTTTCGGGACATCGACAGTAACCCATTGGCAATGAACTCCTCGGTGAATCACAAAGTCTGGTACCTTCTTTCTTGGTTTGTCCTCAGAAATGACGCTGATTTCTGGCGGAGCAGGATCATTGGAGTCTTCTTCCCATGCAGAGTTGTCGTAAACGAACTCTTCTGTTATATCTTTCTTAGTGTTCTCACTCTATAGAGGATCTCCCCATCCAGTTGGCTGGATTTCCTCGTATCTGATGCGAGAGCTTTCAAGAGCGGTGTACTTGACCAAGAAGTCATACTTGCCACTCGGTTGTCCTAAGGTGTCCCATACTTCTGTGGGACTGGAGGAGTCATCTTCATTGATGGTGTGTACTTCTTGAGACAATGGGTGAAGGAAGCCTCCACTGTGGAAGAAGTCCTGAATGGGACGAAAACTTTCGTCTTTAGTAGTCTGGGTACAGGCTGAAGAGAAACCAAAACCTTTCTTTGTCTTATGATCCGTAGGAATTACGAGCTGTCCCCATCCTTTTATGTCGTTACTCTTGATCACTTCGAGAGCATCTTTGTATGAGGAAATCGACGTTTCTTTTTCTGGTCGATTCTCATCGCTTAACGAGAGTGCTTGAAATTGGGTTCCAACGACCTCCTCGGGTTCTACACAGGATGAGGATGATAAGTTGCTGATGATTAAGGCATGCTCACCACAGACTGTGACTAGCTGGTCATTCTTGACGAACTTCAACTTCTGGTGAAGTGTCAAGTGACTGCCCCAGCCTCGTGTATCCAAGGTCTTCCTAATAAACAATTGTATACTGCCCGAATGTCCATGACCTAGAAAGTGACTTGGAAAGTGTGAGGACCGATAGTTATGGGAAGATCAACTTTACCGATAATTGTTTTTCTGGATCCGTTAAAGGCTTCGATGATGACCTCGCTGCCTCTCATCGGAGATCCTTGAAATGATAGTCGCATTAGAGTAGATTTCGGCATAACATTCATTGCTAATCCCGTGTCTACCAGTACGCTAGCTAGAGCATCGTCCTGGAAATTGACTGTAATGTTAAGCGCCATGTTGTGATTTTTGCCTTCTTCCGACAGCTCTTCATCACTGAATCCTAAATTGTTGTAGGAAGTGATGTTGAAAATGATTTTGTCAAACTACCTTACCGTCACATCTTGTTCTACGAAAGCTTGGTCCAAGAATTTCTGCAAAGCTTCCCTGTGAACTTCGGAACTAAGTAGGAGAGATAACATAGAGATTTTAGATGGAGTTTGCAACAGTTGGTCCACAATGCTGTACTCACTTCTCTGGATGAGTTTCAGCATCTCATCGCTGTTCTTTGTAAGTTCGGGATTACTGGATTGCCCAATTTGTTGATTAGGAACTTCTGTTTGAGGTTTCTTTTCTTTGGCGGGTTCTCCCACTCCTCCGTTGAAGATCCGACCGCTCCGTGTTACTCGACTGATGTCGGCAATGTTTACGACGGAGGGTAATGGAGTTTCCTTTCCATTTTTGATTGTTGTTGCACCGTACTTGTAAGGGATAGCCTTATCAGATTTGTACGGTATAGGACCTGGCAAGTAGATGACCACAGGAGCTTTTTGATTTTTCTGACCATCGTAGCCGGCCTCAATTGGTTCGAGGTTGAGAATCTTTCTACTATCAAGAGGAACTCTTGATTCATGGAGTAGAGGGATTATGGCGCAAACATTTTTGGTCCTCCCATGATTGGAGATTATGACAATGTCTTTGCTTTGATCAAGGAAATAGTCGGGTATCTCGTTGGTCGAACCAGCACTTGAACATGGTCGGATCTCTTTCCGGTCCAACTGATTTTGAAGATCTGCTCGTACGAGGTAGCATCCTTGGTTTTTCTCTAAACAAACTCTACAGTGCTCGTAGTTGTGAAGTGGCACCCGGCCACGTCCGCTTTGTATGCAGTGCATCTTTACTAGATCTGTTTCAATCGAGCGAACATCCTGACTTTGATATCTAGTAGGATTCCCGTCAGTCATACGGATCTGCTGTGTAGCTTCGTCCAAGTAGATTGGAAGCCACCAGCGGTCCAACAAGTGTTGAAGTGTTCTTTGGACGAGTGCACACCCTTGATCGTTCTTACGACACTCTTTACAGTCTTGATAAACATGTTAAGCCAGAAAGTCAAGCCTGACTTGCTTAGCGTGTAATTCTACCAGACTGGTATTCATCAAGCGTATGTCAAAAATCTGAATCATATTGACTTGATGGTTATTTCTTTCACGATAGTCTTGGAACCATCCGAGATCCATCTGACGTTGGAGGGCCTCTTGTACAAAAGAGCATCCCTGATTGCTTGTTGAGCATATCAGACAAGTATTGTAATCGTGCCGTGGCAGATTATGGTATTGACTTTGCCTTGAGTGCATTGCCACCAAGTTGACGTTCATCGCCAGAATGTTGTGGTTCTGGACAATGTTGGGATTTGCGTGAGCCATATTGACTTCTCGGATTCGGTGATCTTGGATCCATCTGAGATCCATTTGTTCTTGTAGAGATGATTGCACTACAGCACATTCTTGATTATTCTTTGAGCAGATATCACACTGGTGATAATTGTGAGGTGGTACATGATCGTACCCGCTCTGTCTACATTGCATCCTGACCATATTGGTTTCTAATAGGAGTACATCGTGAATTTGATAACTGCGACTAACCTCTTCCTATATCAAATTTACTACAGTCTTTTCATGTTGAGGCAACGAGTTCGTCTGAACGTTCGGATTAGTATCCTTGAAGGATAAGACCCCGTTCTTGACAAGTTTCTGCACATCAAATTTGAAGCTGAGACAATTCTTAATGTTGTGCCCCAGTCCTCCTTGATGGTAAGGGCAAGTTTGATCAGATTTGAACCAAAAAGGCATATTTTTTGGTACTGTAAGAGGAGACCTGGTTTGGACGTGCTCCTTGACCAGTAGTAGTGGAAACAGTTCTGCGTACAACATTGGTATAGGGTTGAACCCTGATGGTTGTGTCGTACGATTGTTGTTATTGTACTGGGGACGAGCCTGTTGAAGAGGTTGTTGTGTCCTTTGCTGATACTGTTGTTGACTTGGTTAGCTCTGAGCAACCTGAGGTTGATAAGTCGGAGTCGACATTGGGTTGATAACAAGAGTTATTGCTGCTATCGGTTGATACCTTCGCCTTTGCTTTAGAGAGAGATATTACCAATATCTTGCTCTTTTTTCTTTGGGAAAGCTCCATCGCATCTTTTGGTACTGCTCGATGATTCCACATTTTTGACCAAACATCCTTCTTGGACTGCTTCCTCAAGGCGCACTCCCATGTTCACTATTTCAGTAAAGTCACTGGACGCACTTGCAACCATTCGGTCGTAATAGAATGAGCTCAATGTTTTCAAAAATATCTTTGTCATCTCTTTTTCCTCAAGAGGGGGACAGATCTGAGCATAAATTTCACGCCGTCTCTGAGCATACTCCTTGAAAGTTTCTTTGTCCTTCTGCGACATTGCTCAGAGCTGATCTCTGTTTGGTGCCATGTCCAGGTTATACTTATACTGCTAAACGAAGGCAGTGTTGAGATCTCTAAAAGTGTTGATCTTGGTGCGGTTTAAACCCATGTACCATCTGTGTGCGGCACCGGTTAAACTGTCTTGGAAATAATGGATCAGTAGCTGTTGATTTTCTGTTTGAGTTGACATCTTTCGATCGTACATCACCAAATGACTTTGAGGGCAAGAGTTGCCCTTGTATTTTTCAAAGTCACACACCTTGAATTTGTGTGGTATTTCCACATTAGGGACCAGACAAAGGTCTGCGGCGTCCTTTACGAATAAATCCTGACCACGAATGGCATGCAGTTCCTTCTACATTTCCAAGAATTTTTCCTGGAACTCATTCATTTTTCGTACATGTCTTCATTTCCACCAGAGATTACTTGTGGAATCTGTCCTTCTGGGACAGTGTGTACCACTGGTTATGGTATAGTCATTACAGCGGTGACTCTTGGTGCTTCCATGCCCCTAAGTTTGTAACCTTCAGGAGTTGCTATCATAACTCTTGCATCTTCGCTTTCTCTAAGTTTGTAACCTTTAGGCCCAGTGGTTCCTGCTGCAGTTTCTGGGTCTTCAGTGACCGGCGGGATGTACCCTTCAGGGACAAAGTTGATAGGCATGCCCTAGGGGCGATCTTTAGGCATGTTGTACCGAGGATCATATGTCTCTATTACGGGAGTAGATGTGATCTTTGAGATCACAGTTCTTTGTTATTGCCTCTGAGCTGTTGCCAGGAATTGCATGTCACTGTGAAGTTTTTACAGATCTTCCTTCAGAGCGTCGATTTCTTCTCTCAGCTCTCTGTTCTCTTCCTCGAGATCGTCCATTTTCTTTTGTCGATTGGCCCGAGTATTGTATGAGTGAGGCAGTTTGACACTAGAATCGTGACGTATACGTGAGATTCGAAGATAAGAAGAACGCGTTATGTGAGAATGATGAATGCAATGATATATTTTTTTGTTTTTTAATAAAAAAGAAACTACAACAAATAGATTGCAAATATCATATAGTAAAGGGTGGAGACCCTGTTTTATTGAATTCGAAAGATTGCGGAGATGGAAAAGTACAGTATTTTACAAAGAGTTGTAAAAGGAAACGTCTAAGCTTATGGATCCTGAGTCCTCTCTGAAGAGATCTCAGATGCTGGTTCTGGTATTTTCCTTTTCTTTGACTGGGGCTATTTAGCCGTTGTCAGGTTGTTAGTCCTTTGCCAAGTGAAAAGAGCAAGCAAATTTCTTCGGTCTTCTTGATTCTCCACAACATGTTGCTCTAGTATCTTAATCAGAGCGTCCTTTTCTTTTAACAGTGCCTGAATTTTGGTACACTCCACATTGAGGATACGGTACTTTTTTTCCAAGAGCTTTTCTCCCGTTGAACTTTGTTGAGGGCGACCTGGAGTTTTTCCATGTCAGACATGAAATAAAGGTCAAATTCCTTTAATGGAAAAACTTCTTGACGAGGGTAAGGCATTCTCAGCTTGAGAGCTCTAGTTTGCACCCAGTGGAGATAAGGTTCCATGGAGGTACAGTTTGGTCTTCCTAGAGACTCTCTTCCTTTCTTGTGAACATGTTTCCAGGCGTGCACTATTTCCTTCTTTAGTGCCCTATCATTTTCCCCTTCCTTGAAGAAAAGACCTTCCAGATAAGCATTATGCGGGATATGCCTCATCGCGTATCCGAGTTGACGGGGAACTAAAATTGGATGATAGTTGATTCCTCCTTTAGTTCCTATGAGGGGTACGTTAGGGAAATTTCCACAACTGTCGATGATATCTATTCCCTCATAGATCCTATAATACCAATCTATGTCAGAGTTGGTAAGGGACATGATCCTTTGTGACCAACGTAGAGTACTCTTGTGATCCCAAAATGCAGCAGACTTGGGTAAATGGGAAATGAACCATTTGTAAAGCAAGGGTACATCGCATGTGATCATTCCTCCGCTGTACAGATTCCTTAAGTGCACATAATGATAAGCATCTGTAAGCAAGGTTGGCACGAGGTTTCCAATCAGAAATATCTTAACAACGTTAGTATCAACGAAGTTGTCAATGTTGGGAAAAGGAATAACCCGTATGTGAGTAGGACAAAGATATCTTCGAAAGCAGTTACATTTCCTATACTGGTAAAGTACAGGGCTTTCGCTACCAAAAACTTGGCTGGTAAACCTTGGATTCCTCCCTTGGTGGTCATGTGAGTCCTAACTTTTGCCTCGTCCAAACAAATGGCTCTTGCGATGACCTGATCCTTTGGAATTTCTTCCAATCCAGAAAAAGGAGTTTGACCAATGAAAGGTAGATCAGTCAGATGAGAGTACTCCTCTGGCGTTGGCGCCAGTTGATAATCTGGGAATGTGAAGCAGTGATAGACCGGATCGTAGAACTAAATTAGCATAGACAGGATTCCTTTAACTACATGGACCCTTAACAGAGACAACAGTCCTCCATGCTTAGCTCTGAAAGCATCAGGGTTGGTGATCGTCCTTGCCAGCCCCCTTAAATCCTCTAGTTTTGGAGCCTTGAAGGTGTATTTGTGCGTCTTTCTTCTACCGAAATCCATAACGCAATCTTTCTCTCTGATATTTGCAATCATTGTTTTAGCTTAATTTGAAAAAAAAAGAGGAGGAAAGAGAAGAAATTTTTCTTTGTTTAAGAGTTTTTTTAATGAATGTATGAATGCATCACACAAAAACATTGAAAAAACATGGGTTCAAGGGTTCAATGTCACGAGCATGGAGTCATGGCTCTACCCATTCCCAAAGGTTGTATTTTGGTCAATTTTTGTACCTGTAGAACGGATCCTAAGGTTCCCAAAATCATTGACCCCCTAGGGATAACAACAACAAGCTGGTTCACCCGAGCTAGCTGTAGCATCCTAGGGTAATCTCATTTGAGTGTAGTATCGCGTATCAACTATTTCTGATAGTCACTGCACTACCAAGTGGTTATAAGGTTAATGCCTACTAAATCCTCAGGTTCACAGACGCCGCATTAGGAAAACTCTACTTTCACAACGATCATGTTCAGCAGGCTGAATCCTACGGGGCCTCGCCTGATTTGATGGTCTACCAGGTTCGCTTGTTCGGGATTTTCTCCCAGCAAGTTTCCCCATCCATGCCATCCCTTGTCTTAGGTTTCTCTCAAACTTTCCAGATGCGTATCAATCCCATTCCCATTGACAGAAAAATAAACACGGATATCAAGTAGGAAAAGCAATATATATATATATAGTATGTAGTATGTAGTATGACAGACGATCCCCAGCAGAGTAGCCATTTTACTGTAGCGTGCGATTTTTGTCGGTGACACGACCACCTTATCGCCATTTGGTTTTTCCTCACCGCAATGGTAGGGACTGGTGCTACTTTCTGATTTCTTATTTATCCTGTAAAGCTGGAAAGGAAAGGGAAGATATCTAAAACTAACCTTGCACGCAAATGTTTTACTGAACAAATGCTAAGAGATTGGGGGGGTCCGGGGTCAAGTTATACAATAGGGAGTTGTCAATTACCCATCCTATATGTGGTTATCCATAGGTCATTAGCAATTATACCGTTTTCTATATACTGGTGTTTGTCTGTTGATTGGGAAAGTTTCTCCTTTGGGAGTGTTTGAGAGAGAGT
The DNA here is from genome assembly GCA_022829125.1 of Lathyrus tuberosus. Taxonomy (NCBI): domain Eukaryota; kingdom Viridiplantae; phylum Streptophyta; class Magnoliopsida; order Fabales; family Fabaceae; genus Lathyrus; species Lathyrus tuberosus. The sequence goes on from JALAZF010000081.1 coordinate 9,540,602, forward strand.
GAGTTTTTTGATGATTTTGGTAAGGTACTGGACCTAAGGTTTTGACTAGTGTGTGAAAGTACTATACCTAAAGTTTTTTATTGGTGTGCTCGCTAAGATTTTGCAATCTTATGCCTACGTATTCCCGTTAAAGAAAACAGGGAAATCAGAGCAATCATAGTTCCTCCTATTCTATGGGAGGAAAAGATATTTGGTATCATGTTCAAAGCCCAAGATTGAAGCTAAAAGGTTGCGTATTTTTGTCTTGTTCAAAGCCCAAGATTGAAGCTAAAGGTTCGACTGAGAGAGAATTTGTCATCTCTAAAGCGAGATATCTCGTTTGTTTATCACAACTGTTGGGTGACTGATTATAAAGGAGAATTACTTTAACTGGGATGTGAGAATCCAGCAATGCCATAATTTCCTTTACAGGGGATTTGTCCTGAAGGAGAAAACTTTAACTCAGTGTTGAGTAATGCCATTTTTCCTTAGGAGTCTTTGTTGCTAAGAGAGGGACAGTGGCGTGGACGTAAATAATCCAGAGGCTTGCTGCTTACAGCAATTAGATGAAAGAGAGGACTTTCCAGGATAAAAGATGGACGACAGCTTGGATCAACAAGTGTGCCACTTATAGCAGTTATCTGGGATTAAGGTTTGTTTTGATTTGTTTGTGTGATAACACAGAGAAATGTCTTCCTATAGAGAGTTTTTTATTTCCTCTGAGGGGATGTAGATTTTTGTATGTGCCTTGATCAAAGCCCAAGGTTGAAGCTAAGAGATTGATTGACTCCACTGGGGAAGTCCTTATACAAAGCCTAAGGGGAGGCTGGAGAAGGCTGACTCAACAAGAGAGTGTTTATCTGTCTTGTACAAAGCCCAAGATTGAGTCTGTAAAGAGATTGACTCTTTTGGGGATATCATTATACAAAGCCTAAGAGGAGGATGAAAGTAGACTTTTTCGGGGAAATATTTTTTCTGTCTTGTACAAAGCCCAAGATTGAGGCTAAAAAAGGTTTTGACTCCACTGGTGAGAGGTTTTATCTGTCTTGTACAAAGCCCGAGATTGAGGCTGAAAAGGGAAACTGACTCTATTGGAGAGTATCATTTGTCTTGTACAAAGCCCAAGATTGAGGCTGAAAAGATAGATTGACTCTGCTTAGGGAGATTAATTCCCAAAGCCTAAAAGAAGGCTGGGAGGAATTGACCCTGCTGGGAAGATATTTATCCAGGGCTTAAGAGAAGGTTTAGAAGATTTTAACTTTGCTGGAGAAAGTTTATATATGTCTTGTACAAAGCCCAAGATTGAGGCTAAAATATATTTGACTGACTCAGCTGAAAATATTTATGGGTGTCTTGTATAAAGCCCAAGATTGAGGCTAAAAAGAGATTGACTCAACAAGAGAGTGTTTTTCATTTGTCTCAACAAGAGAGTGTTTTTTATCAGTCTAGTAGAAAGCCCAAGATTGAGGCTAAAAAGGGTTTACTCAACAAGAGAGTGCTGAAAGGAGATTGACTCAACATGAGAGTTCTGAAAAGATGATTGACTCAACAAGAGAGTGCTGAAAAGGTTATTGACTCAACAAGAGAGTGCTGAAAAGGTGATTGACTCAAAAAGAGAGTGTTGAAAAGGCTAATTCTGCTAAGGAAAATCATTATACAAAGCCTAAGAGGAGGCTGTCTTCTGCTGAGGATTATTGAGATCCAGAGGCAGGTCCAAAGTGGGGAATCAACTCTTGCTGAGGATTACAGAAGAGTTGAGGTATCAGATGCCTTGAGGTTCTGATTTGGGATAGTGTTATATTGATGATAAGCTGGCCCTAGCTGGGGAAATTTAGGATGAAAGACTGATTTGTAGAACCTATGAGGGTTTTAACTCTACTGGAGATTGATTAAATGATCAGGGTTTCTCCTGTGTTTGTAGGGAGCTTGAGAATGTCTTTGAGATCCAAGAGAAGATTAGATTGTTCAAGTCTACTGGTATGAAAGAGTTTATCCTTGCATGATGCCCAAGAGGAGGCGGGTGTTTTAAGGGATGAGAATCAACCCTTAATTGATCTGAGGTTTCGACTCTTTGGAAAGACTGCTCTAACAAAGGATGACTAGTTATGTCTTATACCTTTAAGAGGTCTCGGGTCCTTATACTAAGCCCAAGAGGAGGCATGAGAACTTCTAAGAAGCCTGAGGGTCCTTGTACAAAGCCCAAGAGGAGGTTGGGATGCTTTTAGGAAGCCTGTGGGTCCAAACTTAAGAAAAGTTCAAGAAAAGTTTCACCGAGAATAATCCTTTCTTTAGTGAATAGTTCTAGGGTTTGAAGAAATTCAAGAGAGGTTTCACCGGGAATTAATCCTTTCTGGGGAACTGAATTTCTTTGACAACTTTCTAATAGTGACAGTCTGAGAAAAGTTTCACCGAGAATAATGCTTTTCTCTTTGTTCCATATTGTATAAGCCCAAGAGGAGGCAAGACTGTATCTGGAAATTCCTATGGGGAACTAGTTTTGACTGTGTTAAAAGAGTGACCACTGGCTTTATCTAATCCTAGACCTAATTGTCGGGGAAAACTTTAAGCAGATATATACAAGCATATATATACAGATGAAATATATACTGTATGTAAAAGAGGGTAGGAGGACTTACAGGTGAGCAAGCATCCAACACAAACAAGTATATATATGTGCAAGTATGTAAAAGAAAGCTGTTTAAAACTTACAGGTGAGCAAGCTTCCATTGTAACAGCTGTATGGTTAGTTGTTCAAGAAATTAAAGGAAGTTTTGATAACAACTATGAATTTGAACCTAAATCAAAAGGGAAGTTGTTTTGAAAAGATTGGGGCTTATACTTAAGGAGAGGCCCAAAGAATTGTTTATTTACAAAGAAAGGGTTTGGGTCTTTGTCGCTCCCGGGATTTTCATCCTAGTACAAACGCGAAAGTGGCACCGAACAGAGTCGCCAGCAATGTGTATTTATCCCAAGAGAGGGAAAGGAAACACCGCATAAACCTGAGATAAAGGAAAGAGCACGGTCTTACGACCAAGAGAACTGGGTTCGAGAGTCGGTTACGCGAGAGGAAGGTATTAGCACCCTCTCGCGTCCATCGTACCCGATGGGATCCACGCTTGCTTGCTCGATCAAAGGGTGTAAAGGAAAGAATACTGGAAAAGAAACTGTTAGCTGGAGAACTGGAAAAGGAAAGGAGAGAGAAAGAGAAACAAATTTAGGGAAAATAAAAGAAGTGCTCGAATGGGCCCTACCCCACTGCCTACGTATCTCATCGGGAACATGAGAATCAGAGCGACGTAGTTCCCCTCACTAGGGAAAGTTGTTTGTGTTTTTTAGAGAACGGCTTACGTTCTAGCTCAGGTGTTGCAGGCTCGCTGGTCTGAGTGCGTTACCATCTTGCAAGAGAACGAGTAGGAGCACGTTCATACGCTGAGAGTGAGTGAGGTGAGAAAAGAATTCCCGAAGGAAAGACGTTATTGTTTGTTTTTGTCTTTTAAGAGTTTTTCATTTGTTTGCATATGATAGTGTATCTGAATCTTAGTCATTGGAATGTGTACATTCTCACATTCCAAGATGGAATGGGTAAGAAAGCACACTAAGAGTGAAGAAGACCACCACACTTAGTTCCAATTGTCAAGGTTCAAACACACTAGCATACTTATGTTTATTAAGTGTTTTTGTTGATTAAGAAATGAAGAAGTGTTTTTATTATTTGTACCTTCAACAAGTATTGCATTTAAGTCCATCATACAAGATCAAATGTCTAACACATTGACCCAAGATGGGCTATATGCTACACATTCTAAGATTATAAGAGTAGACCCCTTATAATCTTTTCTTTATATGAAAGGCCTAAATGCAATAAATGCTTGCCTTTATTAGATATTTTGAATTTTCTTTTGAGATGAGAAGAGAGACTCAAGAGAGGAGAAAGGGTAAAAATCTATATGATCTAAGACTCAACCCTAATTGAAGATTAAAGGGAGTGATCCTAATGGTTTGTGAGGTTTCAACCTAAAGTCTAAAGAAAGAATGAATTAAACAATTCACTTCTAAATTAGAATATGAATTGTAATTCAAAAAGGGAAAGTGATGGGTTATTAAAAGAAAGCACATAAGTGCTTAACAAAATACTAGATGGAATTGTAAAAGAGAAGGGATAGAAGTTTGAATGTGGATTCCTTATCCACACTCAATTGCAACTTACCAAAGCCCCTACATGGTTAGTAAACATGTGTAAGAAGTAAAAGAACATTTAATGCACCATAAAACTCAAAAGCATTAGATGAGAAATCAAATCCTATTGGTCACAACCAGAATGTCCATCATATGGGAAAAAAATTATTATCATCAAGCAAGTTCAAGTGGATAGGCAACAAACATCATCCATGACATTAGAACATGCTACCATAAGAAAAGGGAGAATGAAAGATGAAAAGAAATAATAAAAAAAATGCATGAATGGAACATGTAATCCAAGGATCAGAATTGAAATGAAATGAAGAATTATATATAAACACATCACAAGCATTCATGAAACACCTATCAAGCCATTCAAGAAGCAATAGAAGAAGAAATGAAATGGAAATTCAAAAGATAACACAAGTACTTCATATTAAGGACACACAAAGTTCAAATGAAAGTGAACATGCAATGATGACACATAACATGTACCAATGACCTATAATGTCAAATGAATAGTTCACAAAGTAGGCAAATGATCATGAAAGTATGCACAAAAGCAATCATGTAAACATGCACAAAGATTACAAGGATATGACATGTTGTAATGCTTCAAATGAAATGTTTTAAACAAAAATCAAATGAGTTCATGAAAATTATGAAAACATGGTATTGAGGTTCACAAATCAGAGATGAATCACATATCAAAGTATCATGTAAAAAATTCAAGGTAAAAAGGCTTTATACAATGCACTTAAATCAAATTGGATGCACATGCAAAATAATGCAAAGATGAACATCAAAACATGCCATAACAGGACCTAAAAAATTAGATAAAAATCACTTAACATAATTCAAGATATTAATGACTCACTACAAAAAGAAGCAACTCAAAACAATTTTTAATGATCAAGAACAAAATTAAACAAAATCATGTACCACATTAAGAATGCATACAAAAGAAAATCAAAGAAAATTATGGAATAGGGACAAAAAGGTCATAAAATCAGAAACTAAAATCATCAAAAGTTTTATAAATGTTTTAATGATGCTCATGAATTTTTGTGGAATTTTATAATGCCATTTGGTATTTTTTAAAAATTAAAAAGCAAACGTGTAGAAAAAATGAAAATAAAAATGAAATGCAATATGAATGGGGGTGCATGCATAGTAATTGTTCAGTTCAATTAATTGGGCTTGAAAACATGGGAGGTGTGGATATCAATCTGACTAAGTCCATTACACGCGCAATCCACAATAACTACCATGCTCTTCAGTCAACAATAGTCAAAACCACACAAGCCATTGGATCAAGTCACAGTCAACATCCAGTCAAAGTAGCCAAGATCAATACACGCGCACGAAGGACCACACAACATACAGTGTACCACACCACATAATGTTTAAATGAATTCAGAAAATGTGCACATGAATTGCACGTGAATTTTAATGTGTTGTCATGCTCCTAGCCACACGATCATGCAAAATGAACGGACACGATTAAAACATGGCAAAAACCCTAGCAATTGAAGTCACCGGCCGGAGGTGACCTCCGGTCATCTTCTCCGGCTATACCACCACCGTCTGCAACTTTACATATCACCAAAATGAACAATCCATACACCAAATTGAAGCTGAACTTGTCTAGATTAAGGATATGCTCATGAAAAACACAAATCACATGTACATTGCAAGAACAGAGGAGATCAATTTATGCCCTAGGTTTTGCAACTAAGCCTTTAGGAGGCCTATCAACTAGCCGGTTTGAGCAGAGCTTCTAGCAAGCTTAAAGCACCAAAAACAAATGAAAATGGCCAGAAATCGTGCAGTCTAATTTCAGAAATTCAAACCTGAAAGTGGAGCAACTTGATATGTTGAGAAAACCAGAGAAAAGCTTGAGGTCTTGAGCTTGATTCGTGCAAAATAAATGCAGTTGAGACTTGAGATATTGAAGTAAATCACAATGAAAACTCAACTAAACCACACTACAATTGATGCATTCAACTTCTTCTCCCTAGCTCTTGATCAGAAATAGCACATTGATGGTGATGAAGACAAAATGTGATAGAGGATGATGAGATTCGTGTACAGAGAGAGAGAGAAAAATCAGAGAATGTGGAGAGAATGAGAGTGTTCTTGGGAGTGAAAATCAAAAAGTGAAGTTGAAATGAGAAATGTGAGTGAGATTTGGTTTTATAGTGTGAGTTAACCAAGGTTAAACTGAGTGAGGTTAACTGAGTCACAAGGGTTTGAGTGAGTCATCCCTAACTAACTGAGTCAAGTTAGTCAGGGAGGGAAATGATATGGTGCAGCTGGTTTATGATGAACTATGGTGGAGGTGAGAGTAAACTTGCAATGACACGGCTATTATAGTAGAAACTTGCTCAGCAAGTTGTTCTTTCTATTTCCATGCAAGGCACGTGCTATGGTGAATGTATGTGAAGTGTGTTTGGCTTAATGTGGCAATGGCTGTATAATAAGAACAATGCATGTGTGAAGGCTGAAACAATCAACAATATCAATGTTTCTTTTTCTGGTTTTAACAGCTTAGAACATGTTCATTACACCATCTTTGGAAGTGAAATTCTCTCATTATAATGTATGAAATCATGAAACTCGTGAGTCATTAGAAAGAGAGTGAATCATAGAACAATGTTGGTATGGATTTTGGATTGAATTGAAACTTTGAACACACTTAAAAATGGATGTGAACACAAGGATGCAAAACTGGTTGGATATGCTGCATAATGCGCGCGCGTGTGGCATGACTTGGTTGTGACCTAGCCAACTTTTCAGTTACCTTGACCTTACTTTGAGCCATTACAACTTCTCATCCTTTGATCAAATAAAAAAACCATGAACATAAATCTTGAAGATCTCACATAGATGAACAAATTCCATGTTGAAAGATTTTTCATTTGAGGCCTCTAACCATGAGTAATTAGTCAAAACATCTAGCCCACCATGTGTTTGTGAAAATGACATGCGCGTGACTTGAAAATCCTTGGTCATGACCTAGTTTTGAACCTACTTTGCTCAAACTTTGATCAATCATATCTCACTCAATTTTTATCCAATGAAGATGTTCTACACATGGATTTGAAGCTTAAAGAAAGAACTTTTGTTGTGGCCGAGTGGAATTTTCATTTGGTGCTTCAATTTTAAATGGCCTTGGTTCAAACTCTGATGCAAAATGGCCAAAACTTGCTATTTTTAGTAACCCTTCTTCATCCAAAAATGGCAACTTTCCACATCTTGATTTTTTCATGATTCCTTTGGAGTTTCTTGATCAAATTTTACACATTGGTCACATATAACATGAATTTCATGAATTTGGCCTCAAAAGGTCAAAAGTTGACTTTTTCCTCTGATTATTTGACTTGGCCCCAAATTTCCTGATTTTTTATTTTTCTTCCAATTGAACCACTTCTAAAACCAATTGAGAGGTGATTTTCCACATACATACATTTAAGAACATATAGAATACCATGACATCAATTTTTCTTCAAAAAATCAAAGATTCCCTGATTTTATTAGAAACCCTAGTTTTGGTGCTCACCTCCTAGGAAAAAATGTGCAGTCTTCAATTTCAAATTCCTCAGAGTATGTTGTGTATCCTCTTAAAGGATGATGAAATATGCCATTTGAGGGCAACTTTGGATCAATGAGCTATCTCCTTTGAGGGTTTTCCTTCAGTTTTTTTGAACCTCTTGCATGATGAAAGATGTAGGGCTTCAATCTCCTATTGAATCTCACTTCCTTGAGGTTTTGGATGATCAATTGAGATAGAGTGAGACATGAAAGACCTCTTGGCTTGCCTTGAATGATCTGGTTTGGCCTTTTTGTGCATTGAAAGATTCCTTGATTGTCCACCTTTCCCCTGATCACATGCCCTGATGGTAAGAGGGATGCTATGCTTTATTTTTCTATGTTAAATGCAATGCAATGCTAATGAGATGGATATGATATGATAGATGATAATGCTATGCTAAGATGACAAAAAGGGAGAGCAAATTTTGGGGTATTACAGCTGCCCCTATTCAAACACTGTAGACCTGAATGCCTGAAAGCGATTGCATTCAGACTTTCAAGGTATATAGTGATTGAATACCAAATATAACCAAAAATTTGCTCTGGATGATGAAGAACAAAAGGGATATAAACCTAACGAGACTGCTGGATTGAATCTTCAAATGAACGTTGTCGGAGAGATCTGTCTTTTGAACGACGCCAGGCGACTACTGGCTTGCCATACTGTTGATGGACTTTAACAAATGTCTTTTTAAATGACGCCAGACGACTACTGGCTTGCCATACTGTTGATGGACTTTAACAAATGTCTTTTTGAATGACGCCAGACGACTACTGGCTTGCCACACTGTTGGTGGACTTTACCTGCTCTGCCATTCTAAACAATGGACTTTTACCAGTTCGTGCTGGATTTTTGCCAATCTGTCGTTGGACTTCAATGATTACCAAACAGGCTTTGGAATCTCAAAATTGCCATCCTCGGATGGACTTTTGCAGCTTTGCCAAATTAAACTTGGACTTTGATGCTTACCAAACCGGCTCTGGAAGCTTTGCCAGATGATCATCCCACCTGCTGGAACAACCACCTGCAATATTATCCCACATGCTGGGATAAGATGAACAAACTGTATATAATGATCATCCCACTGGCTGGAACGACCATCTGCAATACTATCCCACCGGCTGGAATAATATGAATGATTGTATATAATGATCACCCCACCTGCTGGAATAATCATCTGCCATACTATCCCACCGACTGGAATAATATGAACAAACTGTATATAATGATCATCCCACTGGCTAGAACAACCATCCGTCTACTATCCCACCGGCTAGAATAATATGAACAAACTGTATAATATGATCATCCCACTGGCTGGAACAACCATCTGCCATACTATCCCACCGGCTGGAATAATATGAACAAACTGTATAATATGATCACTCCACCTGCTGGAATAACCATCTGCCATACTATCCCACCTGCTGGAATAATATGAACAAACCGTCTGTATGTAATGATCATCCCACCTGCTGGAACAACCATCTGCCATAATATCCCACCTGCTGGAATAATATGAACAAACTAAATGTAATGATCATCCCACCTGCTGGAACAACCATCTGCCATACTATCCCACCTGCTGGAATAATATGAACAAACTAAATGTAATGATCATCCCACCTGCTGGAACAACCATCTGCCATACTATCCCACCTGCTGGAATAATATGCACAAACTGTCTGCACCCCAAAATAAATTGGACTTTGAGTTGTAAATGAGCAATACTGAGAGTTACACCACCTGCTGGGTAATATCATATGCTGGCACTTTGCTGAAGAAGAGATTCCCTTGATCTATTTAGACCCTGCTGGGGAAAAGAGAGACCTAAGAAGACAACGCTGTAAGGGAAACAACCAAACATTGTCAAGGAATGGACGAAGATAACACATTGTCATAGGGATGACAGAAAGAAAATTCCACCGTAGGAATACATCGTCATGGGGATGACGGAAAGAAAATCTGAAAAGATAACACATTGTCATGGGGATGACAGAAAGAAAATTCCACCGTAGGAATACATTGTCATGGGGATGACAGAAATAAAACCTGGCCGAAAGCAACACATTGTCATAGGGATGACAGGAAGACTACTCGACCAAACGAAGAATCACATTGTCATGGGGATGACAGAAAGAAAACTTGACTGAACATAACCCGGTGTCATAGGGATGACAGGGAGAAAATTCTACCGTAGGGACACATCGTCATGGGGATGACGAAAGGAAAATCTAAAAAGATAACATCCGAAGGTACAAAACCTGAGCTCGGAACACATCGTCAAAGGGTTGACGGGAAGAAACTGAAAACATCCGAAGGTACGAAACCTGAGCTCGGAACACATCGTCAAAGGGTTGACGGGAAGAAACTCGACCAAAGGAGCCACATTGTCATAGGGATGACAGAAAGAATACCTGACTTAGGGATCACATTGTCATGGGGATGACAGAAAGAAAACCATACGCCGAAACACATCATCAAAGGGGTTTGATGGAAAGGAAACCTGACCAAAATGCCGTCATCAAGGGGTTGATGGACAAAGACTGGTCGAGGGTAAGATCGACGTATGATCTACGACCCAAAAGAAAGGTAATCGGCTGGGTTGATTGTAATGTCTATTGGGGATATGTCACTGTCTTGATTGGAATGGATTTGGGCTTTCGCGCAAGGTACCAAATCTGGCTTATGCTTCGCATGCATATGTTTGAATTTTCTTTCTATGGCGTAATGCTCCATACAAAATGGAAATGCTACGCGATTTGAGGATGCAATGATCACTATATGCTAGATGCCGACGCATGCTGGGGCTACCGGGAAAGAAGGATGTGCCAAGTACAATTGGACTTTGCTGGCTATGACAAGTGAAACCTGATGGTGACTATTTTTCAAAGGCGAAATCTTTCTGGGTACCAATAGGGATTGGATTTTATATGAAGTGCCAATAGGGATTGGACTTCAGGTTTGAAGGATACCAAAAGGGATAGGATTTCAGGTTTTTGAAATATATCAGCAAAGTGGGCTGTGGAAGGAGGTGCCAAGCAAGGTTGGGCTATAGATTTTCTGTTTGGTTTTACAAGGCTTCATGCAATGCTATGCTAATGATATGCGATGATGATTATGCAATGATGCTTATGATATGCAACAGGGGCACTCCAGCAAAATAAATGCTGAAGCGACGAGGCCAACTCCGTTGGGGATAACAAACTGAATCGTCTTCAGTGTCATAACTGGTGAGATCCCAACTAAACCTCTATTCGGCAGGAAAGTATGAATAACAAACTTCTGCTGGAGGAAACATCCCAGGACTCTGCTGAAGAAAAGTGTCAATGACAAGCCTTTGACTTGCTGGGGAAAGCTAACCACCACCCAAAAATATGCTTGGGGAATAATGGTTGATGATATCAGCTCTGCTAGTGGACCAGATCAGACTTACTCCTTTGTTGGGAATCTACCTTCTACCCTTACTCCGTTGGGGAGATGGGAACAACTTTACCGCAAACTGGGGAAGCATAAACCCAACACTTTGTATAGGAATATGAACTCTTTTGCTGACAATCAATGAACTTCACCAACTTAAATTCTGACATCTTGCTGGGGAGTATAATCTTCATAATGCTCTGCCACGAGTGATGAAACTCCAGCTATCTCTGCTAGGGAGAGAGACTCTACTGGGGACGTCACGTGTCAACTATCAACATCAACCCTGCAGATGTGATGTGACATTAAGAAAGTGCCCTGATGCAACATAACTTGTAAATGAACATGTCTTCAGGACGTCTCGTGAAGATCCAACATATATTGCCCCCATTGCGTTTGATTAACCGTCCTCCGGAGAGAATAACTTCTTGCGCTCTTAGGGTGACCTGCCCCAACCTTGAAATGATTTATTGCCCCTGACTGACTGATATGTGAAGGAGTTCCTCTAACTGACCTTCGAGAGATTTGTCGAATCTCGACTTGATTGCCCCATATTCTCAACATAATTGCCCCAGATTAACTGAATCTTAGAATGGATTGCCCATTTGATATCACTTGCCCCTGCTCAACGGAGTACTCGGGCACTTTGCACCTTAGATTAATCAATCTTTCCATTGTAGAAACTTTCCTGATCCCGCTTACTCACAAGTAAAACAATTCGTTTTGAAAAGATAATTTTAATGCAATGCATATGACAGTTTTGAAATCCAAGTTTGTTCACTGGAAAAATGTTGTGACATATAGTGAACGAATCACTTATTAGAATGTCACATCGATACCAACATGAATGGTAAGAAAGTCCTTTTGGGAGTTAGAACTGACGCGATTTTAACCGAAGTATGCTTTCGAAACAACCCTGCTTCAATTAGGTCTTTTGAAGGTTGTAACGTGGCCTGGTTCACGGTTTAAGAAAGAAAGGATATAAGGCTCAAGGTTTTGTTTTAACCCACCCATTCTCCATGATGTTCTCCAGTCCTATGTTCAGCTAATTCGACACAGGCGCTCACCTTTCAAAGAGGTTAATGAATGGTAGGAGGATAGAAGGAACCCGCACGATTTTTGGAGTGACTGCCACCCCTTTTTACTTTGGTGTCTGTGGTCACACGACTTGTTCTTTGCTCGAGGATTTTTCTTTTGTAATCCTTTTGTTTTTCGCTTTTCATGTTTTTGATTTCCCTGATTTTTGCCTGGACTGATCCTTTTGAATTTTTCGATTTTGAAGTCCAGCGGGATGCCCTAACTTTTGCCTAAGTCACTTGTTTTCAAGTCTTGACTTAGCGGGCTTTTTTTTCCTTTTGATTCCCTTTTTCTTTTTTTTTTGAACTAATCGTGTGACACAGGTTTGTCTTGACTTATAAAGGGTTGAGACCGTCTCAATCTTCGGTTGGTGAGGGATAACCATGGATGTAATTGATCCTCGAACGGGACACTCCTTTTGAAATTTGAACGCACGGTCAAATTAACTGACACCTACCCTGCCCCAGGTTAAGATTGAGGGTTTTTCATTTTCAGAAAGAAACTCCTGCTTCTAGGCTCAACGGGGTTTACAAGGGATTATCTTCCTTATATCTCTGGTGTTTGGGGAGTTGAAACAATGCCTGTACATCATCAGTAGAGTTTTGTTCAAAAGCATACAATCGGAAGTTTTGCGCCTTTCAACTTCGTCATCCTCCCTAGGATCTTGCTTAAACAAGCATATGATATCGATAAAAAGTATGAGTGAACACGACTGGATTTAATCAAAACATGCATATTCATTCTATTATCATTATCAATCGAAAACAACAAGTTTTACAAATGAGTTTGTACATTTTAATAGAAAAGAAACTACAAATGCAAAGAAATGACATGATCTAAATAGTCGCCAGCTTTGAGGAACTGGGCTTTCCAATCTTGATTTGCTAATGAGCTAGCCATCTTCAGAATTGCTCATCGAAGTCATTTTGATAATCATCTGCACTACCGCTCTTGGTGACTTGGATTGATGAACCCACCTGACTGGACGAAGGAGGATCGTTGATTCGAATACCCTGAGGTGTGAACGAGAACATATTGGAGTCAAGAAGAGTCTGAATCTTGCTCCTGAGCACCTTACAGTCTTCAGTTGAATGCCCCTGTGCCCCAGCATGGTAGTCACAATGGGCGTTGACATCAAAACCTGGTGGATACGGAAAAGGCACCGGCTTCAAATCCTTCAGCACTATCAATCCACCTCTGATCAAATCCGGCAACATCTGACTATACGACATTGGCAAATGAGTGAAATTCCTCTCTAGCTTCCTTGGCCTTTGTCGGGCGTGCTAACGCGGCTGACGGCGATATGATCGTTGACTCTGAGGAGGTCTCTGATTTGCAGAAGAATATTGTCTCTGATATGAAGACCCATAAGATTGTTGACTCTGAACAGTTGATATGTCTAAACACTAAGAACGAGGTGGTGAAGATTCCTGCATGGAACTATTTTCTTCCTCGAATTCTTCCTGATAACTGACAACTGATTTATTTTCATTAGCTTGGAAGTTCGAGGTGCCTTGGAGCTTTCCACACTTGATCAGGCTCTCGATACATTCTCCCACCATCACCAGGTCAGAAAATTTTGCTGCCCCATTGGCAATCATCTTTTCCAAGTACGGCCCTTGCAAGGTGTCCATGAACAAATCAACAAATTCTCTATCCGAAAGTGGCGGTTGAACACGAGCGGCTAACTCTCTCCATCTCTGAGCATACTCTCGGAATGATTCATTATCTGCCTGAGACAAGTCTTGCAAATGCATCCGGCTGGGAGCCATATCAAGATTATAACTGTACTGCTTCACAAAGGCGTTGGCTAGATCTGTCCATGATCGGATACTACCACTTTCTAACTGCATATACCAATGCAAAGATGCCCCACTCAGACTGTCCTGGAAACAGTGAATCATGAGCTTATCATTGTCGACATGTGAGGTCATTCTTCTGCAGAACATCACCAAATGTAGCCTCGGACAACTATCTCCTTTGTATTTCTCAAAATTTGGCATTTTAAACTTTGGAGGCAACACAAGGCCAGGTACCAGGCACATGCTCGAAGCATTCAAATCAAGAATATCACGCCTCTCCAGGGCTTTAATTTTCTCGTCCAACACGCGGTATCTTTCGTCATCAACAGATCGTGGGTCCTTAGACCTCATCCTCGGAACTACCCCTTGGACATCTGGCACAGAGAAGGCAAAACTCTGATAATCTGCAGCATCAAGAGAAGATGAATGTCTGTCTCGGACAATAGGAGGTTCTTGCTCAACTTGATTCTCGACAGGGATCCGCACCGGCTGAGTTTGAGCAACATTGTTCACCAGAGGTGGAATAACATTCTCATTTCTTTGAATATTGGCCTCTCCCCTTGTCATGGTGGCCATAGCTTCCATAAGTTGGTCCAACTGATGCTTCATCAATTCAACATCGGCCCTAGTCACAAACTGATTCTGCTCCCCAGAGTTCATGATCTTTCCAGAAGCTGATTCAAGTCCAATACAAAAGTTAGGAAATCAAACTGCAGTTCAGATAAAGGATGGATGAGCTCACTGGTCTGGCCTGGAGAAAGGATATGCAAAAATGATGCAAGATGCAAATGCAATGCAATAGTATGAATGCGATAAAACATGGGATCAAAGCTTCCACATAGTCTGAATAATCATTGTGCTGTGCTGATGACTGAATAAGCTCATGAGTCTGTTCTGAAGAGAATACCGGAATACCAGAATACCGGATGATCAGAATACCAGAATACTAGGCTGATAAGTCCACACTGCTAGGAAATCCAAAATACCGGGTATGTTGAAGGTCAAGGTTACCTGCAAACCCGTAAACAACCCGCCCCTCTCACATGTAGGTACTAGGATGTTCAGTATCCCGGGCTCTCAGGTCGAGAAATGATGATACGTTCACCATTTTTGGTTTGGCATCATCATCAATCGAGGAGGCCTCAACTGATTCTCCAAAACGAAAGGTCCTCAGCTTCTGGCACTGAGGTCGAGAAGCAATAGTACATTCATCCCTCGGGGTACAGTACTATCGCCAATCGAGGAGTGCTTCCACTGATTCTCTTTCAAAAAGGACAACCTATAGCAAGTTCCCAGCATTGGGTCCTCGGATCGAGAATGTGCAATGGGTTTGCCATAGAACGTGGTCTGCCACTGTCACATCTCGGGAGGAGTGCCGCAACTGAGTCCTCGGGAATGGTCACCAGAGTCGACAGTTCCTCAAGAGAATAACTACTGGCCTGCATAACATGCAGTAGCAGAAAGCTCCTGATAGAACCTCGTCTGGTTGTGGGTCTCATGAACAACAATACGTGGTCACCACCACGCAAGCATCACGACTATCCACTCTAATACCTATGTATATACTCGAGCCTGGGTAGTGGGCTTATCTCTCAGAACACCCTACTCGCCAAACAGAAAACAACAGCACAGTCCAGCACAATAATGATATGTAATGCAGTAAATGTGATAAATACAGTAAAGTACAGTAAAGCAGCAATACGGTAAATAGCAATACAACACAACAGTAAATACGGCAAAACACAGCACCATGGTAAACACCCAATGAAAGAAAAGCAAACAAGCGCTAGGATTGACTCGCTAAGGATGGACCAGCAATAGGTCAACCTGTCCCCAGCAGAGTCGCCAGCTGTCGCTCCCGGGATTTTCATCCTAGTACAAACGCGAAAGTGGCACCGAACAGAGTCGCCAGCAATGTGTATTTATCCCAAGAGAGGGAAAGGAAACACCGCATAAACCTAAGAGAAAGGAAAGAGCACGGTCTTACGACCAAGAGAACTGGGTTCGGGAGTCGGTTACGCGAGAGGAAGGTATTAGCACCCTCTCGCGTCCATCGTACCCGATGGGATCCACGCTTGCTTGCTCGATCAAAGGGTGTAAAGGAAAGAATACTGGAAAAGAAACTGTTAGCTGGAGAACTGGAAAAGGAAAGGAGAGAGAAAGAGAAACAAATGTAGGGAAAATAAAAGAAGTGCTCGAATGGGTCCTACCCCACTGCCTACGTATCTCATCGGGAACATGAGAATCAGAGCGACGTAGTTCCCCTCACTAGGGAAAGTTGTTTGTGTTTTTTAGAGAACGGCTTACGTTCTAGCTCAGGTGTTGCAGGCTCGCTGGTCCGAGTGCGTTACCATCTTGCAAGAGAACGAGTAGGAGCACGTTCATACGCTGAGAGTGAGTGAGGTGAGAAAAGAATTCCCGAAGGAAAGACGTTATTGTTTGTTTTTGTCTTTTAAGAGTTTTTCATTTGTTTGCATATGATAGTGTATCTGAATCTTAGTCATTGGAATGTGTACATTCTCACATTCCAATATGGAATGGGTAAGAAAGCACACTAAGAGTGAAGAAGACCCCCACACTTAGTTCCAATTGTCAAGGTTCAAACACACTAGCATACTTATGTTTATTAAGTGTTTTTGTTGATTAATAAATGAAGAAGTGTTTTTATTATTTGTACCTTCAACAAGTATTGCATTTAAGTCCATCATACAAGATCAAATGTCTAACACATTGACCCAAGATGGGCTATATGCTACACATTCTAAGATTATAAGAGTAGACCCCTTATAATCTTTTCTTTATATGAAAGGCCTAAATGCAATAAATGCTTGCCTTTATTAGATATTTTGAATTTTCTTTTGAGATGAGAAGAGAGACTCAAGAGAGGAGAAAGGGTAAAAATCTATATGATCTAAGACTCAACCCTAATTGAAGATTAAAGGGAGTGATCCTAATGGTTTGTGAGGTTTCAACCTAAAGTCTAAAGAAAGAATGAATTAAACAATTCACTTCTAAGTTAGAAGATGAATTGTAATTCAAAAAGGGAAAGTGATGGGTTATTAAAAGAAAGCACATAAGTGCTTAACAAAATACTAGATGGAATTGTAAAAGAGAAGGGATAGAAGTTTGAATGTGGATTCCTTATCCACACTCATTTGCAACTTACCAAAGCCCCTACATGGTTAGTAAACATGTGTAAGAAGTAAAAGAACATTTAATGCACCATAAAACTCAAAAGCATTAGATGAGAAATCAAATCCTATTGGTCACAACCAGAATGTGCATCATATGGGAAAAAAATGATTATCATCAAGCAAGTTCAAGTGGATAGGCAACAAACATCATTCATGACATTAGAACATGCTACCATAAGAAAAGGGAGAATGAAAGATGAAAAGAAATAGTTAAAAAAATGCATGAATGGAACATGTAATCCAAGGATCAGAATTGAAATGAAATGAAGAATGATATATAAACACATCACAAGCATTCATGAAACACCTATCAAGCCATTCAAGAAGCAATAGAAGAAGAAATGAAATGGAAATTCAAAAGATAACACAAGTACTTCATATTAAGGACACACAAAGTTCAAATGAAAGTGAACATGCAATGATGACACATAACATGTACCAATGACCTATAATGTCAAATGAATAGTTCACAAAGTAGGCAAATGATCATGCAAGTATGCACAAAAGCAATCATGTAAACATGCACAAAGATTACAAGGATATGACATGTTGTAATGCTTCAAATGAAATGTTTTAAACAAAAATCAAATGAGTTCATGAAAATTATGAAAACATGGTATTGAGGTTCACAAATCAGAGATGAATCACATATCAAAGTATCATGTAAAAAATTCAAGGCAAAAAGGCTTTATACAATGCACTTAAATCAAATTGGATGCACATGCAAAATAATGTAAAGATGAACATTAAAACATGCCATAACCGGACCTAAAAAATAAATAAAAATCACTTAACATAATTCAAGATATTAATGACTCACTACAAAAAGAAGCAACTCAAAACAATTTTTAATGATCAAGAACAAAATTAAACAAAATCATGTACCACATTAAGAATGCATACAAAAGAAAATCAAAGAAAATTGTGGAATAGGGGCAAAAAGGTCATAAAATCAGAAACTAAAATCGTCAAAAATTTTATAAATGTTTTAATGATGCTCATGAATTTTTGTGGAATTTTATAATGCCATTTGGTATTTTTTAAAAATTAAAAAGCAAACATGTAGAAAAAATGAAAATAAAAATGAAATGCAATATGAATGGGGGTGCATGCATAGTAATTGTTCAGTTCAAATTAATTGGGCTTGAAAACATGGGAGGTGTGGATATCAATCTGACTAAGTCCATTACACGCGCAATCCACAATAACTACCATGCTCTTCAGTCAACAATAGTCAAAACCACACAAGCCATTGGATCAAGTCACAGTCAACATCCAGTCAAAGTAGCCAAGATCAATACACGCGCACGAAGGACCACACAACATACAGTGTACCACACCACATAATGTTTAAATGAATTCAGAAAATGTGCACATGACTTGCACGTGAATTTTAATGCGTTGTTATGCCCCTAGCCACACGATCATGCAAAATGAACGGACACGATTAAAACATGGCAAAAACCCTAGCAATTGAAGTCACCGGCCGGAGGTGACCTCCGGTCATCTTCTCCGGCTATACCACCACCGTCTGCAACTTTACATATCACCAAAATGCACAATCCATACACCAAATTGAAGCTGAACTTGTCTAGATTAAGGATATGCTCATGAAAAACACAAATCACATGTACATTGCAAGAACAGAGGAGATCAATTTATGCCCTAGGTTTTGCAACTAAGCCTTTAGGAGGCCTATCAACTAGCCGGTTTGAGCAGAGCTTCTAGCAAGCTTAAAGCACCAAAAACAAATGAAAATGGCCAGAAATCGTGCAGTCTAATTTCAGAAATTCAAACCTGAAAGTGGAGCAACTTGATGTGTTGAGAAAACCAGAGAAAAGCTTGAGGTCTTGAGCTTGATTCGTGCAAAATAAATGCAGTTGAGACTTGAGATATTGAAGTAAATCACAATGAAAACTCAACTGAACCACACTACAATTAATGCATTCAACTTCTTCTCCCTAGCTCTTGATCAGAAATAGCACATTGATGATGATGAAGACAAAATGTGATAGAGGATGATGAGATTCGTGTACAGAGAGAGAGAAAAATCAGAGAATGTGGAGAGAATGAGAGTGTTCTTGGGAGTGAAAATCAAAAAGTGAAGTTGAAATGAGAAATGTGAGTGAGATTTGGTTTTATAGTGTGAGTTAACCAAGGTTAAACTGAGTGAGGTTAACTGAGTCACAAGGGTTTGAGTGAGTCATCCCTAACTAACTGAGTCAAGTTAGTTAGGGAGGGCAATGATATGGTGCAGCTGGTTTATGATGAACTATGGTGGAGGTGAGAGTAAACTTGCAATGACACGGCTGTTATAGTAGAAACTTGCTCAGCAAGTTGTTCTTTCTATTTCCATGCAAGGCACGTGCTATGGTGAATGCATGTGAAGTGTGTTTGGCTTAATGTGGCAATGGCTGTATAATAAGAACAATGCATGTGTGAAGGCTAAAACAATCAACAATATCAATGTTTCTTTTTCTGGTTTTAACAGCTTGGAACATGTTCGTTACACCATCTTTGGAAGTGAAATTCTCTCATTATAATGTGTGAAATCATGAAACTCGTGAGTCATTGGAAAGAGAGTGAATCATAGAACAATGTTGGTATGGATTTTGGATTGAATTGAAACTTTGAACACACTTAAAAATGGATGTGAACACAAGGATGCAAAACTGGTTGGATATGCTACATAATGCGCGCGCGTGTGGCATGACTTGGTTGTAACCTAGCCAACTTTTCAGTTACCTTGACCTTACTTTGAGCCATTACAACTTCTCATCCTTTGATCAAATAAAAAAACCATGAACATCAATCTTGAAGATCTCACATATATGAACAAATTCCATGTTGAAAGATTTTTCATTTGAGGCATCTAACCATGAGTAATTAGTCAAAACATCTGGCCCACCATGTGTTTGTGAAAATGACATGCGCGTGACTTGAAAATCCTTGGTCATGACCTAGTTTTGAACCTACTTTGCTTAAACTTTGATCAATCATATGTCACTCAATTTTTATCCAATGAAGATGTTCTACACATGGATTTGAAGCTTAAAGAAAGAACTTTTGTTGTGGCCGAGTGGAATTTTCATTTGGTGCTTCAATTTTAAATGGCCTTGGTTCAAACTCTGAGGCAAAGTGGCCAAAACTTGCTATTTTTAGTAACCCTTCTTCATCCAAAAATGGCAACTTTCCACATCTTGATTTTTTCATGATTCCTTTGGAGTTTCTTGATCAAATTTTGCACATTGGTCACATATAACATAAATTTCATGAATTTGGCCTCAAAAGGTCAAGAGTTGACTTTTTCCTCTGATTATTTGACTTGGCCCCAAATTTCCTGATTTTTTATTTTTCTTCCAATTGAACCACTTCTAAAACCAATTGAGAGGTGATTATCCACATACATACATTTAAGAACATATAGAATACCATGACATCAATTTTTGTTCAAAAAATCAAAGATTCCCTGATTTTATTAGAAACCCTAGTTTTGGTGCTCACCTCCTAGGAAAAAATGTGCAGTCTTCAATTTCAAATTCCTCAGAGTATGTTGTGTATCCTCTTAAAGGATGATGAAATATGCCATTTGAGGGCGACTTTGGATCAATGAGCTATCTCCTTTGAGGGTTTTCCTTCAGATTTTTTGAACCTCTTGCATGATGAAAGATGTAGGGCTTCAATCTCCTATTGAATCTCACTTCCTTGAGGTTTTGGATGATCAATTGAGATAGTGTGAGACATGAAAGACCCCTTGGCTTGCCTTGAATGATCTGGTTTGGCCTTTTTGTGCCTTGAAAGATTCCTTGATTGTCCACCTTTCCCCTGATCACATGCCCTGATGGTAAGAGGGATGCTATGCTTTATTTTTCTATGTTAAATGCAATGCAATGCTAATGAGATGGATATGATATGATAGATGATAATGCTATGCTAAGACGACAAAAAGGGAGAGCAAATTTTGGGGTATTACAGTCTTACAACTCAAAGAGAGGCCCAAGAGTTTATTTTTGTATAAGAGATGGGGCTTACAACTCAAAGAGAGGCCCAAAGTGTTTGAAAAAGAAAAGAAACGGGACTTACAATACAAGGGTAGGCCCAGATGATTTTGTTTTGAAATGGCGATCGCGCCGAGATTTTTGAAAACGTGTCGGGACTTATACAATGACTGAAGCCCAAAAAGGTTTTTTTATTTATAAGGGATGGGACTTACACTCTATCAAGGGGCCTAAAGTTATTTTTGTACAAGAAATGGGACTTACAACACAAGGGTAGGCCCAATGAAAGACAGTGATCGCACCGTCGTTTCAAGAATCGCAGAGGGACTTATACAATGACTGAGGCCCAAATGGTTTTCTGTACAACAAGGGATGGGACTTACACTCTATTAGAGGCCCAAAAGTGTTTTTATGGAGTTTGAAAAATAAGAATTAGAGGAAACCCTAATTTTGAATTTTTAAATATAATTTTAAAGGAAATTAAATAAAAAATGATATAAAATACCAAATATATTCAAAAACAAGTTGTATACTTTGAAAAATATTTTGAAAAATTACGTTTAATCACATGAAAGCTTGAGATTCCATTGGTTTTGAAAGATCAAAGTGGGAATTTCATTTTAAAATGTTTAAAAACAATAAAAATGAAATTAATTACAAAAATTCTAACTATATTAAACAAAAAATATAAATTGGACTTTTTTGTAAAATAAAATATTTAAACATTTTTGTGAATTTTGAGAAAAAGAATTAATTCAAAAACACAAATATTCAGAGAGAAATTAATTTTTGAATCAATTAAACAAAATAACAAAAATTCAAATATTTAAAAATTTGAAAAAGGGCGCCAACGGTCAAATGAAGAACACGCGCGACCTTGTTTTCTGCAGATTTGCGTTTTCCCACTTTTCTCCATGATTACTCAATGGTTTTGCACGATTCAAGTACTAATCTTGTTCGTTTTTTAACAAGGATCACAACCATATAGATTAATTGCATTTATATTAAGTATGGAGGAAGAAATCAATGGAAAACCTCAAGAACCCTAATTTCAGCATGAACACAATGAAATTCTATACACGATTGATTCATGGCAATTGATTGAGGGTTATCACTCTACATACATGCATAAACAAGATGGTAACTCAAAAATTCATTCATCATGCATGAATCATAGAGTTTGAAGGGTTCAGGCTTACCTCTTGCAGCTCGTGATCGAGTTTGATGATGGAGGTGTTGCAGATAGGTTCCAATGATCTGGATAGCTTCCTTAGGTGCCAAGGAGTGTGTCTGAATGCTTGGAGTGGATTGAAATGAGCTAGAACGGGATGTGGCACCTCAACTGCAACTCTATCAGAAACTTGAGAAATTGGCTGGTGATTTGATTAATTTGATGTTCCAGATGTTTTGTTAGTGTTTAGATCAGTCACATATGATGTTTATAAGGTCTGTGTGTGATTGGTTTGGTTGGAATCACTCTCAATCTCAAAACCCGATAGTGACTTGAGTTAGAAGGCAAAATTAGAGTGAAAGAGAGATTTTGAGTAAAGCATTAGTTTGGGTGCTTTGGTGTAGAGCAAGTTTGTTTTGGCTGCAATAGTGAATGGCAACTGCAGCAGGTTTGGGGCAAATGTTGATCCATTGGAATCTCAAGTCTCCTCTAGCCATTGACTTGAGATTAGAGCACAGGCTATGAGTCCTCTGGTTCAGGGATAAGGCTTGACTAAACTTGGATAACATTGTCTTGATGAATGCCACCTCTATGCATCAGTTAAATGCTTGGAAACAAAATTGACCATTTGGAAGAATCTTGAATTTTAGGAGTGTCATGCCTAAACATTGATCCATGGACTTGTGAAGCTGGTGGATCAGTGTTTGTCCCTTGGTTATTCCCCCTTGAGGTGTACAGATGGATAACCATGCTTGTTGTTGCACAAATTGATCAATTTGAGCAACAATGCACAAATCTGCCTTGCAAAAATCAGTGAAAAATGCCATTTTCAATGGATCATATCTTCTTGCTCAAGTTGAGTTATGAGAGGCTCTTGTACTTTTTAAAGAGACCTCATATGGTACTATCCATGTATGATCATAGTTTGTCTTGAAACTATTTGGATCCAACTGAAAAAACCCCATGAACTTTGATGTCCAAGGTTGGTAACTTAGGCAGATTTTCACTAAGTATTGAAAAGGTGTCATTTTCTTCATTTTTGTCATTTTGGTCATTCCATAACTTAAAATCCATGAAGAATTGGAGTTTGATGTAGTTGAAGCTTTTGTAGAATGTAGGAAGACCTACAAATCAGGCTTTGGATCACTCAAAATGGCTGCTTGGATCACAAGTTATGATCCTTGGAAGTTGGTACCAAAATCATTCAAATTTAGTAACTTAGAAAATTTTCAATTTTTCAAGATTACCCCTTTTACAAGTTATCTTGGTTTCTTGATCAATTCTTGTTCAAATGACATTATAAGCCATATTTTATGAAAATATGAGTCATAAGGATCATTTTTGCCAAAAAGAAGTCATGTTTTGACTTTTGGCTCCGGAGCAGTTCGGCGCGTAAAAACCCTAATTCCCGACTTTTGGGGAATGCATCCTCTGAGGGTAATTTTGCTTTACAAATGGATTCTTAGGGTTATTTTGAGCATATTAAGTCACAAGTTGAAGTCTTGGCTCATCCTCTTGTGAAAATCTCACTCTGGAGGTCCCAGTCGTCCAAAACCCTAATTTGGCGACATCGGGTGTTTCGAGGCTCAAAACGCTTGGAATGTCACAACTGTGTGCTTGATTTTTGATTTGAGGGTCCTCTTGATCCTTTTTGGATGTTTTAAGAGGTTAGACAAGTTGAAGATCATGTCACTTCTTGATTAATCCTTTGCCTAAGTGTTCTGAGAGGGCTCAAAAACCCTGATTCTTGATTATGATGAATGCTCACCCATCTTTGAGGAGATTGATGAGGCATGATGGTATATCCATATTGTAGTGATGATTTTCACAATGATGGGAGATCTTGGTGGTCAAAATTTGGGGTATGACAGTTATGCTATACAGATGATGCAAAGTAAAAGTAAAGTCAGACGCATGAAAATTTTGAAAATGCCCAGAAAAATTAAGGTATGACGCTAGCTGCTTATTCAATAGTTCAATTTGAGCTAATAAAGCAGTTTGAGTATCAACAATTAATATACCTTTGGGTGTACCTACCGTTTCAACCTTTACCGATCTTTCACTCTTGGTGCGGTACTCATTTGTGCACATCTTCTCAATTAAGTCCTTGACTTATGGCTCGATCATTTGCCTAATTGTACCTCCCGCGAGAGCATCTAGCATCATGTGTGTTTGACTCTTTAGGCCTTTGATAAAACATTGCATTTGTGCCATATTATTAAGATTATGGTTGGGGCACATGCACAGCAATAACTTGAATCTCTACCATGAGTCATATAAAATCTCCACATCTTGTTGCTCTAAATTTAAAATTTTAGCCCTTCTCTCAGTAAACTATGTGGTGGTGAAGATTTCTCCAAGAACTTGTCTTCTAGCTCCTTCCACATCTGAATGGTTCCATTTGGAAGGCATAGCAACCAATCTTTTGCCCTTCCAATAAGCGAGAAACGAACAAACGCAACTTCACTTAATTATCTGTGACATTATCTGGTTTGCACATTGAAGCGGTTTCGTAGAAGCGTGCAAGGTGGGCCCACGGATCTCTGATAGCATTCTCATTGAATTGATTGTCTCTCTGACCTAAAATGCACAAAATTATTAATATCAAAATTAGAAGGGTCTGCCGATATAAAACCTCTAGAAACTTGATCGTCGTCGGTCCTTTTGCAGTAATCTCCCATCGTTGGGACTTGTGGAGCAGCCATGTTATTCTCGTCTTTCGAATCCGAAGAAAATATTGGTGGATATACTTCGGGTTGGTCTCTGTCATCCAGAATTGCTTCTCTAGCTGATTTTTTAAGGGTACGTGCAATTCTTTCAATTTCTGGATCAAATGGTAGTAGTGTCGATCCTGAACTACGCATACGCAAACAGAAAATACCTCAGTAGCACTATGATAAACAAGAAAATAAACAAAAGCAATAAAAACTAAAATTAAACAAAAAATAAAGCAAGAAAAAAATGTTGCATAAAGCATTGCCCTGTTACAATCAACAGGCCCCGACAACGGAGCCAAAAACTTGATGACTTCTCAGTAAGCGTACCTATACTGTCGCAGTAATAAAAAGATTGAACCCACAAGGACATTTTTCGAACAAAACAATAATTTGTGCAATATTAAATAAAAACATAAAAGGGGGGGGGTTGCAAGTTTCAGTGCAAAAAGAGATTAAACGAGAAAACGATGTTACAAAGGCGGTTAAGTTGTGTTTTAGAATCTCTTTATCCCCTATTGTTGATGAACTATGCCTTGTATGAATTATCTTATTCCTATAATTTTACGGAAAACTAATAAAATCGTTATAGTTAGTCCCTCACAAAATAACTCACTAACAACTACTAGGAGCTTTCTATCCCTAGTCCGCCAGCATAAGAAGTGTTAGGCGTTGCATAGACCGTTAGTTCTCTATGCTACTATTCGAGGTATCTTATCCCTATTCAACCAGCTTAAACAGAATAGTTGCCTAGTGTAGCGTGCGATTTTTTTCGGTGACGCGACCACCTTACCGCAATGGTTGGAATAAGGTGCTACTTTCTGATTTCTTATTTATCCTATGAAGCTGGAAAGGAAAGGGAAAATATCTAAAACTAACCTTGCATGCAAATGTTTTCTTTAACAAATGCTAAGAGATTGGGGGAACTGGGTCAGGTTATATAAAGGGAAGTTGTTAATTACCCAGTGTATATATGGTTATCCATAGATCTTGTTTCTGGCATGTTTCTCTATTATCTACTTACTGGTGATTATCTGTTATGAATTGGGAAAGTTTCTCCTTTGGGAGTGTTGAGAGAGTATTTTTGTTGTTTTTGGGTTTTTTCAATGTTTTTGGTAAGGTACTGGACCTAAAGTTTTTAATATGTGTGCTCACTAAGATTTCGCAATCTTATGCCTACGTATTCCCGTAAAGATAACAGGGAATTCAGACCAATCGTATTCTATGGGAGGAAAGATGATGTTCGGTGTCTTGTTCAAAGCCTAAGATTGAAGCTAAAGGTTTGACTAAGAGAGAATTTGTCATCTCTAAAGGGAGATATCTCACCTGTTCATCACAGTTGTTGGGTAATTGGTTATAAAGGAGAATTACTATAACTGGAATGTGTAGAATCCAACAATGCTATAATTTCCTTTAAGGGAGGTGTCCTGAAGGAGGAAACTTTAACTCAGTGTAGAGCAATGCCATTTTTCCTTAGGATTCTTCCATGCTAAGAGAGGGACATGGGCTTGGATGTAAATAATCCAGAGGCTTGCCACTTACAGCTGTTAGATGACATAGGAAGTTTACCAAGATAAAAGAGGGACCACAACTTGGATTTTTGAATCAACAAGTGTGTCACTTACAACAGTTATCTGGATTTAGGATTTTTTTATTGTCTGTGTGATGTACAGAGAAATGTCTTCCTACAAAGAGAAATTTTGATTTCCTCTAAGGGGATGTTGGTTTTATGTGCCTTGATCAAAGCCCAAGGTTGAAGCTAAAAGGGTGACTCTACTAGGGAGTTTTGTTTCTGTATTGTACAAAACCCAAGATTGAGGCTGAAAAGAATTGAATCTTCTGGGGAAAGTTTGGTTTGTCTTGTACAAAGCCCAAGATTGAGGCTAAAAGAATTGACTCCACTAGGGAGAGGTTTTATCTGTCTTGTACAAAGCCCAAGATTGAGGTTAAAAGAATTGATTGACTCAGTTGGAGAATATGATCTTTAAAGCCCAAGATTGAGGCTAACTTTGTTAGGCCTAAGAGGAGGCTGGTTGGGGAATTCCTTATATAAAGCCTAAGAGGAGGCTATCTTCTGCTGAGGATTATTGAGATCCAGAGACAGGTCCAAATTGGGGAATCAACTCTTGCTGAGTGATTACAGAAGAGTTGAAATATTAGATGTCTTGAGGTTCTGATTTTTCTGATGGTTTATTGGTTGTAATTTTACCCTAGCTTGGGGATTTAGATTGACAGTTTGAAGATTGAGTTTGAAAACCTATGGAGGTTTTAAATCTGCTAGAAATTGATGAAGTAATAAGGGTTTTTTCCTGTACTTTTAGGAAACTTGAGGGTTTCTTTGAGATCCACGAGGAGATGAGACTTTCCAAGTCTACTGGTATGAAGAAGTTTATCTTTGTATGATGCTCAAGAGGAGGCTGATGTTTTAAGGGATGAGAATCAACCCTAAACTGGTCTAATGTTTTGGAATTTTGACTCTCTGGAGGATTGAACTAGTA
The DNA here is from genome assembly GCA_022829125.1 of Lathyrus tuberosus. Classification (NCBI taxonomy): domain Eukaryota; kingdom Viridiplantae; phylum Streptophyta; class Magnoliopsida; order Fabales; family Fabaceae; genus Lathyrus; species Lathyrus tuberosus. Next base: position 9,568,229 of record JALAZF010000081.1, read on the forward strand.
GAGATGACTAAGTTTCGTCCTATACCTGTAGGAGGTCTTCAGGTCCTTGTACTAATCCCAAGAGGAGGCTGAGAACTTCTAAGAAGCCTGAGGGTCCTTGTACAAAGCCCAAGAGGAGGTTGGGGATGCTTTTAGGAAGCCTGTGGGTCCAAGCCTAAGAAAAGTTCAAGAAAGGTTTCACCGAGAATAATCCTTTCTTTAGTGAACAGTTCTAGGGTTTGAAGAAATTCAGAAGAGGTTTCATCGGGAATTAATCCTCTTTGTTGAAATGAATTTCCTGTACACTCATTTCTAAGTCGTGATAGTCTTGAAAAAATTTTCACCGAGAATAATGCCTTTCTCTGTTCCATATTGTATAAGCCCAAGAGGAGGCAAGACTATATCTGGAATTCCCTATGGGGAACTAGTTTTGACTTTGTTAAAAGAGTAACCACTGGTTTGATCTAAAACCATACCTAATTGCTGGGGAAAACTCTAAGCAACTATATACAGGCATACATATACAGATGAAATATATAAGCAAGTATGTATAGAAGAAAAAGGTAGAACTTACAGGTTTGCAAGCTCCAACATTATAACCACAGCTGTATGGTTAGTTATTCAAGAAAATTGAAAAAAGTTTTGATAACACTTTGAATTTGAATCTAAGTCAAAAGGAAAGTTAGTTGTAAAAGGGAGTTTGGGGCTTATTACTCAAGGGGAGGCCCAGTTTAAAAACAGTGATCACACCATTGTTTTTGAAAATCGCGTAGGGACTTATACAATGATTGAGGCCTAAATTATTTGTGTGTGACAAGGGATGGGTCTTACACTCTATTAGAGGCCCAAAAGTGTTTTGAAAAATGTTTGTGATGGTGAAATGATCAAAACCCTAATTTGATTAAAAAGTACATTTTAATTTTGAACAAAAATCAATTAAAACGATCAAATTTATCCAACATGTGTGAAAAACAAGTTGTGATCTTAGATACATGTTTGAAAAAATATATTTCATTCATAGAATGATTTGAAAATCAATTGAATTTGAAAGATCCAGAGAAAGAATTTATTTAAAATGTTTAAAAACAATTAAAAGGAATTCTTTTCAAAAAAATTCAAAATATATTAAATAAATAACATCTTTTTTTGATTTTTTGTGGAATAAAATATTCTAACATATTTGTGAATTTTGAAAAAAAGAATCATTCAAAAATGATTGAAATTGAAAGAGAAATTAATTTTTGAAGTTATTAAGAAATTGTGAAAAATGTGAAAAGAATAAGTGGTAAAAAAAATGGGATGGTCCTCCCAAGGTTTGAACCCACGCCCTTGGGGTGGAGGGTTTAAAACTTTACCAACTGAGCCAGGTGCGTTGGCTGATAGAGAATGGGAAGAGTGAATAATATAGGAAACCTTCTTTTGAAAATGGTTAAAAAAACAAAAGGTTTGGGGCGAGGGGGATTCGAACCCCAGACCTCTCGCTTTCTACACACACACAAATACTAGTGTTTCCACTAGGGTGCAATGCCAATTCAAACATATATTGGCAAGGGAAAAATATATAGTAAAACTAAGTTTGATTCTGAAGAATGGCGCCATGGCCACCACCTTCATCTTCATCATCTTCCTCAAATTTTTAAAATCGTATTTCCATCAATACGCAACTATTTTGGATGATTCAAAAACGAAACTTCTCTATTTTTGAACGAGGAATTGAATGGCATTACTCAATTTTATTTAAATTCAAATGATTGAAAGAAAATAGTTTGAAATTGTATGAACCCTAAAAACAGAATTTAAAATGAAATTTCATATGTACAAGATATGAAGCAATTAATTGAGGGAAAATGATCTATAAACTATCAAAAACATATTGGTAACTTGAAAGGATGTTTATGATGCATGAATTAATGAGTTCAGTTTTGAGGAAGATAACCTTGCAAGTGAGAATTGAATTCTCTGTTGGAGATGTTACAGATGTGTTCTGATGATCTAGATAGCCTCCTTGACCCTTAAGGATGGTGTTCCAATGTTGAGACTGGATTGAAACCTTTTAAATCACTTGACAAGACTCAATCTGCAACTTTGAGGCAAAGTTGAGCAAAAGGATGGTGACTTGAAGATTTTGATGTTATAGATTGAATGTAAGTGTTTAGATCACTCCTATATGTTGTATATGAGGTGTGTGAACCATTGGTTTGAGTTGCATTGGTCTCCAACTCAAAAACCGATAGTGCATTCTCAAGAGAATGGAGTTTTTGTGTTTAAGAAGGAAATGATAGAAAGCTATGTTGTAAGTTTCTTTAGTGTGTTTGTAAACATCAGAAGAGAGCTCTATTTATAGGTGAATAGATTTGTCAAGCATGAATAGTTGGAATTTGAAGGATAAGAACTGAATTTAATGGTCTTGGCTTGGCATAATTGCCTATGATCACATTGAATTGGTTTGGCATGGTGATCATTGCATTTGACTCAAAAATTGTGGCTTGCAAGAAAACATCCAAACTGTCATGAAAACAGTTGCAACAATGCCTCTTGTGGCAGCCATAACTCTTGGCTCAAGTTAACTTGTTTCATGCCAATGATCTCTTTGGATTGTTGGCAATATGTATAACAACTTTGATGTTTACAATTGAGATTGATTCTTCTTGTAACTAGGTGTAAACATCTCCCAAGTTTTGGTGTTTTACCTAAAATCTGTCTTGGACAGAATTTTCTCTAAGTGTTGGAAAAAGAAGCATTTTCATGTTTTAGTGATTTTGATTCAATCATAACTCAGAATCCATGATGATTTGGAATGAGATGTAGTTGAGATATTTGAAGCATGTCATGAGAGCTTTCATTTGAGCTTTGGATAGAAGCAAATGGCTTTGTGGTTTGGGAGTTATGACCTTGTAAAGTTGGTACCAAATCACTTTTGTTCCATAACTTAGAAAATTTTAAGTTTTCTATGGTTGCCCCTTTTGTAAGAAACCTCACTTTTCTTGATTTTTCTTGATGAATGATGATAAAAACCATACATTAAAATTGTTTTTTTTGACTTAGGGGAGCCATATTTGTGAAAAATTCCAAAAAGTCAAACTTGATTTTGGGCACAGTTGACTTTTTGTCAGATGAATTCCAAATTGTGCGATCCTTTGTACAGTCAAGTTCTTGACCTAATTAAAACCTAATGGATGGATTCAATAGGTGTTTTAGGGTGTCTTGAACCATGTCCCAAGGTTTGACTTGATGATTGTGTCCATGAGGTCCCTTTGAGTATCTTGGGTCATGCTTTGAAGCATTGGCTCATGCCCAGATGAAAATTTTCATCTGGAGGCTTTGGTCGACCAAAACCCTAATTTGGTGAGACTGTCGATCTTGAGGCTTGATCCACTTGGAATGTTGCAACCTTGTGCTGGATCCTTGATGTGGGAGACCTCTTGATACTTTATGGGTGTTTGGGAGGCTATGAAAGTTGAGGATCATGTCCATTCTTGATTGATCCTTTGTCTGAGTACTCTAAGAGAGCTCAAAACCCTAATTCTTAGTTGAGGTGAGTGCTCAACAATCCTTGAGGAGATTGATGAGGCATGAAGGTACATCCATATTATGGTATGGATTTGAACAATGATGGGAAATTTTGGTGGTCAAAATTTGGGGTATGACAGATGCCCCTATTTAATCTTCTTGGACCCAAAGGTGTGAATAGCAAAGATATTCAGACATTCAGGGTGCAAGATGATAAAATATCGGAATACCCGAAATTTTGACTGTGGTTATTGTAGCACCCCAAAATTTTCCCTCTTTTTTTATTACCTTAACTGGCTTTCGCTTCACATTCATCTGCATCTCACACTAGGTTATAACTTATAATCATACACCGCATTGGTTTTCTAAGACATGGGACCAAAGCATCTCTCTGTGATTCGAGATTTCCCTAGTCAGAGGCGATTTATTATGTTATCACATTCAAGTTAAAGCAAGGCTAAATTCTCATCATTATGTGTATCTTCTTATCAAAGTTCGTCAAGCAGGAATTTCGATTTCAAGTCAAGTGTGGTTGTTCAGTTACGATCCAATTCAGGAAGTGTGTTTCCAAGGTTGAGTTGTGGACTTCATCAGGTTATCAAGCAGTGGTTTGTGTGAGGTTGGGTTCAGAAAATCAAGTTCGTCAGTCCAATGGTGGTTCAGCTGTGGATTAATGTTCCTCAGCGCGGATTGAGTAATTAGGGCAGGGTTTAAAATTGATTCAGATGGTTATGGATTCAAAATTTAAGTTGTGCATTGGTCCAAGAACCGTTCATTCATCTTAATCAGAGGTTGGTGGGAAAGTTCAAGTATGGTCAAGGTTTGTATTGAGAATGCAACTTGGTTTTCATTGAGAATTAAGGAGTTTGGTGGAGTATTCATTCACGTGATCGTTTAACGGTTTGAGTTCAAAATCCGATATCCATTCATTTCACCATAACCAATTTTCTTTCCACATTCAAAACCATTTGTCAATATCCATATTATAATCCAATTAACCACATCATAACCTCTATTTTAATTTTAATCCATTTTCAAATTCCATTCAAATTCAATTAATGTCCAAATACATTAACTAAAATCCATCCAAATTCTATCCAAATATCCATTTTTAATTTCATTCTACAAATATCCATTTCCACATTTTATCTATTTTTAATCCAATTGGAAATCCGTTTTTAGATCCACAATTCTTAAGCTCATCATCATTTTTTAATCATGCCATTAACTTATGTTGTGACACCAAAATTACAAGGAAACATTTCTTTTACAAAATTGTAAATAAAAAGCAATGAAAGAATACAAGTTTTTGTGTTTAATCCAAGTTTCTATGACTTGAAAATACTTGACCCCACTTGTGCAAAAAGCTTGCGGACCAACGTAACAACCACAACATTTTTCTTCCATCATGAGTCATTACACGTCATGCCATTTGTGTCCCCACCAAGCTTCAAGTTCCAGCCTTTCCACACAAAATTAGGGATGGTAGGTAGACCCAAACCCGCGGGGTCCACCCGCACCCGAACCCGAGTTGACTGGATTGGGATTCGGGTTCGGGTGCCACCCGATATTTCGGGTGCGGGTTTGGGTAGTGTGAAATCTGCGTCCGAAGTTATATATATATATAAATTCAAATAATTTTAATGTTGTTGTTGTATTTTTGTGGTTTTGCTACGAGTTCGGGTTTGGGTGGAAAAACCCGAACCCAACGGGTGTGGGCGTGGGTGTTATTTTGCCACCCGAATAGCTTTTGGGTTCGGGTTCGGGTTCGGGTGGTGATTTCGGGTGCGAGTTTGGGTAGTGTGAAACCCGCACCCGACCCGTTGCCATCCCTACACAAAATCCTTGATACACAATAGCCAGCAGCGCACCAACCTTCAGCTGCCATAAAAAACCAGTACAACAACTTTTTAACCTTGCCAAACATCAAACCATAAACCGTTTCACGCACCACATCATGCAACAAACTTCTCTTCCCTCACGACCCGTAGCAGCTCACGTACAACACAAAACCGTAAACGCAAAAACAACTTTGATTCCATTTTTCCATTTTCCACACAGCAACAATCTTTCAGCCACGCATGAAACTCACCGTATCCTCCATAACAACTGTTTCGCATAAAAACCATACAACCTCAAAAGCTATTTTCACACACACACCTTGTTCAATAACCACCCATTTTCATACCATTTCTTCAACCTCTGCTTCATAATCCAACATTCTTCTTCATTAACTTTAACCTTTCAATAATTTCCTCACTCAAATGTTCTTCAACCTTCATTGACCTTCCTCGGAACCACACAACTTACATTTTCAACCAAAACAACTTCAAAACCTCTCTGCTAAAAACCTCAGAAAATTTCCCATTCTAAAACCTCGCATCACCTTCTTAATCAACCCAACGCAGAACCATTTTCAAACCTTATCTGACCTTCATTATCTTCAACCGAACAACTTTCGAAACAACAACCCCAGGAACCCAATCAAATCAAACCAGAAGAGATGAAGAGAGAGTAGAAGAAGGAGATCGAAAGCAAAAGAGAGATTGAAGCCAAGCCTTGCGAACCCGAAGCCATAAAGAAGACGAACAAACCTGCGGCAAAATATCTACGCGAAGCTTGAAGCGAACGAAGAGAAGACGAAGCTCGATCAAAAAAGATTAAGAGGGGTCGAACGAACGAGGCGAACCAAATCGGAGACGGAAATGAAATGTGGAAGGTTGAAACGAGATGCTTCTTGATTGTTCTATTTTTGGTTTGTGCTGCTTCACGTTCATTCAATGGAAATGGCTGATAACGATTGCGCTTAGTCCCTGATATCGTTTGGACCACTTCTTGGTGTTAATTTTGTTTCTTCTTGTTGATTGCCTTTGATGCTAGTTGCTTACATTTGATTCTTGTTAGATTCTGACATGTTATGAACTTGACGTGTGATACTTGACTATTGGACCCTCTGAAGTACTTGATAGCTTGATTCTCGTCCACCTTGGAACTTTCTTCCTTCGAATCTTTCCCATTTGAGCTTGTTGATCTCGTATTGATCGTGTGAAGCTTCTACAAGTGTTCTTGAGCTTTTTGCGTGCATTGAAGAGGCAACAGACCTTCTCCGTTAGGTACCACTTGCGCACTTGTATGAAGCATGCTTAGGGTTTAACATCTTTGCTTACAACTTGTTGCTGATTGAGGGGTCGTCACTCCTAGTTATATACTTGGCTTGGTTGTCAATTAATTGGTGTTGTGAGCTTGTTTGCTCCTCTATTTGTGTTACTTTGTGAGGGACGAAGAGTCACTCAACTTCCTTATAGTTGATATCACAACATCATTTTCATCTTGTGGTTGACGAAGAGTCACTCAACTTCCTCATAGTTGAGATCATGACATCGTCCGTTTCTGTTGCATTTTCTTTTGAAGAATGGAGAGTCACTCAACTTCCTCATAGTTGAGATCATGACACCGTTCTTTCCTTGTTGACAAAGAGTCACTCAACTTCCTTATAGTTGAGATCACGACATCGTTTATTTTGTGATTGAGTTGTACTGTGTTTACTTGTGTTTGTTAACATGATCCCTTAGGATTCCTAGCTCTACTTAATTTCTGATTAAGTTGGAGGTAGGAGAGACATTAGGCTCTCAATCCGAGCATGACAACATTAGGTAGACTTCCCTCCTAATCCTGACCTTAGGGCCACAATGCATGATAACTTGTAGGACCGAGTTTCCCTTAGAGCTTCCGTGATTCTTTTCTCTCGCACCCATGCGATTGAGACTGTTTCCCGTTTCCCTTATTAATGTAAACTACAGATGCTCTAATTCCCCATTCCCTAATGAGGATACGTAGGCACGAGGGTCCATATCCTTGGCGAGCACACTAATAACTAACTCCCCTCTTCTCTCGCACCCTTGCGATCGAGACCAACCTGATAACTGAGTCTTTTCTCTCGCCCCAGTACGATCGAGACCTTAATCGACCCATAGGTCGAACTACGACTGCTATAACTTCCTCTCTCCCATCCGATTGAGGATGCGTACGCACAATATGACGATGTCTTGGCGAGCAACCTCCCCCATTAGTGCGTAGTCCGTCGAACTACGTCGACTCTGATTCTTCATTCGTCCATGAAGATACGTAGGCATAGGATTGCGACGATTCTTGCGAGTTCGTTTTTGTTCTTCCCTTCTCGTCTCTGTTTGGCAGAAGGCTTTAGATAACACACCCTCTGATTAGACAACAAGCGTGGATCCCATCGAGTACGATGGACGCATGGGGGTGCTAATACCTTCCCCTCGCGTAACCGACTCCCGAACCTGGACTATGGTTGCAATTACCATGTCTTCTCCCTTTTGAGGTTTCTTCGATAATTTCCTTTCCCTTCGTCGGGATAAATAACGTTCGGTGGCAACTCGTCTCTTTGTTTCCGCCGGTTGTTTTTCGCAGTTATGACAGTTATGAATAGCAGTTTTCTCATCCATCTTCTTTTACTAAGAAATGTTACTTAGAAAAGGGTAAAACTTCCGTTCGATCCTGGTTTTCAACCACGGAACTGGTCTTAGTTTCTTCTTGAAATAAACTTCCCCTTAATCCTGGTCTTCAGCAACGGAATTGGTCGCATTTTCCTTTGAAATAAACTTCCCCTCGATCCTGGTCTTCAGCCACGAAACTGGTCTCAGTTTCTTCTTTGAAATAAACTTCCCTTCGATCCTGGTCTTCAACCACAAAACTAGTCTCAATTTCCTTTGAAATAAACTTCCCCCTCGATCCTGCTCTTCAGCCACGAAACTGGTCTTAGTTTCTTCTTGTCGAGTTCTTTTCTTGACAAGGAACGCTATCCGTTGTAGCGGTCTTCATCAAACTTCTTGCCGAGTTTTACTGGGAGGCGCCATTTAATGGAAAAATATTTAATTTCAGACTTGCTGGGGAAACCCATTCGTATGAACTGTAGAGGTGAGCAAACTTCTCTGTGGGAGATACAATTTGCCGACCCTACTGGGGAAAAACGAGTCTCTTGAGAGATCTTTTTTTCTTAGTGAGGTTACATCATACTTTCCTTCGTGACCTTTCTCAGAGAAATGCCATGTGATGTGATCCAATTTTGAGGTGCTGATGACTTCATTAACATCGAATTTCTTAGGAGAAAAACCGATGTATTGTCGAGAGTCTTTGGTTAAGAGGTTTTCTCTAGGGACTTTCCTTAATCTGGGAAAGCAAAAATATCTTCAATGGTGAAGAGTGACGTTCCAGAGGTATCCGTCGAATGTCTTCTTGTCTTTCAGAGGTTCAAGTTATCAAAGTGGTCGAGGACAGGCTCCAATCCAGAAATAAACTGGGGAGAAATTGCTCGGACAATATATTTCCGGATGAGGAAAGAACTGACAATCTTATTGGCGGGAGGACGTTATCACTTGGGGATGAGACTGGCCAGAGTGATATTAATGCAACATATGTATGAATATGAATCAATTATGCATGATGTATGTATGTTTATGCTAATAAAACAGACGCGACATACGTACTGGTGAAGAGATACTCGGCCACTGCGGGGAATAAGAAGTATCATTGGTTCAAGATAGTGATCATTTCTTGCTTAGGAAGGGTAGACCCTTCTGGGGGTGAAAGAACCATCAATTGGTCTTTAGAGGTAAAAACTCTGTCGGGGATATCAGACAGGGTATTACATCTGAAACAATTGATCCTTCATTCAGGCGTACTGGTTTAGAAGGAGCACTTTGATTTTTCATTTTGAGGTTTAATCACTTCCGGAGAAGCCATCGATGTTCCTTTTTGTGTCCAGAGCCAAAAGGAATTTCCATCTTTATTTTAAAAGTAGAAGAAAATTTGACAAGTAAATTCATTTTTGTTTTGTTTCAAGAATCGTTGATCATATTTAAAATGTCATTCTATAAAGCAAAATAAGTGAGAATTTCAAACAAAAGCACTAGGGCTCAAACTTTATTGATAAAATGGAAATCAGCCAAGCACGTGATCCCATAGAGCATTTACAAAGTTTAGAAAATGGTAATTTACAGGAAAAGGGGATACATTGAAACATAACGGCCGTTATCCTTCTACCAACTTTGAATTCTGGACATCCTGAGATTCTGTCGAAGGTGACCTTGACCGAAGTCTTTTGACAGATGGTATTACCGCTAGGGATTTAACCTTGTGGGATGTAGTTACTTGCCATGAATCCCTAACTTTTGCCTGGATTGTCTTTTGAGGTTTCCAATCCATCGGGATGATTTTTGCTTATGTCTCTAATTTTTGCCTTGACCGCCCTTTCGGGTTTTCAATCCACCGAGACGTTTTTTTAATTATTATTTAGGCGAAGTATTTCTTGACTACATCAACATTCATGGGGTAGGTAAACTCCTCTCCATCCATGGTTGCGAGTCTCAAGGCGCCGCCTGAAAAGGATTTCTTGACCACATAGGGGCCGTCATAATTTGGAGTCCATTTACCCCTGGAATCAGTGAGAAATGATTGTATCTTCTTGAGCACGAGGTCTCCTTTTCTGAAGACACGAGGTCGGACCTTTTTATCAAACGCTTTCTTCATTCTTTGCTGATACAACTGACCATGGCATAGAGCCGTTATTCGCTTTTCTTCGATCAGATTTAGTTCATCATGTCGACTTTGACACCATTCGGCTTCTGTTAGCTTAACTTCCATCAATACCCGGATTGATGGGATCTCTACTTCTATGGGAAGTACTGCTTTCGTGCCATATACTAGAGAGAAATGGGTTGCCCCTGTTGAAGTGCGGATAGATGTGCGATAACCGTGAAGAGCAAAGGATAGCATCTCATGCCAGTCTTTGTAGGTTACAAACATCTTTTGAACGATCTTCTTGATGTTCTTGTTAGCCGCTTCTACCGCTCCGTTCATCTTAGGCCGGTAGGGAGACGAGTTATGGTGTTCGATCTTGAACTCAGCACACAACTCTTTCATTATCTTGTTGTTCAAGTTGGATCCATTTTCTGTAATGATATGGCTTGGAACACCATAACGGCATATGAGATTGTTCTTGATAAATTGGACCATCACTTGTCGGGTTACATTGGCGTATGACACTGCTTCGACCCACTTGGTGAAGTAGTCAATGGCTACCAGGATGAACCAATGTCCTTTTGAAGCTTTGGGTTCAATCATGCCAATCATGTCGATTCCCCATATAGAAAAAGGCCATGGAGAAGAAAGAACTTTGAGATGCGTTGGCGGTACGTAGATTTTGTCTGCGTATATCTGACACTTATCACACTTCCTCATGTACTTGTAGCTATCAGATTCCATTGCCAGCCAGTAATATCCTGCTCTCAGAATTTTCCTTGCCATTGTATATTCATTGGCATGAGTGCCAAAGGATCCTTCGTGAATCTCTTTCATCAACATATTTGCTTCTTGTCTGTCTGCGCATCTGAGCAAAACCATGTCAAAGTTTCTCTTATAGAGTGTATCACCGTTTAGGAAGAAGTTGCCAGCCAATCTTCTGAGAGTCTTCCTGTCTTTTCTGGATGCCCCAGGCGGGTATTCTTGTTTTTGAAGGAAGCATTATCGTGATACCAGGGTTTGTCATTTATGACTGCTTCAATTGTGAAAATGTAAGCGGGCCTCTCATGGCGCATTATGTCAATCTTAGGTACGTCGCTCCATTGACGTATACTAATCATCGATGATAGGGTGGTTAATGCATCAGCCATGTGATTTTCTTCACAAAGGATATGATGAAACTCGATTCTGTTGAAGAATGGTAACAACCTTCTCGCGTAATCTTTGTAAGGAATAAGTCCTGATTGGTATATATTCCACTCTCCTTTGATCTGATTGATAACCAGGGCTAAGTCTCCATACACATCCAAGTTCTTAATCCTTAAGTCAATTGCTTCTTCGAGACCCATAATGCAAGCTTTGTATTCGGCCTCGTTGTTTGTGCATTTGAATGTCAATCTAGCAGTGAAAGGAATATGGGTACCCTGAGGTGTTACGTTGATTTCCCTAATTCCGTTTCCATAAGTTTTGACAGCTCTGTCGAATATTAGTCCCCATTGGGAACCTGGTTCTGCCCCTTTACTGGGTAGCGGTCTATCGCAATCTTTCATTTTCAAGTACATGACGTCTTCGTCTGGGAAGGCAAATCCGACTGATTCCTGATCATCAATCGGTTGATAAGCCAAATGATCAACTAAAATACTCCTTTTGACGGCTTTCTGAGCATGGTACTCAATGTCGTATTCCGATAACATCTGCCAACGGGAAATCCTTCCTGTTAAGGCAGGCTTTTCAAAAACATACTTGATCGGATCCATTTCGGAGATTAACCAAGTAGTGTGACAAATCATGTACAGGCGAGGATGTTTGGCTGCCCAAGCCAGAGCGCAACAAGTTTTCTCGAGCATAGTGTACCGAGTCTCACAGTCTGTGAATTTCTTGCTTAAGTAGTAGATGACAGACTCTTTTCTTTTGGTTTCGTCTTGTTGGCCAAGTACACAACCCATGGAGTCTTCAAGACTGTTAGGTATATGATCAGTGGTCTTCCCTCTACTGGAGGAGACAGAATAGGTGGATTCAACAGATATTCCTTGATACTGTCGAAAGCTTTTTGGCAGTCTTCTGTCTATACACAACTTTGATTCTTTCTAAGTAGTTTGAAGATCGGCGTTCATGTCGCGCTCATGAGTGATATGAACCTTGATATGTAATTCAGACGTCCCAAAAATCCCCTGACCTGTTTTTCAGTCTTTGGTGAAGGCATTTCTTGAATGGCCTTGACCTTGTCAGGGTCAACCTCGATTCCTTTTTGGCTGACGATGAATCCTAATAGTTTTCCTAAGCGAACACCAAACGTGCGCTTATTAGGATTCAAGCGGAGTTTGTATTTTCTCAGACTCTCGAATAACTTTGATAGGTGCTCTACATGCTCTTCTTCTATTTTAGATTTGGCAATCATGTCATCGACGTACACTTCAATCTCTTTGTGCATCATGTCGTGAAATAGAGTTGTCATGGCCCTTTGATAAGTTGCCTCTGCGTTCTTTAGACCGAAAGACATTACCTTGTAACAAAAGTTCCCCCATAGGGTGATGAATGAAGTTTTCTCCATATCTTCCAGTGCCATTTTGATTTGATTATAGCCCGAGAATCCATCCATGAAGGAGAAGACTTTGAATTTTGCTATGTTGTCTACCAGCATGTCAATGTGTGGCAGGGGAAAGTCATCCTTTGGACTTGCTTTGTTTATATCCCTGTAGTCTACACACATTCTGACTTTTCCGTCCTTTTTCAGAACTGGCACTTTGTTAGCTATCCATTGAGGATATTCTGAGGTGGCGAGGAAACTTGCGTCGATCTGCTTCTGCACTTCCTCTTTAATTTTTATAGCCATATCTGGATGAGTCCTTCTTAGTCTTTGTTTTACTGGCAGACATTCTGTTTTTAGTGGTAAGTGATGTTCCATGATGCTGGTATCCAACCCTAGCATGTCTTGATAGGACCAAGCAAATACATCTGGAAACTTTTTGAGAAGTTTTATCAAACTTTCTTTGACAGTCGGACTGGGCAGTGCTCCAATCTTAACTTCTTTCTTTTCTTCCTCTGAACCCAAATTGACTGTTTCCAACGGCTCTTTGTGAGGCTCAATAGACTTTTCCTCTTGTCTGAGTAGTCGGGAGATCTCTTATGGAATTTCTTCGTCCTCTTCTTCTTCAGCTTTAAATAACGGAAATTCAAAGTTGGGAGAAGGCATTGGATCGTCGTTTCAATGGGGTTTAAAAGAAGCAATCTGCATGACGTGATGATTTATTTTTTAGAAAAGACAGAGAGAATGCAAGAGTGTGTGCAGTGTATTTTCTGAAAAATGCTTATTTTTATTTTGGGTTGTTTTAGGATTACCATTTTCCAAAAAACGAAAAGTGAAAACAGCAATAAATGCGGGAATTTAGAATGACATTATTTATTTATGGTTTGTCGATTCTTAAAATACAGCCCTATAAAACAAAACTCTGTCGCTTTGGGCGAAGGAAGAGGGACATTTATAGAAAAGTGAGCCCTAAAAAACATTTGTTTCACCTGTGCAGGGTGAAAGGTTAAAACAAAGATGGCAATTACTTAGACTTATGGGCGACTTTCGGGACATCGACAGCAACCCAATGGCGGCGAACTCCTTTGCGAATCACATAGTCTAGTACTTTCCTTCTTGGTTTGTCTTCAGAAACAACGTTGATTTTTGGCAAAGTAGGATCGTTGGAGTCTTCCTCCCATGAAGAGTTGTCATAGGAGAACTCTTCTGTTGTATCTTTCCTAGTGTTTTTACTCTCAAGAGGATCTCCCATCCAGTTGGCTGGATTTCCTCGTATCTGATGCGAGAACTTTTGGGAGTAGTGTACTTGACTAAAAAGTCGTACTTGCCACTCGGCTGCCCTAAAGTGTCCCATATTTCTGTGGGAATAGAGGAGTCATCCTCCTCAATGACGTTGATCTCATGAAAAGCATAGTTGATGAACTCTTGTCCTGCAATCTTTGCAGATTCATCACCATGGTGTCAGACATTTTCAGAATGTCCTGAGTAATGATTCCATGACTCGATGGGGACATGGTTATTCTTTTCAATGTTACTCAGTTGATAGGCATCGTTCGGCTGACTCTTTTGCCCTAAGTCTTCTGTGTATGGCTTCTAGATAGGCAAGTCATCCAGGGGATCATAATAATCTTGGTCAAAGTTGTCTTTCATTAGGTCATCTTCTAATGAGTTAGGTGGAGCACGTCATCCTTCAGGATCACAATCTCCATAGATCATCCGGACGTCTGACCTCGGTATATATATCTCAGGCTCTGCTTTGGAAAACAGAATGGCATATGCGTTTCTTCCTAAGACATATAACCATTATCATTGAGATAAGACTTCCACTCCTCTTCCATATCGGAGGAAACACTCTCATTGATGGTGTGTACTTCTTGAGACACTGGGTGGAGGAAACCTCCGCTGCGGAAGAAATCCTGAATGGGACGAAAACTTTTGTCTTTCTTATTAGTCTGGGTATAGGTTGGAGAGAAACCAAGACCTTTTCTTGTCTTGTTATCCATAGGAATTACAATCTGTCCCCATCCTTTTATGTCATTACTCTTGATTACCTCGAGAGCATCCTTGTATAAGGAAATCGACGTCCCTCTTTCTGGTCGATTCTCATTGCTCACTGAGAGTGCTTGGAACTGAGTTCCAAAAACCTCTTCCGGTTCTACACAGGAGAATGATGATAAGTTGCTCACGATTAAGGCTTGCTCTTCACAGACTGTGACTAACTTGTCATTCTTGACGAACTTTAGCTTCTAGTGAAGTGTCGAAATGAATGCCCCAGCTTCGTGTATCCAAGGTCTTCCTAATAAACAACTGTATGTTGCCCGGATGTCCATGACCTGGAAAGTGACTTGGAAAGTGTGAGGACCGATGGTTATGGGAAGATCGACTTCGCCAATAACTATTTTTCTAGATCTGTCAAAGGCTTTGACGATGATCTCACTGCCTCTCATCGGGGCTCCTTGAAATGATAGTCGTATCAGAGTTGATTTTGGCATAACATTCAAAGATGATCATGTATCCACCAGTACGCTGGCTAAGGCATCGTCTTGGAAGTTGACTGTAATGTTAAGCGCCATATTATGATTTTTGCCTTCTTCCGGCAGTTCTTTATCACTGAATCCTAAATTGTTGCAGGTAGTGATATTGGAGATGGTGCTGTCAAATTGTCCTACCATAACATCTTGTTCCACAAAGGCTTGCTCAAAGACTTTCTGTAGAGCTTCCCTGTGAGCTTCTGAACTAAGCAGGAGAGAAAGTACAGAGATTCGAGACGGAATTTGCAACAACTGATCCACAATGTTGTACTCGCTTTTTTGGATGAGCTTCAGCATCTCATCGTTGTTCTTTATAAGTTCTGGATTACCGGATTGACTTACTTGTTGATTTGGAACTTTCGTTTGAGGTTCCCTTTCTTTGGTAGGTTCTCCAACTCCTCTGTTGAAGATCCGATCACTTCGGGTAACTCGACTGATGTCGACAATGTTTACGACGGAGGGTAATGGAGTTTCCTTTCCATTTTCGATGGTCATTGTACTGTACTTGTAAGGGATAGTCTTTTCTAATTTGTACGGTATTGGTCATGGCAGGTAGATAACCACAAGAGCCCTTTGATTTCTCTGACCGTTAATGGCGACCTCAATCAGTTCCTAGTTGGGAACTTTTCTACCATCAAGAGGGATTCTTGATTCATTGAGTAGAGGGATTATGGCGCAAACATCTTTGGTCATTCCATGATCGGAGGTTACGACAGCGTTTTTTCTTTGACCAGGAAGGTAATCTTGTATCATGTTGATCAACCCAGAACTTGAACATGGTCGAATCTCTTTTTGGTCTAACTGATTTTGGAGGCTGTTTGTACAAGATAATATCCTAGGTTATTTTTTGAACATACTCTACAGCACTCATAATTGTGCGGTGATACCCGACCACACCTGCTTTGTATGCAGTGCATCTTTACTAGATCTGTTTCTGTTGAGCGGATATCACAACTTTGATGTCAATATGGATTCCCATCAGTCATGCTAATCCGTTGTGTGAATTCCTCCAGGTAGATCGGAAGCCACCAGTGGTCCAACAAATGTTGAAGGGTTCTTTGTACAAGTGTACACCCTTGGTCGTCTTCGCAGCATTCTTTACAGTCTAGATAATCATGTGAAGCCAGAAAACTGAGCCTGACTTGCTTATCAGTAATTCTACTGGACTGGTATTCATCAAGCGTATGTCAAAGATCTGAACCATATTGACCTGATGGTCATTTCGTTCATGGTAGTCTTGGATCCATCCGAGATCCATCTGACGCTGGAGGGCCTCTTGTATAAAAGAGCATCCCTGATTGTTTGTTGAGCAAATCGGACAAGTGATGTAATCGTGTCGTGGCAGATTATAATATTGATTTTGCCTCGAATGCATCGCCACTAAATTAACGTTCATCGCAAGAATGTTGTGGTTTTGAACAATGTTGGGATGTGCATGGGCCATGTTTACTTCACGAATCCTGTGATCCTGAATCCAGCCCAGATCCATTTGTTCTTGTAGAGCCGCTTGCACTACGGAACACCCTTGATTGTTCTTTGAGCAGATATCACACTGGTGATAATCGTGAGACGGCACATGACCGTACCCGCTTTGTCTGCTGTGCATTATCACCATATTGGTTCCTAATAGGAGTACATCGTGAATTTGATAACTGCGACTAGGTTCTTCCTCTATTAAATTCACTATAATTTTCTCATGTTACGGCAACGGGTTTATCTGAACATTTGGATTAGTATCTTTGAAAGATAGGACCCCATTCCTGACAAGCTTCTGTACATCAAACTTGAAGCAGAGACAATTCTCAATGTTGTGCCCCGATCCTCCTTGAGGGTAAGGGCAAGTTTGATCCGCTTTGAACCAAAAAGGCAGATTTTCCGGTATTGTGAGAGGAGTCCTGGCCTGGACGTGCCCCTTGGCCAGTAGAAATGGAAATAGTTCTGTTGTTGTTGTTGTACTGTGGACGAGCCTGCTGAAGAGGTTGTTGCGTCCTTTGCTGATATTGTTGTTGATTTGGTTGGCTCTGAGCAACCTGAGGTTGATAAGTCGGAGCTGGCACTGGGTTGATAGCGGGAGTTACCGCTGCTACTGGTTGATACCTTCGCCTTTGCTTTCCCAGAGAGATATTACTGATCTCCTGTTCTTTCTTCTTTTGGAAAGCACTACAGTATCTTTTGGTACTGCTAGATGGCTCTGCATCTTTGACCAATCGTCCTTCTCGGACCGCTTCTTCAAGGCGTACTCCCATGTTCACCATTTAAATGAAATCACTGGGCGCACTGACGACAATTTGGTCGTAATAGAACGAGCTTAAGGTTTTCAAGAAAATCTTGGTCATTTTCTTTTCCTCAAGAGGGGGACAGATCTGAGCGGCAATTTCACGCCATCTCTGGGCATATTCTTTAAAAGTTTCTTTGTCCTTTTACGACATTAGCCTGAGCTGATCCATATCTGGTGTCATGTCCAAATTGTATTTATACTGCTGAACAAAGGAAGCGCCGAGATCTTTGAAAGTACTGATCTTGGTGCGGTTTAAACCCATGTACCATTTAAGTGCGGCACCGATTAAACTGTTTTGGAAGTAATGGATCAGTAGCTATTGATTTTCTGTCCGAGTTGACATTTTTTGAGCGTACATCACTAGATGACTTTGAGGGCAAAAGTTGCCTTTGTATTTTTCAAAGTCAGGCACCTTGAATTTGTGCGGTATCTTTACATTAGGGGCCAAACAAAGGTATGCAGAGTCCTTTCTGAATAAGTCTTGACAGCGAATGGCATGCAGTTCCTTCTGTATTTCCAAGAATTATTCCTGGAACTCATTCATTCTTTTGTACATGTCTTCGTTTCCACCAGAAATTGCTTGTGGAATCTGTCCTTCCAGGACAGTGTGTACCACTGGTTATGGCATAGACATTACAACGGTGATTCTTGGCACTTCCCTGCCCCAAAGTTTGTAACCTTCAGGAGTTGCTGTTGTAAACCTTGCATCTTCATTTTCCTGAAGTCTGTAACCTTCAGGTCCAGTGGTTCCTACTACGGTTTCTGGGTTTTCAGTGACCGGTGGGATATATCCTTCAGGT
Organism: Lathyrus tuberosus; assembly: GCA_022829125.1. Taxonomy (NCBI): domain Eukaryota; kingdom Viridiplantae; phylum Streptophyta; class Magnoliopsida; order Fabales; family Fabaceae; genus Lathyrus; species Lathyrus tuberosus. The sequence continues at coordinate 9,586,397 of JALAZF010000081.1, forward strand.
ATAAAGTTGAGAGGCATGCCCCAGGGGTGACCTTTAGGCATGTTGTACCGAGGATGATTCTCATGTGTCTCCATTATGGGCATAGATGTAATCTCTGAGATTACAGTCTTTTGATGCCGCTGCTCCTGAGCTGCTGCTAGGGATTGCATGTCACTGTGAAGTTTTTCCAAACTTTCCTTCAGAGCGTCGATTTCTTCTCTCAGCTCTCTGTTCTCTTCCTCGAGATCGTCCGTTTTCTTCTGTCGATTGGCCCGAGTATTGTATGAGCGAGACAGTTTGACTCTAGAATTGTGACACATACGTGAGACTCAAAGATAAGAAAAATGTGTTATGTGAAAATGATGAATGATATGCAAAGACATATTTTTTAGTTTTTGTTTTATTCAAAAAGAAACTTCAACAAATAGATTGCAAATATCATACAGTGGAGGGGAGACCCCTTTTATTGAATTCAAAAGATTGCAGTATTTTACAAGGAAAAGTATAGTATTTTACAAAGTACCATAAGGAAAACGTCTAAGCTCATGGATCCTGAATCCTCTCTGAAGAGAGCTCAAATGCTGGTTCTAGTATTTTCTTTTTCTTTGATCGGGGCTCTTCAACTGTTGTCGGGTTGTCAGTCCTTTGCCAAGTGAAAGGAGCGAGCAAATTTCTTCGGTCTTCCTGACTTTCTACAGCATGTTGTTCTAATATTTCAATCAGAGCATCCTTCTCCTTTAACAGTTCCTGAATCTTGGTACATTCTAAATTAAGGATTCGATATTTGTTTTTCCAAGAGCTCTTTTCACGTTGAACTTTGTTAAGAGCGACCTGGAGTTTTTCCGCATCAAACATGAAATAAAGGACAAATTCCTTTAATGGAAAAACTTCTTGGCGAGGGTAAGACATTCTTAGCTTTAGGGCTCTAGTTTGCACCCAGTGGAGATAAGGTTCCATGGAGGTACAGTTTGGTCTTCCCAAAGACTCTCTACCTTTCCTGTGAATATGTTGTCAGGCATGCACTATTTCTTTCTTCAGTGCCCTGTCATTTTCTCCTTCCTTGAAGAAAAGACCTTCCAGATGAATGTTATGTGGGATATTCTTCATCGGGTATCCGAGTTGACGGAGAGCTAAAATTGGATGATAGTTGATTCCTCATTTAGTTCTAATGAGGGGTACGTTAGGGAAATTTCTGCATTTATCTATGATCTCTATTCCTTCGTAAATCCTATTGTACCAATCTATGCCAGAGTTGGTAAGGGACATAATCCTTTGCGACCAACGTAGAGTACTCTTATGATCCCAAAAAGCAGCAGACTTGGGCAAATGGGAAATGAACCATTTGTAGAGTAAAGGTACACAACATGTGATCATTCCTCCGCTGTATAAATTCCTTAAGTGTACAGAATGATAAGCATCTGCGAGCAAGGTTGGCACGGGGTTTCCTATCAAGAAAATCCTACAACATTGGTATCGACGAAGTTGTCAATGTTTGGAAAAAGGAATAACCCATATATGAGCAGAACAAAGACGTCTTCGAAGGCAGTTATGTTTCCTATACTAGCAAAGTACAGAGCTTTCTCCATCAAGAATTTAGCTGGTAAACCTTGGATTCCTCCTTTAGTGGTCATGTGAGTCCTAACTTCTGACTCATTTAAAGAGATTGCTCTTGCAATGGCCTGATTCTTTGGAATTTCTTCCAGTCCATAAAATAGAGCTTGATCAGTGATAGGTAAATCAATCAGGTGGGAATACTCTTCCAGTGTTAGCACAAGTTAGTAATCCAGGAAAGTGAAGTAGTGGTCAACCGGATCATAGAACTGAATCAGCGTAGACAGAATCCCTTCAACTATGTTGACCCTTAACAGAGACAACAACCCTCCGTGCTTAGCTCTGAAAGCCTCGGGATTGGTAATCATCCTTTCCAATTTCCTTAAGTCTTCTAATTTCGGAGCCTTGAAGGTGTACTTCTGCGTCTTTCTTCTACTGAAATCCATAACGCAACCTCTGATATTTGCAATTATTGTTTTAGTTCTTTTGAAAAAAAAGGTTTTTTTTCTTGTTTGAAAAGAGTTTTTTAGATGAATGCATGAATGCAGCACACAAAAACATTTGAAAAAATGGGTTCAAAGGTTCAACGTCACGAGCATGGAGTCATGGCTCTACCCATCCCCAAAGGTTGTACTATTTTGGTCAATTTTTGTACCTGTAGAACGGGTTCCAAGGTTCCTGTAGCGAGCGATTTTGGACGCGGTTCTTAAGCGCTGGTCGCTCTCTACGGTTGAGCTTAAACTACAGGTCGATTCATTTTTTATCCTATTGTGAGCTGATGAAGGAAGGGAAATAGATGTCTCCAATTAACCCTGATTTGCATACTGAGTTTAAACAGCGGTCTGTTAGGTTACGGATGCTATCAATGTGGGGGGCCTTTGTACTGGTTATTTGTATTTTCGCCAATACTGGTTTTTATCTAGACAGAAGGTTTCTGGCGGGAAACAAGGATTAGGATGTTAGGACTGATATGTTTTGAATTACTGCTTTTGATAGGGGATTTTGGGTTTTTGTTTAGTGTGCTCGCTAAGATTTTTCTTTCAATCTTATGCCTACGTATTCCCGTTTACTGAAACAGGGAAATCAGAGCGTTCGTAGTTCCTCCTATTCTATGGGAGGAAATGATTGTTTTTGGTGTCTTGTTCAAAGCCCAAGACGTGAAGCGAAAGGTGGTTTGTATCTTGTTCAAAGCCCAATATGTGAAGCTGAAAAGGTCTCAACTTTAGAGAGAATTTGTCATCTCTAAAGAGGGGGTTTGTCTGTCACAACTGTTGGGTGACTGGTTATAAAGGAGAATTACTTTAACCGGGATACGCGGATCCTAGTAATGCCATAATTTCCTTTAAACGGGATTTTAACCTGAAGGAGAAGACTTTAGCTCAGTGTAGAGCAATGCTATCTTTCCTTAGGAATTTCACTTGCTAAAAGAGGGACAGTGGCATGGATGTAGATGATCCAGAGGCTTGCCGCTTACAGCGATTAGATGAAGGGGAAGGAGTTGTTGATGTTTGTATACTGTGAACGGGCACAGCTTTGATGCTAAAAGGTTGATTGGATTAACCAGTGGTTTTCTTATACAAAGCCTAAGAGGAGGCTATTGGCCCAACAAGAGTGAGTTTTTATGTGTCTCATACGAAGCCCGAGAGAGAGGCTAAAAGGGTTGACTCAACAGGAGAGTCTTTTATACTCAACAAGAGAGTGTTTTTGTATCTCGTATGAAGCCCGAGATGGAGGCTAAAAGTGTTTGACTCAACAAGAGAGTCTTTGTACTCAACAAGAGAGTGTTTTTGTATCTCGTACGAAGCCCGAGATGGAGGCTAAAAATGTTTGACTCAACAAGAGAGTCTTTGTATCTCGTACGAAGCCCGAGATGGAGGCGAAAGGGGTGATTGACTCAAAGAGGGAGTCTCTTATGTATCTCGTACAAAGCCCGAGAGAGAGGCTAAACATTGTTTGACTCTGCTGGGGAGAATCATTGTACAAAGCCCAGGAGGAGGCCAGGGTAACTGTTTCAGTTAAGTGACAGGTCCAGTATACTGATTTTAAAGAGAAAATCAGTTCTTATATAAGCAACACTGTACTCAGGGATTTGGTTTGAGGATCAGTGATATTTCCTTCTCTTTGAGGAAACGGAAAATCCAAAGGGTTTTGAGACTGTCTGAGTCTGCGGGTTTCCTTCCTATTTAACGAAGGGGTCACTTGAAAATGTCTTTGAGACTCAAGGAAGTTAGACTGTCCGTGTCTAGAGTTTTATCTTTTGTACTATGCTTTGAGAAACAGTAGTAGACTCTATGAAAGGACTGTCCTATGAGGATGACTAAGTTCTGTTCCTATACCTCTAGGAGGTCGTCGGGATAATTTGTACGAAGCCCAAGAGGAGGCTGGAAACTTTTAAGAAGCCGACGGTTCCTTGTACTTAGCCCAAAAGGAGGCTATCATTCCCGGAGGAAGAGATCATTATACGAAGCCTAAGAGGAGGCTGGAAACTTTCTAAGAAGCCGTAGGGTCCTTGTACTAAGCCCAAGAGGAGGCGGGGTTGCTTTTAGGAAGCCTGTGGGTCCTTGTACGATGCCCAAGAGGAGGCCGATGCTTTTAAGAAGCCCATGGGTCCCCAAACCCCGAGAAATTCAAGGCAATGCTATTCACCGAGAATAGATTAAAGTCAGGAAAATTCGAGAATTTGGAAGAAACTCAAAGATGCCATTCACGGAGAATACATTCATCTCTGGGAGTAGAGTTTCTTAACAATTCCTAATGAGGACAGCCGAAGAGAAGAATGTATCTGGTGATCCTATTGGGGATTTAGTTGTCTACTTTTATGAATAAACGAAACGGCGTCACCTAGTTCTAGACGTAGTTGCCGGGGAAACTCGAAATATCTATACTATTATGACACAGTTGATATGAGTTTATGAAAGAAGACTTACAGTGAAACAGCCCCACAATACAGTTATATGTATATGAAAGCGGTAAATGAAAGCAATAACCACTTACTCGGTTGTAGAGCTTCCATGCTGTTTGGTTAGTTGTTCAACAAAGAAAGATTGAAAACAACAGTATATTCAAAATCAAAGGAGAAAGTGCTTTGAAAAAGAAAGATTTGGGGCTTACAGCTCAAGGAGAGGCTCAGGGTTTTATCAGTGAGCGCACTGTTTGAATTTGTACAGAGGGACTTATACAAGTGACTGAGGCCAAAAAGGTTTTCTGTACAAAGTGATGGGTCTTACACTCTCTCAAGATGCCCAAAAGGTTTAAAGAAAAAGAGTGGGGCTTATAACACGAGGGTAGGCCCAGATGATTTTTCCGTTTGAAATGGCGATCGCGCCGAGGTTTTCTTTTAACGCGGAGGGACTTATACAATAAGTGAGGCCCAAAAAGATTTTGGTTAAAAGGGGATTGGGTCTTACACTCTAATAGAGGCCCAAAGTGTTTTTGAATGGGTCTTATAGCTCGAGGAGAGGCCCAGGGTTATTTTTCAAAAGGCGATGATCGTGCCGTTTATTTGAAAAATGTACAGAGGGACTTATACAACGAATGAGGCCCAAAATATTTCTGTACAAGTGGGTTGGGTCTTACACTCTCTCAAGAGGCCCAAAAGGTTTTGAAAATTATTTATGAGGGTTGAATTAATCCAAAAACCCTAATTTGTTTTCAAAAATGTATTTAATTGAATAAAAATTCAATTAAAATGATCAAAATTGTTTAACATGTGAAAAACAAATTGTGATTTTGGATTAATGCTTCAAAAATTAAGTATTGACCTACAAAATAATTAGAAAGCATTAAAAGTTGCAAAATCAATGTAGAAAAAATATTTAATATGTCAAAAACAATTAAAATATTAATTCTTTGCAAAAATATCAATTATATGAAATAAATAATATTTTTGGGATTTTTTGATAAAATAAAATATTTTAACATTTTTGTGAATTATTAAAAAAAGAATCAACTCAAAATTATTAAAACTCAGAGAGAAATTAATTTTTGAATCAATTAAATAAAATCACAAAATTCAAATATTTGAATTTATGAAAATGGAGCCAAGAGCATGGACCAAGAACACGCGCGTTTTCTGCCTTGTCCAGATTTGCATTTTCTATCCAATCTCATTGAATACTTGATTATATCATGCAATCCACATATCATTATGCTCGTCTCAACCTCACGATCATGTCTATAACACTTAATTTCATTTAAATTAAACATATAACAAGAAATCATGAAAAATCCTCAAGAACCCTAATTTATGCATGAAGGCTAGGATTTTTGATACACGATTCAAACAATACAATTAATTGAGGGAAAACATTCCATGCATGATTATGAACATATGGCCAAATTATTGTGCGAGGAAATATGCATAGATTGAGAGATGACCAAGTATGTGCTTACCTCTAAGACATGACAGCAAGTGCAATGTGATTTTTGATTTGGAGGTGTTACAGATGAGTGGTGATGATCTGAACAGCTTCCCTACACCCTATGGAGTGTGTTTGAATGCTTGGACTTGATTGAAATTGGCTGGATCACTTTGTGGTACCTCAGCTGCAACTTGATTGAAAATTGGAGCAACCAGCTGGTGATTTTGTGAAATTGGTGTTTCAGAAGTGATCTAAGTGTTTGATCAGCTCATATGTGATGTATGTGAGGCGTGTGAGTGATTGGTTTGATTGGAATTGCTCTCAAACTCAAAACCCGATAGTGACTTGCCTTAGAAGGCAAAATTGGAGTGAAAGAAGAGATTTTGAGGAAAGCATCTGTTTGATGGCTTTGGTGTACTCAAACTGATCACAATTGAGCTCTATTTATAGTAGAGCAAGTTTGTTTTACAAGGAATAGTGAATGGCAGCTGGTAAGTAGGTTTGGCCAATGTTGGCAAATGAAAATCCAAGTCTCCTCTAGCCATTGACTAGAGGTTAGGGCACAGAGCTTTGGTTCCCTTGGTCTTGGATAAGTCTTGACTGATTTCATATGAGAATGGCTCAGTCCATGCCACCTTGATGCTTCCATTGAATGCTTCAATCCAAATTTGGAGTCTTGTCCCTATTTTGGCCATTCTAGGTTCAACATGCTATTTCTTGTTCCATGGACTTTGGAGGCTTGGCTCAGTGATTGTCCCCTTTAGATTCAACCCTCAGATGTGTCCAAGTGGATAGGAGCATTTGAATTTGGCTGATTTTGGCAAATCGAGCCAAAATGCAAAATCTGCCTTGCCTTGACAGATTTCAGCAAGGCAACTTGCCAATGTCATATCTCATGGTGTAAGTTGAATTTGGCAATGTTCTTGGCCATTTTGGAAAGCCCTTACATGATACAATAACTGTTTGAACAAGTTTGATTTTGATCTCTTCTGATTCCAAGTGAAAAATCCCTCTACATTTGGCAAAAAGTGAAGCAAAATCTGACTTAGTGAAATTTTCACTAAGTGTTGGAACAAAGTGTGATTTCTTGATTTTGATCACTCCATAACTCAAAATCCTTAATGAATTGGACTTAGGTCTAGTTGAAGTTTTTGTAGAGGGTAATGAGGGCTACAAATCCATCTTTGGATGAAAAAAATTGGCCTTGTGGTTTAGGAGTTATGGTCCTCCAAAGTTGGTGCATTAGTGGTACTTTTTCCATAACTTAGAAAAATTTCTAAGTTTTATGGTTACCCTTTTTACAAGTTATCCAACTTTTCTTGATTTTTCTTGATGAATGATGATTCAAATCATACATTAACATCATTTTAGGGTTAAAAATCCATTTTGGTGAAAAATCTCAAAAAGTCAAAGTTGACTTTTGTGCACAGTTGACTTTTTATCAGATGAATTTCAAATTGTGCAATTCTTCAGGAAATCATGTCCTTGACCTAAATAAAACTTTATGGACATGTTCCATGGGTGTCATAGGGTATATTGAGGCATGTCCTAGGGCTTGGGAGCATGTCCTGGTCAAAAGTCAAAGTTACAGTTGACTTTCCTCGCGAAACCCTAATTGTGGTGCAGATGAAAATGAGACTTGTTGCTCAAGCTTCTTGGATTAATCCATTGTTCCAAATGGATCAATATAGTTCATTAGAGACCCTCAAATCATGTCTTGAGGTCTTGGCTCTTGATTTGTCCCAAAAGTCAACTTAGGGGTGAATTAGGTCAAGAAACCCTGATTCCTGATTTTTGATGTATGCATCCCCTGAGGCCAAATTGACTTGATGCTTGGGTCCATGAGGTTCCATGGAGTACATTAGGTTGTGTTTTGGATCTTTGGCTTATGCCCAGATGAAAATTTTCCATCTGGAGGCCCTGGTCGACCAAAACCCTAATTTGGTGACACTGTCGATCTTGAGGCTTGATCCACCTAGAAGGGAGCAGCCTTGTGCTTAATCCTTGGAGTGGGAGTCCTTTTGATCCATTGTGGATATTTGAGAGGTTAGACAAGTTGAAGATCAAGTCATTCCTTGATTGATCCTTTGTCTAAGGCTCTAAGAGGGCTTAAAACCCTAATTTTGATTGTAGTGAATGCTCAACAACCCTTGAGGCATTTGATGAGGCATGATGGTTCATCCACATTGTGATGATGATTTGCACAATGATGGGAAATCTTAGTGGTCAAAATTTGGGGTATGACAGATGCCCCTATTTAATCTTCTTGGACCCGAAGGTGTGAATGACGAAGGTATTCGGGCATTCAGGGTACAAGAGGATTAAATATCGGAATACCCGAAATTTTGATGGCTATGAATGGCAGCTTGCGCATTCATCTTCTTTTGCTAAGCAATGATGCTTAGAAAAGGTTAACTTCCCCTCGATCCTGGTCTTCAGCCAAGGAACTGGTCTCAGTTTTCTTTTGAGATGAACTTCCCCTCGATCCTGGTTTCCTACCAAGGAACTGGTCTTAGTTTTTGATTTAAACTTCCCCTCGATCCTGGTTTCCAGCCAAGGAACTGGTCTCAGTTTTCTTTTAAGATGAACTTCCCCTCGATCCTGGTTTCCTACCAAGGAACTGATCTTAGTTTCTGATTTAAACTTCCCCTCGATCCTGGTTTCCTACCAAGGAACTGGTCTCAGTTTTCTTTTGAGATGAACTTCCCCTCGATCCTGGTTTCCTACCAAGGAACTGGTCTTAGTTTCTGATTTAAACTTCCCCTCGATCCTGGTTTCCTACCAAGAAACTGGTCTTAGTTTCTTTTGTCAATAAACTTTATTGACAAGGGACGCTATTCGTAGCGGTTTTCCTCAAACTTCTCGCCGAATTTTCCTGGGGAGATGCCATTTGACGGAAAAAGTTTTGACGTCAGACTTGCTGGGGAACCCAGTCATCTGAGTTGTAGAGGTGCACAAACTTCTCTATTTTGGAGACGCCATTTGTCGATTCTACTGGGGAAAGAGAGTCTCTTGAGAGACTGTTTCCACTTGGGGATCTTACATCATACTTTTCTCGGGATCTTCCCGGAGAAATGCCATATGATGGGGTCCAATTTTGAGGTGCCGATGACCTTTTCATCAGCGGATTTTCGGAGAAATACTGATGCACTGCCGAACCTTTGCTTAAGAGGCTTTCTCTAGGGATTTTCCTTAATCCGGGAAAGCAAGGATATCATCTTCGATGGCGAAGAGTGACATCTGTTGAAGGTTCTCTGGCCTTTTAGAGGTTCAAGTTATCAAAGTGGTCGAGTGCCGACTCTGATCTAAAGATACACTGGTGGCGAGATTGTTCAGACACAACGTTTCCTGACGAGGAAAGAACTGACAACTCGATTAAGAGAATTCCTACCACTAAGGGACAAGACCGGCTAGAGTGATAGTGATGCAATATAAATATGAATGCAAATCAAATGCATGATGTATGTATGTTTATGCGGACAAAACTGATGCGACACACAAACTAAAAGATGAACATGACAGGATACTCGGCCATCGCGGGGCGTGTAGAGATATCGCTGGTTCAAGATAGCAATTCCACCTTGCTTAGGAGAGATAGTCCCAACTGGGAGCTACCGTTGATCGGGCTTAGGAGGTAAGAACTCTGCCGTGGATGTCAGACGAAACAAGGTCTCTGACACAGTTGATCCCTTTATTCAGGCATACTGGTCTAGAAGGAGTACTTTGATTCTGCACTTTGAGGTTCGAACACCTTTGGAGACGCGATTGATGTTCTTTCGATGTTTAACAGTCAAAAGAAATTGTCGTCTTTATTAAAAAGCAGAAAAATTTTTAACAAGTAAATTCATTTTTGTTTTATTTCAAGAATCGTTGATCATGTTAAAATGTCGTTTTGTAAAGCTAAAACAAGTAAGAATTACAAACAAAAGCACAAAGGCTCAAATTTTATTAATAAGATGGAGATCAGCCAAACGCGTGATTCCAAAGAGTAATTACAAAGGTAGAAAATGGTAATTTACTGGGAAAAGGGCTACGTTGAAACATAACGACTACTATCCTTCTACCAACTTTGAATTCAGGGCATCCTGAGCTTCTGTCGAAGATGACCTTAACTGGAGTTTTTTTCCGATGATGTAACTGCTGCTGCTGAGGGACTTGCCTCTGTTGAACATAGTTACTTGCCATTATCCCTAATTTTTGCCTGGATTGTACTATGATGTTTCCAATCCACCGGGATGATTTTTTTTCATGTCTCTAACTTTTGCCTGGACCGCCCTTTCGGGTTTTCAATCCACCGAGACGTTTTTTTTTTTTAGTTTAGGCGAAATATTTCTTGACTACATCAACATTCGTGGGATAGGCGAATTCCTCTCCGTCCATGGTTGCAAGTCTCAAGGCGCCACCTGAGAAAGCTTTCGTGACCACATAGGGGCCATCATAATTTGGAGTCCACTTGCCTCGAGAGTCAGTGAGAAATGATTGTATCTTCTTGAGCATGAGGTCTCCTTTCCTGAAGATGCGAGGTCGGACCTTTTTGTAGAACGCCCTCTTCATTCTCTGTTGATATAACTGACCATGGCATAGTGCCGTTATTCTCTTTTCTTCGATCAGATTCAGTTCGTCATGTCGACTTTGACACCATTCAGCTTCGGTGAGCTTAGCTTCCATCAATACCCTGATTGACGGGATCTCTACTTCTATGGGGAGCACTGCCTCCATGCCATATACTAGAGAGAAAGGGGTAGCCCCTGTTGAAGTGCGAACAGATGTGCGATAACCGTGAAGAGAAAAGGGTAGCATCTCGTGCCAGTCTTTGTAGGTTACAACCATCTTTTGAACAATCTTCTTGATGTTCTTGTTAGCCGCTTCTACCGCTCCGTTCATCTTGGGTCGGTAGGGAGATAAGTTATGGTGTTCGATCTTGAACTCTGCACACAACTCTTTCATCATCTTATTGTTCAAGTTAGATCCATTATCAGTAATGATCTCGCTTGGAACACCATAACGGCAGATGATATTGTTTTTGATAAATCGGACCACCACTTGTCGGGTTACATTGGCGTATGACGCTGCTTCGACCCACTTGGTGAAGTAGTCAATGGCTACTAGGATGAACCGATGTCCGTTTGAAGCCTTGGGCTCAATCATGCCAATCATGTCGATTCCCCATATGGAAAAAGGCCACGGGGAAGAAAGAACTTTGAGATGTGAGGGCGGTACATGAATTTTGTCGGAGTATAGCTGACACTTGTGACACCTTCTCATGTACTTTAGCAGTCGGATTCCATGGTCAACCAATAGTACACTGCTCTTAGAATTTTTCTCACCATTGTGTGTCCGTTGGCATGAGTGCCAAAGGATCCTTCATGAATTTCTTTCCAAAGCATGTCTGCTTCTGGTCTATCTACGCATCGGAGCAAGACCAAGTCAAAATTTCTCTTATAGAGAGTCTCACCGCTCAGGAAGAAGTTTCCAGCCAATCCTCTGAGGGTTTTTCTGTCTTTTCTGAGTGCCCCAGATGGGTACTCCTGTTTCTGAAGGAAGCATTTGATATCGTGATACCAAGGTTTGTCGTCTATGACTGCTTCAATCGTGAAGACGTAAGCGGGCCTTTCAAGGCGCCTTATGTCGATCTTAGGTAGGTCATTCCATCGACCTGCGCTAATCATGGAAGAGAGAATGGCTAATGCATCAGCCATGTGATTCTCCTCGCGAGGGATGTGGTGAAACTCAACTCTGTTGAAGAAAGGTAGCAACCTTCTTGCGTAGTCTTTATAAGGGATCAATCCTGATTAGTATGTGTTCCAATCTCCTTTTATCTGATTGATAACCAGGGCTGAGTCACCGTATACGTCCAAGTTTTTGATCCTTAAATCAATCGCTTCTTCGAGATCCATAATACAAGCTTCGTATTCGGCCTCGTTGTTCGTACACTTGAACGTAAGTCGAGCGGTGAAAAGAATGTGGGTACCCTGAGGGGTAACAATGATTGCCCCAATTCCGTTTCCATAATGATTAACAGCTCTGTCAAAGATTAGTCCCCATTGGGAACCTGGTTCTGGCCCTTCACTGGGTAACGGTTCATTGCAATCTTTCAGTTTTAGATAAATGACATCTTCGTCTGGGAAGTCAAACCCGATTGATTCTTGATCGTCAATCGGTTGATGAGCCAAATGATCGGCTAAAATACTCCCCTTAACGATTTTCTGAGCGTGGTACTCTATGTCATATTCTGATAACAACATCTGCCAACGGGCAATCCTTCCCGTGAGAGCAGGTTTTCGAAGACGTACTTGATTGGATCCATTTCTGAGATCAACCAAGTAGTATGACGAATCATGTACTGGCGAAGACGTTTGGCTGCCCTAGCCAAAGTGCAACAAGTTTTCTCGAGCATTGTGTACCGAGTTTCGCAGTCGGTGAATTTCTTGCTTAGATAGTAGATGGCAGACTCTTTCCATTTGGTTTCGTCTTGTTGCCCAAGTACACATCCCATTGAGTCCTCTAGGACTGTGAGGTAAATGATTAGTGGTCTTCCTTCCACTGGAGGTGATAGAATCGGAGGATTCAACAGGTATTCCTTAATACTGTCGAAGGTGGTTTGGCAATCTTCTGACCAAACGCAATCCTGGTTCTTTTTCAGTAATTTGAAGAACGGCGCACAAGTGGCAGTCATAAGGAATATGAATCTGGAGATGTAGTTCAAACGTCCCAGGAATCCTCTGACTTGTTTTTCAGTTTTCGGAGAAGGCATTTCTTGAATGGCCTTGACCTTGTCAAGATCAACCTCAATTCCTTTCTGGCTGACGATGAACCCTAAGAGTTTCCCTGAACGGACACCGAAGGTGCACTTGTTGGGATTTAAGCGGAGCTTGAATTTTCTTAGACGTTCGAACAATTTTGACAGGTGGGTCACATGCTCCTCTTCTGTTCTAGATTTAGCAATCATATCATCGACATATACCTCGATTTCTTTGTGTATCATGTCATGAAACAGAGTAGTCATGGCCCTTTGATAGGTTGCCCCGGCATTCCTCAAACCGAACAGCATTACCTTGTAACAAAAGGTACCCCATGGGGTAATGAATGAAGTTTTCTCCATGTCCTTCGGCGCCATTTTGATTTGATTATAGCCCGAGAATCCATCCATGAAGGAGAAAACTTTGAACTTTGTTGTACTGTCAACCAGCATGTCAATGTGTGGTAAAGAAAAGTCGTCCTTTGGACTTGCCTTGTTCAGATCTCGGTAGTCGACACACATTCTGACCTTTCTGTCCTTTTTGGGAACGGGTACAATGTTGGCTAACCATTGAGGATATTCTGATGTGGCGAGGAAACCCGCGTCAATCTGTTTCTGTACCTCCTCTTTGATTTTGATGGCCATGTCCGGGTGAGTCCGTCTCAACCTCTGTTTTACTGGCGGACATTCCAATCTTAACGGTAAGTGATGTTCCACGATGCTGGTATCCAACCCTGGCATATCCTGATAGGACTAAGCTAATACATCGGGAAATTCTCTGAGAAGCTTTATCAAACTCTCTTTGGCAGTTGGACTGAGCAGTGCCCCAATCCTGATTTCTTTTCTCTCTTGTTCTGAACCCAAGTTTACCGTTTCCAACGGTTCTTTGTGAGGTTCAATGGACCTTTCCTCTTGTCTGAGTAGTCGAGAGATCTCTTCTGGAATTTTGTCATCATTTTCTTCTTCAGCCTCGAATACCGGGAACTCAAAGTTGGGAGAAGGCATCGGATCGTATGTTTCAACTGGGTTTAAAACAAGCAATCTGCATGACGTGATGATTCGTGTTTAGAAGAGATAGAGAAAATGCAAGTGTGTGCAGTGTTTTATTTTACTGCTTGTTTTTATTTGAATTGTTTTTTAGGATTACCATTTTCTGAAAAAGCAAAAAGAGAAAACAACAATTAATGTGGAAATTACAGAACGACATTATTTTATTAATGAACAAGTCGATCCTTGAAACTACAGCCCTATAAAACAAAACCCTGTCGCTTTGGGCTAAGCGAAGAGGGATATTTACAGAAAGTGAGCCCTATTAAAACATCTGTTTCACCTGGGCAGGGTGAAAGGTTAAAGATGGCAATTACTTTGACTGATGAACGACCTTCGGAACCTCGACGGCAACCCATTGGCGGCAAAATCCTCGGTGAATCACAAAGTCTGGTACATTCCTTGATTTGTTTTCAGAAATGACGCTGATTTCTGGTGGAGCAGGATCATTGGAATATGTTTCCCAGGCAGAGTTGTCGTAGGAGAATTCCTCTGTTGCATTTTGCATAGCATTTATGCTCTCAGCTGTATCTCCCCATCCAGTTGGCTGGATATCTTCGAGCCTGATACAAGAGCTTTCGGGCGCAGTGTATTTGACCATATAGTCGTATTTTCCACTCGGTTTTCCCAGAGTGTCCCATACTTCTTTCAAACTGGATGAGTCGTCTCTCTCGATGACGTTGACCTCGGGAAAAGCATAGTTAATGAATTTAAGTCCTGCAAACGTTGTGAATTCATCTTCATGTTGAGTAGTTTTTGAATGACCTGAGTGTCGATCCCATGGCATGGTGGGGACACAGGTATTCCGTTCAATGACGGTCAGCTGATTTTCATTGTTCGACTGACTTTCTTGCCCCAAGTTTCCTGTGTAAGGTTGCCACATTGGAAGACCATCCATTGGGCCATAGTAGGTGTAGTCAAAATTATCTTTCATCGGAGTGTCTTCCTCTAATGAATTTGGCGGAGCGCGGCATCCTTTCGGATCATAATCCCCGTACATCATCTCGACGTCTGACCTTGGTATAAATCTCGGACTCTGTGCGGGATAGCAAAATGGTGTAGGCACCTCTTCCTGAGACATATAACCATCCTCATTCAGATAGGATTTCCATTCTTCATCTGTGTTAGAGGGATCTTCCTCATTGATAGCATGAACTGTCTGAGACACTGGGTGGAGAAAACCTCCACTGTGGAAGAAGTTTTGAAGGGGATGAAAACTTTCATCGTTGGCAGCTGTCTGGGTACAGGTTGCAGAAAAACCAAGACCCTTCTTTGTTTTATTGTCAATGGGAATGACAAGTTGTCCCCATCCAGTTGTGTCGGTACTCTCGACCGCTTTGATAGCATCTTTGTATGAGGAAATCGAGGTTCCTCCTCTGAACTGATTGTCCTTGCTTACCGACAGAGCTTGGAACTGCGTCCCAATAACCTCCTCGGGTTCTATACCAGTAGACGATGACAAGTTGCTTATAAGCAAGGCCTGTTCCCCACAGACTGTGACAAGTTGGCCGTTTTTGACGAACTTTAGCTTTTGGTGGAGGGTTGAAGTAACCGCTCCAGCCTGATGTATCCAAGGTCTTCCTAATAAACAACTGTATGTTGCCCGGATGTCCATGACCTGGAAAGTGACTTGGAAAGTGTGAGGACCAATAGTTATGGGAAGATCAACTTTGCCGATAACCGTTTTTCTAGATCCGTCGAACGCTTTGACGACGACCTCGCTGATTCTCATCGGAGGGCCCTTGAATGATATTGCATCAAAGTGGACTTCGGTATAACATTCAGGGCTGACCCTGTGTCTACCAATACGCTGGCTAAAGCATCGTCCTGGCAGTTAACTGTGATATTGAGTGCCATGTTATGACGGCGACCCTCTTCGGGTAATTCCTCATCACTAAATCCCAAATTATTGTAGGAAGTGATGTTAGAGACAATGCTATCAAACTGTCTGATTGTTACATCTTGTTCCACAAAGGCTTACTCCAAGACTTTCTGTAGAGCCTCCCTGTGGGCTTCTGAACTGAGTAACAGTGATAATACCGAGATCTTTGAAGGAGTTTGTAACAGTTGATCCACAATGTTGTATTCACTCCTTTGGATGAGCTTCAGCATCTCATCATTGTTTTTCGAAAGGTCGGGATTACTGGATTGACCGACTGGTGGATCGGGAGCTTCTGTCTGAAGTTCCTTTTCCTTGTTAACTTCCCCAACCCCTCGGTTGAAGATTCTACCACTCTGTGTTACTCGACTGATGTCTGCAATATTCACGACGGAGGGTAATGGAATTTCCTTTCCATTTTCAATTATTGTTGCACCGTATTTGTAAGGGATCGCCTTAGCTGATTCATACAGTAGCGGTCCTGGTAGATAGATGACTACAGGAGCCTTCTGATTTTTCTGACCATCATAAGTAATCTCGATCCGTTCCCGGTTGGGAACTTTAGATTCGTCAAGTAGAGGAATAATGGTAAAAACATCCCTGGTCCTGTAATGACCAGAGATCGTGACAACATCCTCAACTTGCTCGGCAAGGTAGTTCGGCGTCCAGTTGATGGGTCCAGAACCCGGATATGGACGAATTTCTCCACGATCGACCTGACCCTGAAGAGCTGCTCTCACAAGGTAACACCCTTGGTTATTTTCCGAACAGACGCTGTAAGTTCCTGGATTGGCTGGAATTTTGGTAAAACAACAAGGTGTTCAATGCTGATGTCATGGTGTTGATGTTGTAGCATTGAGTCTTAGTACTGGGCTGTACTAAGTTGTGAAGGTTAACTATGTTTGATGTCATGGGCTTGATGTCATAACATTGCACTTAACACTGGGCTGTGTTAAGGTTGCTAGTTGCTGAAGTGGATGTCTGATGTCACATAGGTGATGTTGTAACATCAGATCTGCAGAACTGAAGCTAATGATAGCATGGGCTTGTTGTTATTAGGGTCGCGTATTAGCTGGAATTGTGGAGAGTGTTGACTCGTTGGATGAGAATATCTTGGGCTAGATATTTTCTGTTACATGGGAGATTTGATTGCAGGTTTGTTGGAGAATTAAAAGGTGGAAGATTTAAAAAGATTTTGGGGATAAAATCTATTTTAAAAGATTCAGTTTTTAATTAACAAATCTGATCAAATATTGTGACAAATCCAATCCAAATTCAAGGAGCTATATAAAGCGCACAAGACCAAGGAAGAAGGTACAGAAAACAGATTGAAGATCAAGAGCTGGAGGCTTAGAGTCTAGGGTTTGTTTAGAGTACTTGTAATCACACTATTCTAGGTTTGAATAGGTGTTGAATTTTCTGTCCTCTCTAGAAGCTGTGAAGCAATAGAGAGTTGTTGATTGATCGAAGCTAGGAAGCAAGATCAAGGGATCTCAAAGAGGTTGTTCTTTGAGTGTTTTAGGGGATTGAGTAGTGTTCTCATATCTAAGTGGGTTCTTAGGTAGAAAGTCACTAGTAGAGTATAAGTTTAGGAGATTGTCAACTGGTGTGTTGAGTCTGTAAATTGTATCTACAAGTAGTGAATTTCATCCCTGGCTTGGTAGCCCCCAGACGTAGGTAGTTAGACCGAACTGGGTGAACAATTCCGTGTGTTTTCCTGTTGCTTATTCTGTCCATTATTGCAGAGTGTGTTGTTGTAACATCGCACCTTAACATCACACGTCTGGTACCAGAATTTCAGACGCTACAACGGTCATAATTGTGTGGTGGCACCTGGCCACGCCCACTTTGAATACAATGTAACCTCACTAGGTTAGCTTCCACTGGTCGGACATCCTGACTCTGACGCCGAGTGGGGTTTCTATTACTGATACTAATCTGCTGAGTATCTTCATCCATGTTGATTGGCATCCACCAATGATTTAACAAGTGCTGAAGTGCCTCCTGGACAAGGGTACAACCTCGATCGTTTTCGCAAACCGCCTTACAGCTTTGATAGTCATGTGATATTAAGAATTCGAGTCGGACCTGCTCCGCATGTAACTCTACCAGGTTGGTATTCATCACGCGAATATCAAAGATCTGAACCATGTTGATTTGATAGGCATTCCTATCATGGTAGTCTTGGATCCATCCAAGATCCATCTGACGCTGGAGGGCCTCTTGTATGAAAGAGCATCCCAGTTTATTTATCGAGCAAGTCAGACAGGAACTGTAATTGTGCCGCGGCAGATTATGATACTGGCTTTGCCTTGAGTGCATCACCACCAAGTTGACATTCATCGCACGTATGTCGTGGTTTTGAATGACGTTAGAATTCGTGTAAACCATGTTAACTCCACGAACTCGGTGCTCTTGGATCCATCCGAGATCCATCTGTTCCTGTAGAGCTGCTTGCACTACAGAACATCCTTGATTGTCTTTAGAGCAGATATCACACTGGTGATAGTTATGAGGTGGCACATGGCCATATCCGCTCTGTCTACAATGCATCTTGACTAGATTGGTCTTCAACAAGAGTACATCGTGAATTTGATAGACATCGTTAGTTTCTTTCTCAATCAGGTTGACGGCAGCCTTCTCATGTTGAGGCAGCGGGTTCGTAAGAACATTAGGATTCATATCCTTGAAGGATAAGACCCCGCTCCTAACAAGTTTTTGCACGTCGGACTTGAAATTGAGACAAGTCTCAATGTTATGCCCTGAACCTCCTTGATGATAAGGGCATGTCTGATCCACCTTAAACCAAAAAGGCGGATTTTCCGGTACTGTAAGAGGGGACTTAGTCTGAATGTATCCCTTGGCTAGCAGTAATGGAAACAGCTCTGCGTACGTTACGGGTATAGGATCAAATCCTGGTGGCCGTGTTGTACGGTTGTTGTTATATGGAGGACGAGCCTGCTGAAGAGGTTGTTGTGTCCTTTGCTGGTCAGGTTGGCCCTGCGCAACCCGAGGTTGATACGTAGGAATAGACGCAGGGCTGATAGCCGTAATTACAGCTGCTACTGGCTGATAACGTCGTCTTTGCTTTTCGAGAGAGATATTCCCAATATCTTGCTCCTTTTTCTTAGGGAGAGCACTACCATATTTTTTAGTACCGCTCGTCGATCCAGTGTCTTTTACCAAACGTCCTTCTCGGACGGCTTCCTTAAGACGTACACCCATGCCGACCATTTCAGTGAAATCACTGGGCGCACTGGAAACCATTCGGTCATAGTAAAATGAGCTTAAGGTCTTTAAGAAGATCTTTGTCATGTCTTTTTCCTCAAGAGGTGGACAAATTTGAGCGGTAATTTCACGCCACCTTTGAGCATACTCCTTAAAGGTTTCCTTGTCCTTTTGCGACATTGATCTGAGTTGATCTCTGTCGGGTGCCATGTCCAAATTGTATTTGTATTGTTGGACGAAGGCAGTACCAAGATCTCTGAATGTGCTGATCGTAGTACGGTTTAAACCCATGTACCATTTGAGTGTGGCACCGGTTAAACTATCCTGGAAGTAGTGAATCAGTAGGTCCTGATTCTCAGTCTGAGCTGACATTCGCCAAGCTTACATCACCAAGTGACTTTGAGGGCAAGAGTTACCCTTATATTTTTCAAAGTCGGGCACTTGGAACTTGTGCGGGACTTTCACATTTGGGACCAAGCAGAGATCTGCCGCGTCCTTTCCAAATAAATCCTGATCGCGAATGGCTTGCAGTTCTTTCTGCATTTCCAAGAACTATTCCTGGAATTCATCCATTCGGTCAAACATAGTCTCCTTCTTACCAGAAGGTGTCCGCGGAATCTGTCCTTCTGGGACAGTGTGCACCACAAGGGGTGGTACCGTGAATACGGCAGTGATTCTTGGCGTTTCCCAAAGTTTGTAACCTTCAGGAGTCTTCAGGATGCCCCTGGCATCTTCGCTTTCCCGAAGTTTGTAACCTTCAGGCCTAGCGGCTTCTGTTGTGATTCCCTGATCTTCAGTGATCGGCGGAACATATCCTTCCGGGATATAGTTAACAGGCATGCCCCAAGGACGATCTTTCGGTATCTGATACCTAGGATCATACCTCTCCACTACGGGTGTTGAGGTGATCTCTGAGATCACAGTTCTTTGTAGCTGAGCTTCTGCCATGGCTTGCATGTCGTTACGAAGCTTTCTTATATCTTCTCTCAGAGCGTCGATCTCTTCTTTCAACTCTCTGTTTTCTTCCTCAAGATCATCCATCCTTTTCTGACGATTGGCCCGAGTATTGTAAGAATGAGACAGTTTGACTCTAGAACCGAGACACAAACGTGAGATTCGTAGGTAAGAAGAATACGCGATGATGAATGCAATGATTATATTAATTATTTAAGGTTTAATCAAAATAAACTTCGATAATTTGATTGCAAATATCAAACGGTGGGGAAACCCCTTTTTATTGAAATTCAAAGGATTACAGAAATGGAAATACAGTAGATTACAAAGTGCAGAAACAGAAACCTAAACTAATGGGTCCTGAGTTCTCTCTGAAGAGAAATCAGGTGCTGATTCTGGTATCTTCCTTTTCTTTGATCGGGACTCTTGAGCCGTTGTCGGGTTGTCATTCCTTTGCCAAGTGAAAGGAGCGAGCAAATTCCTTTGGTCATCCTGATTATCTACAGCATGTTGCTCCAAAATTTTAATCAGAGCATCTTTTTCTTTCAGTAATTGCTGTATTTTGATGCACTCTATGTCGAGGGTGCGGTACTTGTTCTCCCAAGAACTTCTCTCCTTTTGAATGTTGTTGAGAGTAACCTGAAGCTTTTCAGTCTTAGTCATGAAGTACATGACAGATTCCCTCGGTGGAAGAATTCTGTAACGAGGATAAGGCATCTTTAGCTTGAGAGCTCTAGTTTGTACCCAATGGAGATAAGGCTCCACCGAGACACAGTCCGGTTTTCCTAGAGACTCTCGTCCTTTCTTATGAATATGCTTCCAAGCGTGCACTATTTCCGTCTTTAGTGCTCTGTCGTTTTCTCCTTCCTTGAAGAAAAGACCTTCCAGATGAACACCCAGTGGGATGTGGCTCATCGGGTATCCAAATTGACAAAGAACCAATATCGGATGGTAGTTGATTCCTCCTTTAGTTCCTATAAGGGGTACGTTGGGGAAGTTTCCACAACGGTCAATGATCCTGATTCCCTCATAAATCCTATTACACCAATCTATATCAGAGTTGGTAAGAGACATGATCTTCTGCGACCAACACAAGGCACTCTTGCAATCCCAAAAAGCAGCAGACTTAGGCAAGTGAGAGATAAACCATTTGTAAAACAAAGGTACACAACATGTGATCTCCCCTCCGCTGTACAAATTTCCCAGGTGTACAGAATGATACGCATCTGCGAGCAAAGTCGGCACAAGATTTCCAATGAGAAAAACCTTAATGGAGTTAATATCGACGAAGTTATTAATGTTGGGAAACAAAAATAACCCGTAGGTGAGCAAGACAAAGATGCTTTCAAAAGCAATTACATTTCCTATACTGGCAAAATATAGGGCCTTCTTCGTCAAGAACTGGGCTGGCAAACCTTGGATGCCACCCTTAGTGGTTAGGTGAGTCCTGATCTCAGACTCGTCCAAATGAATTGCTCTTGCAATGGTATGATTCTTTGGAATTTCTTCCAGTCCAGAAAATGGAGCTCGATCAGTGATATGCAGATCGATCAGGTGAGAATACTCCTCCAGCGTTGGTGCAAGCTGGTAATCCGGGAATGTGAAACAGTGGTAGACCGAATCATAGAACTGGATTAGTGCATCCATGATTCCCTCAATCACATGGACTCTTAATAGTGGTAGCAAACCTCCGTGCTTGGCTCTAAAAGCCTCAGGGTTAGTGATCATCCTCGCTAACCTTCTCAAATCCTCTAGTTTTGGAACCTTGAAGGTATACTGGTGAGTTCTCCTTCTACCGAAATCCATTAGTGCAATCCTTTTCTCTGATATTTGCAATCACAGTCTTAGTTTAATTTGAAAAAAAGAGAGAGACTAGAAGAGAAGATTTTTTTTGAATGTTTTAATGTTTTATTAAATGAATGCATGAATGCAGCACAAAAAAACATAGAAAAACATGGGGTCAAAGGGCCGTTGTCATGAAGTCAAGGCTCTACCCATCCCCCAAAGGTTTATACTAGGGTGATTTTTGTACCTGTACTCATTATCATCAGCTCCTCCCAGGAAAGCAAAACAACAAGCGGATCGCCAGCGAGCTGTAAAGCAATCTTAGAGTAAGTGTCATTCACCGAGAATAGATCACCAGCCACAAATGAGGGTAGTATCGCGTAACAACTATTTTCGATAGTTTCCGCACTACGAAAGGGTTTGGCTCCTCAGCTTCTCAGACTTAACAACCGACCCATTGTCTAGGTGAGAGAATGGGTTGCGTTGGTCAGCCTCCACTGAGGTTGATGGTCGACCTCGTCGCCATCACTTATCTTAAGTGTATACTCAATCTTTCCACATACGGCATCACCCGTATTCCCATTAGCAGAAAAATAAACACGTATAGCAATTAGGAAAAGCGGTATATATATTTGTCCTAAACATCCTAGAGCTTTGAAGCTAAGAATCCTAAGTTCCTGACAGAGAATGGGTTCCCCGGCGGAAGCCCCAATCTGTGGTTTTCACACAAGTGAAGAGAAAAACCGTGCCTAGATCTAACTTTGAAATCTGAGCCCCACGGTGGGCGCCATTTTTCTGGAGCGAGCGATTTTGGACGCGGTTCTTAAGCGTTGGTCGCTCTCTGCGGTTGAGCTTAAACTACAGGTCGATTCATTTTTTATCCTATTGTGTGCTGATGAAGGAAGGGAAATAGATGTCTCCAATTAACCCTGCTTTGCATACTGAGTTTAAATAGCGGTCTGTTAGGTTACAGATGCTATCAATGTGGGGGGCCTTTGTACTGGTTATTTGTATTTTCGCCAATACTGGTTTTTATCTAGACAGAAGGTTTCTGACGGGAAACAAGGATTAGGATGTTAGGACTGATGTTTTTTGAATTACTGCTTTGGATAGGGGATTTTGGGTTTTTGTTTAGTGTGCTCGCTAAGATTTTTCTTTCAATCTTATGCCTACGTATTCCCGTTTACCGAAACAGGGAAATCAGAGCGTTCGTAGTTCCTCCTATTCTATGGGAGGAAATGATTGTTTTTGGTGTCTTGTTCAAAGCCCAAGACGTGAAGTGAAAGGTGGTTTGTATCTTGTTCAAAGCCCAAGATGTGAAGCTGAAAAGGTCTCAACTTTAGAGAGAATTTGTCATCTCTAAAGAGGGGGTTTGTCTGTCACAACTGTTGGGTGACTGGTTATAAAGGAGAATTACTTTAACCGGGATACGCGGATCCTAGTAATGCCATAATTTCCTTTAAAGGGGATTTTAACCTGAAGGAGAAGACTTTAACTCAGTGTAGAGAAATGCTATCTTTCCTTAGGAATTTCTCATGCTAAAAGAGGGACAGTGGCATGAATGTAGATGATCCAGAGGCTTGCCGCTTACAGCAATTAGATGAAGGGGAAGGAGTTGTTGATGTTTGTATACTGTGAACGAGGCACAACTTTGATGCTAAAAGGTTGATTGGATTAACCAGTGGTTTTCTTATACAAAGCCTAAGAGGAGGCTATTGGCCCAACAAGAGTGAGTTTTTATGTGTCTCGTACGAAGCCCGAGAGAGAGGCTAAAAGGGTTGACTCAACAGGAGAATCTTTTATACTCAACAAGAGAGTGTTTTTGTATCTCGTACGAAGCCCGGGATGGAGGCTAAAAGTGTTTGACTCAACAAGAGAGTCTTTGTACTCAACAAGAGAGTGTTTTTGTATCTCGTACGAAGCCTGAGATGGAGGCTAAAAATGTTTGACTCAACAAGAGAGTCTTTGTATCTCGTACGAAGCCCGAGATGGAGGCGAAAGGGGTGATTGACTCAACGAGGGAGTCTCTTATGTGTCTCGTACAAAGCCCGAGAGAGAGGCTAAACATTGTTTGACTCCGCTGGGGAGAATCATTGTACAAAGCCCAAGAGGAGGCCAGGGTAACTGTTTCAGTTAAGTGACAGGTCCAGTATACTGATTTTAAAGAGAAAATAAGTTCTTATATGAGCAACACTGTACTCAGGGATTTGATTTGAGGATCAGGGATATTTCCTTATCTTTGAGGAAACGGGAAATCCAAAGGGTATTGAGACTGTCCGAGTCTGCGGGTTTCCTTCCTATTTAACGAAGGGGTCACTTGAGAATGTCTTTGAGACTCAAGGAAGTTAGACTGTTCGTGTCTAGAGTTTTATCTTTTGTACTATGCTTTGAGAAACAGTAGTAGACTCTATGAAAGGACTGTTCTATGAGGATGACTAAGTTCTGTTCCTATACCTCTAGGAGGTCGTCGGGACAATTTGTACGAAGCCCAAGAGGAGGCTGGAAACTTTTAAGAAGCCGACGGGTCCTTGTACTAAGCCCAATAGGAGGCTATCATTCCCGGAGGAAGAGATCATTATACGAAGCCTAAGAGGAGGCTGGAAACTTTCTAAGAAGCCGTAGGGTCCTTGTACTAAGCCCAAGAGGAGGCGGGGTTGCTTTTAGGAAGCCTGTGGGTCCTTGTACGATGCCCAAGAGGAGGCTGATGCTTTTAAGAAGCCCATGGGTCCCCAAACCCCGAGAAATTCAAGGCAATGCTATTCACCGAGAATAGATCAAAGTCAGGAAAATTCGAGAATTTGGAAGAAACTCAAAGATGCCATTCACGGAGAATACATTCATCTCTGGGAGTAGAGTTTCTTGACAATTCCTAATGAGGACAGCCGAAGAGAAGACTGTATCTAGTGATCCTATTGGGGATCTAGTTGTCTACTTCTATGAATAAACGAAACGACGTCACCTAGTTCTAGACGTAGTTGCCGGGGAAACTCGAAATATCTATACTATTATTACACAGTTGATATGAGTTTATGAAAGAAGACTTACAGTGAAACAGCCCCACAATACAGTTATATGTATATGAAAGCGGTAAATGAAAGCAATAACCACTTACTCGGTTGTAGAGCTTCCATGTTTTTTGGTTAGTTGTTCAACAAAGAAAGATTGAAAACAACAGTATATTCAAAATCAAAGCAGAAAGTGCTTTGAAAAAGAAAGATTTGGGGCTTACAGCTCAAGGAGAGGCCCAGGGTTTTATCAGTGAGCGCACTGTTTGAATTTATACAGAGGGACTCATACAAGTGACTGAGGCCAAAAAGGTTTTCTGTACAAAGTGATGGGTCTTACACTCTCTCAAGAGGCCCAAAAGGTTTAAAGAAAAAGATTGGGGCTTATAACACGAGGGTAGGCCCAGATGATTTTTCCGTTTGAAATGGCGATCGCGCCGAGGTTTTCTTTTAACGCGGAGGGACTTATACAATAAGTGAGGCCCAAAAAGATTTTGGTTAAAAGGGGATTGGGTCTTACACTCTAATAGAGGCCCAAAGTGTTTTTGAATGGGTCTTATAGCTCGAGGAGAGGCCCAGGGTTATTTTTCAAAAGGCGATGATCGTGCCGTTTATTTGAAAAATGTACAGAGGGACTTATACAACGAATGAGGCCCAAAATATTTCTGTACAAGTGGGTTGGGTCTTACACTCTCTCAAGAACCCCAAAAGGTTTTGAAAATGATTTATGAGGGTTGAATTAATCCAAAAACCCTAATTTGTTTTCAAAAATGTATTTAATTGAATAAAAATTCAATTAAAATGATCAAAATTGTTTAACATGTGAAAAACAAATTGTGATTTTGGATTAATGCTTCAAACATTAAGTATTGACCTACAAAATAATTAGAAAGCATTAAAAGTTGCAAAATCAATGTAGAAAAAATATTTAATATGTCAAAAACAATTAAAATATTAATTCTTTGCAAAAATATCAATTATATGAAATAAATAATATTTTTGGGATTTTTTGATAAAATAAAATATTTTAACATTTTTGTGAATTATTAAAAAAAGAATCAACTCAAAATCATTAAAACTCAGAGAGAAATTAATTTTTGAATCAATTAAATAAAATCACAAAATTCAAATATTTGAATTTATGAAAATGGCGCCAAGAACATGGACCAAGAACACGCGCGTTTTCTGCCTTCCCCAGATTTGCATTTTCTATCCAATCTCACTGAATACTTGATTATATCATGCAATCCACATATCATTATGCACGTCTCAACCTCACGATCATGTCCATAACACTTAATTTCATTTAAATTAAACATATAACAAGAAATCATGAAAAATCCTCAAGAACCCTAATTTCTGCATGAAGGCTAGGATTTTTGATACACGATTCAACTAATGCAATTAATTGAGGGAAAACATTCCATGCAAGATTATGAACATATGGCCAAATTATTGTGCCAGGAAATATGCATAGATTGAGAAATGACCAAGTATGTGCTTACCTCTAAGCCGTGACAGCAAGTGCAATGTGATTTTTGATTTGGAGGTGTTACATATGAGTGGTGATGATCTGAACAACTTCCCTACACCCTATGGAGTGTGTTTGAATGCTTGGACTTGATTGAAATTGGCTGGATCACTTTGTGGTACCTCAGCTGCAACTTGATTGAAAATTTGAGCAACCAGCTGGTGATTTTGTGAAATTGGTGTTTCAGAAGTGATCTAAGTGTTTAATCAGCTCATATGCGATGTATGTGAGGTGTGTGAGTGATTGGTTTGATTGGAATTGCTCTCAAACTCCAAACCCGATAGTGACTTTCCTTAGAAGGCAAAATTGGAGTGAAAGAAGAGATTTTCAGGAAAGCATCTGTTTGATGGCTTTGGTGTACTCAAACTGATCACAATTGAGCTCTATTTATAGTAGAGCAAGTTTGTTTTGCAAGGAATAGTGAATGGCAGCTGGTAAGTAGGTTTGGCCAATGTTGGCAAATGAAAATCCAAGTCTCCTCTAGCCATTGACTAGAGGTTAGGGCACAGAGCTTTGGTTCCCTTGGTCTTGGATAAGTCTTGACTGATTTCATATGAGAATGGCTCAGTCCATGCCACCTTGATGCTTCCATTGAATGCTTCAATCCAAATTTGGAGTCTTGTCCCTATTTTGGCCATTCTAGGTTCAACATGCTATTTCTTGTTCCATGGACTTTGGAGGCTTGGCTCAGTGATTGTCCCCTTTAGATTTAATCCTCAGATGTGTCCAAGTGGATAGGAGTATTTGAATTTGGCTGATTTTGGCAAATCGAGCCAAAATGCAAAATCTGCGTTGCCTTGACAGATTTCAGCAAGGCAACTTGCCAATGTCATATCTCATGGTGTAAGTTGAATTTGGCAATGTTCTTGGCCATTTTGGAAAGCCCTTACATGATACAACAACTGTTTGAACAAGTTTGATTTTGATCTCTTCTGATTCCAAGTGAAAAATCCCTCTACATTTGGAAAAAAGTGAAGCAACATCTGACTTAGTGAAATTTTCACTAAGTGTTGGAACAAAGTGTGATTTCTTTATTTTGATCACTCCATAACTCAAAATCCTTAATGAATTGGACTTAGGTCTAGTTGAAGTTTTTGTAGAGGGTAATGAGGGCTACAAATCCATCTTTAGATGAAAAAAATTGGCCTTGTGGTTTAGGAGTTATGGTCCTCCAAAGTTGGTGCATTAGTGGTACTTTTTCCATAACTTAGAAAAATTTCTAAGTTTTATGGTTACCCCTTTTACAAGTTATCCAACTTTTCTTGATTTTTATTGATGAATGATGATTCAAATCATACATTAACGTCATTTTAGGGTTAAAAATCCATTTTGGTGAAAAATCTCAAAAAGTCAAAGTTGACTTTTGTGCACAGTTAACTTTTTATCAGATGAATTTCAAATTGTGCAATTCTTTAGGAAATCATGTCCTTGACCTAAATAAAACTTGATGGATATGTTCCATGGGTGTCATAGGGTATATTGAGGCATGTCCTAGGGCTTGGGATCATGTCCTGGTCAAAAGTCAAAGTTACAGTTGACTTTCCTCGCGAAACCCTAATTGTGGTGCAGATGAAAATGAGACTTGTTGCTCAAGCTTCTTGGATTAATCCATTGTTCCAAATGGATCAATATAGTTCATTAGAGACCCTCAAATCATGTCTTGAGGTCTTGGCTCTTGATTTGTCCCAAAAGTCAACTTAGGGGTGAATTAGGTCAAGAAACCCTAATTCCTGATTTTTTATGTATGCATCCCCTGAGGCCAAATTGACTTAATGCTTGGGTCAATGAGGTTCCATGGAGTACATTAGGTTGTGTTTTGGATCTTTGGCTTATGCCCAGATGAAATTTTTCCTTCTGGAGGCCCTGGTCGACCAAAACCCTAATTTGGTGACACTGTCGATCTTGAGGCTTGATCCACCTAGAAGGGAGCAGCCTTGTGCTTAATCCTTGGAGTGGGAGTCCTTTTGATCCATTGTGGATATTTGAGAGGTTAGACAAGTTGAAGATCAAGTAATTCCTTGATTGATCCTTTGTCTAAGGCTCTAAGAGGGCTTAAAACCCTAATTTTGATTGTAGTGAATGCTCAACAACCCTTGAGGCATTTGATGAGGCATGATGGTTCATCCACATTGTGATGATGATTTGCACAATGATGGGAAATCTTAGTGGTCAAAATATGGGGTATGACAGTTCCCAAAATCATTGACCCCTCCTAGGGATATAAACAGCAAGCTGATTCACTCGAGCGAGCTGTAATATCCTAGGATGAATCTCATTTGAGCGTAGTATCGCGTATCAAATATTCCCGATAGTCACCGCACTACCCAATGGTTATATGGTTAATGTCTACTAAATCCTCAGGTTCATGGGTACCACACTGGGAAAGACAATGCTTTCACGACAATCGGTCGTTCAACATTGATACTTTTGCACGAGTACCTCGACTGATTCGGTGGACTGCCAAGTTAGCTTGGTCGGGATTCACTCCCTATAAGCGTTTCCTGGATATGCCACCCCTATCTTAATGTTCTCTCAAACTTTCCACATGCGTATTAATCGCATTCCCATTTGACAGAAAATTAAACACGGGTATCAAGTAGTAATAATGATATATATATATATATATATATATATATATATATATATATATATAGAATGCTAACAAAGTCTAGACCTCTTAGGAACTCTAATCCTAATGATTTTTCCCCAGCAGAGTCTCCATTTTTCTGTAGCGTGCGATTTTTGTCGGTGACACGACCACCTTACCGCAATGGTTGGAATTGGGTGCTACATTCTGATTTCTTATTTATTCTATGAAGCTAGAAAGGAAAGGGAAGATATCTAAAACTAACCTTGCACGAAAATGTTTTCTTTAACAAATGCTAAGAGATTGGGGGGTCTGGGGTCAGGTTATACAAAGGGAAGTTATTAATTACCCAGTGTATATATGGTTATCCATAGATCTTGTTTCTGGCATGTTTCTCTATTATCTACTTACTAGTGTTTATCTGTTATGAATTGGGAAAGTTTCTCCTTTGGAAGTGTTGAGAGAGTATTTTTGTTGTTTTTAGGTTTTTTCGATGTTTTTGGTAAGGTACTGGACCTAAAGTTTTTGATATGTGTGCTCGCTAAGATTTTGCAATCTTATGCCTACGTATTCCCATAAAGATAACAGGGAAATCAGAGCAATCATAGGATGATGTTTGGTGTCTTATTCAAAGCCCAAGATTAAAGCTAAAGGTTTGACTGAGAGAATTTGTCATCTCTAAAGGGAGATATCTCACCTGTTCATCACAGTTGTTGAGTAATTGGTTATAAAGGAGAATTACTTTAATTGGAATGTGTGGAATCCATCAATGCTATAATTTCCTTTAAGGGAGGTGTCCTGAAGGAGGAAACTTTAACTCAGTGTAGAGCAATGCCATTTTTCCTTAGGATTCTTCCATGCTAAAGGAGGGACATGGATTGGATGTAAATAATCTAGAGGCTTGCCACTTATAGCTGTTAGATGAAAGAGGAAGTTTACCAGGATAAAAGAGGGACCACAACTTGGATTTTTGAATCAACAAGTGTGCCACTTATAGCAGTTATCTGGATTTAGGGTTTTTTGATTGTCTGTGTGATGTACAGAGAAATGTCTTCCTACAGAGAGAACTTTTGATTTCCTCTAAGGGAATGTTGGTTTTATGTGCCTTGATCAAAGCCCAAGGTTGAAACTAAAAGGTTGACTCTACTAGGGAGTTTTGTTTCTATCTTGTACAAAGCCCAAGATTGAGGCTGAAAAGAATTGACTCTCCGGGGAAAGTTTGGTCTGTCTTGTACAAAGCCCAAGATTGAGGCTAAAATAATTGACTCCACTGGGGAGAGGTTTTATCTGTCTTGTACAAAGCCCAAGATTGAGGCTAAAAGAATTGATTAAATCAGCTGGAGAATATGATCTGTAAAGCCCAAGATTGAGGCTAACTTTGCTGAGGGAAAATCATTATACAAAGCCTATGAAGAGGCTGGTTAGGGAATTTCTTATATAAAGCCTAAGAGGAGGCTATCTTCTGGTGAGGATTATTGAGATCCAGATACATGTCAAAATTGGGGAATCAACTCTTGCTGAGTGATTACAAAAGAGTTGAAATATCAGATGTCTTGAGGTTCTGATTTTTCTGATGGTTTATTGGTTGTAATTTTACCCTAGCTGGGGAATTTAGATTGATAGTTTGAAGATTTAGTTTGAAAACCTATGGAGGTTTTAACTCTGCTATAAATTGATGAAGTGATCAGGGTTTTTTCCTGTACTTTTAGGAAACTTGAGGGTTTCTATGAGATCCAAGAGGAGATGAGACTTTCCAAGTCTACTGGTATGAAGAAGTTTATCTTTGTATGATGCCCAAGAGGAGGCTGATGTTTTAAGGGATGAGAATCAACCCTAAACTCGTCTGATGTTTTAGAATTCTGACTCTCTGGAGGATTGAACTAGTAGAGATGACTAAGTTATGTCCTATACCTATAAGAGGTCTTCAGGTCCTTGTACTAAGCCCAATAGGAGGATGAGAACTTCTAAGAAGCCTGAGGGTCCTTGTACAAAGCCCAAGAGAAGCCTGGGGATGCTTTTAGGAAGCCTGTGGTTCCAAGCCTAAGAAAAGTTCAAGAAAGGTTTCACCGGGAATAATCTTTTCTTTAGTGAACAGTTCTATGGTTTGAAGAAATTCAGAAGAGGTTTTACTGAGAATTAATCCTCTTTGGGGAAATGAATTTCTTGTACACACATTTCTAAGTTGTGACAGTCTTGAGAAAAGTTTCACCGGGAAAAATGCCTTTCTCTGTTCCATATTGTATAAGCCCAAGAGGAGGCAAGACTGTATCTGGAATTTCCTATGGGGAACTAGTTTTGACTTTGTTAAAAGAGTAACCACTGGTTTGATCTAAAACCTAGACCTAATTGCTGGGGAAAACTCTAAGCAAGTATATACAGGCATACTTATACAGATAAAATATATAAGCAAGTATGTATAGAAGAAAAAGGTAGAACTTACAGGTGTGCAAGCTCGAGCATTGTAACAACAGCTGTATGATTAGTTATTCAAGAAAATTGAAGAAAGTTTTGATAACACTTTGAATTTGAATCTATGTCAAAAAAAAGTAGGGAGTTTGGGGCTTATTACTCAAGGGGAGGCCCAGATTAAAAATAGTGATCGCACCGTTGTTTTTTAAAATCGCGTAGGGACTTATACAATGACTGAGGCCCAAATTATTTGTGTGTGACAAAGGATTGGTCTTACACTCTATTAGAGGCCTAAAAGTGTTTTGAAAAATGTTTGTGAGGGTGAAAATGATCGAAACCCTAATTTGATTGAAATTTACATTTTAATTTTGAACAAAAATAAATTAAAACGGTCAAATTTATCCAACATGTGTGAAAAACAAGTTGTGATCTTGGATAAATGTTTGAAAAAACATATTTCATTCATAGAATGATTTGAAAATCAATTGAATTTGAAAGATCCAGAGAAAGAATTTATTTAAAATGTTTAAAAACAATTAAAAGGAATTCTTTTCAAAAAGTTCAAAATATATTAAATAAATAACATCTTTTTATGATTTTTTGTGGAATAAAATATTCTAACATATTTGTGAATTTTGAAAAAAAGAATCATTCAAAAATGATTGAAATTGAAAGAGAAATTAATTTTTGAAGTTATTAAGAAATTGTGAAAAAATGTGAAAAGAATAAGTGGTAAAAAAATAGGATGGTCCTCCCAAGGTTTGAACCCAAGCCCTTGGGGTGGAGGGTTTAAAACTTTAGCAACTGAGCCAGGTGAGTTGAATGATATTGAATGGGAAGAGTGAATAATATAGGAAACCTTATTTTGAAAATGGTTCAAAAAAAACCAAAAGGTCTGGGGCGAGGGGGATTCGAACCCCATACTTATCGCTCGCTACACACACATAAATACTAGTGTTTCCACTAGGGCGCAATGGCAATTCAAACATATATTGGCAAGGGAAAATATATAGTAAAACTAAGTTTGATTCTGAAGAATGGCACCATGGCCACCACCTTCATCTTCATCATCTTCCTCAAATTTTTGAAATCGTATCTCCATCAATACACAACCATTTTGGATGATTCAAAAACGAAACTTATCTATTTTTGAACGAGGAATTGAATGGCATTACTCAATTTTATTTAAATTCAAAGAATTGAAAGAAAATGGTTTGAAATCGTATGAACCCTAAAAATAGAATGTAAAATGAAATTTCATATGTACAAGATATGAAGCAATTGATTGAGGGAAAATGATCTATAAACTATCAGAAACGCATTGGTAACTTGAAAGGATGTTTTTGATGCATGAATTAATGAGTTCATTTTTGAGGAAGCTAACCTTGCAAGTCATAATTGAATTCTCTGTTGGAGATGTTACATATGTGTTCTGATGATCTGGATAGCCTCCTTGACCCTTAAGGATGGTGTTCCAATGTTGAGACTGGATTGAAACCTCCTCAATCACTTGACACGACTCAATCTGCAGCTTTGAGGCAAAGTTGAGCAAAAGGATGGTGACTTGAAGATTTCGATGTTACAGATTGAATGCAAGTGTTTAGATTACTCCTATATGTTGTATATGAGGTGTGTGAACCATTGGTTTGAGTTGCATTGGTCTCCAACTCAAAACCCGATAGTGCCTTCTCAAGAGAATGAAGTTTTTGTGTTTAAGAAGGAAATAAGAGAAAGCTATGTTGTAAGTTGCTTTGGTGTGTTTGTAAACATCAGAAGAGAGCTCTATTTATAGGTGAATAGATTTTTCAAGCATGAACAGTTGGAACTTGAAGGATAAGAACTGAATTTAATGGTCTTGGCTTGGCATAATTGCTTCTTACACAAGGTACAATAGCAGTCCCAAATAGCTCAGCTATGTATTGACTCAATCCACATTCTGCATTCCTTTTAAATGTTGTTTATTAGAGCATCTTGACTACAAGGGATAGGAATCTTGAATATGCACTATTTGCTCATAATTTCCCTTGAATTTTAAGGCTTCCATAACAAAACTTCATCATTCTCATGATATTTTTCCTTGGCACTTTGGCATTATCCTGCAGGTTTATGAGGAGTCACACTGATCACATTGAATTGGTTTGGCATATTCAAGGAACTCAATTTCGTTTTGCAAACTCTATAGGATGGATTTTGGAAGAAAGAAAACGCAGAAATACACCTTCATTAGTCCAAAGTTGGAAAATCTGAAGAGTCTGGGTGAGGCAATCAACGAATCATCAATGTTCTGAGGCAAGTACAGGAAGATTTTCTCCTTGATGAAGTTAAAGATGGTATATGGGATGCTTCCCACTCTTGTGCAGTTTTATGATACATTGTACCACTGCTTTACTTTCCCAGATTGTCAGTTAATGTCTACTCTTGAGGAGTATGCTATCTTGGTTGGTATTCCCATCACTCCAAATCCTCCTTATTCTGGTTTGGAAAGGACACCTAAGGAGAAAGACATTGCAGAAGCCGCTCACCTCAAATTGTCAAATGTCAAGGCTAACTTGGTTACTAAGGGAGGAATTTCCAGTTTGCCTGCCAGGCTTCTAATGGAGAAAGCTCATCATTATGCCAGTACGAAGAACATAGGGGACTATGAAGCACTTAAGGATCTACTCATTTATGGGCTATTTCTGTTTCCCAACATCGACAACTTCGTCGACATGAATGCAATCAAAATTTTCATCCTTAGAAATCAAGTTCCAACTCTACTTGCCGACGCTTACCATTCAGTACATCTGAGGAACTCCCATGGAGGAGGGATGGTAACCTGTTGTGCTACATTGTTATATAAGTGGTTTATTTCTCACTTACCTCGTTCGGCAACCTTTTGGGATCTCAAAGATGGGCTCCTTTGGTCAGAGAAGATTATGTCCCTCACATATACTGATTTAGAGTGGTATAATCTGACACTCAAAGGCAGAGACATGATTGATAACTGTGGTGGCTTCTCTAATGTACCTCTTCTTGGTACAAAAGGGTGCGTAAGCTATAATCCAGCCTTGGCCCGTCATCAACATGGTTACTCTATGGAGGCCAAACCAAGTAACATTTATTTGGAAGGATTATTCTTTGAAGGAAACAAGGATCCCGTGCTCAAGGAGAAGATCATGCACGCTTGGCGTCATGTACACAAGAAAGGGATGTCTGCCTTAGGAAAACCCGAGTGTGTGGCTTCAAAGTCTTATACCCGTTGGGTACAGGAAAGGGTTGTTGATTTGAAGATGCCCTACAACCGTCATGAACCCATTCCACTAGCTCCTCGTGACCCTGTTCTATTTTTCACAAGCAGTGAGGACGAATTGAAGATTCAGTTGGCTCAGGCAGAACGAGAGAGGGACGCATGGAAGAACAAATACCAGATCCTCGACTATGAGATGAATGAACTCCAAAAGATCCATAGAAGAGAGAAAGAGGAATCTGCCAAGAAGAGGAAGGTGCAAGGGAATTTATTTTCTCCTGGCACATCATCTGTACCTACTGCTAGTGTTCCGTCCCCATCAGGACCATGGAAGCCATATGTGGACAAAGTTGTTCTTGAGAATAAAAGGTTGCAGAAGGAGGTCCCAAAGCTCACAATGAGGTTGATGGGAGAAGACTAATCAAAGGGCATAAGACTTAGTTTCTTCTTATGTTGTACTTTTGTTTTTTTTTAAGGTGTAATCATCTCTTTTGTAATCCAAAAAGGCCACTATTAATGAAATGAGATTCTCATTTAATCTTACAAAATGTTCCTTATCCAATAGTGTTTGCAAAATACAATTTTGTGTTTCCTTGAATTGCGCATGACATTCGCATTTGCATCTTGCATTTTAAGCATTCGCATCTCATTTGCATTTTCTCAGTCTTGAGTCCCTTTCTCTTCTAGGTCTGAAGGATACCTAGCACACTTTTTGACAAATGGCAGCAAAGAAAAAACTGTTGAAAGGCCAGGAAACTTTGAGGGAAGAGATCAGAATCCTTAAGAGCCATACGAATTGGGTCCGAGAAACCTTGCAAGCTCTGACGAGGAAAGAGGGGCAGCCTCACCTTGTTGCAACCAGGGAAGTCGTCACACCCCATCCGTTTGGTGTTACCCTAAGCCTAGGGCAGACTCGTGTGGATACTCTCCGTTTACCCGCATTTGGTCATCTTTCAGAATGTCATCATCAGCCTTTAAATACCAAGTTGGCGTATCAACATTCATTGGCCGTCCCTCTTCAAGGTCGTCAGACTCGGAACAAGAGGCAGAAACAGAACAAGAAGCAGAATCAGAACAAAAGGAACAAAGTTCACGATGAACGGATTCCCGTGCCGCTTAGCAAGCTGTACCCATTACTAATCTAGAATGCTTTGATAACCCCTCTCACATCTGTGTAGGCGTCGTATGCATGGTACAATCTCGATACAAATGTAACATGTGAATTCCATAAAGGGGTTGGAGGACATGATTTGGATACTTGTTCTAAGTTAGAAGCCTCCGTACGAAAATTAATCCACAATAAGAGGCTAATCTTTGAAGAAGACCATCCAGATGTCAAATGTGGATATTGTACCAAGACAATAGGACACCTCGTGGAGGAGTGCAAGAGTTTCAAGCTCAGATTGCAAGATGTGATAGAATCACTAACACCCCAAAGAGGAAGACCAGACATTGATATCTCGATTTCTGAGCCAAATTTTGAACCAGATGGCAATAAGGGAAAAGGACCTGTGAGGCTTCTTAAGGTCATATACCACAAGGAACACGTCACATGTGTGAGTTGATCAAAAGCAAGATCCTGAGCATCAAAGAAGTGACCCCTTTTGGACATGGAAATTGAAGCTTTTTGAAATCAATTCGCCAAGGTTGGCTGCATTTTGTTTATTTCAGTATTTTCAATTGTATTTCCTTTGCACTTTGAATTTTTTTTGCTTATAAGCTTTGTTGTACTTTCAAATTGGCAAGATTAATGAAATGTTTGTGCACCTTTTGATTAAGTCCATTCGTTTCACTCATTTACTTTTATGTTCATAAATATATATATATATATATATATATATATATATATATATAAATTAAAAAAAAAACATTTATCCGTTCCACTTCATCAAACTGTTTGTTGTTAAGCAAAGATTGGGGAGGATGAGGAAAATATCAAATCCATAGTTGTTGTGGTATGCTTTCGATTAAACCTTGTCGAGGATGTAAGGCATTGTTTCAATTCCCAAACACTGGAGAAATAAGGAAGATAATCCCTCGTTAACCTTTCGAACCTAGAAGTAGGAGTTTTCTTTTCTTACACAAAAAACCCTTAAATCTCAACCTTGGGGCAGGGTAGTTCTCAGTTTAACTCGGTTATGCACTCAAATGCAAACGCTTCATGCAAAACACCAGTCAGCTCTCTCAAATCAAGTGACAATAAAAAAGACGAGGTCTCATAACCTCAGAAGACAAAGACAAGGTCTCAAAACCTCAGAAGACAAAAAGAGGTCTCAAAACCTCAACAAAGGCGAAAAAGAGGTCTCAAAACCTCAAAAAATACAAGAATAGGTCTCAAAACCTCAGTGAAGACAAAAAGAGTTCTCATAACCTCAACAAGCAAAGAAGAGGTCTCATAACCTCAGTGAAGAAAAGAAGAGGTCTCATAACCTCAACAAAAAGAAGTCTCATACCCTCAATGAAGAAAAGAGGTCTCAAAACCTCAGCGAAGACAAGAAGAGGTCTCAAAACTTCAAACAAAGACAAGAGGAGGTCTCAAAACCTCAGCGATAAAGGATAACCAAATTCTACAAGGGAGTAATGACTACTAAAGTGCCTGAATCAAAGTTAATTATCATCAATTCATTCCAAGCCTATAGGAATCTGAATGTATGACCTAAGTTAACTGAGAGTAGGATTGGAGTTCATCACGAAGATTGGGTGGGAAAAACAAACTTTGAGCCTTTATCTTTTGTTTCATGAACCGTGAACCAAGCCACGTTACAACCCTTAAAAGACCTAATTGAGGTAAGGTTGTTTTGAAAGCATACTACAACAAGGTTGATTAACCTGACTCCTAATAATCTTTGTGATTTATGTGTGTTGATCACTTCATCTACAAGGCCATAAAAGGCCAGATCTACCTTTTTTTTCGATTATTCCACCGTGTGTGTTTCATCAATAAACTTGATTTCAAAAGCTTGCATGAATTTTGCATTGAAATTACCAATTTTTAAATAAACATTACTTGTTTGCAAAACAATTCAATGTCAAAGAAATCCCAACAAATGCAGCCAGCTAGGGAAATTGACTTGATAAAGGAATCTCAGTCAAGGGCAACCAAGCGGAGGGATTTGCCAATCCACCGTTCCAAGTGCTATTGAATCAGGGGCAGAACTATTCAAGTTCATAATATTGGAGCAAGTCTTATTGAGGTCATCTTATGACAAGTATGGACTCCAGTGACCCATCAACAGGGGCAAGTTGTTTCACAATCGTTTCTACTACAGTCTAAAGGACTTTGTATTGCGAATACAGTTGAGTTGGGGCAGTTATGTCGAGGTACATTTCTCTTCAAAAGTTTGAAGATATTGAAGCATTTGGTATGCCAATTCTTCTATAAAATCTTTTTGACGACTTACCCTCACAAATCAGTTAATCAGGGGCAGTCAGGTCGAGATTCGGTAAATCTCTAAAAGGCCAATCAGTCTGGGGCAAGCTTGTTCCCCAGTTTTCAACAACCACTCTGAAGAACAAATTCAAGGACATTGTTGTGTAAATACAGTTGAGCAGGGGCAGTTATGCCAAAATTTATGAATCTCTCTAAGAGTTTGAAGATATTGAAGCATCTTGCATGCAAATTCTTCTGTAAAATCCTCTTGATATTTTCTTCTGACAGACCGTGTACTCTGGGGCAAATGAGTTATACATAACTACTCAGCCTTTTTGACATCTTTTGCTAGCTCTCCAGTAAGATGTTACATCAGCTAAACTTGACAATTCCTAATGGATCTTTTCTCTCCAGCGAAGAGATCAAGCTCATGATGGCAATCCTAGTGAAGTCGTGATGCAATACCAAGTGGAGTGTCATTCTCACCAGAGAAGGTTGTAATCTTGAAGCAGAACTACTAATTATGCAAGTTCATCCCCAGTAATGGTCCAATCTGATGAGTTTTACTGGGTATCCTAGTTCAGATGTTTATTTCATCTCCAATTTCGCTTCTTGTCTGTTTTGTCAGCATAAGCATAAGCATGATATAAGCATCATATGCATAGCATCTTAGCATTTCCGCTTCCCTTTCCAGTGTTTACCTGTGTTGTTCACTTTGACGTTTATCTCCCTAAGTGACGGGGTTTGTCTTTCCTCTCAGATAGAATTGTCAGCACTAGCATAAAGTGCCCATCCTTTCTGAATTCCCCACAGAGTTTTATCCTCGTGGATGATGGTTGGTTCAGTTGTCTATTCCACATTTGGATAAGATAAATCCCCATTAGAGCTCATTACTCAATGGTTGGAGTCTTGTTTGGCCATTTCTTTCTAGCTTGTCCCTAGATTGAACTTTGGTCCCTGGCAGGTTAGGTTGTTGAACCTAGTTTGAACGTGCATTTATCTTACACTTTGTCTCGCAAGAAGAATCTTTGAAGACAAAACTCATTCTCCAGCAGTGTTGGGATATCAACATCTCTTTGGAATTTATACCCAACAACAAGTAGCAATCTCTTGAAGAAGCTTGTTTTACTATGTCGATAAGTGGCAGTCTCTTATGAGAAGCTTATCTATCTCTGGCACTATCCAACCTTTTTGCAACC
Organism: Lathyrus tuberosus; assembly: GCA_022829125.1. Taxonomy (NCBI): domain Eukaryota; kingdom Viridiplantae; phylum Streptophyta; class Magnoliopsida; order Fabales; family Fabaceae; genus Lathyrus; species Lathyrus tuberosus. The sequence goes on from JALAZF010000081.1 coordinate 9,625,247, forward strand.
ATAATTGGTATTCCCCAGGAAGGCTAATCTTCAATTATGCAACCCGGTATTGACCTATCTGATACGTAATCTCCTCATATGGATACCTAAAATCTAGCTCATACTGGTATCCAAAAATCAAGCTCATACTGGTATCCAAAAGTCCAGCTCATACTGGCATTCAAAATCCAACTCATACTGGTATCCTAAAATCCAGCTCATACTGGTATCCAAAAATTCAGCTCATACTGGTATCCAAAAATCCAGCTCATACTAGTATCCAAAAATCCAGCTCATATTGGTATCCAAAAATCCAGCTCATACTGGCATTCAAAATCCAGCTCATACTGGTATCCAAAAGTCCAGCTCATACTGGCATTCAAAGTCTAGCTCATACTGGCATTCAAAATCTAGCTTATACTGGTATCCTAAAATCCAGCTCATACTGATATCCAAAATCCAGCTCATACTGGTATCCAAAAATCCAGCTCATACTAGTATCCAAAAATCCAGCTCATACTGGTATCCAAAAATCCAGCTCAAACTGGCATTCAAAAATCCAGCTCATACTGGTATCCTAAAATCCAGCTCATACTGGTACCCAAAGTCCAACTCATACTAGCATTCAAAATCCAGCTCATACTGGTATCCAAAAACCAACTCATATTGGTCTGTATTCAAAAACCAACTCATATTGGTCCCTTTTTTCCAAAGTCCAACTCATATTGGCATCCAGATCCAGCTCATACTGGTATTCAAAGTCCAGCTCATACTGGTATCCAAACTATAACCCCAAAATGGTGTCCTTTCCAACTCATATTGGAGTCCAACTCATATTGGTACTCGAGTCCAATCATTAATGACTCATTAACCTTATTCCCAACTAAAAAGTCCAGTCGTCTTTCATCATCTGGAGCACAAGAGTTTATCTCTGTCTTTTCTGGTTTTTCTTGAAGATCCTGTTTAAACTCTTCAGTATAAGAAAATCCCAGAAAATCTTTTAGCGAATGTCTATCCTTTTATTTCAAATTGATCCCCAGTAGAGGTCATGTCTTCTTTTTGGTTTCATGCATAGTAAGAATGTGTCTTTATTACCCCAGTATCGTCCGGTCACATATGAACCTGTCATCCATCTCCCTGGATCTTTCCCCAGTATAGAATACCTCTCCGGCTCCTATCTCCAGGGAGGATCTGTAGGGTTTCCCCTCAACTCTATCTTTCTATCCCCAGTGTTTCCTCAGAGACTCCACAATGAGTCTTTTTTGTCGGTTAGCCTGTATCCCCGTTGAGTTTGTCTCATGGAAACTAACCTTCATCCTTCCCCAGTGTTACTCACCTGTGGTTGTTTGCTCTTTATCTCCGGTGTCGGGTCTGTCTGCATCTTTGCACTATCATGACATCATATCATCATACTACAAGATCACGGCATGTCAACATTTGCATGTCCGTCACCTGTCCTTAGCATCTGCATTCCATCAAAGGGAAAAATTTTTGGTTTGCTATATTTAAATACCTTTCACCTTGATGTCCCGAGGATCTTCATTCCCCATGCCATATGGTAAAGCTATTTAAATATGGGCAACTGTTGTACCCCAAATTTTACCTCTTAGATGTCATAACATCTTGCATAGACATTCAGGATCAGTCATATATGCACTATTTAACTAACCCATATCTTGCAGTTTGTTTCCCTTATGTTTGAAATTAGGGTTTATACAGAGAGATTCAAGGCCTCCTAAGGTATTATCTAGCTCCATACAATCATCACAAAGGTTCACTAGTTGTTTAGAACCAATATCTCAAGACTTTGAATCAAGTCAAGTCAACAAAGGATCACTAGACCAAAATGTGGAACTAGGGTTCTTACCTGAGGAATCACTGAAGAATTTTGCCATGATAAATCAAGATTTGATTAGCTAATCAACCAATTGAGCTTACCTACCTTCAAGAGGTCTCATTCAACAAGAATTCTAGATCATTTGGCTCTCATCATGAGTAATTTGAGCCACAATTCTACCCTGCCTCCAAATTAGGGTTTTGTTAAGACCGGTGGATCATTGGCCTTGATTTTGATCAAGTGTTATTCTCAAACCCTGGGACATGACTCCATATGGTAGAAGACATCACTAGAGACCATCTATGAGCCTTATATGTGATGGAAGAAGCAAGAGCATCAGAGATCATTCCAGTGCATTCACAGTTAAAATTAGGGTTTTGACTGAGGCCCTAACCTTTGAGATTATGATCCAAAATGAAATATCCAAGACCTCAACTCATCATAACATGTCTCATTGATGATTTAGGGTATGAGAGATCAAGTTCTAAGAAGTTTCTTGCAAAGGAAGCAAGGTTTGGGTTATGAAACTTTTCATATGTGGAAATTTCCCCTCTTGTGCAAAATTGAAATAGTCATAACTTCCAAACCACACATCCAAATTGAGTGACTCAAAGCCCAAATGGAAGCTCTTTCCATGAAATTCAAAGTGTTAAATATGAATTTCTTTCCAGAAAATACATGGTTTGTGAGTTATGAGACTTGGAAGTTAGACTGCCCAAGGACTTAGAGAAATTTCAGCACTTTTTGCCTTAATAACCAGCTGACTTTTAACCCAAATTTTCATGAAGTTCCAAGCCTCAACTAAAAAATATTTGAACATGAAAGTTGTAGAGGGCATTGAGGGATTTCCAAAAAGTACTTGAACTCCTCAATCCATTGAGTAAGCTGGGAGTTTCGAATCCTCAAAGTTGGAGGTTTCATTCCTTAAAACTCAAGAAACCAACTTTTGTGTATTTGCTCAAACCATTCTCTAATCACCAAAACCACTTGTTTATGAGTTCTAATGTTGATTTTAACCGTAATCCAAGCTTGGCCACAAATTTCAACTTGGTTAGCATTAAAATATTGGTTTTTGCCATAGTTGTGCAAGTGGGAGGAGGAAAGAGAAACTTTACAAAGCAAGAAACATTAGTTTATTCCTTGAGCCTCTCACCAATCACTTCTCACCAGCTTGGCTCAGAGGTGCAGAATATTTTGGAAGATATGTGCTCAGCAAGCATGATTCCTCACAAAGGAAAAAGGGTAATGTTGGCATAATGTGTAAATGTGACCATGCCTTGGATTCTCATTGTTCTCCCTATAAATAGCAAGCGTTTCCACTCAGTTTAGACACCAACATCTTTCACAATATACTCTAAAACACAACTGAGTTTCAAGTCTTGCAAGAGAAGAAGGAGAAGGAAGCTTGCTTTGGGAGCTTTTGCTGGTTCAGCAAGAAAGGAGTTTGTTCACATTTGAAGTTGCAGTGGACATATTCCACTTGGTAACATTCCTGTTTCATTCTCTATATTCCCGCTCATGTAACATGTCTATCATCATTATACCATTGTTTTAAATACTCATATAATGTGTATTCATATTAATTTCCCTCCATGCAAGATGTAAACATAGTGTGTGTTTAAAATTTGTGCTTCACTTCTGTCATAGCATGTCATGTGGAGGTAGGACAGGTATGTTTGTTTTGGTTAATGTGTTGAGATAAGTAGCTACCTTACTTTCTGTTCTTAGCATTATGAGTAAGTTACATTGAATGATAACTGAATCTCTATACTGCTCATTGACTGCCTGCTTAAATTCATGTAACTCCCTTTGTTTATTACACTGCCAAAACCTAAATATCAAATGCTCATGTAACTGTCTTGGATGTTATGGTTAGAACAAGAAAAGGTGAGTTTTCTGCCAAGAATCATCTCACTATGGTAAACCTGTTGTGTTGTATTTTGTAATTTGTAAGGTTGTTTCTTGTTGAACTGCTGGCTTTTTTTATGTGATTTAAGTCCAAGATATGTAATGACTGGTTGGATGTTGTTGGTAAGAAGACTCAGTATTTTCATTTAAGTAAAAATTATGGTAATGTTGCCATCATACTGTGTGTTCAAGATGTGTGCATAAACTAATGCTATAATGTGTAGTCATGCTAAGTACAAACTATTACCATGCCTTGTGTTTTGTCTGTGTGTACAACCTACTGGTATGGCATTTGTTCAAGATATGCATGCAAGTATTGGTATGTTACTTGTCCTTATACTCAGAGCTATTCATATACTAGTCATGTTCATGATTTTGTTGAAGTTATCTTTGAGGATGAGGGTTTGACATTGGTCATTTGTGTTGAAGTGCTATTTTGGTATTTACCCATGAGCCTGTCTAATATGCACAATCTATTATGCTTATACACCATGTCATGACATATTGGTTTTGTGCAAAGTCAAGCTAACCTTGTATGCTAAAAATGATGCCATGTTATATTCATTAGTCACTGTCATCTTGCTAGGGGTTCAAATTGTAAACTACATGCCTAGGTTATTGTCTTAGATAAATTTTGTGACATCTGCATCCACTACATGACCCTATGCATAGACAAAATGGCTGTAGGCACTGAGACTTGGGGTTTTGAACCTTTTGTTGCCTAAGTTATGACTTGAAATCCTGAGCCATCTCTCAAGTGTCTCAGTTAGTATATTTGTTTGCTAACACAACATTTATCTGCTACTATCCTTCATTAGCTCATAAATTCCATGTTCAAAGAATCATATTTGCATTGCCTGCTATGTTGTTGTAGTTCAGTATTTTGCATTATTCCACTAGTTCAAATGACTTGGTGAGTATTGATGATAAGTTCAGTTATGAATGATTTTGATTGTTCCTATGTCAAATTTTATTTTACTTTATTGGATAGATTAGTACAATAACAGAGCCTTCTTTAATTTACCTCTCCCCATGTCATGTTGAGGCAACTTGTGATTTGAGTGGTAGTTTGACAAAATGCTTGCTTTACTCATCCATCAAATTCCAATGCCATGTTGTTACGATACTTACATGTGAAATGGCTGATACTCCCTTTTACATTATCTGTGTTGCTAATCATGACTCAAATTCTCTATCTCAAGCCAGTGGCCTGAAAATTGGTAGTATGGCATAAAGACCTTTGTTTGAATTTGCACTGATAAGGACATTCATTCCTTTTATTTTCTGAATAAGCCATGTCATGCCATACTAATCATTTTGAGCCAAGTTGACCTATACAGTTGAGATTGATGAGTAAACTGTTAAATCTTTTGAAACTTGTGTCTGATGTTATGCCCTATGTTCTTAGCATGATAATTTGGAGTGACTATATGTTTGAGGTTGGTCAATACTGATTACTTTCTTGTTGCCATCTTGCCATTTACTATGAATTAAAGTTGAATATGTCCCTAGGCCACTAATTCTTGATCTGCATTCTAATTATGTACATAAACTGCTGAGTTGCCAATTGTTGTGTATCCAAATTGTGTATGTTCACTACTTGCTCTTGGCTTTGCCTTGTTTACTTGTTGCTCTATGTATGAGTTAATGTTAAGCTTACTTGAACCTGTTCTTACCTCCATTATTTTGAACCTACCTACTGTTAGGTATGGATTAACTGATGTTTGTGAATTTCAACACTTGAGTTAACATGTTCTTTTCTACTACTTTCACTTATGCATTTCTATGTATGTGTTTGTCTTGCACTCATCTCAGTTGTTGTTACTTTGATAATGTCTTGGCTGGTATTAAACATAATGTTTAATTGTTCTCCATTGTTTTAGATCTGTCAAATTCTTGTTTGAGATTCTTTTAATGATTAACCCTCGTGTTCATCTCTCTATACTGATAACACCTAGCCATGCTCACATTTTCTGATCAAGTAACTTATCTTTGTATTCCAAGTTGAATGACCATGTGTATGATGCATGTTTATCTTTCCGTTATTCTTGATCAAGATAACATGTGGTTTGTTTCAAGTAGTAGTTCTCTACTCATTCATTATGCCTAATGTGGATGGCTGGATTCTCATTCATAAATGTGGTTTGAATCTATTGTTATTTAGTGTTATTGATCATTAAGATGAATTGATGACTTGTTGCATGATTGGTGAGAGGTTGGTATGTACTTAATCAGTTAAAACTCTGGTTTGTCAACTTTAACCCTGGGTGATTGCAGCCAAGCTTTGGTATCTCTTGGTTTTGTGCTTCATGGCATTTTTTGCTTGCCAAAACTTAAGTATTTATGGAATGGTGTTTATTACTGGATGTAAGAGCCACCCCAATGGCAAGAGCATATACACGCCATTTGACCATGAGGACTGGGGTTCGAACCCCCCTCGCCCCAGTCCTTTTGTTTTATTTTATGAAAATCACCCTTATTTCATATATATTGTATTGTTGTTATTATATGTCAAGACGTGTGCATTGGTTGGTCTGGCAAGGGTTTTGGATTGCAAGTGCAATGGCCCGGGTTCAACACCCATGGGAGGCCTTTCTCCTAATTTTTTATCACTTGTTCATTTTATATATTTTTAATTCATGCTTTAAATTTAATAATTCATAACTTGAGCATTTTCTATTCTTTTTTGCTCATTCTTTTTGCCATTTACTCCTTAATGAATCCACTTTTTGAACATAAAAAGAAATTGATGGAAAGGAATATTTTTGAGGTACTTATTCATGTGGGAAGTGGAAGGTCGTTTAGGGTTTCTGTTATGAATACTTTTGATTGTTTTGATTCTTTCAGTATGCCATTTTTGTTCATCTTATTTAAGTAATGCTTAATATATGTGTTTCTAACCTTGTATGGCATTATGAGCTTTGTTTCATCTTGATACTTTGTTGTTTCTGGTTGCATCTTCCTATAAATATCCCTACAAACTTCTTGTTTCATAAAAAATTTGTTATCCTCCCCTCCTTCCAAAGGAAAGTCTTTCTATTGACCTCAAAGTCATAGATAACTCATAGTCAAACCTTGACCTCATAGTCATAGGTATATACTTCCCTCCTTGACCTCATAGTCATAGGACTACCAGCTTTGACATCATAGTCATTGCCACTTACCAGCCTTGACCTCATAGTCATGGCCACACCTTCTCCTTGACCTCATAGTCATAGGATTACCAGCTTTGACCTCATAGTCATAGCCTTTCTCTTTGGCCTCATAGCCATTCAATCTCACAACTTAGAATTAGGATAGAGTTCTTGGACTCTATGTGAACTCATCACCTTGAGTATTCACTTCCCCTATAACTTAGACTTAGAGAGTTTCTTAAAATCTACATGAGCTCATACTCATTCCCCTTGGAAATTTGACCACAGTCAATGGTTCCTCAAATTCACCCTCAGTTAGGTGAACTATGGTTGCTCTGATTCTTTAGTCAAATACGTAGGCACAAAATGCGACATCTTGGCGAGCAAACTTAGTGTATATACCCTTAGGTCTTTACCTTACCCTTAGCAGATATCTTTTAGCAAGCAAACATAACATAACACAAACTTAAACAAGAGGTTCCTGTAGAGTACTACAGATATTAAGGGTGCTAATACCTTCCCTTAGTATAACCCACCCCCGAACCTTAGATCTCCCCCCTTAGGTTTTCTCGATCTTGAACCTTTCCTTTGGATAAATCAAAGTCGGTGGTGAATTTAAAGTTTTGTTATGCAAGTTAATAAATAGCTTGTTATCTGATTCTCACCACAACAATGAGGCATATTATCCAATGTCTTGTTCTTATGGAAATTTAACTATAATCGAAGATAGCGATATATCGAAGGAGTCAGATTAATAAACCACAATATATATAAAACAGCGTGAAATGCACGATGAGACGAATGCAATCAGAAAACATTGGTTTGTTTAAGTTGGTTTTCAAGAACAATTTAATTTGTAGATTATAGACTTCTTCATCAAATTGATTCCATGTATATTTCTTTAGTGAGGTGTTTGGAAAACAAGCAATCTACATTTAATATAATAAACTTAGGGTACTTACAACAACGGTTATCTATTGTAACCGAGATCATAGGTAATTTATGTTTTACATAATTCGCTGCTGATGGGTTTTGAACCCAGTACCTAAGTGTATGTATCACAACGGTTTATTATCATAACCATTGTGATATATGGCGCGCGTCCCTCCTTTCAATAACGGTTTCCAGACCGTTGTAGAAATAGCAAACTTACAACGATAATCTACATAACAACGCCTTCGCCCGCGTCTTTATATGTCATTCCCAACCGTTGTTAAATGGGTTTTTCGTAGTAGTGTATATACATATGAAATATATATTGTATGTAAAAGAGGGTAGGAGGACCTACAGGTGAGCAAGCTTCCAGTACAAACAAATATATATATGTGCAAGTATGTAAAAGAAAGCTGTTTAAAACTAACAGGTGAGCAAGCTTCCATTGTAACAGATGTATGGTTAGTTGTTCAAGAAATTAAAGAAATTTTTGATAACAACTATGAATTTGAACCTAAATCAAAAGTGAAGTTATTTTGAAAAGATTAGGGCTTATACTTAAGGAGAGGCCCAAAGGATTGTTTATTTACAAAGAAAGGGTTTGGGTCTTACAAATCAAAGAGAGGCCCAAGAGTTTATTTTTGTACAAGAGATGGGGCTTACAACTCAAAGATAGGCCCAAAGTATTTGAAAAAGAAAAGAAATAGGACTTACAACACAAGGGTAGGCCCAGATGATTTTGTTTTGAAATGGCGATCGCGCCGAGATTTCTGAAAACGTGTCGGGACTTATACAATGACTGAGGCCCAAAAAGGTTTTTTTATTTACAAGGGATGGGACTTACACTCTATCAAGAGGTCCAAAGTTATTTTTGTACAAGAAATGAGACTTACAACACAAGGGTAGGCCCAATGAAAGATAGTGATTGCACCGCCATTTTAAGAATCACAAAGGGACTTATACAATGACTGAGGCCCACATGGTTTTCTGTACAACAAGGGATGGGTCTTACACTCAATTAGAGGCCCAAAAGTGTTTTTATGAAGTTTGAAAAATCAAGAATTAGAGGAAACCCTAATTTTGAATTTTTAAATATAATTTTCAAAGAAAATTAAATAAAAAATGATATAAAATACCAAATATATTCAAAAACAAGTTGTATACTTTGAAAAATATTTTGAAAAATCATGTTTAATCACATGAAAGCTTGAGATTCAATTGGTTTTGAAAGATCAAAGTGGGAATTTCATTTAAAAATGTTTAAAAACAATAAAAATGAAATTAATTACAAAAATTCTAACTATATTAAATAAATAATATAAATTGGATTATTTTGTAAAATAAAATATTTAAACATTTTTGTGAATTTTGAGAAAAAGAATCAATTCAAAAACACAAATATTCAGAGAGAAATTAATTTTTGAATCAATTAAACAAAATAACAAAAATTCAAATATTTAAAAATTTGAAAAAGGGCGCAAACGGTCAAATGAAGAACACACGCGACCTTGTTTCTGCAGATTTGCGTTTTCCCACTTTTCTCCATTATTACTCAATGGTTTTGCACGATTCAAGTACCAATCTTGTTCGTTTTTTAACAAGGATCACAACCATATAGATTAATTGCATTTATTACGCGATTGATTCATGGCAATTGATTAAGGGTTATCACTCTACATACATGCATAAACAAGATGGTAACTCAAAAATTCATTCATGATGTATGGATCATAGAGTTTGAAGGGTTCAGGCTTACCTCTTGCAGCTGGTGATCGAGTTTGATGATGGAGGTGTTGCAGATAGGTTCCAATGATCTGGATAGCTTCCTTAGGTGCCAAGGAGTGTGTTTGAATGCTTGGAGTGGATTGAAATGAGCTGGAACTGGATGTGGCACCTCAACTGCAACTCTGTCAAAAACTTGGGCAATTGACTGGTGATTTGATGAATTTGATGTTCCAGATGTTGTATTAGTGTTTAGATCACTCACATATGATGTTTATGAGGTGTGTGTGTGTGTGTGTGTGTGATTGGTTTGGCTGTAATCACTCTCAATCTCAAAACCCGATAGTGACTTGAGTTAGAAGGAAAAATTGGAGTGAAAGGGAGATTTTGAGTAAAGCATCAGTTTGGGTGCTTTGGTGTACTCAAATTGATCATGAATGAGCTCTATTTATAGTAGATCAAGTTTATTTTGGCTTCAATAGTGAATGGCAACTGTAGCAGGTTTGTGGCAAATGTTGATCCATTGGAATCTCAAGTCTCCTCTAGCCATTGACTTGAGGTTAGAGCACAGGCTATGAGTCCTTTAGTTCAGGGATAAGGCTTGACTGAACTTGGATAACATTGTCTTGATGAATGACACCTCTATGCATTAGTTAAATGCTTGGAAACAAAATTAATCATTAGGAAGAATCTTGAATTTTAGGAGTGTCATGCCTAAACATAGATCCATGGACTTGTGAGGCTGGTGGATCAGTGTTTGTCCCTTGGTTGTTCCCTCTTGAGGTGTGTAGATGGATAACCATGCTTTTTGTTGCACAAATTGATCAATTCGGGCAACAATGCACAAATCTGCGTTGCAAAAATCAGTGAAAATGCCATTTTCAATGGATCATATCTTCTTGCTCAAGTAGAGTTATGAGAGGCTATTGTACTTTTTAAAGAGCCCTCATATGGTACTATCCATGTATGATCATAGTTTGTCTTGAAACTATTTGGATCCAACTGAAAAAACCCCCATGAACTTTGATGTCCAAGGCTGGTAACTTAGGCAGATTTTCACTAAGTGTTGAAAAAGTGTCATTTTCTTCATTTTTGTCATTTTGATCACTCCATAACTTAAAATCCATGTAGAATTGGAGTTTGATGTAGTTGAAGCTTTTGTAGAATGTATAAAGACCTACAAATCAGGCTTTGGATCACTCAAAATGGCTGCTTGGATCACAAGTTATGATCCTTGGAAGTTGGTACCAAAATCATTCAAATTTAGTAACTTAGAAAATTTTTCAAATTTTCAAGATTACCCCTTTTACTAGTTATCTTGGTTTCTTGATCAATTCTTATTCAAATGACATTATAAGTCATATTTTATGAAAATATGAGTCATAAGAATCATTTTTTCCAAAAAAAAGTCATGTTTTGACTTTTGGCTTCGGAGCGGTTCGACGCATAAAAACCCTAATTCCCGACTTTTGGGGAATGCATCTCTGAGGGTAATTTAGCTTTGCAAATGTATTCTTAGGGTTATTTTGAGCATATTGAGTCACATGTTGAAGTCTTGGCTCATCCTCTTGTGAAAATCTCACTCTGGAGGTCCCAGTCGTCCAAAACCCTAATTTGGCGACATCGGGTGTTTCGAGGCTCAAAACACTTGGAATGTCACAACTGTGTGCTTGATTTTTGATGTGAGTGTCCTCTTGATCCTTTGTGGATGTTTTAAGAGATTAGACAAGTTGAAGATCATGTCATTTCTTGATTTATCCTTTGTCTAAGTGTTCTGAGAGGGCTCAAAAACCCAGATTCTTGATTATGATGAATGCTCACCCATCTTTAAGAAGATTGATGAGGCATGATGGTATATCCATATTGTGGTGATGATTTTAACAATGATGGGAGATCTTGGTGGTCAAAATTTGGGGTATGACAGATGCCCCTATTTAATCTTCTTGGACCCGAAGGTGTGAATGGCAAGGGTATTCGGACATTCAGGGTGCAAGAGGATTAAATATCGGAATACCCAAAATTTTGACGGTGGTTATGAATGTTAGTGGTTTGATCATTCATCTTCTTTCGCTAAGCACTGATACTTAGAAAAGGTAAGAACTTCCCCTCGATCCTGGTTTTCAGCCACAGAACTGGTCTCAATTTTCTTGATAAACTTCCCCTCGATCCTGGTCTTCAGCCAAGGATCTGGTCTCAGTTTCTTGATAAACTTCCCCTCGATCCTGGTCTTCAGCCAAGGAACTGGTCTCAGTTTTCTTGATAAACTTCCCCTCGATCCTGGTCTTCAGCCAACAGGTCTTAGTTTCTTGATAAACTTCCCCTCGATCAGGGTCTTCAGCCAAGGAACTGGTCTCAGTTTCTTAATAAACTTCTCCTCGATCCAGGTCTTCAGCCAAGGAACTAGTCTCTTCTTGATAAACTTCCCCTCGATCCTGGTCTTCAGCCAAGGAACTGGTCTCACTTTCTTGATAAACTTCCCCTCGATCCTGGTCTTCAGCCAAGGAACTGGTCTTAGTTTCTTCTTGTCGAGTTTCTTCCTTGACAAGGGACGCTATGTGTAGCGGTCTTCATCAAACTTCTCGCCGAGTTTTCTACTAGGGAGACTCCATTTGATGGAAAATATTTGAGGTCAGACTTGCTGGGGGTACCCATTAGTCTGAGCTACAGAGGTGTGCAAACTTCTCTGTTGGAGATGTCATTTATCGACACTACTGGGGAAAAACGAGTCTCTTGAAAGATTGCTTTCTGCTTGGCGATATTACATCATACTTTTCTTCAAGATCTTTTCGGAGAAATGCCGTGTGATACAATCCAATTTTTAGGTGCGGATGACTTCATTAACATTGAATTTCTTAGGAGAAAAACCAATGTGTTGCTGAGAGTCTTCGGTTGAGAGGCTTTCTCTGGGGATTTTCCTTAATCTGGGAAAGTGAAAATATCATCTTCAATGGTGAAGAGTGACGTTTGTCGAATGTCTTCTTGCCTTTCAGAGGTTCAAGTTATCAGAGTGGTCGAGGACCGTCTCCAATCCAAAAATAAACTGGGGGAGAGATTGTTCAGACAATACATTTCCTGACGAGGAAAGAACTGACAACTTGATTGATAAGAGGACTTTTATCACTTAGGGGATGAATATGACCAGAGTGATAGTAATGCAATATGAATATGAATATGAATCAATAATGCATGATGTATGTATGTTTATGCTGACAAAACTGGCGCGACATACAGACTAATAGATGAACACGACTGGATACTCGGCCATGGTGGGGGATGAAAAGTATCACTGGTTCAAAATAACAATCCTGCCATGCTTAGGAGAGGCGGTCCCTGTGGGGGAACACGTCCATCGGTCTTAAGAGGTAAGCACCCTTCTGGGGATATCAGATGAAACGTCGCATCTGACACTGTTGATCCTTCATTCAGGTGTACTAGTTTTAGAAGGAGTACTTTGATTCTGCATTCTGAGGTTCAATCACCTCTGGAGAAACTATCGATGTTCTTTTCGATGTTCATCAGTAAAAAACAATTGCCATCTTTATTTTAAAAGCAGAAAAATTTTTGACAAGTAAATTCATTTTTGTTTTATTTCAAGAATCGTTAATCATGTTAAAAATGTCATTCTGTAAAGCTAAAACAAATGAGAATTGCAAACAAAAGCACTAGGGCTCAAATTTTATTGATAGGATGGAAATCAGCCAAGCGCGTGATTCCATAGAGCATTTACAAAGTTTAGAAAATGGTAATTTAAAGGAAAATGGGCTACATTGAAACATAACGACTGTTATCCTTCTACCAACTTTGAATTCTGGACATCCCGAGCTTCTGTCGAAGATGACCTTGACAGGAAGTTTTTCGACGAACAATGTTACCGCTGGGGAATTTCACCTTGTCGGACGTAGTTACTTGCCATGAATCCCTAACTTTTGCCTGGATTGTCTTTTGAGATTTCCAATCCATCGGGATGATTTTTTTGCTTATGTATCTAATTGTTTCCTGGACCGCCCTTTCGGGTTTTCAATCCACCGAGACGTTTATTTTTTAATATTTAGGTGAAGTATTTCTTGACTACATCAACATTTGTGGGGTAGGCAAACTCTTCTCCATCCATGGTTGTGAGTCTCAAGGCGCCGCCTGAGAAGGCTTTCTTAACCACATAGAGGCCATCATAATTCGGAGTCCATTTTCCCTTGGAATCAGTAAGGAATGATTGTATCTTCTTGAGCACAAGGTCTCCTTTTCTGAAGACGTGAGGTCGGACCTTTTTGTCAAACACTTTCTTCATCCTTTGCTGATACAACTGACCATGGCATAGTGCTGTTATTCGCTTTTCTTCGATTAAGTTCAGTTCGTCGTGTCGACTTTGACACCATTCTGCTTCTGTTAGCTTAGCTGCCATCAATACCCGGATTGACGGGATCTCTACTTCTATGGGGAGCACTGCTTCCATGCCATATACTAGAGAGAAAGGGGTTTTCCCTGTTGAAGTGCGGACAGATGTGCGATAACCGTGAAGAGCAAAGGGTAGCATCTCGTGCCAGTCTTTGTAGGTTATAACCATCTTTTGAAAAATCTTCTTGATGTTCTTGTTAGCCACTTCTACTGCTCCGTTCATCTTAGGTCGGTAGGGAGATGAGTTATGGTGTTCTATTTTGAACTCAGCACATGATTCTTTCATCATCTTATTTTTCAATTTAGATCTATTATTAATAATGATCTGGCTTGGAACACCATAACGGCAGATGAGATTGTTCTTGATAAATCGGACCATGACTTGTTGGGTTACATTGGTGTATGACGTTGCTTCGACCCACTTGGTGAAGTAATCAATAGCTACCAGGATGAACCGATGTCCGTTCGAAGCCTTGGGTTCAATCATGCCAATCATGTCGATTCCCCATATAGAAAAAGGCCATGGAGAAGAAAGAACTTTGAGATGCGTTGGTGGTACATGGATCTTGTCAGCGTATATCTGACACTTATGACACTTTCTTATGTACTTGTAGCTATCGGATTCCATTGTCAGCCAATAGTACCCCGCTCTTAGAATTTTTCTCGCCAATAGCTATCGGATTCCATCATCAACATGTTTGCTTCTGGTTTATCTGCGCATCAGAGCAAGACCATGTCTAAGTTTCTCTTATAGAGTATATCACTGTTCAGGAAGAAATTGCCTGCCAGCCTTCTGAGGGTCCTCTTGTCTTTTCTTGATGCCCCAGGCAGGTACTCTTGTTTCTGAAGGAAGCATTTGATATCGTGATACCAAGGTTTGTCGTCTATGACTGCTTCAATCGTGAAGATGTAAGCAGGCCGTTCTAGGCGCATTATGTCAATCTTAGGTACGCTGTTCCATTGACCTACACTAATCATGGAAGAGAGAGTGGCAAGTGCATCAGCCATGTGATTCTCTTCACGAGGGATATAGTGAAACTCAATTCTGTTGAAGAATGGTAACAACCTTATCGCGTAATCTTTGTAAGGAATCATTCATGATTGGTATGTATTCCATTCTCCTTTGATCTGATTGATAACCAGGGCTGAGTCTCCATACCCATCCAAGTTCTTAATCCTCAAGTCAATTGCTTCTTCGAGACCCAAGATACAAGCTTCGTATTCGGGCTCGTTGTTTTTACACTTGAATGTTAGTCTGGAAGTGAAAGGAATATGGGTACCCTCATGTGTTACGATGATTGCCCCAATTCCGTTTCCATAATTGTTGACAGCTCCGTTAAAGATTAGTCCCCATTGGGAACCTGGTTCTGGCCCTTCACTGGGTAGCGGTTCATCGCAATCTTTCATTTTCAAATACATGACATCTTTGTCTGGGAAGTCAAATCCGACAGATTCCTAATCGTCAATCGGTTGATGAGCCAAATGATCGGCTAAAATACTTCCTTTTGTAGCGGCTTTCTGAGCGTGGTATTCAATGTCATATTCTGACAACAACATCTGCCAATGGGCAATCCTTCCCATAAGAGCAGGTTTTTCAAAGACGTACTTGATTGGGTCCATTTCGGAGATTAACCAAGTAGTGTGACAAATCATGTACTGGCGAAGATGTTTGGTAGCCCAAGCCAGAGTACAACAAGTTTTCTCGAGCATAGTGTACCGAGTTTCACAGTCAGTAAATTTCTTGCTTAAATAGTAGATGGCAGACTCTTTTCTTTTTGTTTCGTCTTGTTGGCCAAGTACACAACCAATGGAGTCTTCCAAGACTGTTAGGTATATGATCAGTGGTCTTCCCTCCACTGGATGAGACAAAATAGGTGGATTCAACAGATACTCTTTGATACTATCGAACGCTTTTTGGCAATCTTCTATCCATACGCAACTATGATTCTTTCTGAGTAGATTGAAAATTGGCGCACATGTTGCAGTCATAAGAGATATGAATCTGGAAATGTAATTCAGACATCCAAAAAATCCTCTGACTTGTTTCTCATTCTTTGGTGAAGGCATTTCTTGAATGGCCTTGACCTTGTCAGGATCAATCTCAATTCCTTTTTGGCTGACGATGAACCCTTAAATTTTTCCTGAGCGAACACCAAACGTGCATTTGTTGGAATTCAAGTGGAGTTTGTACTTTCTCAAACGCTCGAACAACTTCGACAAGTGGGTCACATGTTCCTCTTCTATTCTAGATTTGGCAATCATATCATCGACGTACACGTCAATTTCTTTGTGCATCATGTCGTGAAACAGAGTAGTCATGGCCCTTTGATAGGTTGCCCTGGCGTTCTTCAAACCTGACGACATTACCTTGTAACAAAAGGTGTCCCATGGGGTGATGAATGAAGTTTTCTCCATATCTTCCGGCACCATTTTGATTTGATTATAGCCCGAAAATCCATCCATGAAGGAGAAGACTTTGAACTTCGTCGTACTGTCTACCAGCATGTCAATGTGTGGCAGGGGGAAATCGTCCTTTGGACTTGCCCTATTCAGATCCCTGTAGTCTACACACATTCTGACTTTTCTGTCCTTTTTCAGAACTGGTACTATGTTGGCTAGCCATTAAGGATATTCAGAGGTGGCGAGGAAACCTGCGTCGATCAGTTTCTGCACTTCCTCCTTAATCTTGATAGCTATATCTGGATGAGTCCGTCTCAGTCTTTGTTTTACCAGAGGACATTATGATTTCAACGGTAAATAATGTTCCACGATGCTGGTATCCAACCCTGGAATTTCCTGATTGGACCAAGCGAATACATCTGGAAACTCTATGAGAAGTTTTATCAAGCTTTCATTGACAATTGGACTGAGCAGTGCCCCAATCTTAACTTCTTTCTTTTCTTCTTCTGAACCCAAGTTGACTATTTCCTACGGCTCTTTGTGAGGCTCAATGGACCTTTCCTCTTGCCTGAGTAGCCGGGAGATCTCTTCTGGAATTTCTGCGTCCTTTTCTTCTTCAGCTTCAAATACCGGGAATTCAATGTTGGGAGAAGGCATTGGATTGTATGTTCCAACGGGGTTTAAAACAAGCAATCTGCATGACGTGATGATTCATTTTTTAGAAGAGATAGAGAAAATGCAAGAGTGTGTGTAGTGTATTTTCTGAAAAATGCTTGTTTTTTTACTTATTTTTGGGCTGTTTTAGGATTACCATTTTCTGAAAAAAGCAAAAAGTAAAAATAGAAATCACTACAGAAATTACAGAATGACATTGTTTATTTATGATTTTGTCGATTCTTGAAATACAGCACTATAAAACAAAACTCTGCCACTTTGGACGAAGCGAAGAGGGATATTTACAGAAAGGTGAGCCCTATAAAAACATCCGTTTCACCTGGCCAGGGTGAAAGGTTAAAATAAAGACGGCAATTACTTAGACTTATGGAAGACTTTCGGGACATCGACAGTAACCCATTGGCAACGAACTCCTCGGTGAATCACAAAGTTTGGTACCTTCTTTCTTGGTTTGTCCTCAGAAATGACGCTGATTTCTGGCGGAGCAGGACCATTGGAGTCTACTTCCCATGCAGAGTTGTCGTAAATGAACTCTCCTGTTAGTTTTTTTCATCTGGAAAGTTGGCTAAAGCTTTAGTGTCTTCTTTCTTATCGCTTGTGCCTAAAGTGGATAGCCCGCAAACGTTTGAGGATTTTAGACCAATCTATTTAATTGGGCGTGTCCTTAAAATTATCTCTAAATTACTTGCAAAGAGGTTAAGTTATGTTATAGGTAAGCTGATTTCGCCCGTTCAAATGGCCTTTATTCCGAGCCGTCAACTGTTGGATGGTGTTCTAGTGGCAAACGAAACAATTGACTTTGCAAGAAGAAAAAAGAAGTTTCTATTATTCAAAGTGGATTTTTCGTAGGCTTATGACTATGTAGATTGGGCATTTCTTGAATCAATGCTGATTAACATGGGTTTCGGGGATAATTGGTTGAAGTGGGTTCGTGGTTCAGTGTTCAACAATTATTTATCGGTTTTGATTAACGGTAGCCCCTCAAAGGATTTCAAGGTGACGAGAGGTTTAAAGCAAGGAGATCCTCTTTCTCCTTTCTTATTTTCTATTGTATTAAAAGGCTTGGCTTGCTTGGTGAGAAGAGCTTATACACTTCAACTTCCGGTGAAGTGTCGAAGTGACTGCCCCAGCCTCGTGTATCCAAGGTCTTCCTAATAAACAGCTGTATACTTCCCGAATGTCCATGACCTAGAAAGTGACTTGGAAAGTGTGAGGACCGATAGTTATGGGAAGATCAACTTTACCGATAACTGTTTTTCTGGATCCGTTAAAGGCTTTGACGATGAACTCGCTGCCTCTCATCGGAGATCCTTGAAATAATAGTCGCATTAGAGTAGATTTCGGCATAACATTCATTGCTAATGCCTTGTCTACCAGTACGCTGGCTAGAGCATCGTCCTGGCAATTAACTGTAATGTTAAGCGCCATGTTGTGATTTTTGCCTTCTTCCGGCAGCTCTTCATCACTGAATCCTAAATTGTTGCAGGAAGTGATGTTGGAAATGATGTTGTCAAACTACCTTACAGTCACATCTTGTTCTACGAAAGCTTGGTCCAAGACTTTCTGCAAAGCTTCCCTGTGAACTTCGGAACTAAGTAGGAGAGATAGCATAGAGATTTTAGATGGAGTTTGCAACAGTTGGTCCATAATGCTGTACTCACTTTTCTGGATGAGTTTCAGCATCTCATCGCTGTTCTTTGTAAGTTCGGGATTACTGGATTGCTCAATTTGTTGATTAGGAACTTCTGTTTGAGGTTTCTTTTCTTTGGCGGGTTCTCCCACTCCTCCGTTGAAGATCCGGCCGCTTCGTGTTACTCGACTGATGTCGACAATGTTTACGACGGAGGGTAATGGAGTTTCCTTTTCATTTTTTATTGTTGTTGCACCGTACTTGTAAGGGATAGCCTTATCGGATTTGTACGGTATAGGACCTGGCAAGTAGATGACCACTGGAGCTTTTTGATTTTGAAGATCTGCTCGTATGAGGTATCATCCTTTGTTTTTCTCTGAATAAAATCTACAGCGCTCGTAGTTGTGAAGTGGCACCCAGCCACGCCCGCTTTGTATGCAGTGCATCTTTACTAGATCTGTTTCAATCGAGCGGACATCCTGACTTTGATATCTAGTAGGATTTCTGTCAGTCATACTGATCTGCTGTGTTGCTTCGTCCAAGTAGATTGGAAGACACCAGCGGTCCAACAAGTGTTGAAGTGTTCTTTGGACGAGTACACACCCTTGATCGTTCTTATGACACTCTTTACAGTCTTGATAAACATGTTAAGTCAGAAAGTCGAGCCTGACTTGCTTAGCGTGTAATTCTACCAGACTGGTATTCATCAAGCGTATGTCAAAAATCTGAATCATATTGACTTGATGCTTATTTCTTTCACGATAGTCTTGGAACCATCCGAGATCCATCTGACGTTGGAGGGCCTCTTGTACAAAAGAGCATCCCTGATTGCTTGTTTAGTAGATCGGACAGGTATTGTAATCGTGCCATGGCAGATTATGGTATTGACTTTGCCTTGAGTGCATTGCCACCAAGTTGACGTTCATCGCCAGAATGTTGTGGTTCTGGACAATGTTGGGATTTGCGTGAGCCATATTGACTTCTCGGATTCGGTGATCTTGGATCCATCTGAGATCCATTTGTTCTTGTAGAGATGATTGCACTACAGCACATTCTTGATTATTCTTTGAGCAGATATCACACTGGTGATAATTGTGAGGTGGTACATGATCGTACCCGCTCTGTCTACATTGCATCCTGACCATATTGGTTTCTAATAGGAGTACATCGTGAATTTGATAACTGCGACTAACCTCTTCCTATATCAAATTTACTACAGTCTTTTCATGTTGAGGCAACGAGTTCGTCTGAACGTTCAGATTAGTATCCTTGAAGGATAAGACCCCACTCTTGACAAGTTTCTGCACATCAAATTTGAAGCTGAGACAATTCTTAATGTTGTGCCCCAGTCCTCCTTGATGGTAAGGGCAAGTTTGATCCGATCTGAACCAAAAAGGCAGATTTTCTGGTACTGTAAGAGGAGACCTGGTTTGGACGTGCCCCTTGACCAGTAGGAGTGGAAACAGTTCTGCGTACAACATTGGTATTGGGTTGAACCCTGATGGTTGTGTCGTACAATTGTTTTTATTGTACTGGGGACGAGCCTGTTGAAGAAGTTGTTGTGTCCTTTGCTGATACTATTGTTGACTTGGTTAGCTCTGAGCAACCTGAGGTTGATAAGTCAGAGTTGGCATTGGGTTGATAACAGGAGTTACTGCTGCTATCGGTTGATACCTTCGCCTTTGATTTAGAGAGAGATATTACCAATATCTTGCTCTTTTTTCTTTGGGAAAGCTAAACCGTATCTTTTGGTACTGCTCGATGATTCCATATTTTTGACCAAACGTCCTTCTTGGACTGCTTCCTCAAGGCGCACTCCCATGTTCACTATTTCAGTAAAGTCACTGGGCGCACTTGCAACCATTCGGTCGTAATAGAGTGAGCTCAAGGTTTTCAAAAATATCTTTGTCATCTCTTTTTCCTCAAGAGGGGGACAGATCTGAGCAGAAATTTCACGCCATCTCTGAGCATACTCCTTGAAAATTTCTTTGTCCTTCTACGACATTGCTTAGAGCTGATCTCTGTCTGGTGCCATGTCCAGGTTATACATATACTGCTGAACGAAGGCAGCGTTGAGATCTCTAAAAGTGTTGATCTTGGTGTGGTTTAAACCCATGTACCATCTGCGTGCGGCACCAGTTAAACTGTCTTGGAAATAATGGATCAGTAGCTGTTGATTTTCTGTCTGAGTTGACATCTTTCGAGCGTACATCACCAAATGACTTTGAGGGCAAGAGTTGCCCTTGTATTTTTCAAAGTCACACACCTTGAATTTGTGTGGTATTTCCACATTACGGACCAGACAAAGGTCTGCGGCGTCCTTTCCGAATAAATCCTGACCGCGAATGGCATACAGTTTCTTCTGCATTTCCAGGAATTTTTCCTGGAACTCATTCATTTTTTCGTACATGTCTTCATTTCCACCAGAGATTACTTGTGAAATATGTCCTTCTGGGATAGTGTGTACCACTGGTTATGGTATAGTCATTACAGCGGTGACTCTTGGTGCTTCCATGCCCCTAAGTTTGTAACCTTCAGGAGTTGCTATCATAACTCTTGCATCTTCGCTTTCTCGAAGTTTGTAACCTTTAGGCCCAGCCGTTCCTGCTGCAGTTTCTGGGTCTTCAGTGACCGGCGGGATGTATCCTTCAGGGACAAAGTTGATAGGCATGCCCCAGGGGCGATCTTTGGGCATGTTGTACTGAGGATCATATGTCTCTATTACGGGCGTAGATGTGATCTTTGAGATCATAGTCCTTTGTTGTTGCCTCTGAGCTGTTGCCAGGGATTGCATGTCACTGTGAAGTTTTTACAGATCTTCCTTCAGAGCGTCGATTTCTTCTCTCAGCTCTCTGTTCTCTTCCTCGAGATCGTCCATTTTCTTTTGTCGATTGGCCCGAGTATTGTATGAGTGAGACAGTTTGACTCTAGAATCGTGATGTATACGTGAGATTCAAAGATAAGAAGAACGCGTTATGTGAGAATGATGAATGCAATGATATATTTTTTTTGTTTTTTAATAAAAAAGAAACTTCAACAAATAGATTGCAAATATCATATAGTAAAGGGTGGAGACACTGTTTTATTGAATTCGAAAGATTGCGGAGATGGAAAAGTACAGTATTTTACAAAGAGTTGTAAAAGGAAACGTCTAAGCTTATGGATCCTGAGTCCTCTCTAAAGAGATCTCAGATGCTGGTTCTGGTATTTTCCTTTTCTTTGACTGGGGCTATTTAGCTGTTGTCAGGTTGTCAGTCCTTTGCCAAGTGAAAAGAGCGAGCAAATTTCTTCGGTCTTCTTGATTCTCCACAACATGTTGCTCTAGTATCTTAATCAGATCGTCCTTTTCTTTTAATAGTGCCTGAATTTTGGTACACTCCACATTGAGGATACGGTACTTTTTTTCCAAGAGCTTTTCTCCCGTTGAACTTTGTTGAGGGCAACCTGGAGTTTTTCCATGTCAGACATGAAATAAAGGTCAGATTCCTTTAACGGAAAAACTTCTTGACGAGGGTAAGGCATTCTCAGCTTGAGAGCTCTAGTTTGCACCCAATGGAGATAAGGTTCCATGGAGGTACAGTTTGGTCTTCCTAGAGACTCTCTTCCTTTCTTGTGAACATGTTTCCAGGCGTGCACTATTTCCTTCTTTAGTGCCCTATCATTTTCCCCTTCCTTGAAGAAAAGACCTTCCAGATAAGCATTATGCGGGATATGCCTCATCGTGTATCCGAGTTGAAGGCGAACTAAAATTGGATGATAGTTGATTCCTCCTTTAGTTCCTATGAGGGGTACGTTAGGGAAATTTCCACAACTGTCAATGATATCTATTCCCTCATAGATCCTATAATACCAATCTATGTCAGAGTTGGTAAGGGACATGATCCTTTGTGACCAACGTAGAGTACTCTTGTGATCCCAAAATGCTGCAAACTTGGGTAAATGGGAAATGAACCATTTCTAAAGCAAGGGTACACCGCATGTGATCATTCCTTCGCTGTACAGATTCCTTAAGTGCACAGAATGATAAGCATCTGCAAGTAGGGTTGGCACGGGGTTTCCAATCAGAAATATCTTAACAGCGTTAGTATCAACGAAGTTGTCAATGTTGGGAAAAGGAACAACCCGTATGTGAGTAGGACAAAGATATCTTCGAAAGCAGTTACATTTCCTATACTGGTAAAGTACAGGGCTTTCGCTACCAAAACCTTGGCTGGTAAACCTTGGATTCCTCCCTTGGTGGTCATGTAAGTCCTAACTTCTGCCTCGTCCAAACAAATGGCTCCTCCGATGACCTGATCCTTTGGAATTTCTTCCAGTCCAGAAAAAGGAGTTTGACCAGTGATAGGTAGATCAGTCAGATGAGAGTACTCCTCTGGTGTTGGCGCCAATTGATAATCTGGGAATGTGAAGCAGTGATAGACCAGATCGTAGAACTAAATTAGCGTAGACAGGATTCCTTTAACTACATGGACCCTTAACAGAGACAACAGTCCTCCATGCTTAGCTCTGAAAGCATCAGGGTTGATGATCATCCTTGCCAGCCCCCTTAAATCCTCTAGTTTTGGAGCCTTGAAGGTGTATTTGTGCGTCTTTCTTCTACCGAAATTCATAACGCAATCTTTCTCTCTGATACTTGCAATCATTGTTTTAGCTTAATTTGTAAAAAAAGAGAGGAGGAAAGAGAAGAAAATTTTCTTTGTTTAAGAGTTTTTTTAATGAATGTATGAATGCAGCACACAAAAACATTGAAAAAACATGGGTTCAAGGGTTCAATGTCACGAGCATGGAGTCATGGCTCTACCCATTCCCAAAGGTTGTATTCTGGTCAATTTTTGTACCTGTAGAACGGATCCTAAGGTTCCAAAAATCATTGACCCCCTAGGGATAACAACAACAAGCTGGTTCACCCGAGCGAGCTGTAGCATCCTAGGGTAATCTCATTTAAGTGTAGTATCGCGTATCAACTATTTCTGATAGTCACTGCACTACCAAGTGGTTATAAGGTTAATGCCTACTAAATCCTCAGGTTCACAGATGCCGCATTAGGAAAACTCTGCTTTCACAACGATCGTGTTTAGCAGGCTGAATCCTACGGGGCCTCGCCTGATTTGATGGTCTACCAGGTTCGCTTGTTCGGGATTTTCTCCCAGCAAGTTTCCCCATCCATGCCATCCCTTATCTTAGGTTTCTCTCAAACTTTCCAGATGCGTATCAATCGCATTCCCATTGACAGAAAAATAAACACGGATATCAAGTAGGAAAAGCATATATATATATATATATATATATATATATATATATATAGTATGTAGTATTTAGTATGACAGACGATCCCCAGCAGAGTCGCCGTTTTACTGTAGTGTGCGATTTTTGTCGGTGACACGACCACCTTATCGCCATTTGGTTTTTCCTCACCGCAATGGTAGGGACTGGGTGCTACTTTCTGATTTCTTATTTATCCTGTGAAGCTAGAAAGGAAAGGGAAGATATCTAAAACTAACCTTGCACGCAAATGTTTTACTGAATAAATGCTAAGAGATTGGGGGGTCCGGGGTGAAGTTATACAATGGGGAGTTATCAATTACCCATCCTATATGTGGTTATCCATAGGTCATTAGCAATTATACCATTTTCTATATACTGGTGTTTATCTGTTGATTGGGAAAGTTTCTCCTTTGGGAGTGTTTGAGAGAGAGAGAGAGAGAGTGAGTTTTTTGATGATTTTGGTGAGGTACTGGACCTAAGGTTTTGATTAGTGTGTGAAGGTACTGGACCTAAACTTTTTTATTGGTGTGCTCGCTAAGATTTCGCAATCTTATGCCTACGTATTCCCGTTAAAGAAAACATGGAAATCAGAGCAATCATAGTTCCTCCCATTATGGGAGGAAAAGATATTTGGTGTCTTGTTCAAAGGCCAAGATTGAAGCTAAAAGGTTGAGTATTTGTGTCTTGTTCAAAGCCCAAGATTGAAGCTAAAGGTTCGACTGAGAGAGAATTTGTCATCTCTAAAGGGAGATATCTCGTTTGTTTATCACAACTGTTGGGTGATTGATTATAAAGGAGAATTACTTTAACTGGGATGTGAGAATCCAGCAATGCCATAATTTCCTTTATAGGGGATTTGTCTTGAAAGAGAAAACTTTAACTCAGTGTTGAGTAATGCCATTTTTCCTTAGGAGTCTTTGTTGCTAAGAGAGGGACAGTGGCATAGATGTAAATAATCCAGAGGCTTGCCACTTACAGCAATTAGATGAAAGAGAGGACTTACCAGGATAAAAGATGGACGATAGCTTGGATCAACAAGTGTGCCACTTATAGCAGTTATCTGGGATTAAGGTTTGTTTTGATTTGTTTGTGTGATAACACAGAGAAATGTATTCCTACAGAGAGTTTTTTATTTCCTCTGAGGGGATGTAGATTTTTGTATGTGCCTTGATCAAAGCCCAAGGTTGAAGCTAAGAGATTGATTGACTCCACTGGGGAAGTCCTTATACAAATCCTAAGGGGAGGCTAGAGAAGGCTGACTCAACAAGAGAGTGTTTATCTGTCTTGTACAAAGCCCAAGATTGAGGCTGTAAAGAGATTGACTCTTTTGGGGATATCATTATACAAAGCCTAAGAGGAGGCTGAAAGTAGACTTTTTCGGGGAAATATTTTGTCTGTCTTGTACAAAGCCCAAGATTGAGCCTAAAAAAGGTTTTGACTCCACTGGTGAGAGGTTTTGTCTGTCTTGTACAAAGCCCAAGATTGAGGCTGAAAAGGGAAACTGACTCTATTGGAGAGTATGATTTGTCTTGTACAAAGCCCAAGATTGAGGCTGAAAAGATAGATTGACTCTGCTTAGGGAGATTAATTCCCAAAGCCTAAAAGAAGGCTGGGAGGAATTGACCCTGCTGGGAAGATATTTATCCAGGGCTTAAGAGAAGGTTTAGAAGATTTTAACTTTGTTGGAGAAAGTTTATATATGTCTTGTACAAAGCCCAAGATTGAGGGTAAAATATATTTGACTGACTCAGCTGAAAATATTTATGGGTGTCTTGTATAAATCCCAAGATTGAGGCTAAAAAGAGATTGACTCAACAAGAGAGTGTTTTTTATCTGTCTTGTACAAAGCCCAAGATTGAGGCTAAAAAGGGTTTACTCAACAAGAGAGTGCTGAAAGGAGATTGACTCAACATGAGAGTGCTGAAAAGATGATTGACTCAACAAGAGAGTGCTGAAAAGGTTATTGACTCAACAAGAGAGTACTGAAAAGGCGATTGACTCAACAAGAGAGTGTTGAAAAGGCTAATTCTGCTAAGGAAAATCATTATACAAAGCCTAAGAGGAGGTTGTCTTCTGCTAAGGATTATTGAGATCCAGAGGCAGGTCCAAAGTGGGGAATCAACTCTTGCTGAGGATTACAGAAGAGTTGAGGTATCAGATGCCTTGAGGTTCTGATTTGGGATAGTGTTATATTGATGATAAGCTGACCCTTAATTGATATGAGGTTTCGACTCTTTAGAAAAACTGCTCTAACAAAGGATGACTAGTTCTTTCTTATACCTTTAAGAGGTCTCGGGTCCTTGTACTAAGCCCCAGAGGAGGCATAAGAACTTCTAAGAAGCCTGAGGGTCCTTGTACAAAGCCCAAGAGGAGGCTGGGATGCTTTTAGGAAGCCTGTGGGTCCAAACTTAAGAAAAGTTCAAGAAAAGTTTCACCGAGAATAATCCTTTCTTTAGTGAACAGTTCTAGGGTTTGAAGAAATTCAAGAGAGGTTTCACCGGGAATTAATCCTTTCAGGGGAACTGAATTTCTTTGACAATTTTCTAATAGTGATAGTCTGAGAAAAGATTCACCGGGAATAATGCCTTTCTCTTTGTTCCATATTGTATAAGCCCAAGAGGAGGCAAGACTGTATCTGGAAATTCCTATGGGGAACTAGTTTTGACTGTGTTAAAAGTGTGACCATTGGCTTTATCTAATCCTAGACCTAATTGTTGGGGAAAAGTTTAAGCAGATATATACAAGCATATATATACAGATGAAATATATACTGTATGTAAAAGAGGGTAGGAGGACTTACAGGTGAGCAAGCTTCCAGCACAAACAATTATATATATGTGCAAGTATGTAAAAGAAAGCTGTTTAAAACTTACAGGTGAGCAAGCTTCCATTGTAACAGTTGTATGGTTAGTTGTTCAAGAAATTAAAGAAAGTTTTGATAACAACTATGAACTTGAACCTAAATCAAAAGGGAAGTTGTTTTGAAAAGATTGGGGCTTATACTTAAGGAGAGGCCCAAAGAATTGTTTATTTACAAAGAAAGGGTTTGGGTCTTACAACTCAAAGAGAGACCCAAGAGTTTATTTTTGTACAAGAGATGGGGCTTACAACTCAAAGAGAGCCCCAAAGTGTTTGAAAAAGAAAAGAAACGGGACTTACAACACAAGGGTAGGCCCAGATGATTTTGTTTTGAAATGGCGATCGCGCCGAGATTTTTGAAAACGTGTCAGGACTTATACAATGACTGAAGCCCAAAAAGGTTTTTTTATTTATAAGGGATGGGACTTACACTCTATCAAGAGGCCTAAAGTTATTTTTGTACAAGAAATGAGACTTACAACACAAGGGTAGGCCCAATGAAAGACAGTGATCGCACCGTCGTTTCAAGAATCGCAGAGGGACTTATACAATGACTGAGGCCCAAATGGTTTTCTGTACAACAAGGGATGGGACTTACACTCTATTAGAGGCCCAAAAGTGTTTTTATGAAGTTTGAAAAATCAAGAATTAGAGGAAACCCTAATTTTGAATTTTTAAATATAATTTTAAAGGAAATTAAATAAAAAATGATATACAATACAAAATATATTCAAAAACAAGTTGTATACTTTGAAAAATTATGTTTAATCACATGAAAGCTTGAGATTCAATTGGTTTTGAAAGATCAAAGTGGGAATTTCATTTTAAAATGTTTAAAAACAATAAAAATGAAATTAATTACAAAAATTCTAACTATATTAAATAAAAAATATAAATTGGACTTTTTTGTAAAATAAAATATTTAAACATTTTTGTGAATTTTGAGAAAAAGAATTAATTCAAAAACACAAATATTCAGAGAGAAATTAATTTTTGAATCAATTAAACAAAATAACAAAAATTCAAATATTTAAAAATTTGAAAAAGGGCGCCAACAGTCAAATGAAGAACACGCGCGACCCTGTTTTTTGCAGATTTGCGTTTTCCCACTTTTCTCCATGATTACTCAATGGTTTTGCACGATTCAAGTACTAATCTTGTTCGTTTTTTAACAAGGATCACAACCATATAGATTAATTGCATTTATATTAAGTATGGAGGAAGAAATCAATGGAAAACCTCAAGAACCCTAATTTCAGTATGAACACAATGAAATTCTATACACGTTTGGTTCATGGCAATTGATTGAGGGTTATCACTCTACATACATGCATAAACAAGGTGGTAACTCAAAAATTCATTCATCATGCATGGATCATAGAGTTTGAAGGGTTCAGGCTTACCTCTTGCAGCTGGTGATCGAGTTTGATGATGGAGGTGTTGCAGATAGGTTCCAATGATCTGGACAACTTCCTTAGGTGCCAAGGAGTGTGTCTGAATGCTTGGAGTGGATTGAAATGAGCTGGAACGGGATGTGGCACCTCAACTGCAACTCTGTCAAAAACTTGAGCAATTGGCTGGTGATTTGATGAATTTGATGTTCCAGATGTTTTGTTAGTGTTTAGATCAGTCACATATGATGTTTATGTGGTATGTGTGTGTGACTGGTTTGGTTGGACTCACTCTCAATCTCAAAACCCGATAGTGACTTGAGTTAGAAGGCAAAATTAGAGTGAAAGAGAGATTTTGAGTAAAGCATCCGTTTGGGTGCTTTGGTGTACTAAAACTGATCACAAATGAGCTCTATTTATAGTAGAGCAAGTTTGTTTTGGCTGCAATAGTGAATGGCAACTGCAGCAGGTCTGTGGCAAATGTTAATCCATTGGAATCTCAAGTCTCCTCTAGCCATTGACTTGAGGTTAGAGCACAGGTTATGAGTCCTCTAGTTCAGGGATAAGGCTTGACTAAACTTGGATAACATTGTCTTGATGAATGCCACCTCTATGCATCAGTTAAATGCTTGGAAACAAAATTGACCATTTGGAAGAATCTTGAAATTTAGGAGTGTCATGCCTAAACATAGATCCATGGACTTGTGAGGCTGGTGGATCAGTGTTTGTCCCTTGGTTGTTCCCCCTTGAGGTGTACAGATGGATAACCATGCTTGTTGTTGCACAAATTGATCAATT
This sequence comes from Lathyrus tuberosus, assembly GCA_022829125.1. Lineage (NCBI taxonomy): Eukaryota > Viridiplantae > Streptophyta > Magnoliopsida > Fabales > Fabaceae > Lathyrus > Lathyrus tuberosus. The sequence continues at coordinate 9,654,170 of JALAZF010000081.1, forward strand.
TGAGCAACAATGCACAAATCTGCCTTGCAAAAATCAGGGAAAAATGCCATTTTCAATGGATCATATCTTCTTGCTCAAGTTGAGTTATGAGAGGCGCTTTTACTTTTTAAAGAGACCTCATATGGTACTATCCATGTATGATCATAGTTTGTCTTGAAACTATTTGGATCCAACTGAAAAAACCCCATGAACTTTGATGTCCAAGGCTGGTAACTTAGGCAGATTTTCACTAAGTGTTGAAAAGGTGTCATTTTCTTCATTTTTGTCATTTTGGTCACTCCATAACTTAAAATCCATGAAGAATTGGAGTTTGATGTAGTTGTGTCATACCCCAAATTTTGACCACTAAGATTTCCCATCATTGTGCAAATCATCAGCACAATATGGATGTACCTTTGTACCTCATTAGTCTCCCCAAAGATGGGTGAACATCCACTACAATCAAAATTAGGGTTTCAAGCCCTCTCTGAGCTTTAGACAAAGGCTCAATCAAGAAAGGACTTGATTTTCAACTTGTCTAATCTCTCAAACATCCTCAAAGGATCAAAAGGACTCCCACTTCGAGGATTAAGCACAAGGTTGCTCCCTTCTAGGTGGATCAAGCCTCAAGATCGCCAGTGTCACCAAATTAGGGTTTTGATCACCCAGGGCCTCCAGATGAAAAGTTTCATCTGGGCACAAGCCATTGATCCAAAACATAACCTAATATACTTCATGGAACCTCATGAACCCATGCAACAAGTCAATTTTGCCTCAAGGGATGCATTCATCAAAAATCAGGAATTAGGGTTTCTTGACCTAATTCACCCCTAAGTTGACTTTTGGGACAAATCATGAGCCAAGACTTCAAGAGATGATTTGATGGTCTCTAATATACCATATTAATCCATTTGGGACATTGGATTAATCCAAGAAGTTTAAGCAACAAGTCTCAATTCCATCTGCACCACAATTAGGGTTTTAAGGGAAAAGTCAACTATAACTTTGACTTTTGACCAAGACATGCTCCCAAACCCTAATACATGATTGAATATACCCTATGACACCCATGGAACATGTCCATCAAGTTTGATTTAGGTCAAGGACATGATTTCTTGAAGAATTGCACAGTTTGGAATTCATCTGATAAAAAGTCAACTGTGCACAGAAGTCAACTTTGACTTTTTGAGATTTTTCACCAAAATGGATTTTTAACCCTAAAATGATGTTAATGTATGATTTGAATCATCATTCATCAAGAAAAATCAAGAAAAGTGAGATAACTTGTAAAAGGGGTAACCATAAAACTTAGAAATTTTTCTAAGTTAAAAATAAAGTGGCAAGGGTACCAACTTTGAAGGACCATAACTCCTAAACCACAAGGCCATTTTTTCTCATCCAAAGATGGATTTGTAACCCTCATTATCACCTACAAAAACTTCAACTACAAGTCATTCCAATTCATTAAGGATTTTGAGTTATGGAGTGATCAAAGTGGCTGAAAAGTGAAAATGTCACTTTTTCCAACACTTAGTGAAATTTTCACTAAGTCAGATTCTGCCTCACTTTTTGCCAAATGTAGGGGGATTTTTCACTTGGAATCAAAAGAGATCAAAACCAAACTTGTTCAAACAGTTGTTGTATCATGTAAGAGCTTTCCAAAATGGCCAAGAACATTGCCAAATTCAACCTACACCATGAGATACAACATTGCCAAGTTGCCTTGCTGAAATCTGTCAAGGCAAGGCAGAATTTGCAACTTTGGTCGATTTGCCAAAATCAGCCAAATTCAATTGCTCCTATCCACTTGGACACCTCATAGGATTGAATCTAAAGGGGACAATCACTTAGCCAAGCCTCCAAAGTCCATGGAACAAGAAATAGCATGTTGAACCTAGAATGGCCAAAATAGGGACAAGACTTCAAATTTGGAATGAGGCATTCAATGGAACCATCAAGGTGGCATGGACTGAGCCATTCTCATCTGAAATCAGTCAAGACTTATCCAAGACCAAGGGAACCAAAGCTCTGTGCCCTAACCTCTAGTCAATGGCTAGAGGGGACTTGGATTTTCATTTGCCAACATTGGCCAAACCTACTTACCAGCTGCCATGCACTATTCCTTGCAAAACAAACTTGCTCTACTATAAATAGAGCTCAATTGTGGTCAGTTTGAGTACACCAAAGCCATCTAACAGATGCTTTCCTCAAAATCTCTTCTTTCACTCCAATTTTGCCTTCTAAGGCAAGTCACTATCGGGTTTTGAGTTTGAGAGCAATTCCAATCAAACCAATCACTCACACACCTCACATACATCACATATGAGCTGATCAAACACTTAGATCACTTATGAAACATCAATTTCACAAAATCACCAGCTGGTTGCTCAAGGTTTTAACCAAAGTGCAGCTGAGGTACCACAAAGTGATCCAGCCAATTTCAATCAAGTCCAACCATCCAAACACAATCCATAGGGTGTAGGGAAGCTGTTCAGATCATCACCACTCATCTGTAACACCTCCAAATCAAAAATCACATTGCACTTGCTGTCACGACTTGGAGGTAAGCACATGCTTGGTCATCTCTCAATCTATGCATATTTCCTCGCACAATAATTTGGCCATATGTTCATAATCATGCATGGAATGTTTTCCCTCAATTAATTGCATTGTTTGAACCGTGTATCAAAAATCCTAGCCTTCATGCAGAAATTAGGGTTCTTGAGGTCTCTTCGTGATTTCTTGTTGTATGTTTAATTTAAATGAAATTAAAGTACATAGACATGATCGTGAGGTTGAGACGAGCATAATGATATGTGGATTGCATGATATGATTACGTATTCATGGAGATTGGATAGAAAATGCAAATCTGAGAAACCAAGAACACGCGCGTGTTCTTCAGCTGTTCTTGGCGCCATTTTTCATATATTCAAATATTTGAATTTTGTGATTTTGTTTAATTGATTCAAAAATTAATTTCTCTCTGAGTTTTAATGATTTTGAGTTGATTCTTTTTTTAATAATTCACAAAAATGTTAAAATATTTTATTTTCACAAAAAATCCCAAAAATATTATTTATTTCATATAATTGATATTTTTGTAAAGAATTAATATTTTGATTGTTTTTGGCATTTTAAATATTTTTTCTACATTGATTTTGCAACTTTTAATGCTTTTTAATTATTTTGTAGGTCAATACTTAATTTTTGAAGCATTAATCCAAGATCACAATTTGTTTTCCATGTGTTAAACAATTTTTGATCATTTTTAATTGAATTTTTATTCAATTAAATACATTTTGAAAACAAATTAGGGTTTTGGATTAATTCAACCCTCATAAATCATTTTCAAACTTTTTTGGGCCTCTATTAGAGTGTAAGACCCAATCCTTTTTTTGACCAAAACTTTTTGGGCCTCACTTATTGTATAAGTCCCGATACCGTCAAAAAACAAACGGCGCGATCGTCGCCTTTTCAAAAATCATCTAGGCCTGCCCTCGAGTAGTAAGACCCATTTCTTTTCTTTAAAAACACTTTGGGCCTCTTGAGAGAGTGTAAGACCCATCCCCCCTTGTACAAAAACTTTTTGGGCCTCACTCATTGTATAAGTCCCTCTGTACAAGTAAACGGCGCGATCGTCGCCCGTTTAAAAACAAAAATCAATTGGGCCTCTCCTTGAGCTATAAGACCCATTCAAAACACTTTGGGCCTCTATTAGAGTGTAAGACCCAATCCCCCTTTTAACTAAAACATCTTGGGCCTCACTTATTGTATAAGTCCCTCCGCGTTAAAAGAAATCCTCGGCGCGATCGCCATTTTTAAAACGAAAAATCATTTGGGCCTACCCTCGTGTTATAAGCCCCACTCTTTTTTCTTTAAACCTTTTTGGGCCTCTTGAGAGAGTGTAAGACCTATCCCTTTGTACAGAAAACCATTTTGGGCCCCAGTCACTTGTATAAGTCCCGCTGTACAAAGTCAAACAGTGCGCCCACTGATAAAACTCTGGGCCTCTCCTTGAGCTGTAAGCCCCAAATCTTTCTATTTCAAAGCACTTTCTCCTTTGATTTTGAATATACTATTGTTTTCAATCTTTCTTTGTTGAACAACTAACCAAACAGCATGGAAGCACTCCAACCGAGTAAGTGGTTATCGCTTTCGTTTACTGCTTTCATATTATAAACTGTATTGTGGGGCTGCTCACTGTAAGTCTCCTTTCGTAAACTCATATCTACTGTGTAATAATAGTATAGATATTTCAAGTTTCCCCGGCAACTACGTCTAGAACTAGGTGACGCCGTTTCATTTATTCATAGAAATAGGCGCCTAGATCCCCAATAGGAGCACCAGATACAGTCTTCTCTTCGGCTGTCCTCCTTAGGAATCGTCAAGAAGCTCTACTCCCCAAGATGAATGTATTCTCCGTGAATGGCATCTTTGAGTTTCTTCCAAATTCTCGAACTTTCCTGACTTGATCTATTCCTTGTGGATAGCTTGCCTTGAATGTCTTGGGGTTTGGGTACCCACTACGGTCATAATCTTGGACCTTAACTAAGGAACCCTCTTTAAAAGCTAAAAGTCGCTGGATAGTAAACCTCGCACGTTTACCAGTGGTTTTTATCTTTAAAAGAGTTATCTCTCCTAATGTAAAGGAGATGATAGACCCACGGGCTTCTTAAAAGCATCGGCCTCCTCTTGGGCATTGTTCAAGGACCCACAGGCTTCCTAAAAGCAACCCCGCCTCCTCTTGGGCTTAGTACAAGGACACTACGGCTTCTTAGAAGTATCCATAGCCTCCTCTTAGGCTTTGTATAATGATATTCCTAGCGGAAATTAGCCTCCTCTTAGGCTTTGTATAAGAAAACCACTGGTTGATCCAATCAACCTTTTAGCATCAAAGCTGTGCCTCGTTCACAGTACACAAACATCAACAACTCCTTTCCCTTCATCTAATCGCTGTAAGCGGCAAGCCTCTGGATCATCTATATCCACGCCACCGTCCCTCTTTTAGCATGAGAAATTCCTAAGGAAAGATGGCATTGCTCTACACTGAGTTAAAGTCTTCTCCTTCAGGTTAAAACCCTTTCTTCGGAAATTATGGCATTGCCCGGATCCGCGTATCCCAGTTAAAGTAATTCTCCTTCTCCCCTCTTTAGAGATGACAAATTCTCTCTAAAGCCGAGGTCTTTCAGCTTCACGTCTTGGGCTTTGAACAAGACACCAAAACACCAATTTCCTCCCATAGAATAGGAGGAACTACGAACGCTCTGATTTCCCTGTTTCGGTAAACGGGAATACGTAGGCATAAGATCGAAAGAAAAGTTCTTAGCGAGCACAATCATCAAAAAACCCAAATCCCATATCTCCATCAATCAAAAGCAGTAATTCAAAAGCATCAGTCCTAACATCCTAATCCTTGTTCCCCGCCAGAAACCTTCTGCCCAGGTAAAAAAGAAAGAAAACAGTATTGGCGAAAATACAAATAACCAGTACAAAGGCCCTCCACATTGATAGCATTCGTAACCTAACAGACCGCTGTTTAAACTCAGTATGCAAAGCAGGGTTAATTGGAGACATCTATTTCGCTTCCTTATTCAGCTCACAATAGGATAAAAAATGAATCGACCTGTAGTCAAAGCTCAAACCGCAGAGAGCGACCAGCGCTTAAGAACCGCGTCCAAAATCGCTCGCTACAGAAAAGTGGCGCCCACCGTGGGGCCAAATCTTCTTTCTTAAACGTTTAAGGTGAAAACCTTGGACAAACCTTTTTTCTCTTCACTTGTGTGAATACCACAGATTGGGACTTCCGCCGGGGAACCCATTTCTGTCAGGAACTTAGGAATCATAGCTTTATAGGTCTAGGATGATTAGGACAAATATATATATTGTTTTTCCTAATTGCTATACGTGTTTATTTTTCTGCTACTGGGAATGCGTGTGATGCCGCATGTGGTGAGAATGAGTATACACTTAAGATAAGTGATGGCGACGGGGTCGACCATCAACCTCAGTGGAGGCTGACCAACGCAACCCATTCACTCTTCTAGCCAATGGGCCGGTTGTTAAGTCTGAGAAGCTGAGGAGCCAAACCCTTTTGTAGTGCGGAAACTATCGGAAATAGTTGTTACGCGATACTACCCTCATTTGAGGCTGGTGATCTATTCTCGGTGAATGGCACTTACTCTAAGATTGCTTTACAACTCGCTGGCGATCCGCTTGTTGTTTTGCTTTCCTGGGAGGAGCTGATGATAATGAGTACAGGTACAAAAATCACCCTAGTATAAACCTTTGGGGATGGGTAGAGCCTTGACTTCATGACAACGACCCTTTGACCCCATGTTTTTTCTATGTTTTTGTGTGCTGCATTCATGCATCCATTTAATAAAACATTAAAACATTCAAAAAACTTCTCTTCTAGTCTCTCTGTTTTTCAAATTAAACTAAGACTGTGATTACAAATATCAGAGAAAAAGATTGCATTAATGGATTTCAGTAGAAGGAGAACTCGCCAGTATACCTTCAAGGTTCCAAAGCTAGAGGATTTGAGAAAGTTAGCGAGGATGATCGTTAACCCAGAGGCTTTCAGAGCCAAGCACGGTGGTTTGCTACCACTGTTAAGAGTCCATGTGATTAAGGGGATCATGGACGCGCTCATTCAGTTCTACGATCCGGTTTATCACTATTTCACATTCCCGGATTACCAGCTATCACCAACGCTGGAGGAGTATTCTCATCTGACTGATTTACATATCACTGATCGAGCTCCGCTTTCTGGACTGGAAGAAATTCCAAAGAATCAGACTATTGCAATAGCAATTCATTTGGACGATTCTGAGGTCAGGACTCACATGACCACTAAGGGTGGCATTCAAGGTTTGCCAGCCCAGTTCTTGACAAAAAAGGCTTTATACTTTGCTAGTATAGGGAACGGGACTGCTTTTGAAAGCATCTTTGTCTTGCTCACCTACGGGTTATTTTTGTTTCCCAACATCAATAACTTCGTCGATATCAACGCTATTAAGGTTTTTCTCATTGGAAACCCTGTGCCGACTTTGCTCGCAGATGCGTATCATTCTATACACTTGGGAAATTTGTACAGCGGAGGGGAGATCACATGTTGTGTACCTTTGCTCTACAAATGGTTTATCTCTCACTTGCCCAAGTCTGCTGCTTTTTGGGATTGCAAGAGTGTCTTACGTTGGTCGCAGAATATCATGTCTCTCACCAACTCTGATATAGATTGGTGTAATAGGATTTATGAGGGAATCAAAATCATTGACCATTGTCGAAACTTCCCCAACATACCCCTCCTAGGAACTAAAGGAGGAATCAACTATCATCCGATATTAGTTCTTCGACAATTTGGATACCCGATGAGACACATCCCACTGGGTGTTCATCTGGAAGGTCTTTTCTTCAAAGAAGGAGAAAATGACAGAGCACTAAAGATGGAAATAGTGCAAGCTTGGAAACAGGTTCATAAGAAAGGACGAGAGTCTCTGGGAAAACCAAACTGTGTCTCGGTGGAGCCTTATCTCCATTGGGTACAAACTAGAGCTCTCAAGCTAAAGATACCTTATCCTCATTACGGAATTCTTCCACCGAGGGAAACTGTCATGTACTTCATGACGGAAACTGAAAAGCTTCAGGTTACTCTCAACAAAGTTCAAAAGGAAAGAAGATCTTGGAAGAACAAGTACCGCACCCTCGACGTAGAGTGTATCCAAATACAACAACTACTAAAAGAGAAAGATCCTCTGATTGAAATGTTGGAGCAGCATGCTGTGGAGAATCAAGATGACCAAAGGAATTTGCTCGCTCCTTTCACCTGGCAAAGGAATGACAACCCGACAACGGCCTAAGCGCCCCGGTCAAAGAAGAGGACTCGGGACCCATTAGTTTAGGTTTCTGTTTCTGCACTTTGTAATCTACTGTATTTCCATTTCTGTAATCCTTTGGAATTCAATAAAAAGGGGTTTCCCCACCGTTTGATATTTGCAATCTAATTGTCGAAGTTTATTTTGATTAAAAAAAAACAACAATTAATATAATCATTGCATTCATCATTCTCACATCGCGTATTCTCCTTACCTACGAATCTCACGTTTGTGTCTCGATTCTAGAGTCAAACTGTCTCATTCATATAATACTCGGGCCAATCGTCAGAAAAAGATGAATGATCTTGAGGAAGAAAACAGAGAGTTGAAAGAAGAGATCGACGCTCTGAGAGAGGATATGAGAAAGCTTCGTAACGACATGCAAGCCATGGCAGAAGCTCAGCTACAAAGAACTGTGATCTCAGAGATCACCTCAACGCCCATAGTGGAGAAGAATGATCCTAGGTATCAGATACCGAAAGATCGTCCTTGGGGCATGCCTGTTAACTATATCCCGGAAGGATATGTTCCGCCGATCACTGAAGATCAGGGAATCGCAATAGAAGCCGCTGGGCCTGAAGGTTACAAACTTCGGGAAAGCGAAGATGCCAGGGGCATACTCAAGACTCCTGAAGGTTACAAACTTCAGGAGGCGCCAAGACTTACTGTCGTAGTCACGGTACCACCCCCTGTGGTGCACACTGTCCCGGAAGGGCAGATTCCACAAACACCTTCTGGTAAGAAGGAAACTATGTTTGACAGAATGGATGAATTCCAGGAGCAGTTCTTGGAAATACAGAAATAATTGCAAGCTATTCGCGGTCAGGATCTATTCGGAAAGGACGCCGCAAACCTCTGCTTGGTCCCCAATGTGAAAGTCCCGCACAAATTTCAAGTGCCCGACTTTGAAAAATACAAGATTAACTCTTGCCCTCAAAGCCATCTGGTGATGTACCCTCGGCGGATGTCAGCTCAGATGGAGAATCAGGACCTGCTGATTCACTACTTCCAGGATAGTTTAACCGGTGCCGCACTCAAATGGTACATGGGTTTAAACCGTACTACGATCAGTACATTCAGAGATTTTGGTACTGCCTTTGTCCAACAATACAAGTACAATTTGGACATGGCACCCGACAGAGATCAACTCAGATCGATGTCGCAAAAGGACAAGGAAACCTTTAAGGAGTATGCTCAAAGGTGGCGTGAAATTGCCGCTCAAATTTATCCACCTCTTGAGGAAAAAGAGATGACAAAAATCTTCTTAAAGACCTTAAGCTCATTTTACTATGACCGAATGATTGCCAGTGCACCCAGTGATTTCACCGAAATGGTCGGCATGGGTGTACGTCTTGAGGAAGCCGTCCGAGAAGGACGTTTGGTAAAAGACACTGGATCAACGAGCGGTACTAAAAAATACGGTAGTGCTCTCCCTAAGAAAAAAGAGCAAGATATTGGGAATATCTCTCTTGGAAAGCAAAGGCGACGTTATCAGCCAGTAGCAGCTGTTACTCCTGCTATCGGCCCCGCGCCTGTTCCTATGTATCAACCTCAGGTTGCGCAGAGCCAACCTGACCAACAAAGGACACAACAGCCTCTTCAGCAGGCTCGTCCTCCATATAACAACAATCGTACAACACGGCCACCAGGATTTGATCCTATACCCGTAACGTACGCAGAGCTGTTTCCGTTACTGCTGGCTAAGGGGCACATTCAGACTAAGTCTCCCCTTTCAGTTCCGGAAAATCCACCTTTTTGGTTTAAAGCGGATCAAACATGCCCTTATCATCAAGGAGGTTCAGGGCATAACATTGAGACTTGTCTCAATTTCAAATCCGACGTGCAAAAGCTTGTTAGGAGCGGGCTCTTATCTTTCAAAGATACGAATCCTAACGTTCTCACGAACCCGCTGCCTCAACATGAGAAAACTGCAGTCAATCTGATTGAGAAAGAGACTAACAATGTCTATTAAATTCACGATGTACTCTTATTGGGGACCAATCTGGTCAAGATGCATTGTAGACAGAGTGGATATGGCCATGTGCCACCTCATAATTATCACTAGTGTGATATCTGCTCTAAAGACAACCAGGGATGTTCTGTGGTGCAAGCAGCTCTACAGGAACAAATGGATCTTGGATGGATCCAAGAGCACCGAGTTCGTGGAGTTAACATGGTTTACTCGAATTCCAACGTCATTCAAAACCACGACATCCGTGCGATGAATGTAAACTTGGTGGCGATGCACTCAAGGCAAAGCCAGTATCATAATCTGCCGCGACACGATTACAGTTCCTGTCTGATTTGCTCGGTAAACAAACAGGGATGCTCTTTCATACAAGAGGCCCTCCAGCGTCAGATGGATCTTGGATGGATCCAAGACTACCATGATAGGAACTCCTATCAAATCAACATGGTTCAGATCTTCGACATCCGCGTAATGAATACCAACTTGGTAGAGTTACATGCTGAGCAGGTCCGACTTGGATTCTTAATATCACATGACTATCAAAATTGTAAAGCGGGTTGCGAAAACGATCGAGGTTGTACCCTTGTCCAGGAGGCACTTCAGCACTTGTTAAATCACTGGTGGATGCCAATCTATATGGACGAAGATACTCAGCAGATTAGTATCAATAACAGGCATCCTACTCGTCGTCAAAGTCAGGATGTCCGATCAATGGAAGGTAACCTAGTGAGGTTACATTGTATTCAAAGTGGGCGTGGCCAGGTGCCACCACACAACTATGACAGTTGTAGTGTCTGTGCAGAAAGTAACCAAGGGTGTTACCTTGTGAGAGCAGCTCTTCAGGGTCAGGTCGATCATGGAGAAATTCGTCCATATCCAGGTTCAGGACCCATCATTTGGTCGCCAAACTACCTTGCCGAACAAGTTGAGGATGTTGTCACGATCTCTGGTCATCACAGGACCAGGGATGTTTTTGCCATCATCCCTCTACTTTACGAATCTAGAGTTCCCAACCGGGAACGGATCAAGGTTACTTATGATGGTCAGAAAAATCAGAAGGTTCCCGTAATCATCTATCTACCGGGACCATTACCGTATGAATCAGCTAAGGCAATCCCTTACAAATACGGTGCAACAATAATCAAGAATGGAAAGGAAATTCCATTACCCTCCGTTGTGAATATTGCAGACATCAGTCGTGTAACACGGAGCGGTCGAATCTTCAACCGAGGGGTTGGAGAATCCAACAAAGAAAAGGAACTTCAGGCAGAAATTCCTGATCCACCAGTCGGTCAATCTGATAATCCTGACTTTTCAAAAGACAAAGATGAGATGCTAAAGCTCATCCAAAGGAGTGAATATAACATTGTTGATCAACTGTTACAGGCTCCTTCAAAGATCTCAATATTATCACTGTTACCCAGTTCAGAAGCACACAGAGAGGCTCTACAGAAAGTCTTGGAGCAAGCCTTTGTGGAACAGGATGTAACAATCAGACAATTCGATAGCATTGTCTCTAACATCACTTCCTGCAATAATTTGGGATTTAGTGATGAGGAATTACCTGAAGAGGGTCGCCATCATAACATGGCGCTCAATATCACAGTTAACTGCCAGGGCGATGCTTTAGCCAACGTACTGGTAGACACAGGGTCAGCCCTGAATGTTATGCCGAAGTCCACTTTGATGCAGTTATCATTTAAGGGCCCTCCAATGAGAGTCAGCGAGGTCGTCGTCAAAGCATTCGACGGATCCAGAAAAATGGTTATCGGCGAAGTTGATCTTCCCATAACTATTGGTCCTCACACTTTCCAAATCACTTTCCAGGTCATGGACATCCGGGCAACATACAGTTGTTTATTAGGACGACCTTGGATACATTAGGTTGGAGCGGTTACTTCAACCCTCCACCAAAAGCTAAAGTTCGTCAAGAACGATCAACTTGTCACGGTTTATGGGGAACAAGCCTTGCTTGTGAGTAACCTATCATCATCTACTTGTGTGGAACCCGAGGAGGTTATTGGAACTCAGTTCCAAGCACTATCGGTGAGCAAGGACAATCAGTTCAAAGAAGGAACTTCAATTTCTTTATACAAAGATGCTATCAAAGCGGTCGAGAGTACTGGTACAACCGGATGGGGACAGCTTGTCATTCCCACTGACAATAAAATAAAGAAGGGTCTTAGTTTTTCTGCAACATGTATCCAGACAGCCGCCAACGATGAAAGTCTTCATCCCCTTCAAAACTTCTTCCACAGTGGAGGTTTTCTTCACCCAGTGTCTCAAGTTGTACATGCTATTAATGAGGAAGATCCCTCTGACACAGATGAAGAATGGAAGTCCTACCTTAACAAGGACGGCTATATGTCTCAGGAAGAGGTGCCTATGCCTTTTTGCTTTCCTACAGAAAGTCCGAGATTTATACCCAGGTCAGATGTCGAAATGATCTACGGAGATTGTGATCCGGAAGGATGCCTTGCTCTGCCAAATTCATTAGAGGAAGACACTCCGATGAAAGACAACTTTGACCATAATTACTATAGCCTGATGGATGGCCTGCCAATGTCGCAGCCTTACCCAGGAAACTTAGGGCAAGAGAGTCAGCCGAACAATGAAAATCAGCTGACCGTCATTGAACAGAATACCTGTGTCCCCACCATGTCATGGGATCAACACTCAGGTCATTCAGAAACTACTCAACATGAAGATGAATTTGCAACGTTTGCAGTACTTGAATTCATCAACTATGCTTTTCCCAAGGTCAACGTCATCGAGAGAGATGACTCCTCCAGTTCCAAAGAAGTTTGGAACACCCTGGGACAACCGAGTGGAAAATTCGACTTCATGGTCAAATACACCGCTCCCGAAAGCTCTCGTATCAGGTTCGAAGACATCCAGCCAACTGGATGGGGAGATACAGCTGAGAGCACCAATACTCTGCAGAATACAACAGAGGAATCCTCCTACGACAATTCTGCTTGGGAGACAGATTCCAATGATCCTGCTCCACCAGAAATCAGCGTCATTTCTGAAGACAAATCAAGGAAGGTGCCAGACTTTGTGATTCACCGAGGAGTTTGCCGCCAATGGGTTGTTGTCGAGGTTTCGAAGGTCGTTCGCCAGTCAAAGTAATTGCCATCTTTAACCATTCACCCTGCCCAGGTGAAACGGATATTTTGATAGGGCTCATTTTCTGTAAATTTCCCTCTTCGCTTTGCCCAAAGTGACAGAGTTTTGTTTTATATGGCTGTAGTTTCAAGATTCGACTTGTTCATTAATAAAATAACGTCGTTCTGTAATTTCCGCATTAATTGTTGTTTTCTCTTTTTGCTTTTTCAGAAAATGGTAATCCTAAAAAAAAACATTCAATAATAAAAACAAGCAGTAAAATCAAAACACTGCACACACTTACATTTTCTCTATCTCTTCTAAACACGAATCATCACGTCATGCAGATTGCTTGTTTTAAACCCCGTTGAAACATACGATCCGATGCCTTCTTCCAACTTTGAGTTCCCGGTATTCGAGGCTGAAGAAGAAGTTGACAACGAAATTCCAGAAGAGATCTCCCGACTACTCAGACAAGAGGAAAGGTCCATTGAACCTCATAAAGAGCCGTTGGAAACGGTAAACTTGGGTTCAGAGCAAGAGAGAAAAGAAATCAGGATTGGGGCCTGCTCAGTCCAACTGCCAGAGAAGATCTGATAAAGCTTCTCAAAGAATTCCCCGATGTATTCGCTTGGTCCTATCAGGATATGCCAGGGTTGGATACCAGCATCGTGGAACATCACTTACAGTTGAGATCAGAATGTCCGCCAGTAAAGCAAAGGTTGAGACGCACTCACCCGGACATGGCCATCAAAATCAAAGAGGAGGTACAGAAACAGATCGACGCGGGTTTCCTCGCTACATCTGAATATCCTCAATGGTTAGCCAACATCGTACCCGTTCCCAAAAAGGACGGAAAAGTCAGAATGTGTGTTGATTACCGAGATTTGAACAAGGCAAGTCCGAAGGACGACTTTCCTTTACCACACATTGACATGCTGGTAGACAGCACAGCAAAGTTCAAAGTTTTCTCCTTCATGGATGGATTCTCGGGCTATAACCAGATCAAAATGGCGCCGAAAGACATGGAGAAAACTTCGTTCATTACCCCATGGGGTACCTTTTGTTACAAGGTAATGCCGTTCGTTTTGAAGAATGCCGGGGCAACCTATCAAAGGGCCAAGACTACTCTGTTTCATGACATGATACACAAAGAAATCGAGGTATATGTCGATGATTTGATTGCAAAATCAAGAACAGAGGATGAGCACGTTGAACATCTGTCAAAATTGTTCGAACGTCTAAGAAAATTCAAGCTCCGCTTGAATCCCAACAAGTGCACCTTCGGTGTCCGTTCAGGGAAACTACTAGGGTTCATCGTCAGCCAGAAAGGAATTGAAGTTTATCCTGACAAGGTCAAGGCCATTCAAGAAATGCCTTCTCCGAAAACTGAAAAACAAGTCAGAGGATTCCTGGGATGTTTGAACTACATCTCCAGATTCATATTCCTTATGACCGCGACGTGTGCGCCGATTTTCAAATTACTCAAAAAGAACCAGGATTGCGTTTGGTCAGAAGATTGCCAAACCGCCTTCGACAGTATCAAGGAATATCTATTGAATCCTCCGATTCTATCACCTCCAGTGGAAGGAAGACCACTGATCATTTACCTCACAGTCCTAGAGGACTCAATGGGATGTGTACTTGGCCAACAAGACGAAACTAAACGGAAAGAGTCTGCCATTTACTATCTAAGCAAGAAATTCACTGACTGCGAGACTCGGTACACAACGCTTGAGAAAACTTGTTGCGCTTTGGCTTGGGCAGCCATACGTCTTCGCCAGTACATGATTCGTTATACTACTTGGTTGGTCTCCGAAATGGATCCAATCAAGTACGTTTTCGAAAAACCTGCTCTCACGGGAAGGATTGCCCGTTGGCAGATGTTACTATCAGAATATGACATAGAGTACCATGCTCAGAAAGCCGTTAAAGGAAGTATTTTAGCCGATCATTTGGCTCATCAACCGATTGACGATCAAGAATCAATCGGGTTTGACTTCCTAGACGAAGATGTCATGTATCTAAAGATGAAAGATTGTGATGAACCGCTACCCAGTGAAGGGCCAGAACCAGGTTCCCAGTGGGGACTTATCTTTGACGGAGCAGTCAATCATTATGGAAACGGAATTGGGGCAATCATTGTTACCCCTCAGGGTTCCCACATTCCTTTCACTGCCAGACTTACGTTCAAATGTACGAACAACGAGGCCGAATACGAAGCATGTATCATGGGTCTCGAAGAAGCGATTGATTTAAGGATCAAAAACTTGGACGTATACGGCGATTCAGCCTTGGTTATTAACCATATAAAAGGAGATTGGAACATATACCAATCAGGATTGATTCCTTACAAAGACTATGCAAGGAGGTTGTTACCCTTCTTCAACAGAGTCGACTTTCATCACATCCCTCGTGATGAGAATCACATGGCTGATGCATTAGCCACTCTCTCTTCCATGATTACTGTAGGTCGATGGAACGACATACCTAAGATCGACATCATGCGCCTTGAACGGCCCGCTTACATCTTCACGATTGAAGCAGTCATAGACGACAGACCTTGGTATCACGATATCAAATGCTTCCTTCAGAAACAAGAGTACCCATCTGGGGCACTCAGAAAAGATAGGAAAACCCTCAGAAGATTGGCTGGAAACTTCTTCCTGAGCGGTGACACTCTTTATAAGAGAAATTTTGACATGGTCTTGCTCCGATGCGTCGACAGACCAGAAGCAGACATGCTCATGAAAGAAATTCATGAAGGATCCTTTGGCACTCATGCCAACGGACACACAATGGCGAGAAAAATTCTTAGGGTCGGGCATTATTGGTTGACCATGGAATCCGACTGCTACAAGTACATGAGGAGGTGTCACAAGTGTCAGATATACTCCGACAAAATTCATGTACCGCCATCACATCTCAAAGTTCTTTCTTCCCTGTGGCCTTTTTCCATATGGGGAATCGACATGATTGGTATGATTGAGCCCAAGGCTTCAAACGGACATCGGTTCATCCTTGTAGCCATTGATTATTTCACCAAGTGGGTCGAAGCAGCGTCATACGCCAATGTAACCCGACAAGTGGTGGTCCGATTTATCAAAAACAATATCATCTGCCTTTATGGTGTTCCAAGCGAGATCATTACTGATAATGGATCTAACTTGAACAATAAGATGATGAAAGAGTTGTGTGCAGAGTTCAAGATCGAACACCATAACTCATCTCCCTACCGACCCAAGATGAACGGAGCGGTAGAAGCGGCTAACAAGAACATCAAGAAGATCGTTCAAAAGATGGTTGTAACCTATAAAGATTGGCACGAAATGCTACCCTTTGCTCTTCACGGTTATCGAACATCTATCTGCACTTCAACAGGGGCAACCCCTTTCTCTCTAGTATATGGCATGGAAGCAGTGCTCCCCATAGAAGTAGAGATCCCATCAATCCGGGTATTGATGGAAGCTAAGCTCACCGAAGCTGAATGGTGTCAAAGTCGACACGACGAATTGAATCTGATCGAGGAAAAACGAATCACGGCACTATGCCACGGTCAGTTGTATCAATAGAGAATGAAAAGGGCGTTCGACAAAAAGGTCCGACCGCGTATCTTCAGGAAAGGAGACCTCGTGCTCAAGAAGATACAATCATTTCTCACTGATTCTTGGGGCAAATAGACCCCAAATTATGATGGCCCCTATGTGGTCACGAAAGCTTTCTCAGGCGGCGCCTTGAGACTTGCAACCATGGACGGAGAGGAATTTGCCTACCCCACGAATGTTGATGTAGTCAAGAAATACTTCGCCTAAAACTAAAAAAAAACGTCTCGGTGGATTGAAAACCCGACAGGGCGGTCCAGGAAAAAGTTAGAGACATGAAAAAAAATCATCCCGATGGATTGGAAATCTCATAGTACAATCCAGGCAAAAGTTAGGGATAATGGCAAGTAACTATGTTCAACAAAGGCAAGTCCCTCAGCAGCAACAGCAGTTGCATCATCTATCGGAGGAAATCTCCAGTCAAAGGTCATCTTCGACGGAAGCTCAGGATGTCCCGAACTCAAAGTTGGTAGAAGGATAGTGGTCGTTATGTTTCAACGTAGCCCTTTTCCCTGTAAATTACCATTTTCTAACTTTGTATATACTCTTTGGAATCACGCGTTTGGCTGATCTCCATCTTATCAATAAAATTTGAGCCCTTGTACTTTTGTTTGTAATTCTTTACTTGTTTTAGCTTTACAGAACGACGTTGTTTAAACTTAATCAGTGATTCTTGAAATAAAACAAAAAATAAATTTACTTGTTAAACTTTTTCTGCTTTTAAATTAAAGATGACATTTCTTTTGACTGTTGAACATCAGAAGAACATCGATCACTTCTCCCGAAGTAAGCGAACTTCAAAGTGCAGAATCAAAGTACTCCTTCTAGACCAGTACTCCTGAACGAAGGATCAATAATGTCAGAGACCATGTTTCGTCTGACATCCTTGGCCGAGTTCTCATCTCCTAAGCCCGATCAACATAGCTCCCAACGGGACTATCTCTCCTAAGCAAGGTGGAATTGCTATTTTGAATCAACGGTACTTCTTCGCCCCGCGATGGCCGAGTATCCAATTGTGTTCATCCATTAGTCTGTATGTCGCGTCTGTTTTGTCAGCATATACATACATACATCATGCATTTTTTATTTGCATTCACATTTCATATTGCATCACTATCACTCTAGTCGGTCTTGTCCCCTAGTGGTAGAAGTCCTCTCAATCGAGTTGTCAGTTCTTGCCTCGTCAGGAAATATTGTGTCTGAACAACCTCGCTTCCAGTTTAATTCTGGAAAGAAGTTGGTCCTTGACCACTTTGATAACTTGAACCTCTGAAAAGCCAGAGAAAACTTTCAATAAACATCACTCTTCGCCATTGAAGATGATATCCTTGCTTTCCTGGATTAAGGAAAATCCACAGAGAAAGCCTCGTGATCAGAGATTCGGCAGCACGCCAGTGTTGCTCCGAAAAACCACTGATGAGAAGGTCATTGGCACCTCAAAATTGGATCCCATCATATGGCATTTCTCCGGGAAGATCCCGAGAAAAGTATGATGTAACCCCAAACGAAAACAGTCTCTCAAGAGACTCGCTTTCCCTAGTAGAATCGACAAATGGCGTCTCCAAAACAGAGAAGTTTGTGTACCTCTACAATTCAGACGAATGGGTTCCCCAGCAAGTCTGACATCAAAATTTGTTCCACTCAAATGGCATCTCCCCAGGAAAATTCGGCGAGAAGTTTGAAGGAAAGCCGCTACGAATAGCGTCCCTTGTCAGTAAAGTTTATTGACAAAAGAAACTAAGACCAGTTCCTTGGTAGGAAACCAGGATCGAGGGGAAGTTTAAATCAGAAACTAAGACCAGTTCCTTGGTAGGAAACCAGGATCGAGGGGAAGTTTAAAAAAAAGAAACTAAGACCAGTTCCTTGGTAGGAAACCAGGATCGAGGGGAAGTTGACAAAAGAAACTAAGACCAGATCCTTGGTAGGAGACCAGGATCGAGGGGAAGTTTACCTTTTCTAAGCATCATCGCTTAGCTAAAGAAGATGAATGCGCAAGCTGCCATTCATAGCCATCAAAATTTCGGGTATTCCGATATTTAATCCTCTTGCACCCCGAATGCCCGAACACCTTCGTCATTCACACCTTCGGGTCTAAGAAGATTAAATAGGGGCATCTGTCATACCCCAAATTTTGACCACTAAGATTTCCCATCATTGTGCAAATCATCAGCACAATATGGATGTACCTTTGTACCTCATTAGTCTCCCCAAAGATGGGTGAGCATCCACTACAATCAAAATTAGGGTTTCAAGCCCTCTCTGAGCTTTAGACAAAGGCTCAATCAAGAAAAGACTTGATTTTCAACTTGTCTAATCTCTCAAACATCCTCAAAGGATCAAAAGGACTCCCACTTCAAGGATTAAGCACATGGTTGCTCCCTTCTAGGTGGATCAAGCTTCAAGATCGCCAGTGTCACCAAATTAGGGTTTTGATCACCCAGGGCCTCTAGATGAAAAGTTTCATCTGGGCACAAGCCATTGATCCAAAACATAACCTAATATACTTCATGGAACCTCATGAACCCATGCATCAAGTCAATTTTGCCTCAAGGGATGCATTCATCAAAAATCAGGAATTAGGGTTTCTTGACCTAATTCACCCCTAAGTTGACTTTTGGGACAAATCATGAGCCAAGACTTCAAGAGATGATTTGAGGGTCTCTAATATACCATATTGATCCATTTGGGACATTGGATTAATCCAAGAAGTTTGAGCAACAAGTCTCAATTCCATCTGCACCACAATTAGGGTTTTAAGGGAAAAGTCAACTGTAACTTTGACTATTGACCAAGACATGCTCCCAAACCCTAATACATGATTGAATATACCCTATGACACCCATGTAACATGTCCATCAAGTTTGATTTAGGTCAAGGACATGATTTCCTGAAGAATTGCACAGTTTGGAATTCATCTGATATAAAGTCAACTGTGCACAAAAGTCAACTTTGACTTTTTGAGATTTTTCACCAAAATGGATTTTTAACCCTAAAATGATGTTAATGTATGATTTGAATCATCATTCATCAATAAAAATCAAGAAAAGTGAGATAACTTGTAAAAGGGGTAACCATAAAACTTAGAAATTTTTCTACGTTAAAAATAAAGTGGCAAGGGTACCAACTTTGAAGGACCATAACTCCTAAACCACAAGCCCATTTTTTCTCATCCAAAGATGGATTTGTAGCCCTCATTATCACCTACAAAAACTTCAACTACAAGTCATTCCAATTCATTAAGTATTTTGAGTTATGGAGTGATCAAAATGGCTGAAAAGTGAAAATGTCACTTTTTCCAACACTTAGTGAAATTTTCACTAAGTCAGATTCTGCCTCACTTTTTGCCAAATGTAGGGGGATTTTTCACTTGGAATCAAAAGAGATCAAAACCAAACTTGTTCAAACAGTTGTTGTATCATGTAAGAGCTTTCCAAAATGGCTAAGAACATTGCCAAATTCAACCTACACCAGGAGATACAACATTGCCAAGTTGCCTTGCTGAAATCTGTCAAGGCAAGGCAGAATTTGCAACTTTGGTCGATTTGCCAAAATCAACCAAATTCAATTGCTCCTATCCACTTAGACACCTCAGAGGATTGAATCTAAAGGGGACAATCACTGAGCCAAGCCTCCAAAGTCCATGGAACAAGAAATAGCATGTTGAACCTAGAATGGCCAAAATAGGGACAAGACTTCAAATTCGGAATGAGGCATTCAATGGAACCATCAAGGTGGTATGGACTGAGCCATTCTCATCTGAAATCAGTCAAGACTTATCCAAGACCAAGGGAACCAAAGCTCTGTGCCCTAACCTCTAGTCAATGGCTAGAGGAGACTTGGATTTTCATTTGCCAACATTGGCCAAACCTACTTACCAGCTGCCATGCACTATTCCTTGCAAAACAAACTTGCTCTACTATAAATAGAGCTCAATTATGGTCAGTTTGAGTACACCAAATCCATCTAACAGATGCTTTCCTCAAAATCTCTTCTTTCACTCCAATTTTACCTTCTAAGGCAAGTCACTATCGGGTTTTGAGTTTGAGAGCAATTCCAATCAAACCAATCACTCACACACCTCACATACATCACATATGAGCTGATCAAACACTTAGATCACTTCTGAAACATCAATTTCACAAAATCACCAGCTGGTTGCTCAAGGTTTTAACCAAAGTGCAGCTGAGGTACCACAAAGTGATCCAGCCAATTTCAATCAAGTCCAACCATCCAAACACAATCCATAGGGCGTAGGGAAGCTGTTCAGATCATCACCACTCATCTGTAACACCTCCAAATCAAAAATCACATTGCACTTGCTGTCACGACTTGGAGGTAAGCACATGCTTGGTCATCTCTCAATCTATGCATATTTCCTCGCACAATAATTTGGCCATATGTTCATAATCATGCATGGAATGTTTTCCCTCAATTAATTGCATTGTTTGAATCGTGTATCAAAAATCCTAGCCTTCATGCAGAAATTAGGGTTCTTGAGGTCTCTTCGTGATTTCTTGTTGTATGTTTAATTTAAATGAAATTAAAGTACATAGACATGATCATGAGGTTGAGACGAGCATAATGATATGTGGATTGCATGATATGATTACGTATTTATGGAGATTGGATAGAAAATGCAAATCTGAGAAACCAAGAACACGCGCGTGTTCTTCAGCTGTTCTTGGCGCCATTTTTCATATATTCAAATATTTGAATTTTGTGATTTTGTTTAATTGATTCAAAAATTAATTTCTCTCTGAGTTTTAATGATTTTGAGTTGATTCTTTTTTTAATAATTCACAAAAATGTTAAAATATTTTATTTTCACAAAAAATCCCAAAAATATTATTTATTTCATATAATTGATATTTTTGTAAAGAATTAATATTTTGATTGTTTTTGGCATTTTAAATATTTTTTCTACATTGATTTTGCAACTTTTAATGCTTTCTAATTATTTTGTAGGTCAATAATTAATTTTTGAAGCATTAATCCAAGATCACAATTTTTTTTCCATGTGTTAAATAATTTTTGATCATTTTTAATTGAATTTTTATTCAATTAAATACATTTTGAAAACAAATTAGGGTTTTGGATTAATTCAACCCTCATAAATCATTTTTAAACCTTTTTGGGCCTCTATTAGAGTGTAAGACCCAATCCTTTTTTTGACCAAAACTTTTTGGGCCTCACTTATTGTATAAGTCCCGATACCGTCAAAAAACAAACGGCGCGATCGTCGCCTTTTCAAAAATCATCTGGGCCTACCCTCGAGTACTAAGACCCATTTCTTTTCTTTAAAAACACTTTGGGCCTCTTGAGAGAGTGTAAGACCCATCCCCCATTGTACAAAAACTTTTTGGGCCTCACTCATTGTATAAGTCCCTCTGTACAAGTAAACGGCGCGATCGTCGCCCGTTTAAAAACAAAAATCACCTCGGCCTCTCCTTGAGCTATAAGACCCATTCAAAACACTTTGGGCCTCTATTAGAGTGTAAGACCCAATCCCCCTTTTAACCAAAACATCTTGGGCCTCACTTATTGTATAAGTCCCTCCGCGTTAAAAGAAAACCTCGGCGCGGTCGCCATTTTTAAAACGAAAAATCATTTGGGCCTACCCTCGTGTTATAAGCCCCACTCTTTTTTCTTTAAACCTTTTTGGGCCTCTTGAGAGAGTGTATGACCCATCCCTTTGTACAGAAAACCATTTTGGGCCCCAGTCACTTGTATAAGTCCCGCTGTACAAAGTCAAACAGTGCGCTCACTGATAAAACTCTGGGCCTCTCCTTGAGCTGTAAGCCCCAAATCTTTCTTTTTCAAAGCACTTTCTCCTTTGATTTTGAATATACTGTTGTTTTCAATCTTTCTTTGTTGAACAACTAACCAAACAGCATGGAAGCACTCCAACCGAGTAAGTGGTTATCGCTTTCGTTTACTGCTTTCATATTATAAACTGTATTGTGGGGCTGCTCACTGTAAGTCTCCTTTCATAAACTCATATCGACTGTGTAATAATAGTATAGATATTTCGAGTTTCCCCGGCAACTACGTCTAGAACTAGGTGACGCCGTTTCATTTATTCATAGAAATAGACGCCTAGATCCCCAATAGGAGCACCAGATACAGTCTTCTCTTCGGCTGTCCTCCTTAGGAATCGTCAAGAAGCTCTACTCCCCAAGATGAATGTATTCTCCGTGAATGGCATCTTTGAGTTTCTTCCAAATTCTCTAACTTTCCTGACTTGATCTATTCCTTGTGGATAGCTTGCCTTGAATGTCTCGGGGTTTGGGTACCCACTACGGTCATAATCTTGGACCTTAAATAAGGAACCCTCTTTAAAAGCTAAAAGTCGCTGGATAGTAAACCTCGCACGTTTACCAGTGGTTTTTATCTTTAAAAGAGTTATCTTTCCTAATGGGAAGGAGATGATAGACCCACGGGCTTCTTAAAAGCATCGACCTCCTCTTGGGCATTGTTCAAGGACCCACAGGCTTCCTAAAAGCAACCCCGCCTCCTCTTGGGCTTAGTACAAGGACACTACGGCTTCTTAGAAGTATCCATAGCCTCCTCTTAGGCTTTGTATAATGATTTTCCTAGCGGAAATTAGCCTCCTCTTAGGCTTTGTATAAGAAAACCACTGGTTGATCCAATCAACCTTTTAGCATCAAAGTTGTGCCTCGTTCACAGTACACAAACATCAACAACTCCTTTCCCTTCATCTAATCGCTGTAAGCAGCAAGCCTCTGGATCTTCTATATCCACGCCACTGTCCCTCTTTTAGCATGAGAAATTCCTAAGGAAAGATGGCATTGCTCTACACTGAGTTAAAGTCTTCTCCTTCAGGTTAAAACCCTTTCTTCAGAAATTATGGCATTGCTCGGATCCGCGTATCCCAGTTAAAGTAATTCTCCTTCTCCCCTCTTTAGAGATGACAAATTCTCTCTAAAGCCGAGGTCTTTCAGCTTCACGTCTTGGGCTTTGAACAAGACACAAATAGACCTTTCAGCTTCACATCTTGGGCTTTGAACAAGATACAAACCACCTTTCGCTTCACGTCTTGGGCTTTTAACAAGACACCAAAACACTAATTTCCTCCCATAGAATAGGAGGAACTACGAACGCTCTGATTTCCCTGTTTCGGTAAACGGGAATACGTAGGCATAAGATCGAAAGAAAAGATCTTAGCGGGCACAATCATCAAAAAACCCAAATCCCATATCTCCATCAATCAAAAGCAGTAATTCAAAAGCATCAGTCCTAACATCCTAATCCTTGTTCCCCGCCAGAAACCTTCTGCCCAGGTAAAAAAGAAAGAAAATAGTATTGGCGAAAATACAAATAACCAGTACAAAGGCCCCCCATATTGATAGCATTCGTAACCTAACAGACCGCTGTTTAAACTTAGTATGCAAAGCAGGGTTAATTGGAGACATCTATTTCCCTTCCTTATTCAGCTCACAATAGGATAAAAAATGAATCGACCTGTAGTCAAAGCTCAAACCGCAGAGAGCGACCAGCGCTTAAGAACCGCGTCCAAAATCGCTCACTACAAGTTGAAGCTTTTGTAGAATGTAGGAAGACCTACAAATCAGGCTTTGGATCACTCAAAATGGCTTCTTGGATCACAAGTTATGATCCTTGGAAGTTGGTACCAAAGTTATTCAAATTTAGTAACTTAGAAAAATTTTCAATTTTTCAAGATTACCCCTTTTTCAAGTTATCTTGGTTTCTTGATCAATTCTTGTTCAAATGACATTATAAGTCATATTTTGTGAAAATATGAGTCATAAGGCTCATTTTTTCCAAAAAAAAGTGATGATTTGACTTTTGGCTCCGGAGCGGTTCGGCGCATAAAAACCCTAATTCCCGACTTTTGGGGAATGCATCCTCTGAGGGTAATTTAGCTTTGCAAATGGATTCTTAGGGTTATTTTGAGCATATTGAATCACAAGTTGAAGTCTTGGCTCATCCTCTTGTGAAAATCTCACTCTGGAGGTCTCAGTCGTCCAAAACCCTAATCTGGCGATATCGGGTGTTTCGAGGCTCAAAACACTTGGAATGTCACAACTGTGTGCTTGATTTTTGATTTGAGGGTCCTCTTGATCCTTTTTGGATGTTTTAAGAGGTTAGACAAGTTGAAGATCATGTCATTTCTTGATTAATCCTTTGCCTAAGTGTTCTGAGAGGGCTCAAAAACCCTGATTCTTGATTATGATGAATGCTCACCCATCTTTGAGGAGATTGATGAGGCATGATGGTATATCCATATTGTAGTGATGATTTTCACAATGATGGGAGATCTTGGTGGTCAAAATTTGGGGTATGACAGTTATGCTATACAGATGATGCAAAGTAAAAGTAAAGTCAGACGCATGAAAATTTTGAAAATGCCCAGAAAAATTAAGGTATGACACTAGCTGCTTATTCAATAGTTCAATTTGAGCTAATAAAGCAGTTTGAGTATCAACAATTAATATACCTTTGGGTGTACCTACCGTTTCAACCTTTACCGATCTTTCACTCTTAGTGCGGTACTCATTCGTGCACATCTTCTCTATTAAGTCCTTGACTTATGGCTCGATCATTTGCCTAATTGTACCTCCCGCGGGAGCATTTAGCATCTTATGTATCTGACTCTTTAGGCCTTTGATAAAACATTGCATTTGCGCCATATTATTAAGATTATGGTTGGGGCACATGCGCAGCAATAACTTGAATCTCTCCCATGAGTCATATAAAATCTCCACATCTTGTTGCTCAAAATTTAAAATTTCAGCCCTTCTCTCAGTAAACTGTGTGGTGGTGAAGAATTTCTCCAAGAACTTGTCTTCTAGCTCCTTCCACATCTGAATGGTTCCATTTGGAAGGCATAGCAACTAATCTTTTGCCCTTCCAATAAGCGAGAAACCAACAAATGCAACTTCACTTTATTATCCGTGACATTATCTGGTTTGCACATTGAAGCGGTTTCGTAGAAGCGTGCAAGGTGGGCCCACGGATCTCTGATAGCATACTCATTGAATTGATTGTCTCTTTGACCTAAAAAGCACAAAATTCTTAATATCAAAGTTAGAAGGGTCTGCCGATATAAAACCTCTAGAAACTTGATCGTCGTCGGTCCTTTTGCAGTAATCTCCCATCGTTGGGACTTGTGGAGCAGCTATGTTATTCTCGTCTTCCGAATCCGAAGAAAATATTGGTGGATATACTTCGGGTTGGTCTCTGTCATCCAGAATTGCTTCTCTAGCTGCTTTTTTGAGGGTACGTGCGATTCTTTCAATTTCCGGATCAAATGGTAGTAGTGTCGATCCCGAACTACGCATACGCAAACAAAAAAATACCTCAGTAGCACTATGATAAACAAGAAAATAAACAAAAGCAATAAAACCTAAAATTAAACAAAAAATAAAGCAAGAAAAAAATGTTGCACAAAGCATTGCCCTGTTGCAATCAACAGGCCCCGACAACGGAGCCAAAAACTTGATGACTTCTCAGTAAGCGTACCGATAATGTCGCAGTAATAAAAAGATTGAACCCATAAGGACTTCAGTGCAAAAAGAGATTAAACGAGAAAACGATGTTACAAAGGTGGTTAAGTTGTGTTTTAGAATCTCTTTATCCCCTCTTGTTAATGAACTATGCCTTGTATGAATTATCTTATTCCTATAATTTTACGGCAAACTAATAAAACCCTTATAGTTAACCCTCACAAAATAACTCACTAGCAACTACTAGGAGCTTTATATCCCTAGTATGCCAGCATAAGCAGTGTTAGGCGTTGCATAGACCGTTAGTTCTCTATGCTACTATTCGAGGTATCTTATCCTTATTCAACCCGCTTAAATAGAATAGTTTCCTAGTGTAGCGTGCGATTTTTTTCGGTGACGCGACCACCTTACCGCAATGGTTGGAATTGGGTGTTACTTTCTGATTTTTTATTTATCCTATGAAGCTGGAAAGGAAAGGGAAAATATCTAAAACTAACCTTGCATGCAAATGTTTTCTTTAACAAATTCTAAGAGATTGGGGGGTCCGGGGTCAGGTTATACAAAGGGAAGTTGTTAATTACCCAGTGTATATATGGTTATCCATAGATCTTGTTTCTGGCATGTTTCTCTATTATCTACTTACTGGTGTTTATCTGTTATGAATTGGGAAAGTTTCTCCTTTGGGAGTGTTGAGAGAGTATTTTTGTTGTTTTCGGGTTTTTTCGATGTTTTTGGTAAGGTACTGGACCTAAAGTTTTTTATATGT
This sequence comes from Lathyrus tuberosus, assembly GCA_022829125.1. Lineage (NCBI taxonomy): Eukaryota > Viridiplantae > Streptophyta > Magnoliopsida > Fabales > Fabaceae > Lathyrus > Lathyrus tuberosus. Next base: position 9,680,957 of record JALAZF010000081.1, read on the forward strand.
GTGCTCGTTAAGATTTCGCAATCTTATGCCTACGTATTCCCGTAAAGATAACAGGGAATTCAGACTAATCGTATTCTATGGGAGGAAAGATGATGTTTGGTGTCTTGTTCAAAGCCTAAGATTGAAGCTAAAGGTTTGACTGAGAGAGAAATTGTCATCTCTAAAGGGAGATATCTCACCTGTTCATCACAGTTGTTGGGTAATTAGTTATAAAGGAGAATTACTATAACTGGAATGTGTAGATGAAATAGGAAGTTTACCAGGATAAAAGAGGGACCACAACTTGGATTTTTGAATCAACAAGTGTGCCACTTACAGCAGTTATCTGGATTTAGGATCTTTTTATTGTCTTTGTGATGTACAGAGAAATGTCTTCCTACAGAGAGAACTTTTGATTTCCTCTAAGGGGATGTTGGTTTTATGTGCCTTGATCAAAGCCCAAGGTTGAAGCTAAAAGGTTGACTCTTCTAGGGAGTTTTGTTTCTGTCTTGTACAAAACCCAAGATTGAGGCTGAAAAGAATTGATTCTTCCGGGGAAAGTTTGGTCTGTCTTGTAAAAAGCCCAAGATTGAGGCTAAAATAATTGACTCCACTAGGGAGAGGTTTTATCTGTCTTGTACAAAGCCCAAGATTGAGGTTAAAAGAATTGATTGACTCAGCTGGAGAATATGATCTTTAAAGCCCAATATTGAGGCTAACTTTGCTGAGGGAAAATCATTATACAAAGCCTAAGAGGAGGTTGGTTGGGGAATTTCTTATATAAAGCCTAAGAGGAGGCTATCTTCTGCTGAGGATTATTGAGATCCATAGACGGGTCCAAATTGGGGAATCAACTCTTGTTGAGTGATTATAGAAGAGTTGAAATATTAGATGTCTTGAGGTTCTGATTTTTCTGATGGTTTATTTGTTGTAATTTTACCATAGCTGGGGGATTTAGATTGACAGTTTGAAGATTGAGTTTGAAAACCTATGGAGGTTTTAAATCTTCTAGAAATTGATGAAGTAATCAGGGTTTTTTCCTGTACTTTTAGGAAACTTGAGGGTTTCTTTGAGATCCAAGAGGAGATGAGACTTTCCAAGTCTACTGGTATGAAGAAGTTTATCTTTGTATGATGCTCAAGAGGTGGCTGATGTTTTAAGGGATGAGAATCAACCCTGAACTGGTCTGATGTTTTGGAATTCTGACTCTCTGGAGGATTGAACTAGTAGAGATGACTAAGTTTCGTCCTATACCTGTAGGAGGTCTTCAGGTCCTTGTACTAATCCCAAGAGGAGGCTGAGAAATTCTAAGAAGCCTGAGGGTCCTTGTACAAAGCCCAAGAGGAGGTTGGGGATGCTTTTAGGAAGCATGTGGGTCCAAGCCTAAGAAAAGTTCAAGAAAGGTTTCACCGAGAATAATCCTTTCTTTAGTGAACAGTTCTAGAGTTTGAAGAAATTCAAAAGAGGTTTCACCGGGAATTAATCCACTTTGGGGAAATGAATTTCTTGTACGCTCATTTCTAAGTCGTGATAGTCTTGAGAAAAGTTTCACCGGGAATAATGCCTTTCTCTGTTCCATATTGTATAAGCCCAAGAGGAGGCAAGACTGTATCTGGAATTCCCTATGGGGAACTAGTTTTGACTTTGTTAAAAGAGTAACCACTGGTTTGATCTAAAACCAGACCTAATTGTTGGGGAAAACTCTAAGCAACTATATACAGGCATACATATACAGATGAAATATATAAGCAAGTATGTATAGAAGAAAACGGTAGAACTTACAGGTTTGCAAGCTCCAGCATTATAACCACAGCTGTATGGTTAGTTATTCAAGAAAATTGAAGAGAGTTTTGATAACACTTTGAATTTGAATCTAAGTCAAAAGGAAAGTTAGTTGTAAAAGGGAGTTTAGGGTTTATTACTCAAGGGGAGGCCCAGTTTAAAAACAGTGATCACACCATTGTTTTTTAAAATCGCGTAGGGACTTATACAATGATTGAGGCCCAAATTATTTGTGTGTGACAAGGGATGGGTCTTACACTCTATTAAAGGCCCAAAAGTGTTTTGAAAAATGTTTGTGAGGGTGAAAATGATCAAAACCCTAATTTGATTGAAAAGTACATTTTAATTTTGAACAAAAATCAATTAAAACGATCAAATTTATCCAACATGTGTGAAAAACAAGTTGTGATCTTAGATAAATGTTTGAAAAAATATATTTCATTCATATTATGATTTGAAAATCAATTGAATTTGAAAGATCCAGAGAAAGAATTTGTTTAAAATGTTTAAAAACAATTAAAAGGAATTATTTTCAAAAAAATTCAAAATATATTAAATAAATAACATCTTTTTTTGATTTTTTGTGGAATAAAATATTCTAACATATTTGTGAATTTTGAAAAAAAGAATCATTCAAAAATGATTGAAATTGAAAGAGAAATTAATTTTTGAAGTTATTAAGAAATTGTGAAAAATGTGAAAAGAATAAGTGGTAAAAAAATGGGATGGTCCTCCCAAGGTTTGAACCCACGCCCTTGGGGTGGAGGGTTTAAAACTTTACCAACTGAGCCAGGTGAGTTGGCTGATAGAGAATGGGAAGAGTGAATAATATAGGAAACCTTCTTTTGAAAATGGTTAAAAAAACAAAAGGTCTGGGGCGAGGGGGATTCGAACCCCAGACCTCTCGCTTTCTACACACACACAAATACTAGTGTTTCCACTAGGGTGCAATGCCAATTCAAACATATATTGGCAAGGGAAAAATATATAGTAAAACTAAGTTTGATTCTGAAGAATGGCGCCATGGCCACCACCTTCATCTTCATCATCTTCCTCAAAATTTTAAAATCGTATTTCCATCAATACGCAACCATTTTGGATGATTCAAAAATGAAACTTGTCTATTTTTGAACGAGGAATTAAATGGCATTACTCAATTTTATTTAAATTCAAATAATTGTAAGAAAACAGTTTGAAATTGTATGAACCCTAAAAATAGAATTTAAAATGAAATTTCATATGTACAAGATATGAAGCAATTGATTGAGGGAAAATGATCTATAAACTATCAAAAACGTATTGGTAACTTGAAAGGATGTTTATGATGCATGAATTAATGAGTTCAGTTTTGAGGAAGATAACCTTGCAAGTGAGAATTGAATTCTCTGTTGAAGATGTTACAGATGTGTTCTGATGATCTGGATAGCCTCCTTGACCCTTAAGGATGGTGTTCCAATGTTGAGACTGGATTGAAACCTTCTGAATCACTTGACAAGACTCAATCTGCAACTTTGAGGCAAAGTTGAGCAAAAGGATGGTGACTTGAAGATTTTGATGTTATAGATTAAATGTAAGTGTTTAGATCACTCCTATATGTTGTATATGAGGTGTGTGAACCATTGGTTTGAGTTGCGTTGGTCTCCAACTCAAAAACCGATAGTGACTTCTCAAGAGAATGGAGTTTTTGTGTTTAAGAAGGAAATGATAGAAAGCTATGTTGTAAGTTTCTTTGGTGTGTTTGTAAACATCAGAAGAGAACTCTATTTAAAGGTGAATAGATTTGTCAAGCATGAATAGTTGGAATTTGAAGGATAAGAACTTAATTTAATGGTCTTGGCTTGGCATAATTGCCTATGATCACATTGAATTGGTTTGTCATAGTCATCATTGCATTTGACTCAAAAATTGTGGCTTGCAAGAAAACATCCAAATTGTCATGAAAACTGTTGCAACAATGCCTCTTGTGGCAGCCATAACTCTTGGCTCAAGTTAAGTTGTTTCTTGCCAATGATCTCTTTGGATTGTTGGCAATATGTATAACAACTTTGATGTTTACAATTGATATTGATTCTTCTTGTAACTAGGTGTAAACATCTCCCAAGTTTTGGTGTTTTACCTAAAATCTGTCTTGGACAGAATTTTCTCTAAGTGTTGGAAAAAAAAGCATTTTCATGTTTTAGTGATTTTGATTCAACCATAACTCAGAATCCATGATAATTTGGAATGAGATGTAGTTGAGATTTTTGAAGTATGTCATGAGAGATTTCATTTGAGCTTTGGATAGATGCAAATGGATTTGTGGTTTGGGAGTTATGACCTTGTAAAGTTGGTACCAAATCACTTTTGTTCCATAACATAGAAAATTTTAAGTTTTCTATGGTTGCCCCTTTTGCAAGAAACCTCACTTTTCTTGATTTTTCTTGATGAATGATGATCAAAACCATACATTAACATTGTTTTTGACTTAGGGGAGCCATATTTGTGAAAAATTCAAAAAAGTCAAACTTGATTTTGGGCACAATTGACTTTTTGTTAGATGAATTCCAAACTGTGCAATCCTTTGTACAGTCAAGTTCTTGACCTAATTCAAACCTAATGGATGGATTCAATAGGTGTTTTAGGGTGTCTTGAACCATGTCCCAAGGTTTGAGAACATGTCTTGGTCAAAAGTCAAAGATACAGTTGACTTTTTCTTCAAAATCCTAATTGTGGTCCTGATGAAATTGAAACTTATGAATCAAGCTTCTTGGGTCAATCCATTGTTGTAAATGGATCAATATCGTGTATTTGAGGCATTCAAATCATGTCTTAAGGTTTTGGTTCATGTCTTGCCTCAAAAGTCAACTTGGGGGTGAATTAGGTCAAGAAACCCTAATTCCTGATTTTTGATGAATGCCTTCCCTGAGGTTGTTTTGACTTGATGATTGTGTCCATGAGGTCCCTTTGAGTATCTTGGGTCATGCTTTGAAGCATTTGCTCATGCCGAGATGAAAATTTTCATCTGGAGGCTTTGGTCGACCAAAACCCTAATTTGGTGACACTGTCGATCCCGAGGCTTGATCCACTTAGAATGTTGCAACCTTGTGTTTGATCCTTGATGTGGGAGACCTCTTGATACTTTATGGGTGTTTGGGAGGCTATAAAAGTTGAGGATCATGTCCATTCTTGATTGATCCTTTGCCTGAGTACTCTAAGAGAGCTCAAAACCCTAATTCTTAGTTGAGGTGAGTGCTCAACAATCCTTGAGGAGATTGATGAGGCATGAAGGTACATCCATATTGTGGTAATGATTTGAACAATGATGGGAAATCTTGGTGGTCAAAATTTGGGGTATGACAGATGCCCCTATTTAATCTTCTTGGACCCAAATGTGTGAATAGCGAAGATATTCGGACATTCAGGGTGCAAGATGATTAAATATCGGAATACTCGAAATTTTGACTGTGGTTATTGTAGCACCCCAAAATTTCCCTCTTTTTTTATTACCTTAACTGGCTTTCGTTTCGCATTCATCTGCATCTCACACTAGGTTATAACTCATAATCATACACCGCATTGGTTTTCTAAGACATGGGACCAAAGCATCTCTCTGTGATTCGAGATTTCCCTAGTCAGAGGCGATTTATTATGTTATCACATTCAAGTTGAAGCAAGGCTGAATTCTCATCATTATGTGTATCTTCTTATCAAAGTTCGTCAAGCAGGAATTTCGATTTCAAGTCAAGTGTGGTTGTTCAGTTACGATCCAATTCAGGAAGTGTGTTTCCAAGGTTGAGTTGTGGACTTTATCAGGTTATCAAGCAGTGGTTCGTGTGAGGTTGGGTTCAGAAAATCAAGTTCGTCAGTCCAGTGGTGGTTCAGCTCTGGATTTATGTTCCTCAGCACGGATTGAGTAATCAGGGCAGGGTTTAAAATTGATTCAGATGGTTATGGATTCAAAAATTAAGTTGTGCATTGGTCCAAGACCCGTTCATTCATCTTAATCAGAGGTTAGTGGGAAAGTTCAAGTGTGGTCAAGGTTTGTATTGAGAATGCAACTTGGTTTTCATTGAGAATTAAGGAGTTTGGTGGAGTATTCATTCACGTGATCGTTTGACGGTTTGAGTTCAAAATCTGATATCCATTCATTTCACCATAACCAATTTTCTTTCCACATTCATAACCATTTGTCAATATCCATATTATAATCCAATTAACCACATCATAACCTCTATTTTAATTTTAATCCATTTTCAAATTCCATTCAAATTCAATTAATGTCCAAATCCATTAATCAAAATCCATCCAAATTCTATCCAAATATCCATTTTTAATTTCATTTTACAAATATCCATTTCCACATTTTATCTATCTTTAATCCAATTGGAAATCTGTTTTTAGATCCACAATTCTTAAGCTCGTCATCATTTTTTAATCATGCCATTAACTTATGTTGTGACACCAAAATTGCAAGGAAACATTTCTTTTACAAAATTGTAAATAAAAAGCAATGAAAGAATACAAGTTTTTGTGTTTAATCCAAGTTTCTATGACTTGAAAATACTTGACCCCACTTGTGCAAAAAGCTTGCGGACCAACGTAACAACCACAACATTTTTCTTCCATTATGAGTCATTACACGTCATGCCATTTGTGTCCCCGCCAAGCTTCAAGTTCCAGCCTTTCCACACAAAATTAGGGATGGCAGGTAGACCCAAACCCGCAGGGTCCACCCGCACCCGAACCCGAGTCAACGGGTGAAAACCCGAGTTGACTGGGTTGAGATTCGGGTTCGGGTGCCACCTGATATTTCGGGTGCGGGTTTGGGTAGTGTGAAATCCGCGTCCGAAACCCGAAACCACACCCGATATATATATATATATATGTGTGTGTGTGTGTGTGTGTGTGTGTGTGTGTGTGTATATATATATATATATATAACTTCAAATAATTTTAATGTTGTTGTTGTATTTTTGTGTTTTTGCTACGAGTTCGGGTTTGGGTGGAAAAACCCGAACACAACGGGTGTGGGCGTGGGTGTTATTTTGCCACCCGAATAGCTTTTGGGTTCGGGTTCGGGTTCGGGTTCGGGTGGTGACTTCGGGTACGACCCGTTGCCACCCCTACACAAAATCCTTGATACACAACAGCCAGCAGCGCATCAACCTTCAGCTGCCATAAAAAAATAGTACAAAAAATTTTTAACCTTGCCAAACATCAAACCATAAACCGTTTCACGCACCACGTCACGCAACAAACTTCTCTTCCCTCACGACCCGTAGCAGGTCACGTACAACACAAAACCGTAAACGCAAAAACAACTTTGATTCCATTTTTCCATTTTCCACACAGCAACAATCTTTCAGCCACGCACGAAACTCACCATATCCTCCATAACAACTATTTCGCATAAAAACCATACAACCTCAAAAGCTATTTTCACGCACACACCTTGTTCAACAACCACCCATTTTCATACCATTTCTTCAACCTCGGCTTCATAATCCAACCTTCTTCTTCATTAACTTTAACCATTCAACAATTTCCTCACTCAAACATTCTTCAACCTTCATTAACCTTCCTCGGAACCACACAACTTACATTTTCAACCAAAACAACTTCAAAACCTCTCTGCTAAAAACCTCAGAAAATTTCCCATTCTAAAACCTCGCATCACCATCTTAATCAACCCAACGCAGAACCATTTTCAAACCTCATCTGACCTTCATTATCTTCAACCGAACAGCTTTCGAATCAACAACCCCAGGAACCCAATCAAATCAAACCAGAAGAGATGAAGAGAGAGTAGAAGAAGGAGATCGAAAGCAAAAGAGAGATTGAAGCCAAGCCTTGCGAACCCGAAGCCATAAAGAAGACGAACAGACCTGCGGTGAAATATCTACGCGAAGCTTGAAGCGAACGAAGAGAAGACGAAGCTCGAACAAAAAAGATTGAGAGGGGTCAAACGAACGAGGCGAACCAAATCGGAGACGGAAATGAGATGTGGAAGATTGAAACGAGATGCTTCTTGATTGTTCTGTTTTTGGTCTGTGCTGTTTCACGTTCATTCAATGAAAATGGCTGATAACGATTGCGCTTAGTCCCTGATATCGTTTGGACCACTTCTTGGTGTTAATTTTGTTTCTCCTTGTTGATTACCTTTGATGCTAGTTGCTTACATTTTATTCTTGCTAGATTCTGACATGTTCTGAACTTGACGTGTGATACTTGACTATTGGATCCTCTGAAGTACTTGATAGCTTGATTCTCGTCCACCTTGGAACTTTCTTCCTTCGAATCTTGCCCATTTGAGCTTGTTGATCTCTTATTGATCGTGTGAAGCTTCTACAAGTGTTCTTGAGCATTTTGCGTGCATTGAAGAGGCAACAGACCTTCTCCGTTAGGTACCACTTGCGCACTTGTATGAAGCATGCTTAGGGTTTAACATCTTTGCTTACAACTTGTTGCTGATTGAGGGTTCGTCACTCCTATTTATATACTTGGCTTGGTTGCCAATTCATTGGTGCTGTGAGCTTGTTTGCTCCTCTGTTTGTGTTACTTTGTGAGGGATGAAGAGTCACTCAACTTCCTTATAGTTGAGATCACGACATCATTTTCATCTTGTGGTTGACGAAGAGTCACTCAACTTCCTCATAGTTGAGATCACGACATCGTCCATTTCTGTTGCATTTTCTTTTGAAGAATGGAGAGTCACTCAACTTCCTCATAGTTGAGATCATGACACTGTTCTTTCCTTGTTGACGAAGAGTCACTCAACTTCCTTATAGTTGAGATCACGACATCGTTTATTTTGTGATTGAGTTGTCCTGTGTTTACTTATGTTTGTTCACATGATCCCTTAGGATTCCTAGATCCACTTAATTTCTGATTAAGTTGGAGGTAGGAGAGACATTAGGCTCTCAATCCGAGCATGACAACATTAGGTAGACTTCCCTCCTAATCCTGACCTTAGGGCCACAATGCATGATAACTTGTAGGACCGAGTTTCCCTTAGAACTTCCGTGATTCTTTTCTCTCGCACCTATGCGATTGAGACTGTGTCCCGTTTCCTGTAGTAGTGTAAACTACAGATGCTCTGATTCCCCATTCCCTAATGAGGATACGTAGGCACGAGGATCCATATCCTTGGCGAGCACACTAATAACTAACTCCCCTCTTCTCTCGCACCCTTGCGATCGAGACCAACCTGATAACTCAGTCTTTTCTCTCGCCCCAGTGCGATCGAGACCTTAACCGACCCGTAGGTCGAACTATGACTGCTATGACTTCCTCTCTCCAATCCGATTGAGGATATGTACGCACAAGACGACGATGTCTTGGCGAGCAACCTCCCCCATTTGTGCGTAGTCCGTCGAACAACGTCGACTCTGATTCTTCATTCGTCCACGAAGATACGTAGGCATAGGATTGCGAAGATCCTTGCGAGTTTGTTTTTGTTCTTCCCTTCTCGTCTCTGTTTGGCAGAAGGCTTTAGATAACACACCCTCTGATTAGACAACAAGCATGGATCCATCGAGTATGATGGACGCGTGGGGGTGTTAATACCTTCCCCTCGCGTAACTGACTCCCGAACCCAGACTATGGTTGTGATGACCATGTCTTCTCCCTTTTGAGGTTTCTTCGATCATTTCCTTTCCCTTCGTCGGGATAAATAACGTTCGGTGGCAACTCTTCTCTTTGTTTCCGCCGGTTGTTTTTCGCAGTTGTGACAGTTATGAATAGAAGTTTTCTCATCCATCTTCTTTTGCTAAGCAATGTTACTTAGAAAAGGGTAAAACTTCCCTTCGATCCTGGTTTTCAACCACGGAACTGGTCTTAGTTTCTTCTTGAAATAAACTTCCCCTTAATCCTGGTCTTCAGCCACGGAACTGGTCTCATTTTCCATTGAAATAAACTTCCCCTCGATCCTGGTCTTCAGCCACGAAACTGGTCTTAGTTTCTTCTTTGAAATAAACTTCCCCTCGATCCTGGTCTTCAGCCACAGAACTAGTCTCAGTTTCCTTTGAAATAAACTTCCCCTCGATCTAGGTCTTCAGCCACGGAACTGGTCTTAGTTTCTTCTTGTCGAGTTCTTTTCTTGACAAGGAACGCTATCCGTTGTAGCGGTCTTCATCAAACTTCTTGCCGAGTTTTACTGGGAGACGCCATTTAATGGAAAAAGATTTGATTTCAAACTTGCTGGGGAAACCCATTCGTATGAACTGTAGAGGTGAGCAAACTTCTCTGTGGGAGATGCAATTTGCCGACCCTACTCGGGAAAACGAGTGTCTTGAGAGACCATTTTTTTCTTGGTGAGGTTACATCATACTTTCCTTCGAGACCTTTCTCGGAGAAATGCCATGGGATGTGATCCAATTTTGAGGTGCTGATGACTTCATTAACATCGAATTTCTTAGGAGAAAAACTGATGTATTGTCGAGAGTCTTTGGTTAAGAGGTTTTCGCTAGGGACTTTCCTTAATCCGGGAAAGCGAAAATATCTTCAATGGTGAAGAGTGACGTTCTAGAGGTATCCGTCGAATGTCTTCTTGTCTTTCAGAGGTTCAAGTTATCAAAGTGGTCGAGGACAGGCTCCAATCCAGAAATAAACTGGGGAGAAATTGCTCAGACAATATATTTCCGGATGAGGAAATAACTGACAACCTTATTGGCGGGAGGACGTTATCACTTGGGGATGAGACTGGCCAGAGTGATATTAATGCAACATATGTATGAATATGAATCAATTATGCATGATGTATGTATGTTTATGCTCTTAAAACAGACGCGACATACGTACTGGTGAAGAGATACTCGGCCACTGCGGGGAATAAGAAGTATCATTGGTTCAAGATAGTGTTATTTCTTGCTTAGGAGAGGTAGACCCTTCTGGGGGTGAAAGAACCATCAATTGGTCTTTAGAGGTAAAAACTCTTCGGGGATATCAGACGGGGTATTACATCTGAAACAATTAATCCTTCATTCAGGCGTACTGGTTTAGAAGGAGCACTTTGATTATGCATTTTGAGGTTTAATCACTTCCGGAGAAGCCATCGATGTTCCTTTTTATGTCCAGAGCCAAAAGGAATTGCCATCTTTATTTTAAAAGTAGAAGAAAATTTGACAAGTAAATTCATTTTTGTTTTGTTTCAAGAATCGTTGATCATATTTAAAATGTCATTCTATAAAGCAAAATAAGTGAGAATTTCAAACAAAAGCACTAGGGCTCAAACTTTATTGATAAAATGGAAATCAGCCAAGCACGTGAACCCATAGAGCATTTACAAAGTTTATAAAATGGTAATTTACAGGAAAAGGGGATACATTGAAACATAACGGCCGTTATCCTTCTACCAACTTTGAATTTTGGACATCCTGAGCTTCTGTCGAAGGTGACCTTGACCGAAGTCTTTCGACAGATGGTATTACCGCTGGGGATTTAACCTTGTCGGACGTAGTTACTTGCCATGAATCCCTAACTTTTCCCTGGATTGTCTTTTGAGGTTTCCAATCCATCGGGATGATTTTTGCTTATGTCTCTAATTTTTGCCTTGACCGCCCTTTCGGGTTTTCAATCCACCGAGACGTTTTTTTAATTATTATTTAGGCGAAGTATTTCTTGACTACATCAACATTCATGGGGTAGGTAAACTCCTCTCCATCCATGGTTGCGAGTCTCAAGATGCCGCCTGAAAAGGATTTCTTGACCACATAGGGGCCGTCATAATTCGGAGTCCATTTTCCCCTGGAATCAGTGAGAAATGATTATATCTTCTTGAGCACGAGGTCTCCTTTTCTGAAGACACGAGGTCGGACCTTTTTGTCAAACGCTTTCTTCATTCTTTGCTGATACAACTGACCATGGCATAGAGCCGTTATTCTCTTTTATTCGATTAGATTTAGTTCATCATGTCGACTTTGACACCATCCGGCTTCTGTTAGCTTAACTTCCGTCAATACCCGGATTGATGGGATCTCACTTCTATGGGAAGTACTGCTTTCATGCCATATACTAGAGAGAAAGGGGTTGCCCCTGTTGAAGTGTGGATAGATGTGCGATAACCGTGAAGAGCAAAGGGTAGCATCTCATGCCAGTCTTTGTAGGTTACAAACATCTTTTGAACGATCTTCTTGATGTTCTTGTTAGCCGCTTCTACCGCTTCGTTCATCTTAGGCTGGTAGGGAGACGAGTTATGGTGTTTGATCTTGAACTCAACACACAACTCTTTCATCATCTTGTTGTTCAAGTTGGATCCATTATCCGTAATGATATGGCTTGGAACACCATAACGGCAGATAAGATTGTTCTTGATAAATTGGACCATCACTTGTCAGGTTACATTGGCGTATGACACTGCTTCGACCCACTTGGTGAAGTAGTCAATGGCTACCAGGATGAACCGATGCCCGTTTGAAGCTTTGGGTTCAATCATGCCAATCATGTCAATTCCCCATATAGAAAAAGGCCATGGAGAAGAAAAAAATTTGAGATGCGTTGGTGGTACGTGGATTTTGTCTGCGTATATCTGACACTTTTGACACTTCCTCATGTACGTGTAGCAATCAGATTCCATTGCCTGCCAGTAATATCCTGCTCTCAGAATTTTCCTTTCCATTGTATATTCATTGGCATGAGTGCCAAAGGATCCTTCGTGAATCTCTTTCATCAACATGTTTGCTTCTTGTCTGTCTGCGCATCTGAGCAAAACCATGTCGAAGTTTCTCTTATAGAGTGTATCACCGTTTAGGAAGAAGTTGCCAGTCAATCTTCTGAGAGTCTTCCTATCTTTTCTGGATGCCCTGGCCAAGTATTCTTGTTTTAGAAGGAAGCATTATCGTGATACCAGGGTTTGTCATCTATGACTGCTTCAATTATGAAAATGTAAGCGGGCCTCTCATGGCGCATTATGTCAATCTTAGGTACGTCGCTTCATTGACGTATACTAATCATCGATGATAGGGTGGCTAATGCATCAGCCATGTGATTTTCTTCACAAGGGATATGATAAAACTCGATTCTGTTGAAGAATGGTAACTACCTTCTCGCGTAATCTTTGTAAGGAATCAGTCCCGATTGGTATGTATTCCACTCTCCTTTGATCTGATTGATAACCAGGGCTGAGTCTCCATACACATCCAAGTTCTTAATCCTTAAGTCAATTGCTTCTTCGAGACCCATAATGCAAGCTTTGTATTCGGCCTCGTTGTTTGTGCATTTGAATGTCAATCTGGCGGTGAAAGGAATATGGGTACCCTGAGATGTTACGATGATTTCCCTAATTTCGTTTCCATAAGTGTTGACAGCTCTGTCAAATATTAGTCCCCATTGGGAACCTGGTTCTGCCCCTTTACTGGGTAGCGGTCTATCGCAATCTTTCATTTTCAAGTACATGATGTCTTCGTCTGGGAAGACAAATCCGACTGATTCCTGGTCGTCAATCAGTTGATAAGCCAAATGATCAACTAAAATACTCCTTTTGACGGCTTTCTGAGCATGGTACTCAATGTCGTATTTCGATAACAACATCTGCCAACGGGCAATCCTTCCTGTTAAGGCAGACTTTTCAAAGACATACTTGATCGGATCCATTTCGGAGATTAACCAAGTTGTGTGACAAATCATGTACAGGAAAAGACGTTTGGCTGCCCAAGCCAGAGCGCAACAAGTTTTCTCGAGCATAGTGTACCGAGTCTCACAGTCTGTGAATTTCTTGCTTAAGTAGTAGATGACAGACTCTTTTCTTTTGGTTTTGTCTTGTTGGCCAAGTACACAACCCATGGAGTCTTTCAAGACTGTTAGGTATATGATCAGTGGTCTTCCCTCTATTGGAGGGGATAGAATAGGTGGATTCAACAGATATTCCTTGATATTGTCGAAAGCTTTTTGGCAGTATTCTGTCCATACACAGCTTTGATTCTTTCTAAGTAGTTTGAAGATCAGCGTGCATGTCGCGGTCATGAGTGATATGAACCTTGAGATGTAATTCAGACGTCCCAAAAATCCTCTGACCTATTTTTCAGTCTTTGGTGAAGGCATTTCTTGAATGGCCTTGACCTTGTCAGGGTCAACCTCGATTCCTTTTTGGCTGACGATGAATCCTAATAGTTTTCCTGAGCGAACACCAAACGTGCACTTATTAGGATTCAAGCGGAGTTTGTATTTTCTCAGACGCTCGAATAACTTTGATAGGTGCTCTACATGCTCTTCTTCTATTTTAGATTTGGCAATCATGTCATCGACGTACACTTCAATCTCTTTGTGCATCATGTCGTGAAATAGAGTTGTCATGGCCCTTTGATAAGTTGCCTCTGCGTTCTTTAGACCGAACGACATTACCTTGTAACAAAAGTTCCCCCATGGGGTGATGAATGAAGTTTTCTCCATATCTTCCAGCGCCATTTTGATTTGATTATAGCCCGAGAATCCATCCATGAAGGAGAAGACTTTGAATTTTGTTGTGCTGTCTACTAGCATGTCAATGTGTGGCAGGGGAAAGTCATCCTTTGGACTTGCTTTGTTTAAATCCCTGTAGTCTACACACATTATGACTTTTCCGTCCTTTTTCAGAACTGGCACTTTGTTAGCTAGCCATTGAGGATATTCTGAGGTGGTGAGGAAACTTGCATCGATCTGCTTCTGCACTTCCTCTTTAATTTTGATAGCCATATTTGGATGAGTCCTTCTTAGTCTTTGTTTTACTGGCAGACATTCTGTTTTTAGTGGTAAGTGATGTTCCACAATGCTGGTATCCAACCCTGGCATGTCCTGATAGGACCAAGCAAATACATCTGGAAACTTTTTGAGAAGTTTTATCAAACTTTCTTTGACAGTCGGACTGAGCAGTGCTCCAATCTTAACTTCTTTCTTTTCTTCCTCTGAACCTAAATTGACCATTTCCAACTGCTCTTTGTGAGGCTCAATAGACCTTTCCTCTTGTCTGAGCAGTCGGGAGATCTCTTCTGGAATTTCTACGTCTTCTTCTTCTTCAGCTTTAAATACTGGGAATTCAAAGTTGGGAGAAGACATTGGATCATCGTTTCAATAGGGTTTAAAACAAGCAATCTGCATGACGTGATGATTTATTTTTTAGAAAAGACAGAGAAAATGCAAGAGTGTGTGCAGTGTATTTTCTGAAAAATGCTTATTTTTATTTTGGGTTGTTTTAGGATTACCATTTTCCAAAAAACGAAAAGTGAAAACAGCAATAAATGCGGGAATTCAGAATGACACTATTTATTTATGGTTTGTTGATTCCTGAAACTACAGCCCTATAAAACAAAACTCTGTCGCTTTGGGCGAAGCAAAGAGGGACATTTACAGAAAAGTGAGCCCTAAAAAACATTTGTTTCACCTGTGCAGGGTGAAAGGTTAAAACAAAGATGGCAATTACTTAGACTTATGGGCGAATTTCGGGACATCGACAACAACCCAATGGCGGCGAACTCCTTTGCGAATCACATAGTCTGGTACTTTCCTTCTTGGTTTGTCTTCAGAAACAACGTTGATTTCTGGCAGAGTAGGATCGTTGGAGTCTTCCTTCCATGAAGAGTTGTCATAGGAGAACTCTTCTGTTGTATCTTTCCTAGTGTTTTTACTCTCAAGAGGATCTCCCATCCAGTTGGCTGGATGTCCTCGTATCTGATGCGAGAACTTTTGGAAGCAATGTACTTGACTAAAAAGTTGTACTTGCCACTCGGCTGCCCTAAAGTGTCCCATATTTCTGTGGGAATAGAGGAGTCATCCTCCTCAATGACGTTGATCTCAGGAAAAGCATAGTTGATGAACTCTTGTCCTGTAATCTTTGCATATTCATCACCATGGTGTCGGACATTTTCAGAATGTCCTGAGTAATGATTCCATGACTTGGTGGGGACATGGGTATTCTTTTCAATGTTACTCAGTTGATAGGCATCCTTCGGCTGACTCTTTTGCCCTAAGTCTTCTGTGTACGGCTTCTAGATAGGCAAGTCATCCAGGGGATCATAATAGTCTTGGTCAAAGTTGTCTTTCATTAGGCCATCCTCTAATGAGTTAGGTGGAGCACGTCATTCTTCAGGATCACAATCTTCATAGATCATCCGGACGTCTGACCTCGGTATATATATCTCAGGATCTGCTTTGGAAAACATAATGGCATATGTGTTTCTTCCTAAGACATATAACCGTTATCATTGAGATAAGACTTCCACTCCTCTTCCATATCGGAGGAGACACTCTCATTGATGGTGTGTACTTCTTGAGACACTGGGTGGAGGAAACCTCCGCTGCGGTAGAAATCCTGAATGGGACAAAAACTTTTGTCTTTCTTAGTAGTCTGGGTACAGGTTGGAGAGAAACCAAGACCTTTTCTTGTCTTATTATCCATAGGAATTACAATCTGTCCCCATCTTTTTATGTCATTACTCTTGATTACCTCGAGAGCATCCTTGTATAAGGAAATCGACGTCCCTCTTTCTGGTCGATTCTCATTGCTCACTGAGAGTACTTGGAACTGAGTTCCAACAACCTCTTCCGGTTCTACACAGGAGAATGATGATAAGTTGCTCACGATTAAGGCTTGCTCTTCACAGACTGTGACTAACTTGTCATTCTTGACGAACTTCAGTTTCTGGTGAAGTGTCGAAATGAATGCCCCAGCTTCGTGTATCCAAGGTCTTCCTAATAAACAGCTGTATGTTGCCTGGATGTCCATGACCTGGAAAGTGACTTGGAAAGTGTGAGGACCGATGGTTATGGGAAGATCGACTTCGCCGATAACTATTTTTCTAGATCCGTCAAAGGCTTTGACGATGATCTCACTGCCTCTCATCGGGGCTCCTTGAAATGATAGTCGTATCAGAGTTGATTTTGGCATAACATTCAAAGATGATCATGTGTCCACCAGTACGCTGGCTAAAGCATCGTCTTGGAAGTTGACTGTAATGTTAAGCGCCATATTATGATTTTTGCCTTCTTTTGGCAGTTCTTTATCACTGAATCCTAAATTGTTGTAGGCGGTGATATTGGAGATGGTGCTGTCAAATTGTCCTACCGTCACATCTTGTTCCACAAAGGCTTGCTCTAAGACTTTCTATAGAGCTTCCCTGTGAGCTTCTGAACTAAGAAGGAGAGAAAGTACAGAGATTCAAGACGGATTTTGCAACAACTGATCCACAATGTTGTACTCGCTTTTCTGGATGAGCTTCAGCATCTCATCGTTGTTCTTTATAAGTTATGGATTACCGGATTGACTGACTTGTTGATTTGGAACTTTCGTTTGAGGTTCCTTTTCTTTGGTAGGTTCTCCAACTCCTCTGTTGAAGATCCGACCGCTCCGGGTAACTCGACTGAGGTCGACATTGTTTACGACGGAGGGTAATGGAGTTTCCTTTCCATTTTCGATGGTTGTTGTATTGTACTTGTAAGGGATAGCCTTTTCTAATTTGTACGGTATTGGTCCTGGCAGGTAGATAACCACAGGAGCCCTTTGATTTCTCTAACCGTGATAGGCGACCTCAATCAGTTCCTAGTTGGGAACTTTTCTACCATCAAGAGGGATTCTTGATTCATTGAGTAGAGGGATTATGGCGCAAACGTCTTTGGCCATTCCATGATCGGAGGTTACGATAGCGTTTTTGCTTTGACCAGGGAGGTGATCTTGTATCATGTTGATCGACCCAGAACTTGAACATGGTCGAATCTCTTTTCGGTCTAACTTATTTTGGAGGCTGTTCGTACAAGATAATATCCTAGGTTATTTTTCGAACATACTCTACAGCGCTCATAATTGTGCGGTGATACCCGACCACACCTGCTTTGTATGCAGTGCATCTTTACTAGATTTGTTTCTATTGAGCGGATATCACAACTTTGATGTCAATCTGGATTCCCATCAGTCATGCTAATCCATTGTGTGAATTCCTCCAGGTAGATCGAAAGCCACCAGTGGTCCAACAAATGTTGAAGGGTTCTTTGTACAAGTGCACACCCTTGGTCATCTTCGCAACATTCTTTACAGTCTAGATAATCACGTGAAGCCAGAAAACCGAGCCTGACTTGCTTATCATGTAATTCTACTGGACTGGTATTCATCAAGCGTATGTCAAAGATCTAAACCATATTAACTTGATGGTCATTTCCTTCATGGTAGTCTTGGATCCATCCGAGATCCATCTGACGCTGGAGGGCCTCTTGTATAAAAGAGCACCCCTGATTGCTTGTTGAGCAGATCGGACAAGTGATGTAATCGTGTCGTGGCAGATTATAATATAGATTTTGCCTCGAATGCATCGCCGCTAAATTAACGTTCATCGCAGAATGTTGTGGTTTTGAACAATGTTGGGATGTGCATGGGCCATGTTTACTTCACGAATCCTGTGATCCTGAATCCAGCCCAGATCCATTTGTTCTTGTAGAGCCGCTTGCACTACGGAACACCCTTGATTGTTCTTTGAGCAGATATCACACTGGTGATAATCGTGAGACGGCACATGACCATACCCGCTCTGTCTGCTATGCATTTTCACCATATTGGTTCCTAATAGGAGTACATTGTGAATTTGATAACTGCGACTAGGTTCTTCCTCTATTAAATTCACTGCAGTCTTCTCATGTTGCGGCAATGGGTTTATCTGAACATTTAGATTAGTATCTTTAAAAGATAGGACCCCATTCCTGACAAACTTCTGTACATCAAACTTGAAGCAGAGACAATTCTCAATGTTGTGCCCCGATCCTCCTTGATGGTAAGGCCAAGTTTGATCCGCTTTGAACCAAAAAGGAAGATTTTCTGGTACTGTGAGAGGAGTCCTGGTCTGGACGTACCCCTTGGCTAGTAGAAATGGAAATAGTTCTGCGTATAACATTGGTATAGGGTCGAACCCTGATGGTCGTGTCATACGATTGTTATTGTTATACTGTGGACGAGCCTGCTGAAGAGGCTGTTGCGTCCTTTGCTAATACTGTTGTTGATTTGGTTGGCTCTGAGAAACCTGAGGTTGACAAGTCAGAGCTGGCACTGAGTTGATAGCGGGAGTTAACGCCACTACTGGTTGATACCTTCGCCTTTGGTTTCCCAGAGGGATATTACTGATCTCTTGTTCTTTCTTCTTTTGGAAAACACTACCGTATCTTTTGGTACTGCTAGATGGCTCTGCATCTTTGACCAATCGTCCTTCTCGGACCGCTTCTTCAAGGCGTACTCCCATGTTCACCATTTCAATGAAGTCACTGGGCGCACTGGCGACCATTCGGTCGTAATAGAACGAGCTTAAGGTTTTCAAGAAAATCTTGGTCATTTTCTTTTCCTCAAGAGGGGGACAGATCTGAGCGGCAATTTCACGCCATCTCTGGGCATATTCATTAAAAGTTTCTTTGTCCTTTTACGACATTTCCCTGAGTTGATCCCTATCTGGTGCCATGTCCAAATTGTATTTATACTGCTGAACAAAGGCAACGCCGAGATCTTTGAAAGTACTGATCTTGGTGCAGTTTAAACCCATGTACCATTTGAGTGCGGCACCGGTTAAACTGTTTTGGAAGTAATGGATCAGTAGCTATTTATTTTCTGTCTGAGTTGACATTTTTCGAGCGTACATCACTAGATGACTTTGAGGGCAAGAGTTGCCTTTGTATTTTTCAAAGTCAGGCACCTTGAATTTGTGCGGTATCTTTACATTAGAGGCCAAACAAAGGTCTGCAGAGTCCTTTCCGAATAAGTCTTGACCGCGAATGGCATGCAGTTCCTTCTGCATTTCCAAGAATTATTCCTAGAACTCATTCATTCTTTCGTACATGTCTTCGTTTCCACCAGAAATTGCTTGTGGAATCTGTCCTTCCAGGACAATGTGTACCACTGGTTGTGGCATAGACATTACAGCGGTGATTCTTGGCGCTTCCCTGCCCCAAAGTTTGTAACCTTCAGGAGTTGCTGTTGTAACCCTTACATCTTCATTTTCCCGAAGTCTGTAACCTTCAGGTCCAGTGGTTCCTACTACAGTTTCTGGGTTTTCAGTGACCGATGGGATATATCCTTCAGGTATAAAGTTGAGAGGCATGCCCCAGGGGTGACCTTTAGGCATGTTGTACCGAGGATGATTCTCATGTGTCTCCATTATGGGCGTAGATGTAATCTCTGAGATTACAGTCTTTTGATACCGCTGCTCCTGATCTGCTACTAGGGATTGCATGTCACTGTGGAGTTTTTCCAAACTTTCCTTCAGAGCGTCGATTTCTTCTCTCAGCTCTCTGTTCTCTTCCTCGAGATCGTCCATTTTCTTTTGTCGATTGGCCCGAGTATTGTATGAGTGAGACAGTTTGACTCTAGAATTGTGACACATACGTGAGACTCAAAGATAAGAAAAATGTGTTATGTTAAAATGATGAATGATATGCAAAGACATATTTTTTAGTTTTTGTTTAAAAAGAAACTTCAACAAATAGATTGCAAATATCATACAGTGGGGGGGAGACCCCTTTTATGGAATTCAAAAGATTGCAGTATTTTACAAGGAAAAGTACAGTATTTTACAAAGTGCTGTAAGGAAAACGTCTAAGCGCATGGATCCTGAGTCCTCTCTGAAGAGAGCTCAGATGCTGGTTCTTGTATTTTCTTTTTCTTTGATCGGGGCTCTTCAGCTGTTGTCGGGTTGTTAGTCATTTGCCAAGTGAAAGGAGCGAGCAAATTTCTTTGGTCTTCCTGACTTTCTACAGCATGTTGTTCTAATATTTCAATCAGAGCATCCTTCTCCTTTAACAGTTCCTGAATCTTGGTACATTCCAAATTAAGGATTCGATATTTGTTTTTCCAAGAGCTCTTTTCACGTTGAACTTTGTTAAGAGCGACCTGGAGTTTTTCCACATCAGACATGAAATAAAGGACAAATTCCTTTAATGGAAAAACTTCTTGGCGAGGGTAAGGCATTCTTAGCTTTAGGGCTCTAGTTTGCACCTAGTGGAGATAAGGTTCCATGGAGGTACAGTCTGGTCTTCCCAGAGACTCTCTACCTTTCCTGTGAATATGTTGTCAGGCATGCACTATTTCTTTCTTCAGTGCCCTGTCATTTTCTCCTTCCTTGAAGAAAAGACCTTCCAGATGAACGTTATGTGGGATATTCTTCATCGGGTATCCGAGTTGACGGCGAGCTAAAATTGGATGATAGTTGATTCCTCACTTAGTTCCAATGAGGGGTACGTTAGGGAAATTTTCGTATTTGTCTATGATCTCTATTCCTTCGTAAATCCTATTGTACCAATCTATGCCAGAGTTGGTAAGGGACATAATCCTTTGCGACCAACGTAGAGTACTCTTATGATCCCAAAAAGCAGCAGACTTGGGCAAATGGGAAATGAACCATTTGTAGAGTAAAGGTACATAGCATGTGATCATTCCTCCGCTGTATAAATTCCTTAAGTGTACAGAATGATAAGCATCTACGAGCAAGGTTGGCACGGGGTTTCCTATCAAGAAAATCCTAACAACATTGGTATCGACGAAGTTGTCAATGTTTGGAAAAAGGAATAACCCATATATGAGCAGAACAAAGACGTCTTCGAAGGCAATTATGTTTCCTATACTAGCAAAGTACAAAGCTTTCTCCATCAAGAATTTAGCTGGCAAACCTTGGATTCCTCCTTTAGTGGTCATGTGAGTCCTAACTTCTGACTCATTTAAAGAGATTGCTCTTGCAATGGCCTGATTCTTTGGAATTTCTTCCAGTCCAGAAAATAGAGCTTAATCAGTGATAGGTAAATCAATCAGGTGGGAATACTCTTCCAGTGTTAGCACAAGTTAGTAATCCAGGAAAGTGAAGTAGTGGTAAATCGGATCATAGAACTGAATCAACGTAGACAGAATCCCTTCAACTACGTTGACCCTTAACAGAGACAACAGCCCTCCGTGCTTAGCTCTGAAAGCCTCGGGATTGGTAATCATCCTTGCCAATTTCCTTAAGTCTTCTAATTTCAGAGCCTTGAAGGTGTACTTGTGCGTCTTTCTTCTACCGAAATCCATAACGCAACCTCTGATATTTGCAATTATTGTTTTAGTTCTTTTGAAAAAAAAGGTTTTTTTTCTTGTTTGAAAAGAGTTTTTTAGATGAATGCATAAATGCAGCACACAAAAACATTTGAAAACATGGGTTCAAAGGTTCAACGTCACAAGCATGGAGTCATGGCTCTACCCATCCCCAAAGGTTGTACTATTTTGGTCAATTTTTGTACCTGTAGAACGGGTTCCAAGGTTCCCAAAATCATTGACCCATCCTAGGGATATAAACAGCAAGCTGATTCACTCGAGCGAGCTGTAATATCCTAGGATGAATCTCATTTGAGTGTAGTATCGCGTATCAACTATTCCTGATAGTCACCACACTACCAAATGGTTATATGGTTAATTTCTACTAAATCCTCAGGTTCATGGGTAACGGCACTAGGAAAGACAATGCTTTCACGACAATCGGTCGTTCAACATTGATACTTTTGCATGGGTACCTCGACTGATTCGGTCGACTGATTATGTAGCGCGCGATTTTTGTCGGTGACACGACCACCTTACCGCAATGGTTGGAATTGGGTGCTACTTTCTGATTTCTTATTTATTCTATGAAGCTAGAAAGGAAAGGGAAGATATCTAAAACTAACCTTGCACGCAAATGTTTTCTTTAACAAATGCTAAGAGATTGGGGGGTCCGGGGTCAGGTTATACAAAGGGAAGTTGTTAATTACCCAGTGTATATATGGTTATCCATAGATCTTGTTTCTGGCATGTTTCTCTATTATCTACTTACTGGTGTTTATCTGTTATGAATTGGGAAAGTTTCTCCTTTGGAAGTGTTGAGAGAGTATTTTTGTTGTTTTCGGGTTTTTTCGATGTTTTTGGTAAGGTACTGGACCTAAAGTTTTTGATACGTGTGCTCGCTAAGATTTTGCAATCTTATGCCTACGTATTCCCATAAAGATAACAGGGAAATCAGAGCAATCATAGTTCCTCCTATTTATGGGAGGAAGGATGATGTTTGGTGTCTTATTCAAAGCCCAAGATTGAAGCTAAAGGTTTGACTGAGAGAATTTGTCATCTCTAAAGGGAGATATCTCACCTGTTCATCACAGTTGTTGAGTAATTGGTTATAAAGGAGAATTACTTTAACTGGAATGTGTGGAATCCATCAATGCTATAATTTCCTTTAAGGGAGGTGTCCTGAAGGAGGAAACTTTAACTCAGTGTAGAGCAATGCCATTTTTCCTTAGGATTCTTCCATGCTAAGAGAGGGACATGGCTTGGATGTAAATAATCCAGAGGCTTGCCACTTATATCTGTTAGATGAAAGAGGAAGTTTACCAGGATAAAAGAGGGACCACAACTTGGATTTTTGAATCAACAAGTGTGTCACTTACAACAGTTATCTGGATTTAGGGTTTTTTTATTGTCTGTGTGATGTACAGAGAAATGTCTTCCTACAGAGAGAACTTTTTATTTCCTCTAAGGGGATGTTGGTTTTATGTGCCTTGATCAAAGCCCAAGGTTGAAGCTAAAAGGTTGACTTTACTAGGGAGTTTTGTTTCTGTCTTGTACAAAGCCCAAGATTGAGGTTGAAAATAATTGACTCTCCGGGGAATGTTTGGTCTGTCTTATACAAAGCCCAAGATTGAGGCTAAAAGAATTGACTCCACTAGGGAGAGGTTTTATCTGTCTTGTACAAAGCCCAAGATTGAGGCTAAAAGAATTGATTGACTCAGTTGGAGAATATGATCTGTAAAGCCCCAGATTGAGGCTAACTTTGCTGAGGGAAAATCATTATACAAAGCCTACGAGGAGGCTGGTTAGGGAATTTCTTATATAAATCCTAAGAGGAGGCTATCTTCTGGTGAGGATTATTGAGATCCAGATACAGGTCAAAATTGGGGAATCAACTCTTGCTGAGTGATTACAGAAGAGTTGAAATATCAGATGTCTTGAGGTTCTGATTTTTCTGATGGTTTATTGGTTGTAATTTTACCCTAGCTGGGGAATTTAGATTGACGGTTTGAAGATTTAGTCTGAAAACCTATGGAGGTTTTAACTCTGCTATAAATTGATGAAGTGATCAAGGTTTTTTCCTGTACTTTTAGGAAACTTGAGGGTTTCTTTGAGATCCAAGAGGAGATGAGACTTTCCAAGTCTACTGGTATGAAGAAGTTTATCTTTGTATGATGCCCAAGAGGAGGCCGGTGTTTTAAGGGATGAGAATCAACCCTAAACTGGTTTGATGTTTTGGAATTCTCATTCTCTGGAGGATTGAACTAGTAGAGATGACTAAGTTCTGTCCTATACCTGTAGGAGGTCTCCAGGTCCTTGTACTAAGCCCAAGAAGAGGCTGAGAACTTCTAAGAATCCTGAGGGTCCTTGTACAAAGCCCAAGAGGAGCCTGGGGATGCTTTTAGGAAGCCTGTGGTTCCAAGCCTAAGAAAAGTTCAAGAAAGGTTTCAACGGGAATAATCCTTTCTTTAGTGAACAGTTCTAGGGTTTAAAGAAATTCTGAAGAGGTTTTACTGAGAATTAATCCTCTTTGGGGAAATGAATTTCTTGTACACACATTTCTAAGTTGTGACAGTCTTGAGAAAAGTTTCACCGGGAATAATGCCTTTCTCTGTTCCATATTGTATAAGCCCAAGAGGAGGCAACACTGTATCTGGAATTTCCTATGGGGAACTAGTTTTGACTTTGTTAATAGAGTAACCACTGGTTTGATCTAAAACATAGACCTAATTGCTGGGGAAAAATCTAAGCAAGTATATACAGGCATACTTATACAGATAAAATATATAAGCAAGTATGTATAGAAGAAAAAGGTAGAACTTACAGGTGTGCAAGCTCGAGCATTGTAACCACAGCTGTATGATTAGTTATTCAAAAAAATTGAAGAAAGTTTTGATAACACTTTGAATTTTAATCTAAGTCAAAAGGAAAGTTAGTTGTAAAAGGGAGTTTGGGGCTTATTACTCAAGGGGAGGCCCAGATTAAAAATTGTGATCGCACCATTGGTTTTTAAAATCGCGTAGGGACTTATACAATGACTGAGGCTCAAATTATTTGTGTGTGACAAGGGATTGGTCTTACACTCTATTAGAGGCCTAAAAGTGTTTTGAAAAATATTTGTGAGGGTGAAAATGATCGAAACCCTAATTTGATTGAAAATTACATTTTAATTTTGAACAAAAATCAATTAAAACGATCAAATTTATCTAACATGTGTGAAAAACAAGTTGTGATCTTGGATAAATGTTTGAAAAAACTTATTTCATTCATAGAATGATTTGAAAATCAATTGAATTTGAAAGATCCAGAGAAAGAATTTATTTAAAATGTTTAAAAACAATTAAAAGGAATTCTTTTCAAAAAGTTCAAAATATATAAAATAAATAACATCTTTTTATATATTTTGTGGAATAAAATATTCTAACATATTTGTGAATTTTGAAAAAAAAGAATCATTCAAAAATGATTGAAATTGAAAGAGAAATTAATTTTTGAAGTTATTAAGAAATTGTAAAAAAATGTGAAAAGAATAAGTGGTAAAAAAATAGGATGGTCCTCCCAAGGTTTGAACCCAAGCCCTTGGGGTGGAGGGTTTAAAACTTTACTAACTGAGCCAGGCGAGTTGGTTGATAGAGAATAGGAAGAGTGAATAATATAGGAAACCTTATTTTGAAAATGGTTCAAAAAAAACCAAAAGGCCTGGGGCGAGGGGGATTCGAACCCCATACCTATCGCTCGCTACACACACATAAATACTAGTGTTTCCACTAGGGCGCAATGCCAATTCAAACATATATTGGCAAGGGAAAATATATAGTAAAACTAAGTTTGATTCTGAAGAATGGCGCCATGGCCACCACCTTCATCTTCATCATCTTCCTCAAATTTTTGAAATCGTATCTCCATCAATACGCAACCATTTTGGATGATTCAAAAACGAAACTTATCTATTTTTTAACGAGGAATTGAATGGCATTACTCAATTTTATTTAAATTCAAAGAATTGAAAGAAAATGGTTTGAAATCGTATGAACCCTAAAAATAGAATGTAAAATGAAATTTCATATGTACAAGATATGAAGCAATTGATTAAGGGAAAATGATCTATAAACTATCAGAAACGCATTGGTAACTTGAAAGGATGTTTATGATGCATGAATTAATGAGTTTAGTTTTGAGGAAGCTAACCTTGCAAGTCAGAATTGAATTCTCTGTTGGAGATGTTACATATGTGTTCTGATGATCTGGATAGCCTCCTTGACCCTTAAGGATGGTGTTCCAATGTTGAGACTAGATTGAAACCTCCTCAATCACTTGACACGACTCAATCTGCAGCTTTGAGGAAAAGTTGAGCAAAAGGATGGTGACTTGAAGATTTTGATGTTATAGATTGAATGTAAGTGTTTAGATTACTCCTATATGTTGTATATGAGGTGTGTGAACCATTGGGTTGAGTTGCATTGGTCTCCAACTCAAAACCCGATAGTGCCTTCTCAAGAGCATGAAGTTTTTGTGTTTAAGAAGGAAATGAAAGAAAGCTATGTTGTAAGTTGCTTTGGTGTGTTTGTAAACATCAGAAAATAGAGCTCTACTTATAGGTGAATAGATTTTTCAAGCATGAACAGTTGGAACTTGAAGGATAAGAACTGAATTTAATGGTCTTGGCTTGGCATAATTGCTTCTTACACAAGGTATAATAGTAGTCCCAAATAGCTCAGCTATGTATTGACTCAATCCACATTCTGCAGTCCTTTTAAATGTTGTTTATTAGAGCATCTTGACTACAAGGGATAGGAATCTTGAATATGCACTATTTGCTCATAATTGCCCTTGAATTTTAAGGCTTCCATAACAAAACTTCATCATTCTCATGATATTTTTCCTTGGCTCTTTGGCACTATCCTGCAGGTTTATGAGGAGTCACTCTGATCACATTGAATTGGTTTGGCATATTCAAGGAACTCAATTTTGTTTTGCAAACTCTATAGGATGGATTTTGGAAGAAAGAAAACGCAGAAGTACACCTTCATTAGTCCAAAGTTGGAAAATCTGAAGAGTCTGGGTGAGGCAATCAACGAATCATCAACGTTCTGAGGCAAGTATGGGAAGATTTTCTCCTTGATGAAGTTAAAGATGGTATATGGGATACTTCCCACTCTTGTGCAGTTTTATGATCCGTTGTACCACTGCTTTACTTTCCCAGATTATCAGTTAATGCCTACTCTTGAGGAGTATGCTATCTTGGTTGGTATTCCCATCACTCCAAATCCTCCTTATTCTGGTTTGGAAAGGACACCTAAGGAGAAAGACATTGCAGAAGCCGCTCACCTCAAGTTGTCAAATGTCAAGGCTAACTTGGTTACTAAGGGAGGAATTTCCAATTTGCCTGCCAGGTTTCTAATGGAGAAATCTCATCATTATGCCAGTACGAAGAACATAGGGGACTATGAAGCAGTTATGGATCTACTCATTTATGGGCTATTTCTGTTTCCCAACATCGACAACTTCGTCGACATGAATGCAATCAAAATTTTCATCCTTGGAAATCAAGTTCCAACTCTGCTTGCCGACGCTTACCATTCAGTACATCTGAGGAACTCCTATAGAGGAGGGATGGTAACCTGCTGTGATACATTGTTATATAAGTGGTTTATTTCTCACTTACCTCGTTCGACAACCTTTTGGGATCTCAAAGATGGGCTCCTTTGGTCAGAGAAGATTATGTCCCTCACATATACTGATTTGGAGTGGTATAATCTGACACTCAAAGGCAGAGACATGATTGATAACTGTGGTGGCTTCTCTAATGTACCACTTCTTGGTACAAAAGGGTGCGTAAGCTATAATCCAGCCTTGGCCCGTCATCAACATGGTTACTCTACGGAGGCCAACCCAAGTAACATTTATTTGGAAGGATTATTCTTTGAAGGAAACAAGGATCCCGTGCTCAAAGAGAAGATCATGCACGCTTGGCGTCATGTACACAAGAAAGGGATGTCTGCCTTAGGAAAACCCGAGTGTATGGCTTCAGAGTCTTATACCCGTTGGGTACAGGAAAGGGTTGTTGATTTGAAGATGCCCTACAACCGTCATGAACCTATTCCACTAGCTCCTCATGACCCTGTTCTATTTTTCACAAGCAGTGAGGACGAATTGAAGATTCAGTTGGCTCAGGCAGAACGAGAGAGGGACGCATGGAAGAACAAATACCAGATCCTCGACTATGAGATGAATGAACTCCAAAAGATCCATAGAAGAGAGAAAGAGGAATCTGCCAAGAAGAGGAAGGTGCAAGGGGATTTATTTTCTCCTGGCACATCATCTGTACCTATTGTTAGTGTTTCGTCCCCATCAGGACCATGGAAGCCATATGTGGACAAAGTTGCTCTTGAGAATAAAAGGTTGTAGAAGGAGGTCACAAAGCTCACAATAAGGTTGATGGGAGAAGACTGATCAAAGGGCCTAAGACTTAGGTTCTTCTTATGTTGTACTTTTGTTTTTTTTAAGGTGTAATCATCTCTTTTGTAATCCAAAAAGACCACTATTAATGCAATGAGATTCTCTTTTAATTTTACAAAATGTTCCTTATCCAATAGTGTTTGCAAAATACAATTTTGTGTTTCCTTGAATTACGCATGACATCCGCATTTGCATCTTGCATTTTAAGCATTCGCATCTCATTTGCATTTTCTCAGTCTTGAGTCCCTTTCTCTTCTATGTCTGAAGGATACCTAGCACACTTTTTGACAAATGGCAGCAAAGAACAAACTGTTGAAAGGCCAGGAAGCTTTGAGGGAAGAGATCAGAATCCTCAAGAGCCAGACTAATTGGGTCCTGGAAACCTTACAAGCTCTGACGAGGAAAGAGGGGCAACCTCACCTTGTTGCAACCAGGGAAGTCGTCACACCCCATCCGTTTGGTGTTACCCTAAGCCTAGGGCAGACTCGTGTGGATACTCTTCGTTTACCCGCATTTGGTCATCCTTCAGAATGTCATCATCAGCCTTTAAATACCAAGTTGGCGTATCAACATTCATTGGCCGTCCCTCTTCAAGGTCGTCAGACTCTGAACAAGAGGCGGAAACAGAACAAGAAGCAGAATCAGAACAAAAGGAACAAAGTTCACGACGAACGGATTCCCGTGCCGCTTAGCAAGCTGTACCCATTACTAATCCAGAATGCTTTGATAACTCCTCTCATATCTGTGCAGGCGCCGTATGCATGGTACAATCCTGATACAAATGTAACATGTGAATTCCATAAAGGGGTTGGAGGACATGATTTGGATACTTGTTCTAAGTTAGAAGCCTCCGTACGAAAATTGATCCACAACAAGAGTCTAATCTTTGAAGAAGACCATCCAGATGTCAAATGTGGATATTGTACCAAGACAGTAGGACACCTCGTGGAGGAGTGCAAGAGTTTCAAGCTCAGATTGCAAGATGTGATAGAATCACTAACACCCCAAAGAGGAAGACCAGACATTGATATCTCGATTTCTGATCCAAATTCTGAACCAGATGGCAAAAGGGAAAAGGACCTGTGAGGCTTCTTAAGGTCATATACCACAAGGAACACGTCACATGTGTGAGTTGATCAAAAGTAAGATCCTGGGCATCAAAGAAGTGACCCTTTTTGGACATGGAAATTGAATCTTTTTGAAATCAATTCGCCAAGGCTGGCTGTATTTTGTTTATTTCAATATTTTCAATTGTATTTCCTTTGCACTTTGAATTTGTTTTGCTTATAAGCTTTGTTGTACTTTCAAATTGGCAAGATTAATGAAATGTTTGTGCACCTTTTGATTAAGTCCATTTGTTTCACTCATTTACTTTTATGTTCATAAATATATATATATATATAAATTAAAAAAAAACATTTATCCGTTCCACTTCATCAAACTGTTTGTTGTTAAGCAAAGATTGGGGAGGATGAGGAAAATATCAAATCCATAGTTGTTGTGGTATGCTTTCGATTAAACCTTGCCGAGGATGTAAGGCATTGTTTCAATTCCCAAACACTGGAGAAATAAGGAAGATAATCCCTCGTTAACCTTTCGAACCTAGAAGTAGGAGTTTTCTTTCCTTACACAAAAAACCCTTAAATCTCAACCTTGGGGCAGGGTAGTTCTCAGTTTAACTCGGTTATGCACTCGAATGCAAGCGCTTCATGCAAGACACCAGTCAGCTCTCTCAAATCAAGTGACAATAAAAAAGACGAGGTCTCATAACCTCAGAAGACGAAGACGAGGTCTCAAAACCTCAGAAGACAAAAAGAGGTCTCAAAACCTCAACAAAGGTGAAAAAGAGGTCTCAAAACCTCAAAAAAGACAAGAATAGGTCTCAAAACCTCAGTGAAGACAAAAAGAGTTCTCATAACCTCAACAAGCAAAGAAGAGGTCTCATAACCTTAGTGAAGAAAATAAGAGGTCTCATAGCCTCAACAAAAAGAAGTCTCATAACCTCAATGAAGAAAAAGAGGTCTCAAAACCTCAGTGAAGACAAGAAGAGGTCTCAAAACTTCAAACAAAGACAAGAGGAGGTCTCAAAACCTCAGCAATAAAGGATAACCAAATTCTGCAATGGAGTAATGACTACAAAGGTGTCTGAATCATAGTCAACTATCATCAATTCATTCCTAGCCTATAGGAATCTGAATGTATGACCTAAGTTAGCTGAGAGTAGGATTGGATTTCATTACGAAGATTGGGTGGGAAAATTAAACTTTGAGCCTTTATCTTTTGTTACATGAACCGTGAACCAAGCCACGTTACAACCCTTAAAAGACCTAATTGAGTTAAGGTTGTTTTGAAAGCATACTACAACAAGGTTGATTAACCTGACTCCTAATAATCTTTGTGATTTGTGTGTGTTGATCACTTCATCTACCAGGCCATAAAAGGCCAGATCTACCTTTGTTTTCGATTATTTCACCGTGTGTGTTTCATCAATAAACTTGATTTCAAAAGCTTGCATGAATTTTGCATTGAAATTACCAATTTTTAAATAAACATTACTTGTTTGCAAAACAATTCAATGTCAAAGAAATCCCAACAAATGCAGCCAGCTAGGGAATTTGACTTGATAAAGGAAGCTCAGTCAAGGGCAACTAAGCGGAGGGATTTGCCAATCCACCGTTCCAAGTGCTATTGAATCAGGGGCGGAACTATTCAAGTTCAGAATACTGGAGCAAGTCTTCTTGAGGTCATCTTATGACAAGTATGGACTCTAGTGACCCATCAACAGCGGCAAGTTGTTTCCCAGTCGTTTCTACTACAGTCTAAAGGACTTTGTATTGCGAATACAGTTGAGTTAGGGCAGTTATGTCGAGGTGCATTTCTCTTCAAAAGTTTGAAGATATTGAAGCATCTGGTATGCCAATTCTTCTATAAAATCCTTTTGACGACTTACCCTCACAAATTAGTTAATCAGGGGCAGTCAGGTCGAGATTCGGTAAATCTCTAAAAGGCCAATCAGTCTGGGGCAAGCTTGTTCCCCAGTTGTCAACAACCACTCTAAAGAACAAATTCAAGGACATTGTTATGTAAATACAGTTGAGCAGGGGCAGTTATGCCGAAATTTATGAATCTCTCTAAGAGTTTGAAGATATTGAAGCATCTTGCATACAAATTCTTTTGTAAAATCCTCTTGATATTTTCTTCTGACAGACCGTGTACTCTGGGGCAAATGAGTTATACATAACTACTCAGCCTTTGTGACATCTTTTGCTAGCTCTCCAGTAAGCTGTTACATCAGCTAAACTTGACAATTCCTAATGGATCTTTTCTCTCCAGTGAAGAGATCAAGCTCATGATGGCAATCCTAGTGAAGTCGTGATGCTATACCAAATGAAGTGTCATTCTCACCAGAGAAGGTTGTAATCTTGAAGCATAACTACTAATTCTGCAAGTTCATCCCCAGTAATGGTCCAATCTGATGAGTTTGATTGTGTATCCTTGTTCACTTTGACGTTTATCTCCCCAAGTGACTGGGTTTGTCTTTCCTCTCAGATAGAATTGTCAGCCCTAACATAAAGTGCCCATCCTTTCTGAATTCCCCACAGAGTTTTATCCTCGTGGATGATGGTTGGTTCAGTTGTCTATTCCACATTTGGATAAGATAAATCCCCATTGGAGCTCATTCCTCAATGGTTGGAGTCTTGTTTGGCCATTTCTTTCTAGCTTGTCCCTAGATTGAACTTTGGTCCCTGGCAGGTTAGGTTGTTGAACCTAGTTTGAACGTGCATTTATTTTGCACTTTGTCTCGCAGGAAGAATCTTTGAAGACAAAACTCATTCTCCAGCAGTGTTGGGATATCAACATCTCTTTGGAATTTATACCCAACAATAAGTAGCAATCTCTTGAAGAAGCTTGTTTTACTATGGCGATAAGTGGCAGTCTCTTATGAGAAGCTTATCTATCTCTGGCACTATCCAACCTTTTTGCAACCATAATTGGTATTCCCCAGGAAGGCTAATCTTCAGTTATGCAACCCGGTATTAACCTATCTGATACGTAATCTCCTCATATGGATACCTAAAATCTAGCTCATACTAGTATCCAAAAATCCAACTCATACTGGTATCCAAAAGTCCAGCTCATACTGGCATTCAAAGTCCAGCTCATACTGGCATTCAAAATCCAGCTCATACTGGTATCCTAAAATCCAGCTCATACTGGTATCCAAAAATCCAGCTCATACTGGTATCCAAAAATCCAGCTCATACTGGTATCCAAAAATCCAGCTCATACTGGCATTCAAAATCCAGCTCATACTGGTATCCAAAAGTCGAGCTCATACTGGCATTCAAAGTCCAGCTCATACTGGCATTCAAAATCCAGCTTATACTGGTATCCTAAAATCCAACTCATACTGGTATCCAAAAATCCAGCTCATACTGGTATCCAAAAATCCAGCTCATACTGGTATCCAAAAATCCAGCTCATATTGGTATCCAAAAATCCATCTCATACCGGCATTTAAAAATCTAGCTCATACTGGTATCCTAAAATCCAGCTCATACTGGTACCCAAAGTCCAACTCATACTGGCATTCAAAATCCAGCTCATACTGGTATCCAAAAACCAACTCATATTGGTCTGTATTCAAAAACCAACTCATATTGGTCCCTTTTTTCCAAAGTCCAACTCATACTGGTATTCAAAGTCCAGCTCATACTGGTATTCAAAGTCCAGCTCATACTGGTATCCAAACTATAACCCCAAAATGGTGCCCTTTCCAACTCATATTGGAGTCCAACTCATATTGGTACTCGAGTCCAATCATTAATGACTCATTAACCTTATTCCCAACTAAAAGGTCCAGTCGTCTTTCATCATCTGGAGCGCAAGAGTTTATCTCTGTCTTTTCTGGTTTTTCTTGAAGATCCCATTTAAACTCTTCAGTATAAGAAAATCCCAGAAAATCTTTTAGCGAATGTCTATCCTTTTATTTCAAACTGATCCCCAGTGGAGGTCATGTCTTCTTTCTGGTTTCATGCCCAGTAAAAATGTGTCTTTATTACCCCCAGTATCGTCCGGTCACATATGAACCTGTCATCCATCTCCCTGGATATTTCCCCAGTATAGAATACCTCTCCAGCTCCTATCTCCAGGGAGGATCTGTAGGGTTTCCCCTTAACTCTATCTTTCTATCCCCAGTGTTTCCTCAGAGTCTCCCCAATGAGTCTTTTTTGTCGGTTAGCCTGTATCCCCGTTGAGTTTGCCTCATGGATACTAACCTTCATCCTTCCCCAGTGTTACTCACCTGTGGTTGTTTGCTCTTTATCTCCGGTGTCGGGTCTGTCTGCATCTTTGCACTATTATGACATCATATCATCATACTAGAAGATCATGGCATGTCAACATTTGCATGTCTGTCACCTGTCCTTAGCATCTGCATTCCATCTAAGGGCAAAATTTTCGGTTTGCTATATTTAAATACCTTTCACCTTGATGTCCCGAGGATCTTCGTTCCCCGTGCCATCTGGTAAAGCTATTTAAATAGGGGCAACTGTTGTACCCCAAATTTTACCTCTTAGATGTCATAACATCTTGCATAGACATTCAGGATCAGTCATATATGCACTATTTAACTAACCCATATCTTACAGTTTGTTTCCCTTATGTTTGAAATTAGGGTTTACACAGAGAGATTCAAGGCCTCCTAAGATATTCTCTAGCTCCATACAATCATCACAAAGGTTCACTAGTTGTTTAGAACCCAGATCTCAAGACTTTGAATCAAGTCAAATCAATAAAGGATCACCAGACCAAAATGTGGAACTAGGGTTCTTACCTGAGGAATAACTGAAGAATTTTGCCATGATAAATCAAGATTTTATTGGCTCATCAACCAATTGAGCTTACCTACATTCAAGAGGTCTCATTCAACAAGAATTCTAGATCATTTGGCTCTCATCATGAGTAATTTGAGCCACAATTCCACCCTGCCTCCAAATTAGGGTTTTGTTAAGACCAGTGGATCATTGGCCTTGATTTTGATCAAGTGTTATTCTCAAACCCTGGGACATGAATCCATATGGTAGAAGACATCCCTAAAGACCATCTATGATCCTTATATGTGATGGAAGAAGCAAGATCATCAGAGATCATTCTAGTGCATTCACAGTTAAAATTAGGGTTTTGACTGAGGCCCTAACCTTTGAGATTGTGATCCAAAATGAAATATCCAAGACCTCAACTCATCATAACATGTCTCATTGATGATTTAGGGTATGAGAGATCAAGTTCTAAGAAGTTTCTTGCAAAGGAAGCAAGGTTTGGGTCATGAAACTTTTCATATGTGGAAATTTCCCCTCTTGTGCAAAATTGAAATAGTCATAACTTCCAAACCACACATCCAAATTGAGTGACTCAAAGCCCAAATGGAAGCTCTTTCCATGAACTTCAAAGTGTTAAATACGACTTTTTCCAGAAAGTACATGGTTTGTGAGTTATGGGACATGGAAGTTAGACTGCCCAAGGACTTCAGGAATTTCAGCACTTTTTGCCTTAATAACCAGCTGACTTTAACCCAAATTTTCATGAAGTTCCAAGCCTCAACTCAAAAATATTTGAACATGAAAGTTGTAGAGGGCATTGAGGGATTTCCAAAAAGTACTTGACCTCCTCAATCCATTGAGTAAGCTGGGAGTTTCGAATCCTCAAAGTTGGAGGTTTCATTCCTTAAAACTCAAGAAACCAACTTTTGTGTATTTGCTCAAACCATTCTCTAATCACCAAAACCACTTGTTTATGAGTTCTAATGTTGATTTTAACCTTAATCCAAGCTTGGCCACGAATTTCAACTTGGTTAGCATTAAAATATTGGTTTTTGCCATAGTTGTGCAAGTGGGAGGAGGAAAGAGAAACTTTACAAAGCAAGAAACATTAGTTTATTCCTTGAGCCTCTCACCAATCACTTCTCACCAGCTTGGCTCAGAGGTTCAAAAGATTTTGGAAGATATGTGCTCAGCAAGCATGATTCCTCATGAAGTAAAAAGGGTAATGTTGGCATAATGTGTAAATGTGACCATGCCTTGGATTCTCATTGTTCTCCCTATAAATAGCAAGCCTTTCCACTCAGTTTAGACACCAACATCTTTCACAATATACTCTAAAACACTACTGAGTTTCAAGTCTTGCAAGAGAAGAAGGAGAAGGAAGCTTTCTTTGGGAGCTTTTGCTGGTTCAGCAAGAAAGGAGTTTGTTCACATTTGAAGTTGCAGTGGACATATTCCACTTGGTAATATTCCTGTTTCATTCTCTATATTCCCGCTCATGTAACATGTCTATCATCATTATATCATTGTTTTAAATACTCATATAATGTGTATTCATATTCATTTCCCTCCATCCATGATGTAAGCATAGTGTATGTTTAAAATTTGTGCTTCACTTCTGTCATAGCATGTCATGTGGAGGTAGGACAGGTATGTTTGTTTTGGTTGATGTGTTGGGATAAGTAGCTACCTTACTTTCTGTTCTTAGCATTATGAGTAAGTTACATTGAATGATAACTAAATCCCTATATTTCTCATTGACTGCCTGCTTAAATTCATGTAACTCCCTTTGTTTGTTACACTGCCAAAACCTAAATATCAAATGCTTATGTAACTGTCTTGGATGTTATGGTTAGAACAAGAAAAGGTGAGTTTTCTGCCAAGAATCATCTCACTATGGTAAACTTGCTGTGTTGTATTTTGTAATTTGTAAGTTTGTTTCTTGTTGAACTGCTGACTTTTTTTTATGTGATTTAAGTCCAAGATATGTAATGACTGGTTGGATGTTGTTGGTAAGAAGACTCAGTATTTTCATTAAGTAAAAATTATGGTAATGTTGCCATCATACTGTGTGTTCAAGATGTGTGCATAAACTCGTGCTATAATGTGTAGTCATGCTAAGTGCAAACTATTACCATGCCTTGTGTTTTGTTTGTGTGTACAACCTACTGGTATGGCTTTTGTTCAAGATATGCATGCAAGTATTGGTATGTTACTTGTCCTTATACTCAGAGCTATTCATATGCTAGTCATCATGATTTTGTTGAAGCTATCTTTGAGGATGAGGGTTTGACATTGGTCATTTGTGTTGAAGTGTTGTTTTGGTATTTACCCATGAGCCTGTCTAATATGCACAATCTATTATGCTTATACACCATGTCATGACATGTTGGTTTTGTGCAAAGTCAAGCTAACCTTGTATGCTAAAAATGATGCCATGTTATATTCATTAGTCACTGTCATCTTGCTAGGGGTTCAAATTGTAAACTACATGCCTAGGTTATTGTCTGACATAAATTTTGTGACATATGCATCCACTACATGACCCTATGCATAGACAAAATGGCTGTAGGCACTGAGACTTGGGGTTTTGAACCTTTTGTTGCATAATTTATGACTTGAAATCCTGAGCCATCTCTCAAGTGTCTCAGTTAGTATATCTGTTTGCTAACACAACATTTATCTGCTACTATCCTTCATTAGCTCATAAATTCCATGTTCAAAGAATCATATTTGCCTTGCCTGCTATGTTGTTGTAGTTCAGTATTTTGCATTATTCCACTAGTTGAAATGACTTGGTGAGTATTGATGATAAGTTCAGTTATGAATGATTTTGATTGTTCCTATGTCAAATTTTATTTTACTTTGTTGGCTA
Source organism: Lathyrus tuberosus (assembly GCA_022829125.1). Classification (NCBI taxonomy): domain Eukaryota; kingdom Viridiplantae; phylum Streptophyta; class Magnoliopsida; order Fabales; family Fabaceae; genus Lathyrus; species Lathyrus tuberosus. The sequence goes on from JALAZF010000081.1 coordinate 9,717,846, forward strand.
GATTAGTACAATAACAGAGCCTTCTTTAATTTACCTCTCCCCATGTCATGTTGAGGAAACTTGTGATTTGTGTGGTAGTTTGACAAAATACTTGCTTTACTCATCCATTAAATTCCAATGCCATGTTGTTACGATACTTACATGTGAAATGGCTGATACTCCCTTTTACATTATCTGTGTTGCTAATCATGACTCAAATTCTCTATCTCAAGCCAGTGGCCTGAAAATTGGTAGTATGGCATAAAGACCCTTGTTTGAATTTGCACTAATAAGGACATTCATTCCTTTTATTTTCTAAATAAGCCATGTCATGCCATACTAATCATTTTGAGCCAAGTTGACCTATACACTTAAGATTGATGAGTGAACTGTTAAATCTTTTGAAACTTGTGTCTGATGTTATGCCCTATGTTCTTAGCATGATAATTTGGAGAGACTATATGTTTGAGGTTGGTCAATACTAATTACTTTCTTGTTGCCGTCTTGCCATTTACTATGAATTAAAGTTGAATATGTCCCTAGGCCACTAATTCTTGATCTGCATTCTAATTATGTACATAAACTACTGAGTTGCCAACTATTGTGTATCCAAATTGTGTATGTTCACTACTTGCTCTTGGCTTTGCCTTGTTTACTTGTTGCTCTATGTATGAGTTAATGCTAAGCTTACTTGAACCTGTTCTTGCCTACATTATTTTGAACCTACCTACTGTTAGGTATGGATTAACTGATGTTTGTGAATTTCAACACTTGAGTTAACATGTTCTTTTCTACTACTTTCACTTATGCATTTCTATGTATGTGTTTGTCTTGCACTCATCTCAGTTGTTGTTACTTTGATAATGTCTTGGCTGGTATTAAACATAAATGTTTAATTGTTCTTCATTGTTTTAGACCTGTCAAATTCTTGTTTGAGATTCTTTTAATGATTAACCCTCGTGTTCATCTCTCTATACTGATAACACCTAGCCATGCTCACCATTTTCTGATCAAGTAACTTATCTTTGTATTCCAAGTTGAATGACCATGTGTATGATGCATGTTTATCTTTCCGTTATTCTTGATCAAGATAACATGTGGTTTGTTTCAAGTAGTAGTTCTCTACTCATTCATTATGCCTAATGTGGATGGCTGGATTCTCATTCATAAATGTGGTTTGAATCTATTGTTATGTAGTGTTATTGATCATTAAGATGAATTGATGACTTGTTGCATGATTGGTGAGAGGTTGGTATGTACTTAATCTGTTAAAACTCTGGTTTGTCAACTTTAACCCTGGGTAATTGCAGCCAAGCTTTGGTATCTCTTGGTTTTGTGCTTCATGGCATTTTTCGCTTGCCAAAACTTAAGTATTTATGGAATGGTGTTTATTACCGGATGTAAGAGCCACCCCAATGGCAAGAGCATATACACGCCATTTGACCATGAGGACTGGGGTTCGAACCCCCCTCGCCCCAGTCCTTTTGTTTTATTTTCTGAAAATCACCCTTATTTCATATATATTGTATTGTTGCTATTATATGTCAAGACGTGTGCATTGGTTGGTCTGACAAGGGTTTTGGACTGCAAGTGCAACGGCCCGGGTTCAACACCCATGGGAGGCCTTTCTCCTAATTTTTTATCACTTGTTCATTTTATATATTTTTAATTCATGCTTTAAATTTAATAATTCATAACTTGAGCATTTTCTATTCTTTTTTGCTCATTCTTTTTTCCATTTACTCCTTAATGAATCCACTTTTTGAACATAAAAAGAAATTGATGGAAATGAATATTTTTGAGGTACTTATTCATGTGGGAAGTGGATGGCCTTTTAGGGTTTCTGTTATGAATACTTTTGATTGTTTTGATTCTTTCAGTATGCCATTTTTGTTCATCTTATTTAAGTAATGCTTAATATATGTGTTTCTAACCTTGTATGGCATTATGAGCTTTGTTTCATCTTGATACTTTGTTGTTTGTGGTTGCATCTTCCTATAAATATCCCTACAAACTTCTTGTTTCATAAAAAATTTGCTATCCTCCCCTCCTTCCAAAGGAAAATCTTTCTATTGACCTCAAAGTCATAGATAACTCATAGTCAAACCTTGACCTCAAAGTCATAGGTATATACTTCCCTCCTTGACCTCATAGTCATAGGACTATCAGCTTTGACCTCATAGTCATTGCCACTTACCAGCCTTGACCTCATAGTCATGGCCACACCTTCTCCTTGACCTCATAGTCATAGCCTTTCTCTTTGGCCTCATTGCCATTCAATCTCACAACTTAGAATTAGGATAGAGTTCTTGGACTTTATGTGAACTCATCACCTTGAGTATTCACTTCCCCTATAACTTAGACTTAGAGAGTTTCTTAAACTCTACATGAGCTCATACTCATTCCCCTTGGAAATTTGACCACAGTCAATGGTTCCTCAAATTCACCCTTAGTTAGGTGAACTATGGTTGCTCTGATTCTTTAGTCAGATACGTAGGCACAAGATGTGACGTCTTGTCGAGAAAACTTAGTGTATATACCCTTAGGTCTTTACCTTACCCTTAGCAGATATCTTTTAGCAAGCAAACATAACATAACACAAATTTAAACAAGAGGTTCCTGTAGAGTACTACAGATATTAAGGGTACTAATACCTTCCCTTAGTATAACCAACCCCCGAACCTTAGATCTCCCCCCTTAGGTTTTCTCGATCTTGAACCTTTCCTTTGGATAAATCAAAGTCGGTGGTGAATTTAAAGTTTTGTGATGCAAGTTAATAAATAGCTTGTTATCCGATTCTCACCACAACAATGAGGCAGATTATCCAATGTCTTGTTCTTATGGAAATTTAACTATAATCGAAGATAGTGATATATCGAAGGAGTCGGATTAATAAACCACAATATATATAAAACAACGTGAAATGTACGATGAGACAAATGCAATCAGAAAACATTGGTTTGTTTAAGTTGGTTTTCAAGAACAATTTAATTTGCAGATTATAGACTTCTTCATCAAATTGATTCCATGTATATTTCTTTAGTAAGGTGTTCAGAAAAAAAGCAATCTACATTTAATATAATAAACTTAGGGTACTTACAACAACGGTTATCTATTGTAACCGAGATCATAGGTAATTTATGTTTTACATAATTCGCTGCTGATGGGTTTTGAACCCAGTACCTAAGTGTATGTATCACAACGGTTTATTATCATAACCGTTGTGATATATGGCGCGCGTCCCGCCTTTCAATAACGGTTTCCAGACTGTTGTAGAAATAGCAAACTTACAACGATAATCTACATAACAACGCCTTCGCCCGCGTCATTATATGTCATTCCCAATCGTTGTTAAATGGGTTTTTTAAAGTAGTGTATATACATATGAAATATATACTGTATGTAAAAGAGGGTAGGAGGACCTATAGGTGAGCAAGCTTCCAGCACAAACAAATATATATATATATGTGTGTGTGTGCAAGTATGTAAAAGAAAGTTGTTTAAAACTAACAGGTGAGCAAGCTTCCATTGTAACAGCTGTATGGTTAGTTGTTCAAGAAATTAAAGAAAGTTTTGATAACAACAATGAATTTGAACCTAAATCAAAAGTGAAGTTGTTTTGAAAATATTGGGGCTTATACTTAAGGAGAGGCCCAAAGGATTGTTTATTTACAAAGAAAGGGTTTGGGTCTTACAACTCAAAGAGAGGCCCAAGAGTTTATTTTTGTGCAAGAGATGGGGCTTACAACTCAAAGATAGGCCCAAAGTGTTTGAAAAAGAAAAGAAATAGGACTTACAACACAAGGGTAGGCCCAGATGATTTTGTTTTGAAATGGCGATCGCGCCGAGATTTCTGAAAACGTGTCGGGACTTATACAATGACTGAGGCCCAAAAAGGTTTTTTTATTTACAAGGGATGGGACTTACACTCTATCAAGAGGCCCAAAGTTATTTTTGTACAAGAAATGAGACTTACAACACAAGGGTAGGCCCAATGAAAGACAGTGATTGCACCGTCATTTTAAGAATCACAAAGGGACTTATACAATGACTGAGGCCCACATGGTTTTCTGTACAACAAGGGATGGGTCTTACACTCTATTAGAGGCCCAAAAGTGTTTTTATGAAGTTTGAAAAATTAAGAATTAGAGGAAACCCTAATTTTGAATTTTTAAATATAATTTTCAAAGAAAATTAAATAAAAAATGATATAAAATACCAAATATATTCAAAAACAAGTTGTATACTTTGAAAAATATTTTGAAAAATCATGTTTAATCACATGAAAGCTTGAGATTCAATTGGTTTTGAAAGATCAAAGTGGGAATTTCATTTAAAAATGTTTAAAAACAATAAAAATGAAATTAATTACAAAAATTCTAACTATATTAAATAAATAATATAAATTGTATTTTTTTGTAAAATAAAATATTTAAACATTTTTGTGAATTTTGAGAAAAAGAATCAATTCAAAAACACAAATATTCAGAGAGAAATTAATTTTTGAATCAATTAAACAAAATAACAAAAATTCAAATATTTAAAAATTTGAAAAAGGGCGCAAACGGTCAAATGAAGAACACGCGCGACCCTGTTTCTACAGATTTGCGTTTTCCCACTTTTATCCATTATTACTCAATGGTTTTGCACGATTCAAGTACCAATCTTGTTCGTTTTTTAACAAGGATCACAACCATATAGATTAATTTCATTTATTACACGAATGATTCATGGCAATTGATTGAGGGTTATCACTCTACATACATGCATAAACAAGATGGTAACTCAAAAATTCATTCATGATGCATGGATCATAGAGTTTGAAGGGTTCAGGCTTACCTCTTGCAGTTGGTGATCGAGTTTGATGATGGAGGTGTTGCAGATAGGTTCCAATGATCTGGACAGCTTCCTTAGGTGCCAAGGAGTGTGTTTGAATGCTTGGAGTGGATTGAAATAAGCTGAAACTGGATGTGGCACCTCAACTGCAACTCTGTCAAAAACATGAGCAATTGACTGGTGATTTGATGAATTTGATGTTCCAGATGTTGTATTAGTGTTTAGATCACTCACATATGATGTTTATGAGGTGTGTGTGTGTGTGTGTGTGTGTGTGTGTGTGTGTGTGTGTGTGTGATTGGTTTGGTTGTAATCACTCTCAATCTCAAAACCCGATAGTGACTTGAGTTAGAAGGAAAAATTGGAGTGAAAGGGAGATTTTGAGTAAAGCATCGGTTTGGGTGCTTTGGTGTACTCAAATTAATCACAAATGAGCCCTATTTATAGTAAATCAAGTTTATTTTGGCTTCAATAGTGAATGGCAACTACAGCAGGTTTGTGGCAAATGTTGATCCATTGGAATCTCAAGTCTCCTCTAGCCATTGACTTGAGGTTAGAGCACAGGCTATGAGTCCTTTAGTTCAGGGATAGGCTTGACTGAACTTGGATAACATTATCTTGATGAATGCCACCTCTATGCATAAGTTAAATGCTTGGAAACAAAATTAATCATTTGGAAGAATCTTGAATTTTAGGAGTGTCATGCCTAAACATAGATCCATGGACTTGTGAGGCTGGTGGATCAGTGTTTGTCCCTTGGTTGTTCCCTCTTGAGGTGTGCAGATGGATAACCATGCTTTTTGTTGCACAAATTGATTAATTCGAGCAACAATACACAAATCTGCGTTGCAAAAATCAGTGAAAATGCCATTTTCAATGGATCATATCTTCTTGCTCAAGTGGAGTTATGAGAGGCTCTTGTACTTTTTAAAGAGACCTTATATGGTACTATCCATGTATGATCATAGTTTGTCTTGAAACTATTTGGATCCAACTGAAAAAACCCCATGAACTTTGATGTCCAAGGCTGGTAACTTAGGCAGATTTTCACTAAGTGTTGAAAAAGTGTCATTTTCTTCATATTTGTCATTTTGATCACTCCATAACTTAAAATCCATGAAGAATTGGAGTTTGATGTAGTTGAAGCTTTTGTAGAATGTAGGAAGATCTACAAATCAGGCTTTGGATCACTCAAAATGGCTGCTTGGATCATAAGTTATGATCCTTGGAAGTTGGTACCAAAATCATTCAAATTTAGTAATTTAGAAAAAATTTCAAGATTTCAAGATTACCCCTTTTACAAGTTATCTTGGTTTCTTGATCAATTCTTGTTCAAATGACATTATAAGTCATATTTTATGAAAATATGAGTCATAAGGATCATTTTTTCCAAAAAAAATCATGTTTTGACTTTTGGCTCCGGAGCGGTTCGGCGCGTAAAAACCCTAATTCTCGACTTTTGGGGAATGCATCTCTGAGGGTAATTTAGCTTTGAAAATGGATTCTTAGGGTTATTTTGAGCATATTAAGTCACATGTTGAAGTCTTGGCTCATCCTCTTGTGAAAATCTCACTCTGGAGGTCCCAGTTGTCCAAAACCCTAATCTGGCGACATCGGGTGTTTCGAGGCTCAAAACACTTGGAATGTCACAACTGTGTGCTTGATTTTTGATGTGAGTGTCCTCTTGATCCTTTGTGGATGTTTTAAGAGGTTAGACAAATTGAAGATCATGTCATTTCTTGATTGATCATTTGTCTAAGTGTTCTGAGAGGGCTCAAAAACCCTGATTCTTGATTATGATGAATGCTCACCCATCTTTGAGAAGATTGATGAGGCATGATGGTATATCCATATTGTGGTGATGATTTTAACAATGATGGGAGATCTTGGTGGTCAAAATTTGGGGTATGACAGATGCCCCTATTTAATCTTCTTGGACCCGAAGGTGTGAATGGCGAGGGTATTCGGACATTCAGGGTGCAAGAGGATTAAATATCGGAATACCAAAAATTTTGACGGTGGTTATGAATGTTAGTGGTTTGATGATTCATCTTATTTTGCTAAGCACTGATACTTAGAAAAGGTAAGAACTTCCCCTCGATCCTAGTTTTCAGCCACATAACTAGTCTCAGTTTTCTTGATAAACTTCCCCTCAATCCTGGTCTTCAGCCAAGGATCTGGTCTCAGTTTCTTAATAAACTTCCCCTTGATCCTGGTCTTCAGCCAAGGAACTAGTCTCAGTTTTCTTGATAAACTTCCCCTCGATCCTGGTCTTCCGCCAAGGAACAGGTCTCAGTTTCTTGATAAACTTCCCCTCGATCATGGTCTTCAGCTAAGGAACTGGTCTCAGTTTGTTTAATAAACTTCCCCTCTATCCAGGTCTTCAGCCAAGGAACTGGTCTCAGTTTCTTGATAAACTTCCCCTCGATCCTGGTCTTCAGCCAAGGAACTGGTTTAAGTTTCTTGATAAACTTCCCCTTGATCCTGGTCTTCAGCCAAGGAACTAGGCTTAGTTTCTTCTTGTCGAGTTTCTTCCTTAACAAGGGACGCTATGTGTAGCGGTCTTCATCAAACTTCTAGCCGAGTTTTCTACTAGGGAGACTCCATTTAATGGAAAAGATTTGAGGTCAGACTTGCTGGGGGTACCCATTAGTCTGAGCTGCAGAGGTGTGCAAACTTCTCTGTTGGAGATGTCATTTGTCGACACTACTGGGGAAAAACGAGTCTCTTGAAAGACTGCTTTCTGCTTGGCGATATTACATCATACTTTTCTTCGAGATCTTTTCATAGAAATGCCATGTGATGCAATCCAATTTTGAGGTGCGGATGACTTCATTAACATTGAATTTCTTAGGAGAAAAACCAATGTGTTGCTGAGAGTCTTCGGTTGAGAGGCTTTCTCTGGGGATTTTCCTTAATCCGGGAAAGTGAAAATATCATCTTCAATGGTGAAGAGTGACGTTTGTCGAATGTCTTCTTGCCTTTCAGAGGTTCAAGTTATCAAAGTGGTCGAGGACCGTCTCCAATCCCGAAATAAACTGGGGGAGAGATTATTCAGACAATACATTTCCTGATGAGGAAAGAACTGACAACTTGATTGATAAGAGGACTTTTATCACTTAGGGGATGAATATGACCAGAGTGATAGTAATGCAATATGAATATGAATATGAATCAATAATGCATGATGTATGTATATTTATGCTGACAAAACTGGTGCGACATATAGACTAATAGATGAACACGACTGGATACTCGGCCATGGTGGGGGATGAAAAGTATCACTGGTTCAAAATAACAATCCTGCCATGCTTAGGAGAGGCGGTCCCTGTGGGGGAACACGTCCATCGGTCTTAAGAGGTAAACACCCTGCTGGGGATATCAGATGAAATGTCGCATATGACACTGTTGATCCTTTATTCAGGTGTACTAGTTTTAGAAGGAGTACTTTGATTCTGCATTCTGAGGTTCAATCACCTCTGGAGAAACTATCGATGTTCTTTTCGATGTTCATCAGTCAAAAAGAATTGCCATCTTTATTTTAAAAGCAGAAAAATTTTTGACAAGTAAATTCATTTTTGTTTTATTTCAAGAATCATTAATCATGTTAAAAATGTCATTCTGTAAAGCTAAAACAAATGAGAATTGCAAACAAAAGCACTAGGGCTCAAATTTTATTGATAGGATGGAAATCAGCCAAGCGCGTGATTCCATAGAGCATTTACAAAGTTTAGAAAATGGTAATTTAAAGGAAAATGGGCTACATTGAAACATAACGACTGTTATCCTTCTACCAACTTTGAATTCTGGACATCCTGAGCTTCTGTCGAAGATGACCTTGACAGGAAGTTTTTTGACGAACAATGTTACCGCTGGGGAATTTCACCTTGTCGGACGTAGTTACTTGCCATGAATCTCTAACTTTTTCCTGGATTGTCTTTTGAGATTTCCAATCCATTGGCATGATTTTTTTGCTTATGCCTTTAATTTTTTTCCTGGACCGCCCTTTCGGGTTTTCAATCCACCGAGACGTTTTTTTTTTAATATTTAGGTGAAGTATTTCTTGACTACATCAACATTTGTGGGGTAGGCAAACTCTTCTCCATCCATGGTTGCGAGTCTCAAGGCGCCGCCTGAGAAGGCTTTCTTAACCACATAGAGGCCATCATAATTCGGAGTCCATTTTCCCCTAGAATCAGTGAGGAATGATTGTATCTTCTTGAGCACAAGGTCTCCATTTCTAAAGACGCAAGGTCGGACCTTTTTGTCAAACACTTTCTTTATCCTTTGCTGATACAACTGACCATGGCATAGTGTCGTTATTCACTTTTCTTCGATTAGGTTCAGTTCGTCGTGTTGACTTTGACACCATTCTGCTTCTGTTAGCTTAGCTGCCACAATACCCGGATTGACGGGATCTCTACTTCTATGGGGAGCACTGCTTCCATGCCATATACTAGAGAGAAAAGGGTTTTCCATGTTGAAGTGCGGACAGATGTGCGATAACCATGAAGAGAAAAGGGTAGCATCTCATGCCAGTCTTTGTAGGTTACAACCATCTTTTGAACAATCTTCTTGATGTTCTTGTTAGCCGCTTCTACTGCTCCGTTCATCTTAGGTCGGTAGGGAGATGAGTTATGGTGTTCGATTTTGAACTCAGCACACAATTCTTTCATCATCTTATTTTTCAAGTTAGATCTATTATCAATAATGATCTGGCTTGGAACACCATAACGGCAGATGAGATTGTTCTTGATCAATCGGACCATGACTCGTTGGGTTACATTGGTGTATGACGCTGCTTTGACCCACTTGGTGAAGTAATCAATAGCTGCCAGGATGAACCGATGTCCGTTCGAAGCCTTGGGTTCAATCATGCCAATCATGTCGATTCCCCATATAGAAAAAGGCCATGGAGAAGAAAGAACTTTGAGATGCGTTGGTGGTACATGGATCTTGTCAGCATATATCTGACACTTATGACACTTTCTTATGTACTTGTAGCTATCGGATTCCATTGTCAGCCAATAGTACCCCGCTCTTAGAATTTTTCTCGCCATTGTGTGTCCATTGGCATGAGTGCCAAAGGATCCTTCGTGAATTTCTATCATCAGCATGTTTGCTTCTGGTCTGTCTACGTATCAGAGCAAGACCATGTCAAAGTTTCTCTTATAGAGTATATCACCGTTCAGGAAGAAATTGCCTGCCAGCCTTCTGAGGGTCTTCCTGTCTTTTCTTGATTCCCCAGGCGGGTACTTTTGTTTCTGAAGGAAGCATTTGATATCGTGATACCAAGGTTTGTCGTCTATGACTGCTTCAATCGTGAAGATGTAAGCGGACCGTTCTAGGCGCATTATGTCAATCTTAGGTACGTTGTTCCATTGACCTACACTAATCATGGAAGAGAGTGGCAAGTGCATCAGCCATGTGATTCTCTTCACGAGGGATATGGTGAAACTCGATTCTGTTGAAGAATTGTAACAACCTTCTCGCGTAATATTTGTAAGGAATCATTCCTGATTGGTATGTATTCCATTCTCCTTTGATCTGATTGATAACCAGGGCTAAGTCTCCATACCCATCCAAGTTCTTAATCCTCAAGTCAATTGCTTCTTCGAGACCCAAGATACAAGCTTCGTATTCGGCCTCGTTGTTTGTACACTTGAATGTTAGTCTGGAAGTGAAAGGAATATGGGTACCCTGAGGTGTTACGATGATTGCCCCAATTCCGTTTCCATAATTGTTGACAGCTCCGTTAAAGATTAGTCCCCATTGGGAACCAGGTTCTGGCCCTTCACTGGGTAGCGGTTCATCGCAATCTTTCATTTTCAAATACATGACATCTTTGTCTGGGAAGTCAAATCCAACTGATTCCTAATCGTCAATCGGTTGATGAGCCAAATGATCGGCTAAAATACTTCCTTTTGTAGCGGCTTTCTGAGCATGGTATTCGATGTCATATTCTGACAACAACATCTGCCAATGGGAAATCCTTCCCATAAGAGCAGGTTTTTGAAAGACGTACTTGATTGGGTCCATTTTGGAGATTAACCAAGTAGTGTGACAAATCATGTACTGGCGAAGACATTTGGTAGCCCAAGCCAGAGTATAACAAGTTTTCTCAAGCATAGTGTATCGAGTTTCATAGTCAGTAAATTTCTTGCTTAAATAGTAGATGGCAGACTCTTTTCTTTTTGTTTCGTCTTGTTGGCCAAGTACACAACCCATGGAGTCTTCCAAGACTGTTAGGTATATGATCAGTGGTCTTCCCTCCACTAGAGGAGACATAATAGGTGGATTCAACAGATACTCTTTGATACTGTCGAACGCTTTTTGGCAATCTTCTGTCCATACGCAACTTTGATTCTTTCTGAGTAGATTAAAAATCGGCGCGCATGTTACAGTCATAAGAGATATGAATCTGGAAATGTAATTCAGACGTCCAAAAAATCCTCTAACTTGTTTCTCATTCTTTGGTGAAGGCATTTCTTGAAAGGCCTTGACCTTGTCAGGATCAACCTCAATTCCTTTTTGGATGACGATGAACCCTAAAAGTTTTCCTGAACGAACACCAAACGTGCATTTGTAGGGATTCAAGTGGAGTTTGTACTTTCTCAAACGCTCGAACAACTTTGACAAGTGGGTCACATGTTTCTCTTCTATTCTAGATTTGGCAATCATATCATCGACGTACATGTCAATTTCTTTGTGCATCATGTCGTGAAACAGAGTAGTCATGGCCCTTCGATAGGTTGCCCCGGCGTTCTTCAAACCTGACGACATTACCTTGTAACAAAAGGTGCCCTATGGGGTGATGAATGAAGTTTTCTCCATGTCTTTCGGCACCATTTTGATTTGATTATAGCCCGAAAATCCATCCATGAAGGAGAAGACTTTGAACTTCGTTGTACTGTCTACCAGCATGTCAATGTGTGGCAGGGGGAAGTCGTCCTTTGGACTTGCCCTGTTCAGATCCCTGTAGTCTACACGCATTCTGACTTTTCCGTCCTTTTTCGGAACTGGTACTATGTTAGCTAGCCATTGAGGATATTCAGAGGTGGCGAGGAAACCTACGTCGATCAGTTTCTGCACTTCCTCCTTAATCTTGATAGCCATATCTGGATGAGTCCGTCTCAGTTTTTGTTTTACCAGAGGACATTCTAATTTCAACGATAAATGATGTTCCACTATGTTGGTATCCAACCCTGGAATGTCCTGATTGGACCAAGCGAATACATCTGGAAACTCTTTGAGAAGTTTTATCAAGCTTTCATTGACAATTGGACTGAGCAGTGCCCCAATCTTAACTTCTTTATTTTCTTCTTCTGAACCCAAGTTGACTATTTCCAGCAGCTCTTTGTAAGGCTCAATGGACCTTTCCTCTTGCCTGAGTAGCCGGGAGATCTCTTCTGGAATTTCTGCATCCTCTTCTTCTTCAGCTTCAAATACTGGGAATTCAATGTTGGGAGAAGGCATTGGATTGTATGTTCCAATGGGGTTTAAAACAAGCAATCTGCATGATGTGATGATTCATTTTTTAGAAGAGATAGAGAGAATGCAAGAGTGTGTGCAGTGTATTTTCTGAAAAATGCTTGTTTTTTTACTTATTTTTGGGCTGTTTTAGGATTACCATTTTCGGAAAAAAGAAAAAAGTAAAAATAGAAATCACTACGGAAATTACATAATGACATTGTTTATTTATGATTTTGTCGATTCTTGAAATACAGCACTATAAAACAAAACTCTGTCACTTTGGACGAAGCGAAGAGGGATATTTACAGAAAGGTGAGCCCTATAAAAACATCTGTTTCACCTGGCCAGGGTGAAAGGTTAAAACAAAGACGGCAATTACTTAGACTTATGGACGACTTTTGGGACATCGACAGTAACCCATTGGCAACGAACTCCTCGGTGAATCACAAAGTGTGGTACCTTCTTTCTTGGTTTGTCCTCAGAAATGACGCTGATTTCTGGCGGAGCAGGATCATTGGAGTCTTCTTCCCATGCAGAGTTGTCGTAAATGAACTCTTCTGTTGTATCTTTCTTAGTGTTCTCACTCTATAGAGGATCTCCCCATCCAGTTGGCTGGATTTCCTCGTATCTGATGCGAGAGCTTTCAAGAGCGGTGTACTTGACCAAGAAGTCATACTTGCCACTCGGTTGTCCTAAGGTGTCCCATACTTCTGTGGGACTGGAGGAGTCATCTTCATTGATGGTGTGTACTTCTTGAGACACTGGGTGAAGGAAGCCTCCACTGTGGAAGAAGTCCTGAATGGGACGAAAACTTTCGTCTTTAGTAGTCTGGGTACAGGCTGAAGAGAAACCAAAACCTTTCTTTGTATTGTGATCCGTAGGAATTACGAGCTCTCCTCATCCTTTTATGTCATTACTCTTGATCACTTCGAGAGCATCTTTGTATGAGGAAATCGACGTTCCTTTTTCTGGTCGATTCTCATCGCTTAACGAGAGTGCTTGAAATTGGGTTCCAACGACCTCCTCGGGTTCTACACAGGATGAGGATGATAAGTTGCTGATGATTAAGGCCAGCTCTCCACAGACTGTGGCTAGCTGGTCATTCTTGACGAACTTCAACTTCTGGTGAAGTGTTGAAGTGACTGCCCCAGCCTCGTGTATCCAAGGTTTTCCTAATAAACAGTTATATACTACCCGAATGTCCATGACCTAGAAAGTGACTTGGAAAGTGTGAGGACCGATAGTTATGGGAAGATCAACTTTACCGATAACTGTTTTTCTGGATCCGTTAAAGGCTTTGACGATGACCTCGCTGCCTCTCATCGGAGATCCTTGAAATGATAGTCGCATTAGAGTAGATTTCGGCATAACATTCATTGCTAATCTTGTGTCTACCAGTACGCTGGCTAGAGCATCGTCCTGGCAATTGACTGTAATGTTAAGCGCCATGTTGTGATTTTTGCCTTCTTTCGGCAGCTCTTCATCACTGAATCCTAAATTGTTGCAGGAAGTGATGTTTGAAATGATGTTGTCAAACTACCTTACCGTCACATCTTGTTCTACGAAAGCTTGGTCCAAGACTTTCTGCAAAGCTTCCCTGTGAACTTCGGAACTAAGTAGGAGAGATAGCATAGAGATTTTAGATGGAGTTTGCAACAGTTGGTCCACAATGCTGTACTCACTTCTCTAGATGAGTTTCAGCATCTCATCGTTGTTCTTTATAAGTTCGGGATTACTGGATTGCCCAATTTGTTGATTAGGAACTTCTTTTTGAGGTTTCTTTTCTTTGGCGGGTTCTCCCACTCCTCCATTGAAGATCCGGCCACTCCGTGTTACTCGACTGATGTCGGTAATGTTTACGACGGAGGGTAATGGAGTTTCCTTTCCATATTTGATTGTTGTTGCACTGTACTTGTAAGGGATAGCCTTATCGAATTTGTACGGTATAGGACCTGGTAAGTAGATGACCACAGGAGCTTTTTGATTTTTCTGACCATCGTAGCCGGCCTCAATTGGTTCGAGGTTGAGAATCTTTCTACTATCAAGAGGAACTCTTGATTCATGGAGTAGAGGGATTATGCCGCAAACGTTTTTGGTCCTTCCATGATCGAAGATTATGACAATGTCTTTGCTTTGATCAAGGAAATAGTCGGGTATCTCATTGGTCGAACCAGCACTTGAACATGGTCGGATCTCTTTCCGGTCCAACTGATTTTGAAGATCTGCTGGTACGAGGTAGCATCCTTGGTTTTTCTCTGAACAAACTCTACAGCACTCGTAGTTGTGAAGTGGCACCCGACCACACCCGCTTTGTATGCAGTGCATCTTTACTAGATCTGTTTCAATCGAGCGGACATCCTGACTTTGATATCTAGTAGGATTCCTGTCAATCATACTGATCTACTGTGTAGCTTCTTCCAAGTAGATTGGAAGCCACCAGCGGTCCAACAAGTGTTGAAGCGTTCTTTGGACGAGTGCACACCCTTGATCATTCTTACGACACTCTTTACAGTCTTGATAAACATGTTAAGCCAGAAAGTCGAGCCTGACTTGCTTAGCATGTAATTCTACCAGACTGGTATTCATCAAGCGTATGTCAAAAATCTGAATCATATTGACTTGATGGTTATTTCTTTCACGATAGTCTTGGAACCATCTGAGATCCATCTGACGTTGGAGGGCCTCTTGTATAAAAGAGCATCCCTGATTGCTTGTTGAGCAGATCGGACAGGTATTGTAATCGTGTCGTGGCAGATTATGGTATTGACTTTGCCTTGAGTGCATTGCCACCAAGTTGACATTCATCGCCAGAATGTTGTGGTTCTGGACAATGTTGGGATTTGCGTGAGCCATATTGACTTCCTGAATTCGGTGATCTTAGATCCATCTGAGATCCATTTGTTCTTGTAGAGATGATTGCACTACAGAACATCCTTGATTATTCTTTGAGCAGATATCACACTGGTGATAATTGTGAGGTGGTACATGATCGTACCCGCTCTGTCTACATTGCATCCTAACCAGATTAGTTTCTAATAGGAGTACATCGTGAATTTGATAACTGCGGCTAACCTCTTCCTATATCAAATTTACTACAGTCTTTTCATGTTGAGGCAACGAGTTCGTCTGAACGTTCGTATTAGTATCCTTGAAGGATAAGACCCCGTTCTTGACAAGTTTCTGCACATCAAATTTGAAGCTGAGACAATTCTTAATGTTGTGCCCCAGTCCTCCTTGATGGCAAGGGTAAGTTTGATCCGATTTGAACCAAAAAGGCAGATTTTCTGGTACTATAAGAGGAGACCTGGTTTGGACGTGCCCCTTGACCAGTAGCAGTGAAAATAGTTCTGCGTACAACATTGGTATAGGGTTGAGCCCTGATGGTTGTGTCATACGATTGTTGTTATTGTACTGGGGACGAGCCTGTTGAAGAGGTTGTTGTGTCCTTTGTTGATACTGTTGTTTACTTGGTTAGCTCTGAGCAACCTGAGGTTGATAAGTTGGAGCCGGCATTGGGTTGATAACAGGAGTTACTGCTGCTATCGGTTGATACCTTCGCCTTTGCTTTAGAGAGAGATATTACCAATATCTTGCTCTTTTTTCTTTGGGAAAGCTCCACCGTATCTTTTGGTACTGCTCGATGATTCCATATTTTTGACCAAACGTCCTTCTTGGACTGCTTCCTCAAGGCGCACTCCCATGTTCACTATTTCAGTAAAGTCACTGGGCGCACTTGCAACCATTCGGTCGTAATAGAGTGAGCTCAAGGTTTTCAAAAATATATTTGTCATCTCTTTTTCTTCAAGAGGGGGACAGATCTGAGCAGAAATTTCACGCCATCTCTGAGCATACTCCTTGAAAGCTTCTTTGTCCTTCTGCGACATTGCTCAGAGCTGATCACTGTCTGGTGCCATGTCCAGGTTATACTTATACTGCTGAACGAAGGCAGTGTTGAGATCTCAAAAAGTGTTGATCTTGGTGTGGTTTAAACCCATGTACCATCTGCGTGCGGCACCAGTTAAACTGTCTTGGAAATAATGGATCAGTAGCTGTTGATTTTCTGTCTGAGTTGACATCTTTCGAGCGTACATCACCAAATGACTTTGAGGGCAAGAGTTGCCCTTGTATTTTTCAAAGTCACACACCTTGAATTTGTGTGGTATTTCCACATTAGGGACCAGACAAAGGTCTGCGGCGTCCTTTCCGAATAAATCCTGACCGTGAATGGCATGCAGTTCCTTTTGCATTTCCAAGAATTTTTCCTGGAACTCATTCATTTTTTCGTACATGTCTTCATTTCCACCAGAGATTACTTATGGAATTTGTCCTTCTAGGACAGTGTGTACCACTGGTTATGGTATAGTCATTACAGCGGTGACTCTTGGTGCTTCCATGCCCCTAAGTTTGTAACCTTTAGGAGTTGCTATTATAACTCTTGCATCTTCGCTTTCTCGAAGTTTGTAACCTTTAGGCCCAGCGGTTCCTGCTGCAGTTTCTGGGTCTTCAGTGATCGGCGGGATGTATCCTTCAGGGACAAAGTTGATAGGTATGCCCCAGGGGCGATCTTTAGGCATGTTGTACCGAGGATCATATGTTTCTATTACGGGCGTAGATGTGATCTTTGAGATCACAGTCCTTTGTTGTTGCCTCTGAGCTGTTGCCAGGGATTACATGTCACTGTGAAGTTTTTACAGATCTTCCTTCAGAGCGTCGATTTCTTCTCTCAGCTCTCTGTTCTCTTCCTCAAGATCATCCATTTTCTTTTATCGATTGGCACGAGTATTGTATGAGTGAGACAGTTTGACTCTAGAATCGTGACGTATACGTGAGATTCGAAGATAAGAAGAACGCGTTATGTGAGAATGATGAATGCAATGATATATTTTTTTGTTTTTTAATAAAAAAGAAACTTCAACAAATAGATTGCAAATATCATATAGTAAAGGGTAGAGACCCTGTTTTATTGAATTCGAAAGATTGCGGAGATGGAAAAGTACAGTATTTTACAAAGAGTTGTAAAAGGAAACGTCTAAGCTTATGGATCCTGAGTCCTCTCTGAAGAGATCTCAGATGCTGTTTCTGGTATTTTCCTTTTCTTTGACTGGGGCTATTTAGCCGTTGTCGGGTTGTCAGTCCTTTGCCAAGTGAAAAGAGCAAGCAAATTTCTTCGGTCTTCTTGATTCTCCACAACATGTTGCTCTAGTATCTTAATCAGAGAGTCCTTTTCTTTTAACAGTGCCTGAATTTTGGTACACTCCACATTGAGGATACGGTACTTTTTTTCCAAGAGATTTTCTCCCGTTGAACTTTGTTGAGGGCGACCTGGAGTTTTTCCATGCCAGACATGAAATAAAGATCAGATTCCTTTAACGGAAAAACTTCTTGACGAGGGTAAGGCATTCTCATCTTGAGAGCTCTAGTTTTCACCCAGTGGAGATAAGGTTCTATGGAGGTACAGTTTGGTCTTCCTAGAGACTCTCTTCCTTTCTTGTGAACATGTTTCCAGGCGTGCACTATTTCCTTCTTTAGTGCCCTATCATTTTCCCCTTCCTGGAAGAAAAGACCTTCCAGATAAGCATTATGCGGGATATGCCTCATCGCGTATCTGAGTTGACGGCGAACTAAAATTGGATTATAGTTGATTCCTCCTTTAGTTCCTATGAGGGGTACGTTAGGGAAATTTCCACAACTGTCGATGATATCTATTCCCTCATAGATCCTATAATACCAATCTATGTCAGAGTTGGTAAGGGACATGATCCTTTATGACCAACGTAGAGTACTCTTGTGATCCCAAAATGCAGCAGACTTGGGTAAATGGGAAATTAACCATTTCTAAAGCAAGGGTACACTGCATGTGATCATTCCTCCGCTGTACAGATTTCTTAAGTGCACAGAATGATAAGCATCTGCAAGCAGGGTTGGCACGGGGTTTCCAATCAGAAATATCTTCACATCGTTAGTATCAACGAAGTTGTCAATATTGGGAAAAGGAACAACCCGTATGTGAGTAGGACAAAGATATCTTAGAAAGCAGTTACATTTCCTATACTGGTAAAGTACAGGGCTTTCGCTACCAAAAACTTGGCTGGTAAACCTTGGATTCCTCCCTTGGTGGTCATGTGAGTCCTAACTTCTGCCTCGTCCAAATAAATGGCTCTTGCGATGACCTGATCCTTTGAAATTTCTTCCAGTCCAGAAAAAGGAGTTTGACCAGTGATAGGTAGATCAGTCAGATGAGAGTACTCCTTTGGCGTTGGTGCCAGTTGATAATCTGGGAATGTGAAGCAGTGATAGACCAGATCTTAGAACTAAATTAGCGTAGACAGGATTCCTTTAACTACATGGACTCTTAAAAGAGACAACAGTCCTCCATTCTTAGCTCTGAAAGCATCAGGGTTGGTGATCATCCTTGCCAGCCCCCTTAAATCCTCTAGTTTTGGAGCCTTGAAGGTGTATTTGTGCGTCTTTCTTCTACCGAAATCCATAACATAATCTTTCTCTCTGATATTTACAATCATTGTTTTAGCTTAATTTGAAAAAAAAAAAGAGGAGGAAAGAGAAGAAATTTTTCTTTGTTTAAGAGTTTTTTTAATGAATGTATGAATGCAGCACACAAAAACATTGAAAAAACATGGGTTCAAGGGTTCAATGTCATGAGCATGGAGTCATGGCTTTACTCATTCCCAAAGGTTGTATTCTGGTCAATTTTTGTACCTGTAGAACGGATCCTAAGGTTCCCAAAATCATTGACCCCCTAGGGATAACAACAACAAGCTGGTTCACCCGAGTGAGCTGTAGCATCCTAGGGTAATCTCATTTGAGTGTAGTATCGCGTATCAACTATTTTCGATAGTCACTGCACTACCAAGTGGTTATAAGGTTAATGCCTACTAAATCCTCAGGTTCACAGACGCCGCATTAGGAAAACTCTACTTTCACAACGATCGTGTTCAGTAGGCTGAATCCTACGGGGCCTCACCTGATTTGATGGTCCACCAGGTTCGCTTGTTCGGAATTTTCTCCCAGCAAGTTTCCCCATCCATGCCATCCCTTATCTTAGGTTTATCTCAAACTTTCCAGATGTGTATCAATCCCATTCCCATTGACAGAAAAATAAACACGGATATCAAGTAGGAAAAGCAATATATATATATAGTATGTAGTATGTAGTATGACAGACAATCCCCAGTAGAGTCGCCATTTTACTGTAGCGTGCGATTTTTGTCGGTGACACGACCACCTTATCGCCATTTGGTTTTTCCTCACCGCAATGGTAGGGACTGGGTGCTACTTTCTGATTTCTTATTTATCCTGTGAAGCTGGAAAGGAAAGGGAAGATATCTAAAACTAACCTTGCAAGCAAATGTTTTACTGAACAAATGCTAAGAGATTGGGGGGTCCGGGGTCAAGTTATATAATGGGGAGTTGTCAATTACCATCCTATATGTGGTTATCCATAGGTCATTAGCAATTATACCATTTTCTATATACTGGTGTTTGTCTGTTGATTGGGAAAGTTTCTCCTTTGGGAGTGTTTGAGAGAGAGAGAGAGAGAGAGAGAGAGAGAGAGAGAAAGAGAGAGTTTTTTGATGATTTTGGTGAGGTACTGGACCTAAGGTTTTGATTAGTGTGTGAAGGTACTGGACCTAAAGTTTTTTATTGGTGTGCTCGCTAAGATTTCACAATCTTATGCCTACGTATTCCTGTTAAAGAAAACAGGGAAATCAGAGCAATCATAGTTCCTCCTATTCTATGGGAGGAAAAGATATTTGGTGTCTTGTTCAAAGCCCAAGATTAAAGCTAAAAGGTTGAGTATTTGTGTCTTGTTCAAAGCCCAAGATTGAAGCTAAAGGTTCGACTGAGAGAGAATTTGTCATCTCTAAAGGGAGATATCTCGTTTGTTTATCACAACTGTTGGGTGACTAATTATAAAGGAGAATTACTTTAACTGGGATGTGAGAATCCAGCAATACCATAATTTCCTTTATAGGGGATTTGTCCTGAAGGAGAAAACTTTAACTCACTGTTGAGTAATGCCTTTTTTCCTTATGAGTCTTTGTTGCTAAGAGAGGACAGTGGCGTGGATGTAAATAATCCAGAGGCTTGCCGCTTACAGCAATTAGATGAAAGAGAGGACTTACCAGGATAAAAGATGGACGACAGCTTGGATCAACAAGTGTGCCACTTATAGCGGTTATCTGGGATTAAGGTTTGTTTTGATTTGTTTGTATGATAACACAGAGAAATGTCTTCCTACATAGAATTTTTTATTTCCTCTGAGGGGAAGTAGATTTTTGTATGTGCCTTGATCAAAGCCCAAGGTTGAAGCTAAGAGATTGATTGACTCCACTGGGGAAGTCCTTATACAAAGCCTAAGGGGAGGCTGGAGAAGGCTGACTCAACAAGAGAGTGTTTATCTGTCTTGTACAAAGCCCAAGATTGAGGCTGTAAAGAGATTGACTCTTTTGGGGAATCATTATACAAAGCCTAAGAGGAGGCTGAAAGTAGACATTTTCGGGGAAATATTTTGTCTGTCTTGTACAAAGCCTAAGATTGAGGCTAAAAAAGGTTTTGACTCCACTGACGAGGGGTTTTATCTGTCTTGTACAAAGCCCAAGATTGAGGCTGAAAAGGGAAACTGACTCTATTGGAGAGTATGATTTGTCTTGTACAAAGCCCAAGAATGAGGCTGAAAAGATAGATTGACTCTGCTTAGGGAGATTAATTCCCAAAGCCTAAAAGAAGGCTGGGAGGAATTGACCCTACTGGGAAGATATTTATCCAGGGCTTAAGAGAAGGTTTAGAAGAGTTTAACTTTGCTGGAGAAAGTTTATATATGTCTTGTACAAAGCCCAAGATTGAGGCTAAAATATATTTGACTGACTCAGCTGAAAATATTTATGGGTGTCTTGTATAAAGCCCAAGATTGAGGCTAAAAAGAGATTGACTCAACAAGAGAGTGTTTTTCATCTGTATCAACAAGAGAGTGTTTTTTATCTGTCTTGTACAAAGCCCAAGATTGAGGCTAGAAAGGGTTTACTCAACAAGAGAGTGCTGAAAGGAGATTGACTCAACATGAGAGTGCTGAAAAGATGATTGACTCAACAAGAGAATGCTGAAAAGGTTATTGACTTAACAAGAGAGTGCTAAAAAGGTGATTGACTCAACAAGAGAGTGCTGAAAAGGCAAATTCTGCTGAGGAAAATCATTATACAAAGCCTAAGAAGAGGCTGTCTTCTGCTAAGGATTATTGAGATCCAGAGGCAGGTCCAAAGTGAGGAATCAACTCTTGCTAAGGATTACAGAAAAGTTGAGGTATCAGATGCCTTGAGGTTCTGATTTGGGATAGTGTTATATTACTGATAAGATGACCCTAGCTGGGGAAATTTAGGATGAAAGACTGAGTTGTAGAACCTATGAGGGTTTTAACTCTACTGGAGATTGATTAAATGATCAGGGTTTCTCCTGTGTTTGTAGGGAGCTTGAGAATGTCTTTGAGATCCAAGAGAAGATTAGATTGTTCAAGTCTACTGGTATGAAAGAGTTTATCCTTGCATGATGCCCAAGAGGAGGCAGGTGTTTTAAGGGATGAGATTGCTCTAGCAAAGGATGACTAGTTCTGTCTTATACCTTTAAGAGGTCTCGGGCCCTTGTACTAAGCCCAAGAGGAGGCATGACAACTTCTAAGAAGCCTGAGGGTCCTTGTACAAAGCCCAAGAGGAGGCTGGGATGCTTTTAGGAAGCCTGTGGGTCCAAACTTAAGAAAAGTTCAAGAAATGTTTCACCGAGAATAATCCTTTCTTTAGTGAACAGTTCTAGGGTTTGAAGAAATTCAAGAGAGGTTTCACCGGGAATTAATTCTTTCTGGGGAACTGAATTTCTTTGACAATTTTCTAATAGTGACAGTCTGAGAAAAGTTTCACCGGGAATAATGTCTTTCTCTTTGTTCCATATTGTATAAGCCCAAGAGGAGGCAAGACTGTATCTGGAAATTCCTATGGGGAACTAGTTTTGACTGTGTTAAAAGAGTGACCACTGGCTTTATCTAATCCTAGACCTAATTGTCGGGGAAAACTTTAAGCATATATATACAGATGAAATATATAATGTATGTAAAAGAGTGTAGGAGGACTTACAGGTGAGCAAGCTTCCAGCACAAACAAGTATCTATATGTGCAAGTATGTAAAAGAAAGTTGTTTAAAACTTACAGGTGAGCAAGCTTCCATTGTAACAGCTGTATGGTTAGTTGTTCAAGAAATTAAAGAAAGTTTTGATAACAACTATGAATTTGAACCTAAATTAAAAGGGAAGTTGTTTTGAAAAGATTGGGGCTTATACTTAAGGAGAGGCCCAAAGAATTGTTTATTTACAACGAAAGGGTTTAGGTCTTACAACTCAAAGAGAGGCCCAAGAGTTTATTTTTGGATAAGAGATGGGGCTTACAACTCAAAGAGAGACCCAAAGTGTTTGAAAAAGAAAAGAAACGGGACTTATAACACAAGGGTAGGCCCAGATGATTTTATTTTGAAATGGCGATCGCCCTGAGATTTTTGAAAACATGTCGGGACTTATACAATGACTGAAGCCCAAAAAGGTTTTTTTATTTATAAGGGATGGGACTTACACTCTATCAAGAGGCCTAAAGTTATTTTTGTACAAGAAATGAGACTTATAACACAAGGGTAGGCCCAATGAAAGACAGTGATCGCACCGTCGTTTCAAAAATCGCAGAGGGACTTATACAATGACTGAGGCCCAAATGGTTTTCTGTACAACAAGGGATGGGACTTACACTCTATTAGAGGCCCAAAAGTGTTTTTATGAAGTTTGAAAAATAAGAATTAGAGGAAACCCTAATTTTGAATTTTTAAATATAATTTTAAAGGAAATTAAATAAAAAATGATATAAAATACCAAATATATTCAAAAACAAGTTGTACACTTTGAAAAATTATGTTTAATCACATAAAAGCTTGAGATTCAATTGGTTTTGAAAGATCAAATTGGGAATTTCATTTAAAAATGTTTAAAAACAATAAAAATGAAATTAATTACAAAAATTCTAACTATATTAAATAAATAATATAAATTGTATTTTTTTGTAAAATAAAATATTTAAACATTTTTGTGAATTTTGAGAAAAAGAATTAATTCAAAAACACAAATATTCAGAGAGAAATTCATTTTTGAATCAATTAAACAAAATAACAAAAATTCAAATATTTAAAAATTTGAAAAAGGGCGCCAACGGTCAAATGAAGAACACGCGCGACCCTGTTTTCTGCAGATTTGCGTTTTCCCACCTTTCTCCATGATTACTCAAGAACCCTAATTTCAGCATGAACACAATGAAATTCTATACACGATTGATTCATGGCAATTGATTGAGGGTTATCACTCTACATACATGCATAAACAAGATGGTAACTCAAAAATTCATTCATCATGCATGGATCATAGAGTTTGAAGGGTTCAGGCTTACCTCTTGCAGCTGGTGATCGAGTTTGATGATGGAGGTGTTGCAGATAGGTTCCAATGATCTGGAAAGCTTCCTTAGGTGCCAAGGAGTGTGTCTGAATGCTTGGAGTGGATTGAAACGAGCTGGAATGGGATGTGGCACCTCAATTGCAACTCTGTCAAAAACTTGAGCAATTGGCTGGTGATTTAATGAATTTTATGTTCCAGATGTTTTGTTAGTGTTTAGATCAGTCACATATGATGTTTATGAGGTGTGTGTGTGTGATTGGTTTGGTTGGAATCACTCTCAATCTCAAAACCCGATAGTGACTTGTGTTAGAAGGCAAAATTAGAGTGAAAGAGAGATTTTGAGTAAAGCATCAGTTTGGGTGCTTTGGTGTACTCAAACTGATCACAAATGAGCTCTATTTATAGTAGAGCAAGTTTGTTTTGGATGCAATAGTGAATGGCAACTGCAGCAGGTCTGTGGCAAATGTTGATCCATTGGAATCTCAAGTCTCCTCTAGCCATTGACTTGAGGTTAGAGCACAGGCTATGAGTCCTCTAGTTCAGGGATAAGGCTTGACTCAACTTGGATAACATTGTCTTGATGAATGCCACCTCTATGCATCAGTTAAATGCTTGGAAACAAAATTGACCATTTGGAAGAATCTTGAATTTTAGGAGTGTCATGCCTAAACATAGATCCATGGACTTGTGAGGCTGGTGGATCAGTGTTTATCCCTTGGTTGTTCCCCCTTGAGGTATACAGATGGATAACCATACTTGTTGTTGCACAAATTGATCAATTTGAGCAACAATGCACAAATCTGCCTTGCAAAAATCAGTGAAAATGCCATTTTCAATGGATCATATCTTCTTGCTCAAGTTGAGTTATGAGAGGCTCTTGTACTTTTTAAAGAGACCTCATAGGGTACTATCCATGTATGATCATCGTTTGTCTTGAAACTATTTGGATCCAACTGAAAAAAACCCCATGAACTTTGATGTCCAAGGCTGGTAACTTAGGCAGATTTTCACTAAGTGTTGAAAAGATGTCATTTTCTTCATTTTTGTCATTTTGGTCACTCCATAACTTAAAATCCATGAAGAATTGGAGTTTGATGTAGTTTAAGCTTTTGTAGAATGTAGGAAGACCTACAAATCAGGCTTTGGATCACTCAAAATGGCTGCTTGGATCATAAGTTATGATCCTTGGAAGTTGGTACCAAAATCATTCAAATTTAGTAACTTAGAAAAATTTTCAATTTTTCAAATTTATCCCTTTTACAAGTTATCTTGGTTTCTTGATCAATTCTTGTTCAAATAACATTATAAGTCATATTTTATGAAAATATGAGTCATAAGGATCATTTTTGCCAAAAAAAAGTCATGTTTTGACTTTTGGCTCTGGAGCGATTCGGCGCGTAAAAACCCTAATTCCCGACTTTTGGGGAATGCATCCTCTGAGGGTAATTTAGCTTTGCAAATGGATTCTTAGGGTTATTTTGAGCATATTGAGTCACAAGTTGAAGTCTGGGCTCATCCTCTTGTGAAAATCTCACTCTGGAGGTCCCAGTCGTCCAAAACCCTAATCTGGCGACATCGGGTGTTTCGAGGCTCAAAACACTTGGAATGTCACAACTGTGTGCTTGATTTTTTATTTGAGGGTCCTCTTGTTCCTTTTTGGATGTTTTAAGAGGTTAGACAAGTTGAAGATCATGTCATTTCTTGATTAATCCTTTGCCTAAGTGTTCTGAGAGGGCTCAAAAACCCTGATTCTTGATTATGATGAATGCTCACCCATCTTTGAGAAGATTGATGAGGCATGATGGTATATCCATATTGTAGTGATGATTTTCACAATGATGGGAGATCTTGGTGGTCAAAATTTGGGGTATGACAGTTATGCTATACAGATGATGCAAAGTAAAAGTAAAGTCAGACGCATGAAAATTTTGAAAATGCCCAGAAAAATTAAGGTATGACACTAGCTGCTTATTCAATAGTTCAATTTGAGCTAATAAAGCAGTTTGAGTATCAACAATTAATATACCTTTGGGTGTACCTACCGTTTCAACCTGTACCGATCTTTCACTCTTAGTGCGGTACTCATTCGTGCACATCTTCTCTATTAAGTGCTTGACTTATGGCTCGATCATTTGCCTAATTGTACCTCCTGTGGGAGCATCTAGCATCATGTGTGTTTGACTCTTTAGGCCTTTGATAAAATATTGCATTTGCGCCATATTATTAAGATTATGGTTGGGGCACATGCGCAGCAATAACTTGAATCTCTCCCAAAAGTCATATAAAATCTCCACATCTTGTTGCTCAACATTTAAAATTTCAGCCCTTCTCTCAGTAAACTGTGTGGTGGTGAAGAATTTCTCCAAGAACTTGTCTTCTAGCTCCTTCCACATCTGAATGGTTACATTTGGAAGGCATAGCAACCAATCTTTTGCCCTTCCAATAAGCGAGAAACCAACAAACACAACTTCACTTGATTATCCGTGACATTATCTGGTTTGCACATTGAAGCGGTTTCGTAGAAGCATGCAAGGTGGGCCCACGGATCTCTGATAGCATTCTCATTGAATTGATTGTCTCTTTGACCTAAAAAGCACAAAATTCTTAATATCAAAGTTAGAAGGGTCTGCCGATATAAAACCTCTAGAAACTTGATCGTCGTCGGTCCTTTTGCAGTAATCTCCCATCGTTGGGACTTGTGGAGCAGCCATGTTATTCTCGTCTTCCGAATCCGAAGAAAATATTGGTGGATATACTTCGGGTTGGTCTCTGTCATCCAGCATTGCTTCTCTAGCTGCTTTTTTGAGGGTACGTGCGATTCTTTCAATTTCTGGATCAAATGGTAGTAGTGTCGATCCTGAACTATGCACACGCAAACAGAAAATACCTCAGTAGCACTATGATAAACAAGAAAATAAATAAAAGCAATAAAAACTAAAATTAAACAAAAAATAAAGCAAGAAAAAAATGTTGCACAAAGCATTGCCTTGTTGCAATCAACAGGCCCCGACAACGGAGCCAAAAACTTGATGACTTCTTAGTAAGTGTATCGATAATGTCGCAGTAATAAAAAGATTGAACCCACAAGGACATTTTTTGAACAAAACAATAATTTGTGCTATATTAAATAAAAACATAAAAGGGGGGGTGCAAGTTTCAGTGCAAAAAGAGATTAAACGAGAAAACGATGTTACAAAGGCGGTTAAGTTGTGTTTAAGAATCTCTTTATCCCCTCTTGTTGATGAACTATGCCTTGTATGAATTATCTTATTCCTATAATTTTACGGCAAACTAATAAAACCGTTATAGTTAGTCTCTCACAAAATAACTCACTAACAACTACTAGGAGCTTTCTATCCCTAGTCCACCAGCATAAGCAGTGTTAGGCATTGCATAGACCATTAGTTCTCTATGCTACTATTCGAGGTATCTTATCCCTATTCAACCGGCTTAAATAGAATAGTTGCCTAGTGTAGCGTGCGATTTTTGTCGGTGACACGACCACCTTACCGCAATGGTTGGAATTGGGTGCTACTTTCTGATTTCTTATTTATCCTATGAAGCTGGAAAGGAAAGGGAAAATATCTAAAACTAACCTTGCACGCAAATGTTTTCTTTAACAAATGCTAAGAGATTGGGGGTCCGGGGTCAGGTTATACAAAGGGAAGTTGTTAATTACCCAGTGTATATATGGTTATCCATAGATTTTGTTTCTGGCATGTTTCTCTATTATCTACTTACTGGTGTTTATCTGTTATGAATTGAGAAAGTTTCTCCTTTGGGAGTGTTGAGAGAGTATTTTTGTTTTTTTCGGGTTTTTTCGATGTTTTTTGTAAGGTATTAGACCTAAAGTTTTTGATATGTGTGCTCGCTAAGATTTCGCAATCTTATGCCTACGTATTCTCGTAAAGATAACAGGGAATTCAGAGCAATCGTATTCTATGGGAGGAAAGATGATGTTTGGTGTCTTGTTCAAAGCCTAAGATTGAAGCTAAAGGTTTAACTGAGAGAGAATTTGTCATCTCTAAAGGGAGATATCTCACCTGTTCACCACAGTTGTTAGGTAATTGGTTATAAAGGAGAATTACTATAACTGGAATGTGTAGAATCCAACAATGCTATAATTTCCATTAAGGGAGGGGTCCTGAAGGAGGAAACTTTAACTCAGTGTAGAGCAATGCCATTTTTCCTTAGGATTCTTCCATGCTAAGAGAGGGACATGGGCTTCGATGTAAATAATCCAGAGGCTTGCCACTTACAGCTGTTAGATGAAATAGGAAGTTTACCAGGATAAAAGAGGGACCACAACTTGGATTTTTGAATCAACAAGTGTGCCACTTACAGCAGTTATCTGGATTTAGGATTTTTTTATTGTCTATGTGATGTACAGAGAAATGTCTTCCTACAAAGATAACTTTTGATTTCCTCTAAGGGGATGTTGGTTTTATGTGTCTTGATCAAAGCCCAAGGTTGAAGCTACAAGGTTGACTCTACTAGGGAGTTTTGTTTCTGTCTTGTACAAAACCCAAGATTGAGGCTCAAAAGAATTGACTCTTCCGGTGAAAGTTTGGTCTGTCTTGTACAAAGCCCAAGATTGAGGCTAAAAGAATTGACTCCACTAGGGAGAGGTTTTGTCTGTCTTGTACAAAGCCCAAGATTGAGGTTAAAAGAATTGATTGACTCTGCTGGAGAATATGATTTTTAAAGCCCAAGATTGAGGCTAACTTTGCTGAGGGAAAATCATTATACAAAGCCTAAGAGGAGGCTGGTTGGGGAATTTCTTATATAAAGCCTAAGAGGAGGCTATCTTCTACTGAGGATTATTGAGATCCAGAGACAGGTCCAAATTGGGGAATCAACTCTTGCTGAGTGATTACAGAAGAGTTGAAATATTAGATGTCTTGAGGTTCTGATTTTTCTTATGGTTTATTGGTTGTAATTTTACCCTAGCTGGGGGATTTAGATTGACAGTTTGAAGATTGAGTTTGAAAACCTATGGAGGTTTTAAATCTGCTAGAAATTGATGAAGTAATCAGGGTTTTTTTCCTGTACGTTTAGGAAACTTGAGGGTTTCTTTGAGATCCAAGAGGAGATGAGACTTTCCAAGTCTACTGGTATGAAGAAGTTTATCTTTGTATGATGCTCAAGAGGAGGCTGATGTTTTCAGGGATGAGAATCAACCCTAAACTGGTCTGATGTTTTGGAATTCTGACTCTCTGGAGGATTGAACTAGTAGAGATGACTAAGTTTCGTCCTATACCCGTAGGAGGTCTTCAGGTCCTTGTACTAATCCCAAGAGGAGGCTGAGAACTTCTAATAAGCCTGAGGGTCCTTGTACAAAGCCCAAGAGGAGGTTGGGGATGCTTTTAGGAAGCCTGTGGGTCCAAGCCTAACAAAAGTTCAAGAAAGGTTTCACCGAGAATAATCCTTTCTTTTGTGAACAGTTCTAGGGTTTGAAGAAATTCAGAAGAGGTTTCACCGGGAATTAATCCACTTTGGGGAAATGAATTTCTTGTACACTCTTTTCTAAGTCGTGATAGTCTTGAGAAAAGTTTCACCGGGAATAATGCCTTTCTCTGTTCCATATTGTATAAGCCCAAGAGGAGGCAAGACTGTATCTGGAATTCCCTATGGGGAACTAGTTTTGACTTTGTTAAAAGAGTAACCACTGGTTTGATCTAAAACCAGACCTAATTGCTGGGGAAAACTCTAAGCAACTATATACAGGCATACATATACAGATGAAATATATAAGCAAGTATGTATAGAAGAAAAAGGTAGAACTTACAGCTTTGCAAGCTCCAGCATTATAACCACAGCTGTATGGTTAGTTATTCAAGAAAATTGAATAAAGTTTTGATAACACTTTGAATTTGAATCTAAGTCAAAAGGAAAGTTAGTTGTAAAAGGGAGTTTGGGGCTTATTACTCAAGGGGAGGCCCAGTTTAAAAACAGTGATCGCACCATTGTTTTTGAAAATCGCGTAGGAACTTATACAATGATTGAGGCCCAAATTATTTGTGTGTGACAAGGGATGGGTCTTACACTCTATTAGAGGCCCAAAAGTGTTTTGAAAAATGTTTGTGAGGGTGAAAATGATCAAAACCCTAATTTGATTGAAAAGTACATTTTAATTTTGAACAAAAATCAGTTAAAACCATCAAATTTATCCAAAATGTGTGAAAAACAAGTTGTGATCTTAGATTAATGTTTGAAAAAATATATTTCATTCATAGAATGATTTGAAAATCAATTGAATTTGAAAGATCCAGAGAAAGAATTTATTTAAAATGTTTTAAAATAATTAAAAGGAATTCTTTTCAAAAAAATCAAAAT
This sequence comes from Lathyrus tuberosus, assembly GCA_022829125.1. NCBI lineage: Eukaryota > Viridiplantae > Streptophyta > Magnoliopsida > Fabales > Fabaceae > Lathyrus > Lathyrus tuberosus. The sequence goes on from JALAZF010000081.1 coordinate 9,747,961, forward strand.
ATATTAAATAAATAACATCTTTTTTTGATTTTTTGTGGAATAAAATATTCTAACATATTTGTGAATTTATAAAAAAAGAATCATTAAAAAATGATTGAAATTGAAAGAGAAATTAATTTTTGAAGTTATTAAGAAATTGTGAAAAATGTGAAAAGAATAAGTGGTAAAAAAAGTGGGATGGTCCTCCCAAGGTTTGAACCCACGCCCTTGGGGTGGAGGGTTTAAAACTTTACCAACTGAGCCAGGTGTGTTGGCTGATAGAGAATGGGAAGAGTGAATAATATAGGAAACCTTCTTTTGAAAATGGTTAAAAAAAAACAAAAGGTTTGGGGCGAGGGGGATTCGAACCCCAGACCTCTCGCTCGCTACACACATACAAATACTAGTGTTTCCACTAGGGTGCAATGCCAATTCAAACATATATTGGCAAGGGAAAAATATATAGTAAAACTAAGTTTGATTTTGAAGAATGGCGTCATGGCCACCACCTTCATCTTCATCATCTTCCTCAATTTTTTAAAATCGTATTTCCATCAATACGCAACCATTTTGGATGATTCAAAAATGAAACTTGTCTATTTTTGAACGAGGAATTGAATGGCATTACTCAATTTTATTTCGATTCAAATAATTGAAAGAAAATAGTTTGAAATTGTATGAACCCTAAAAATAGAATTTAAAATGAAATTTCATATGTACAAGATATGAAGCAATTGATTAAGGGAAAATGATCTATAAACTATCAAAAACGTATTGTTCTGATGATCTGGATAGCCTCCTTGACCCTTAAGGATGGTGTTCCAATGTTGAGACTGGATTGAAACCTTCTGAATCACTTGACAAGACTCAATCTGAAACTTTGAGGCAAAGTTGAGCAAAAGGATGGTGACTTGAAGATTTTGATGTTATAGATTGAATGTAAGTGTTTATATCACTCCTATATGTTGTATATGAGGTGTGTGAACCATTGGTTTGAGTTGCATGGTCTCTAACTCAAAAACCGATAGTGCCTTCTCAAGAGAATGGAGTTTTTGTGTTTAAGAAGGAGATGATAGAAAGTTATGTTGTAGGTTTCTTTGGTGTGTTTGTAAACATCAGAAGAGAGCTCTATTTATAGGTGAATAGATTTGTCAAGCATGAATAGTTGGAATTTGAAGGATAAGAACTGAATTTAATGGTCTTGGCTTGGCATGATTGCCTATGATCACATTGAATTGGTTTGGCATAGTGATCATTGCATTTGACTCAAAAATTGTGGCTTGCAAGAAAACATCCAAACTGTCATGAAAACAGTTGCAACGATGCCTCTTGTGGGAGCCATAACTCATGGCTCAAGTTAAGTTGTTTCATGCCAATGATCTCTTTGGATTGTTGGCAATATGTATAACAACTTTGATGTTTATAATTGAGATTCATTCTTCTTGTAACTAGGTGTAAACATCTCCCAAGTTTTGGTGTTTTACCTAAAATCTGTCTTGGACAGAATTTTCTCTAAGTGTTGGAAAAAGAAGCATTTTCATGTTTTAGTGATTTTGATTCAACCATAACTCAGAATCCATGATGATTTGGAATGAGATGTAGTTGAGATATTTGAAGTATGTCATGAGAGCTTTCATTTGAGCTTTGGATAGAAGCAAATGACTTTGTGGTTTGGGAGTTATGACCTTGTAAAGTTGGTACCAAATCACTTTTGTTCCATAACTTAGAAAATTTTATGTTTTCTATGGTTGCCCTTTTGCAAGAAACCTCACTTTTCTTGATTTTTCTTGATGAATGATGATCAAAACCATACATTAACATTGTTTTTTACTTAGGGGAGCCATATTTGTGAAAAATTCCAAAAAGTCAAACTTGATTTTGGGCACAGTTGACTTTTTGTCAGATGAATTCCCAATTGTGCGATCCTTTGTACAGTCAAGTTCTTGACCTAATTCAAACCTAATGGATGGATTCAATAGGTGTTTTAGGGTGTCTTGAACCATTTCCCAAGGTTTGAGAACATGTCTTAGTCAAAAGTCAAAGATACAGTTGACTTTTTCTTCAAAACCCTAATTGTGGTCCTGATGAAATTGAAACTTATGAATCAAGCTTCTTGGGTCAATCCATTGTTGTAAATGGATCAATATGGTGTATTTGAGGCCTTCAAATCATGTCTTAAGGTTTTGTTTCATGTCTTGCCTCAAAAGTCAACTTAGGGGTGAATTAGGTCAAGAAACCCTAATTCCTGATTTTTGATGAATGCCTTCCCTGAGGTTGTTTTGACTTGATGATTATGTCCATGAGGTCCCTTTGAGTATCTTGGGTCATGCTTTGAAGCATTGGCTCATGCCCAGATGAAAATTTTCATCTGGAGGCTTTGGTCGACCAAGACCCTAATTTGGTGACACTGTCGATCTCGAGGCTTGATCCACTTTGAATGTTGCAACCTTGTGCTTGATCCTTGATGTGGGAGACCTCTTGATACTTTATGGGTGTTTGGGAGGTTATAAAAGTTGAGGATCATGTACATTCTTGATTGATCCTTTGTCTGAGTACTCCGAGAGAGCTCAAAACCCTAATTCTTAGTTGAGGTGAGTGCTCAACAATCCTTGAGGAGATTGATGAGGCATGAAGGTACATCCATATTGTGGTAATGATTTGAACAATGATGGGAAATATTGGTGGTCAAAATTTGGGGTATGACAGATACCCCTATTTAATCATCTTGGACCCAAAGGTGTGAATAGCGAAGATATTCGGACATTCAGGGTGCAAGATGATTAAATATCGGAATACCCAAAATTTTGACTGTGGTTATTGTAGCACCCCAAAATTTTCCCTCTTTTTTTATTACGTTAACTGGCTTTCATTTTGCATTCATCTGCATCTCACACTAGGTTATAACTCATAATCATACACTGCATTGGTTTTCTAAGACATGGGACCAAAGCATCTCTCTGTGATTCGAGATTTCCCTAGTCAGAGGCGATTTATTATGTTATCACATTCAAGTTGAAGCAAGGCTGAATTCTCATCATTATGTGTATCTTCTTATCAAAGTTCATTAAGCAGGAATTTCGATTTCAAGTCAAGTGTGGTTGTTCAGTTACGATCCAATTCAGGAAGTGTGTTTCCAAGGTTGAGTTGTGGACTTCATCAGGTTATCAAGCAGTGGTTCGTGTGAGGTTGGGTTCAAAAAATCAAGTTCGTCAGTCCAGTGGTGGTTCAGCTGTGGATTTATGTTCCTCAGCGCGGATTGAGTATTCAGGGCAGGGTTTAAAATTGATTCAGATGGTTATGGATTCAAAAATTAAGTTGTGCATTGGTCCAAGACCCGTTCATTCATCTTAATCAGAGGTTGGTGGGAAAGTTCAAGTATGGTCAAGGTTTGTATTGAGAATGCAACTTGGTTTTCATTGAGAATTAAGGAGTTTGGTGGAGTATTCATTCACGTGATCGTTTGACGGTTTGAGTTCAAAATCCGATATCCATTCATTTCACCATAACCAATTTTCTTTCCACATTCAAAACCATTTGTCAATATCCATATTATAATCCAATTAATCACATCATAACCTCTATTTTAATTTTAATCCATTTTCAAATTCCATTCAAATTCAATTAATGTCCAAATCCATTAACCAAAATCCATCCAAATTCTATCCAAATATCCATTTTTAATTTCATTTTACAAATATCCATTTCCACATTTTATCTATTTTTAATCCAATTGGAAATCCGTTTTTAGATCCACAATTCTTAAGCTCATCATCATTATTTAATCATGCCATTAACTTATGTTGTGACACCAAAATTGCAAGGAAACATTTCTTTTACAAAATTGTAAATAAAAAGCAATGAAAGAATACAAATTTTTTTGTTTAATCCAAGTTTCTATGACCTGAAAATACTTGACCCCACTTGTGCAAAAAGCTTGCGGACCAACGTAACAACCACAACATTTTTCTTCCATCATGAGTCATTACACGTCATGCCATTTGTGTCCCCACCAAGCTTCAAGTTCCAGCCTTTCCACACAAAATTAGGGATGGCAGGTAGACTCAAACCCGCGGGGTCCACCCGCACCCGAACCCGAGTCAACGGGTGAAAACCCGAGTTGACTGGGTTGGGATTCAGGTTCGGGTGCCACCCGATATTTTGGGTGCGGGTTTGGGTAGTCTGAAATCCGCGTCCGAAACCCGAAACCACACCCGCTATATATATATATATATATATATATATATATATATATATATATATATATATATATATATATAACTTCAAATAATTTTAATGTTGTTGTATTTTTGTGTTTTTGCTACGAGTTCGGGTTTGGGCGGAAGAACCCGAACCTAACGGGTGTGGGCGTGGGTGTTATATTGCCACCCGAATAGCTTTTGGATTCGGGTTCGGGTTCGGGTGGTGATTTCGGGTGCGGGTTTGGGTAGTGTGAAACCCGCACCCGACCCGACCCGTTGCTATCCCTACACAAAATCCTTGATACACAACAGCCAGCAGCGCACCAACCTTCAGCTGCCATAAAAAACCAGTACAATAACTTTTTAACCTTGCCAAACATCAAACCATAAATTGTTTCACGCACCATGTCACACAACAAACTTCTCTTCCCTCGCGACCCGTAGCAGGTCACGTTCAACACAAAACCGTAAACGCAAAAACAACTTTGATTCCATTTTTCCATTTTCCACATAGCAACAATCTTTTAGCCACGCACGAAACTCACCATATCCTCCATAACAACTATTTCGCATAAAAACCATACAACCTTAAAAGCTATTTTCACGCACACACCTTGTTCAACAACCACCCATTTTCATACCATTTCTTCAACCTCTGCTTCATAATCCAACCTTCTTCTTCATTAACTTTAACCATTCAACAATTTCTTCACTCAAACATTCTTCAACCTTCATTAACCTTCCTCGGAACCACACAACTTACATTTTCAACCAAAACAACTTCAAAACCTCTCTGCTAAAAACCTCAGAAAATTTCCCATTCTAAAACCTCGCATCACCTTCTTAATCAACCCAACGCATAACCATTTTCAAACCTCATCTGACCTTCATTATCTTCAAACGAACAACTTTCAAATCAACAACCCCAGGAACCCAATCAAATCAAACCAGAAGAGATGAAGAGAGAGTAGAAGAAGGAGATCGAAGGCAAAAGACAGATTGAAGCCAAGCCTTGCGAACCCGAAGCCATAAAGAAGACGAACAAACCTGCGGCGAAATATCTACGCGAAGCTTGAAGTGAAAGAAGGGAAGACAAAGCTCGAACAAAAAAGATTGAGAGGGGTCGAACGAACGAGGCGAACCAAATCGGAGACGGAAATGAGATGTGGAAGGTTGAAACGAGATGCTTCTTGATTGTTCTGTTTTTGGTCTGTGCTGCTTCACGTTCATTCAATGGAAATGGCTGATAACGATTGTGCTTAGTCCCTGATATCGTTTGGACCACTTCTTGGTGTTAATTTTGTTTCTCCTTGTTGATTGCCTTTGATGCTAGTTGCTTACATTTGATTCTTGTTAGATTCTGACATGTTCTGAACTTGACGTGTGATACTTGACTATTGGATCCTCTGAAGTACTTGATAGCTTGATTCTTGTCCACCTTGGAACTTTCTTTCTTCGAATCTTGCCCATTTGAGCTTGTTGATCTCGTATTGATCGTGTGAAGCTTCTACAAGTGTTCTTGAGCTTTTTGCGTGCATTGAAGAGGCAACAGACCTTCTCCGTTAGGTACCACTTGCGCACTTGTATGAAGCATGATTAGGGTTTAACATCTTTGCTTACAACTTGTTGCTGATTGAGGGGTCGTCACTCCTAGTTATATACTTGGCTTGGTTTACAATTCATTGGTGCGGTGAGCTTGTTTGCTCCTCTATTTGTGTTACTTTGTGAGGGACGAAGAGTCACTCAACTTCCTTATAGTTGAGATCACGACATCATTTTCATCTTGTGGTTGACGAAGAGTCACTCAACTTCCTCATAGTTGAGATCACGACATCGTCCGTTTCTGTTGCATTTTCTTTTGAAGAATAAAGAGTCACTCAACTTCCTCATAGTTGAGATCACGACACCGTTCTTTCCTTGGTGACAAAGAGTCACTCAACTTCCTTATAGTTGAGATCAAGACATCGTTTATTTTGTGATTGAGTTGTCCTGTGTTTCCTTATGTTTGTTCACATGATCCCTTAGGATTCTTAGCTCCAATTAATTTCTGATTAAGTTGGAGGTAGGAGAGACATTAGGCTCTCAATCCGAGCATGACAACATTAGGTAGACTTCCCTCCTAATCCTGACCTTAGGGCCACAATGCATGATAACTTGTAGGACCGAGTTTCCCTTAGAGCTTCCGTGATTCTTTTCTCTCGCACCCATGCGATTGAGACTGTTTCCCATTTCCTGTAGTAGTGTAAACTACAGATGCTCTGATTCCCCATTCCCTAATGAGGATACGTAGGCATGAGGATCCATATCCTTGGCGAGCACACTAATAACTAACTCCCCTCTTCTCTCGCACCCTTGCGATCGAGACCAACCTGATAACTGAGTCTTTTCTCTCGCCCCAGTGCGATCGAGACCTTAACCGACCCATAGGTCGAACTACGACTGCTTTTACTTCCTCTCTCCCATCCGATTGAGGATACGTATGTACAAGACGACGATGTCTTGGCGAGCAATCTCCCCCATTAGTGCGTAGTCCATCGAACTACGTCGACTTTGATTCTTCATTCGTCCACGAAGATACGTAGGCATAGGATTGCGACGATCCTTGCGAGTTTGTTTTTGTTCTTCCCTTCTCGTCTCTGTTTGGCAGAAGGCTTTAGATAACACACCCTCTGATTAGACAACAAGCATGGATCCCATCGAGTACGATGGACGCGTTGGGGTGCTAATACCTTCCCCTCGCGTAACCGACTCCCGAACCTGGACTATGGTTGCGATGACCATGTCTTCTCCCTTTTGAGGTTTCTTCGATCATTTCCTTTCCCTTCGTCAGGATAAATAACGTTCGGTGGCAACTCTTCTCTTTGTTTCCGCCGATTGTTTTTCGCAGTTGTGACAGTTATGAATAGCAGTTTTCTCATCCATCTTCTTTTGCTAAGCAATGTTACTTAGAAAAGGGTAAAACTTCCCTTCGATCCTGGTTTTCAACCACGGAACTAGTCTTAGTTTCTTCTTAAAATAAACTTCCCCTTAATCCTGGTCTTCAGCCACGGAACTGGTCTCATTTTCCTTTGAAATAAACTTCCCCTCGATCTTGGTCTTCAGCCACGAAACTGGTCTCAGTTTCTTCTTTGAAATAAACTTCCCCTCGATCCTGGTCTTCAGCCACAGAACTAGTCTCAATTTCCTTTGAAATAAACTTCCCCTCGATTCTGGTCTTCAGCCACGGAACTGGTCTTAGTTTCTTCTTGTCAAGTTCTTTTCTTGACAAGGAACGCTATCCGTTGTAGCGGCCTTCATCAAACTTCTTGCCGAGTTTTAGTGGGAGACGCCATTTAATGGAAAAAGATTTGATTTCAGACTTGCTGGGGAAACCCATTCGTATGAACTGTAGAGGTGAGCAAACTTCTCTGTGGGAGATGCAATTTGCCGACCCTACTGGGGAAAACGAGTCTCTTGAGAGACCGCTTATTTCTTGGTGAGGTTACATCATACTTTCCTTCGAGACCTTTCTCGGAGAAATGCCATGTGATGTGATCCAATTTTGAGGTGCTGATGACTCCATTAACATCGAATTTCTTAGGAGAAAAACTAATGTATTGTCGAGAGTTTTTGGTTAAGAGGTTTTCTCTAGGGACTTTCCTTAATCTGGGAAAGCGAAAATATCTTCAATGGTGAAGAGTGACATTCCAGAGGTATCCGTCGAATGTCTTCTTGTCTTTCAGAGGTTCAAGTTATCAAAGTGGTCGAGGACAGGCTCCAATCCAGAAATAAACTGGGGAGAAATTGCTCGGACAATATATTTCCAGATGAGGAAAGAACTAACAACCTTATTGGCAGGAGGACGTTATCACTTGGGGATGAGACTGGCCAGAGTGATATTAATGCAATATATGTATGAATATGAATCAATTATGCATGATGTATGTATGTTTATGCTAATAAAACAGACGCGACATACGTACTGGTGAAGAGATACTCGGCCACTGCGGGGAATAAGAAGTATCATTGGTTCAAGATAGTGATCATTTCTTGCTTAGGAGGGGTAGACCCTTCTGTGGGTGAAAGAACCATCAATTGGTCTTTAGAGGTAAAAACTCTATCAGGGATATCAGACGGGGTATTACATCTGAAACAATTGATCCTTCATTCAGGCGTGCTGGTTTAGAAGAAGCACTTTGATTCTGCATTTTGAGGTTTAATCATTTCCGAAGAAGCCATCGATGTTCCTTTTCGTGTCCAGAGCCAAAAGGAATTGCCATCTTTATTTTAAAAGTAGAAGAAAATTTGACAAGTAAATTCATTTTTGTTTTGTTTCAAGAATCGTTGATCATATTTAAAATGTCATTCTATAAAGCAAAATAAGTGAGAATTTCAAACAAAAGCACTAGGGCTCAAACTTTATTGATAAAATGGAAATCAGCCAAGCGTGTGATCCCATAGAGCATTTACAAAGTTTAGAAAATGGTAATTTACAGGAAAAGGGGATACATTGAAACATAACGGCCGTTATCCTTCTACCAACTTTGAATTCTGGACATCCTGAGCTTCTGTCGAAGGTGACCTTGACCGAAGTCTTTCGACAGATGGTATTACCGCTGGGGATTTAACCTTGTCGGACGTAGTTACTTGCCATGAATCCCTAACTTTTTCCTGGATTGTCTTTTGAGGTTTCCAATCCACCGGGATGATTTTTGCTTATGTCTCTAATTTTTTCCTTGACCGCCCTTTCGGGTTTTCAATCCACCGAGACGTTTTTTGAATTATTATTTAGGCGAAGTATTTCTTGACTACATCAACATTAATGGGGTAGGGAAACTCCTCTCCATCCATGGTTGCGAGTCTCAAGGCGCCGCCTGAAAAGGCTTTCTTGACCACATAGGGGTCGTCATAATTCGGAGTCCATTTGTCCCTGGAATCAGTGAGAAATGATTGTATCTTCTTGAGCACGAGGTCTCCTTTTCTAAAGACACGGGGTCAGACCTTTTCGTCAAACGCTTTCTTCATTCTTTGCTGATACAACTGACCATGGCATAGACCCGTTATTCACTTTTCTTCTATCAGATTTAGATCATCATGTTGACTTTGACACCATCCAGCTTCTGTTAGCTTAACTTCCATCAATACCCGGATTGATGGGATCTCTACTTCTATGGGAAGTACTGCTTTCATGCCATATACTAGAGAGAAAGGGGTTGCCCCTATTGAAGTGCGGATAGATGTTCGATAACCGTGAAGAGCAAAGGGTAGCATCTCATGCCAGTCTTTGTAGGTTACAACCATCTTTTGAACGATCTTCTTGATGTTCTTGTTAGCCGCTTCTACCGCTCCGTTCATCTTAGGCCGGTAGGGAGACGAGTTATGGTGTTCGATCTTGAACTCAGCACACAACTCTTTCATCATCTTGTTGTTCAAGTTGGATCCATTAACCGTAATGATATGGCTTGGAACACATAATGGCAGATGAGATTGTTCTTGATAAATTGGACCATCACTTGTCGGGTTACGTTGGCGTATGACACTGCTTTGACCCACTTGGTGAAGTAGTCAATGGCTACCAGGATGAACCGATGTCCGTTTGAAGCTTTGGGTTCAATCATGCCAATCATGTCGATTCCCCATATAGAAAAAGGCCATGGAGAAGAAATAACTTTGAGATGCGTTGGCGGTACATGGATTTTGTCTACGTATATCTGACACTTATGACACTTCCTCATGTACTTGTAGCAATCAGATTCCATTGCCAGCCAGTAATATCCTGCTCTCAGAATTTTCCTTGCCATTGTATATTCATTGGCATGAGTGCCAAAGGATCCTTCGTGAATCTCTTTCATCAACATGTTTGCTTCTTATCTGTCTGCGCATCTGGGCAAAACCATGTCGAAGTTTCTCTAATAGAGTGTATCACCGTTTAGGAAGAAGTTATCAGCCAATCTTCTGAGAGTCTTCCTGTCTTTTCTGGATGCCACAGGCTGGTATTCTTGTTTTTGAAGGAAGCATTATCGTGATACCAAGGTTTGTCATCTATGACTACTTCAATTATGAAAATGTAAGCGGGCCTCTCATGGCGCATTATGTCAATATTAGGTAAGTCGCTCCATTGGCGTATACTAATCATCGATGATAGGGTGGCTAATGCATCAGCCACGTGATTTTCTTCACAAGGGATATGATGAAACTCGATTCTGTTGAAGAATGGTAACAACCTTCTCGCGTAATCTCTGTAAGGAATCAGTCCCGATTGGTATGTATTCCACTCTCCTTTAATCTGTTTGATAACCAGGGCTGGGTCTCCATACACATCCAAGTTCTTAATCCTTAAGTCAATTGCTTCTTCGAGACCCATAATGCAAGCTTTGTATTCGGCCTCGTTGTTTGTGCATTTGAATGTCAATCTGGCAGTGAAAGGAATATGGGTACCCTGAGGTGTTACGATGATTTCCCTAATTCCGTTTCCATAAGTGTTGACAGCTCTGTCGAATATTAGTCCCCATTGGGAACCTGGTTCTGCCCCTTTACTGGGTAGCGGTCTATCGCAATCTTTCATTTTCAAGTACATGACGTCTTCGTCTGGGAAGACAAATCCAACTGACTCCTGATCGTCAATCGGTTGATAAGCCAAATGATCAACTAAAATACTCCTTTTGACAATTTTCTGAGCATGGTACTCAATGTCGTATTCCGATAACAACATTTGCCAACGGGCAATCCTTCCTGTTAAGGCAGACTTTTCAAAGACATACTTGATCGGATCCATTTCGGAGATTAACCAAGTAGTGTGACAAATCATGTACAGGCGAAGACGTTTGGCTGCCCAAGCCAGAGCATAACAAGTTTTCTCGAGCATAGTGTACCGAGTCTCACAGACTGTGAATTTCTTACTTAAGTAGTAGATGGCAGACTCTTTTCTTTTGGTTTCGTCTTGTTGGCCAAGTACACAACCCATGGAGTCTTTCAAGACTGTTAGGTATATGATCAGTGGTCTTTCCTCTACTGGAGGAGACAGAATAGGTGGATTCAACAGATATTCCTTGATACTGTCAAAAGTTTTTTGGCAGTCTTCTGTCCATACACAGCTTTGATTCTTTCTAAGTAGTTTGAAGATCGGCGTGCATGTCGCGGTCATGAGTGATATGAACCTTGAGATGTAATTCAGACGTCCCAAAAATCCTCTGACCTGTTTTTCAGTCTTTGGTGAAGGCATTTCTTGAATGGCCTTGACCTTGTTAGGGTCAACCTCGATTCCTTTTTGGCTGACGATGAATCCTAATAGTTTTCCTGAGCGAACACCAAACGTGCACTTATTGGGATTCAAGCAGAGTTTGTATTTTCTCAGACGCTCGAATAACTTTGATAGGTGCTCTACATGCTCTTCTTCTATTTTAGATTTGGCAATCATGTCATCGACGTACACTTCAATCTCTTTGTGCATCATGTCGTGAAATAGAGTTGTCATGGCCCTTTGATAAGTTGCCTCTGTGTTCTTTAGACCGAACGACATTACCTTATAACAAAAGTTCCCCCATGGGGTGATGAATGAAGTTTTCTCCATATCTTCCACCGCCATTTTGATTTGATTATAGCCCGAGAATCCATCCATGGAGGAGAAGACTTTGAATTTTGTTGTGTTGTCTACCAGCATGTCAATGTGTGGCAGGGGAAAGTCATCCTTTGGACTTGCTTTGTTTAGATCCCTGTAGTCTACACATATTCTGACTTTTCCGTCCTTTTTCGGAACTGTCACTTTGTTAGCTAGCCATTGAGGGTATTCTGAGGTGGCGAGGAAACTTGCGTTGATCTGCTTCTGCACTTCCTCTTTAATTTTGATAGCCATATCTGGATGAGTCCTTCTTAGTCTTTGTTTTACTGGCAGACATTCTGTTTTTAGTGGTAAGTGATGTTCCACGATGCTGGTATCCAACCCTGGCATGTCCTGATAGGACCAAGCAAATACATCTGGAAACTTTTTGAGAAGTTTTATCAAACTTTCTTTGACAGTCGGACTGAGCAGTGCTCCAATCTTAACTTCTTTCTTTTCTTCCTCTGAACCCAAATTGACCGTTTCCAATGGCTCTTTGTGAGGCTCAATAGACCTTTCCTCTTGTCTGAGCAGTCGGGAAATCTCTTCTGGAATTTCTTTGTCCTCTTCATCTTCAGCTTTAAATACCGGGAATTCAAAGTTGGGATAAGGCATTGGATCGTCGTTTCAATGGGCTTTAAAACAAGCAATATGCGTGACGTGATGATTTATTTTTTAGAAAAGACAGAGAGAATGCAAGAGTGTGTGCAGTGTATTTTCTGAAAAATGCTTATTTTTATTTTGGGTTGTTTTAGGATTACCATTTTCCAAAAAATGAAAAGTGAAAACGGCAATAAATGCGGGAATTCATAATGAAATTATTTATTTATGGTTTGTCGATTCTTAAAATACAGCTCTATAAAACAAAACTCTGTCGCTTTGGGCGAAGCGAAGAGGGACATTTACAGAAAAGTGAGCCCTAAAAAACATTTGTTTCACCTGTGCAGGGTGAAAGGTTAAAACAAATATGGCAATTACTTAGACTTATGGGCGACTTTCGGGACATCGACAGTAACCCAATGGCGGCAAACTCCTTTGCGAATCACATAGTTTGATACTTTCCTTCTTTGTTTGTCTTCAAAAACAACGTTGATTTTTGGCAGTGTAGGATCGTTGGATACTTCCTCCCATGAAGAGTTGTCATAGGAGAACTCTTCTGTTGTATCTTTCCTAGTGTTTTTACTCTCAAGAGGATCTCCTATCCAGTTAGCTGGATGTCCTCGTATCTGATGCGAGAACTTTTGGGAGCAGTGTATTTGACTAAAAAGTCGTACTTGCCACTCGGCTGCCCAAAAGTGTCCCATATTTCTATGGGAATAGAGGAGTCATCCTCCTCAATGACGTTGATCTCAGGAAAAGCATAGTTGATGAACTCTTGTCCTGCAATCTTTTCAGATTCATCACTGTCGCTCCCAGGATTTTCATCCAGGTACAAACGCGAGAGTGGCGCGGAAAAACAAAGTCGTCAGCCGTGTAAATTTATCCCAAGAGAGGGAAAGGGAACACCGCATAAACCTGAGGAAGAGGGAAAGGAATGGTCATCGCAACCATAGCCTGGGTTCGGGAGTCGGTTACGCGAGGGGAAGGTGCTAGCACCCCACGCGTCCATCGTACTCGATGGGATCCACGCTTGTTGTCTATTTTAAGGGTGAGTTATCCTATCATCTATGGTTGTACTAAGACGGGGAAGGGAAAGACAAAGACAGACTCGGTAGGACGTCGACATCCTAGGCCTAGGTACCCCCTTTGTGCAATAGGGAATTCAGAGTCAACGTAGTTCGGACCAAGTTCTTTTTGTGCTTTTTATGAGCGACGTTAAGTTCGCGTCCGGCAGTTAGGGTCGATTCCTGTTTGCGACTCAGACGGAAAGTAACGTACCCTTTTTGAAAATAGCCTTTAGTTTGACAATCCCGAAGGACAAAAAGGTTTGAAGTTTGTTTGTATTTTTTAGGACAGAAGTGACTTAAGTTAGTTCATAACTTGCATTGCACCAAAGTCTAGGGCACAGGGGCGAATACTTAACGCATCGTCCCAAGACAGGACACTCGCTAAGCACTCTAGAAAGATGAGAGGAAGCCCCTCATTTCTCATTCCCCACGCTTAAGGCTCGTGCGAATACACTTTATCCTTATTAAGTGTTTTCAAGAAGTTTTGAGATGAGAAGAGAGAAGACACAAAGGAAACTCTAAAGGGAAACTAAGAGTCCTAATGTTATCATGCATGGGTGACCTACGGTTAGTGAGGTTTGACGACAACCTAAGCCTAAATAAAAGAAAAGATGAGAGAAGGAAAGAGTAAGGTGGACATGGATAACTATCCACACCCTCAAAGAACTTACCTCAGCCCCTGCATAAGAGGTTAGCACAAAACAGACACAGGTAATATTAAGGCAAATGAAAACCAAAAAATGACATATAATAGTGATTAAATGACCTATAACAATCCAAACATGAATTAAGAAGTCAAAGACACAATCCCAAAACAATGGCACAAGTGCCTTCTCAAACAAAAACTCAGGCATGATCAGAAATATGCATACAAGAAGATCTCACATAAAGAGCAGTCACATAATTAGTGAAACATCTTATAAAATTGCCAAATTAATTATCAATATTTCTCAACCAGAAACAAACAACATATCAAAAACTCCTGCAAAAATTCAAAATATAAGTCACTCAAACAATTATGCAAATTTAGATGAGAAATATGGTTCAATGTGCTAAAGAAAAGGACTGGAATGCAATATGAAAAAGTGTTAAAAATGAGAGAAAAATATTTTAATGCATTTCAATGTATTGGTGAAAAAATGCAAAAAGGATGAGTTCAAAAGGTTTTGGATGCTATGAGAACAAAATTCTACAAGTTTAGGTATGCAAGATGAAACAATTACAAGAAAGAAATTATTAAAATAATTATTTCAGATGATAAAAATAAAATAAAATAATAAAATAAAATTTGTGAAAATTTTATAAAATGCCAAATTTGATTCATGAATTTTCTGGGAATTTTTTAATGCAAGAAACTATATTTAATGATTAAAAGTGAAATGCAATAATTAAATAAAAAATAAAATAAAGAAATAAACTTGGGGGTGTATGCAGCAAGCCCAGATACGTTGAAAATGACAAGTGGGCTAAAGGGGGTGTGTGAATTGCAAGCCCAATCTTAAAATCCATCAGAAAATAAAATAAAACAAAAAAAAAGGCGCACGTGGGCTTCAGTCAACCCAGTTGACTCACCATCACCATTGGATCAATCCTGCGTTCATTACTTAGTCAACACAATCACCAAGTAGCCATGATTAGTGGTTTAGATCTCATGCACACAATAATAATGATATGCACGCACACACATGATTATTCAGAAATAAAATAAAAACAAAAAAAATCACACGTGAAGGTCACACGAGAATTTAATGTGTTGGCGTGGTAACATCCACTAGATCATATCAACGCATGGTATTAGTCAACAAAAATCAAAGGTAAGTGAGATGAGTGGCAATGATTTGGAGGCACACGGTAAGTAACGTGGGGTAATAAACACATGAACATAAAAATAAAAACGTAGTAGCATGAGAGCCACACGATCCAAGCCATCAACGGCTGAGAGATCATCTCCTACCTCCAGCCTCTTCCCTCGCCGGAACCCTCACTAGCCGCCGGAGCTAGGGTTCCGGCCACCTGCAACCTAAAAGAACCCAGAAAATGCAAAGGGGTACACCATTCTGACCGGAATTTCATGAGGATTACAAATACGTCATCAAAAATCACAAATAGTCAACACACATTGAAAAATGCAGAGAACAAGGTTTGGGTCCAAAACTTTAAACACACGGTACCATCAATCTACACGTCCAAATGCAAAGAAAAATATACCAGAATGATCCATGGATGTCACACAACATTATGCATATTTAAAAAGAGAGTTTTATGATCATCAAAAATATCACTAACCTGAGATTGTGTGACGTGCACCCTTGCTGTTAGCTTCAAGTGGTGGTTGGTTTGCGTTCTATGGACACCAAGGATGAAGTTTGTGGAAGAACTTTGTGAAAAAACCTTGTGGATTGTGAGCTATGAAGAAATCAAGAATTAGGGTTGAAACATTTTCTTCTCCAAAATCACGTGTCATCCTTGTTAACCCTAGCATGAGTAAGTTTAAATAGGCTAGGTTAAACCACTGATGATCACTTGGGCCTTGGTAATTCTCCACTTAATGAGTTTTGGGCAAATTTGGAAAATTGAATCAAGTGAAATACACCCTCTTCCATGCATGGATATCCAAATATTTCATGATGGATCACTTAAGTTTCAATTGCTAATCACACCTGAATTTGATTTGGGCCATGAGATGTATTGGTTCATGAGTTTTCAATAATTTGGCAATTTGGCACCATGTGAAATAAGTGAGGAATAAACCATGGATCCACTTGATTTAAAGGCCAACAATGCTCCTTGGGGATTTTACTTTGAGGTTAGAATATGACATGAAGAAATGGAATCAATTATAGGTCCATATGTCCATATGTCCCAAAGTGCAAAAGTTGTGAAAATGGAACCCTAAAAACCACTTTGCCTTCTTTTGATCATAACTTGAGTTTCACAAATGATATGGAGACCCACTAGTACTTGTTGGAAAGGGGAGAAAAAGATATTCAACTTTCATGTTTGAGGAAAATTCATTTGAAGCTTTCTTGATGGTGAAAAGTCAAGTTGAATGTAGTGTAAGAACTTGCCCAAAAAGGAAACTTTCAAATTATAGGTCATTTTCATATTTAGTAACTTTTGTACCAACCCTTGATTCTTGATAAATGGTATGGAACTTGACTTTTGAAAACCATATGAGGATGTGAGACCTTGAAAACCTTGGAGAGAACCTCAAAATTTCACAGTTGACTTCCCCTCTCACTGTTGACTTTTCTCCTAATTCTCCTGACTCCCAATCCATTGGCCATTTGAACTTCGCATGAACCAAACTGATGGGCAATCTTCCATTCCTAGATACTTAGGGACCCAAGGAATACCATGGAATCAAGTCTTGCCCAAGAAATCAGAAATAAACTGACTTTATAGCAAACCCTAATCTTGGTACCCTCAGTCTAGGAGGAGATAGCACAGTCTCCAAATCCAAATTCCTCTGAATATGATGTGTATCCTCTCCAACAAAGATAAGATATGCCATTTGGTGATGATAAAAACCCAAGGATCTTGCCCATTGGAGCAATAAACCCAAGAATCTCAAAACCCTAATTTCTGCACTGGTAAGGAGAGTGATCCACTTGAGCTCTCTTGCTTGACCCTTTGAAGAACATTTTCTCCTCCTGAACTTGCCTCAGGCACCTTTACCCCATGCTAAGAACCAATGATATGCACACATGATAATGCAAAAATGAAATGAAACATAGGCCAGTTAGTACTAAAGTAAGGAGGGAAAATTTTGGGGTGCAATAATCACCATGGTGTCGGACATTTTCAGAATGTCCTGAGTAATGATTCCATGACTCGGTGGGGACATGGGTATTCTTTTCAATGTTACTCAGTTGATAGGCATCGTCCGGCTGACTCTTTTGCCCTAAGTCTACTGTGTACGGATTCCAGATAGGCAAGTCATCCAGGGGATCATAATAATCTTGGTCAAAGTTGTCTTTCATTAGGTCATCTTCTAATGAGTTAGGTGGAGCACGTAATCCTTCAGGATCACAATCTCCATAGATCATCCGGACGTCTGACCTCGGTATATATATCTCAGGCTCTGCTTTGGAAAACAGAATGGCATATGCGTTTCTTCCTAAGACATATAACCGTTATCATTGAGATAAGACTTCCACTCCTCTTCCATATCGGAGGAGACACTCTCATTGATGGTGTGTACTTCTTGAGACACTGGGTGGAGGAAACCTCCGCTACGGAAGAAATCCTGAATGGGATGAAAACTGTTGTCTTTCTTAGTAGTCTGGGTACAGGTTGGAGAGAAACCAAGACCTTTTCTTGTCTTGTTATCCATAGGAATTACAATCTGTCCCCATCCTTTTATGTCATTCCTCTTGATTACCTCGAGACCATCCTTGTATAAGGAAATCAAAGTCCCTCTTTCTGGTCAATTCTCATTGCTCACTGAGGGTGCTTGGAACTGAGTTCCAACAACCTCTTCCGGTTCTACACAGGAGAATGATGATAAGTTGCTCACGATTAAGGCTTGCTCTTGACAGACTGTGAATAACTTGTCATTCTTGACGAACTTCAGCTTCTGGTGAAGTGTCGAAATGAATGCCCCAGCTTCGTGTATCCAAGGTCTTCCTAATAAATAGTTGTATGTTTCCCGGATGTCCATGACCTGGAAAGTGACTTGGAAAGTGTGAGGACCAATGGTTATGGGAAGATCGACTTCGCCGATAACTATTTTTCTAGATCCGTCAAAGGCTTTGACGATGATCTCACTGCCTCTCATCGGGGCTCCTTGAAATGATAGTCGTATCAAAATTGATTATGTCATAACATTAAAAGATGATCATGTGTCCACCAGTACACTGGCTAAAGCATCGTCTTGGAAGTTGACTGTAATGTTAAGCGCCATATTATGATTTTTGCCTTCTTCCGGCAGTTCTTTATCACTGAATCCTAAATTGTTGCAGGCAGTGATATTGGAGATGGTGCTGTCAAATTGTCCTACTGTCACATCTTGTTCCACAAAGGCTTACTCTAAGACTTTCTGTAGAGCTTCCCTGTGAGCTTCTGAACTAAGCAGGAGATAAAGTACAGAGATTCGAGACGGAATTTGCAACAACTGATCCACAATGTTGTACTCGCTTTTCTGGATGAGCTTCAGCATCTCATCGTTGTTCTTTATAAGTTCTGGATTACCGGATTGACTGACTTGTTGATTTGGAACTTTCGTTTGAGGTTCCTTTTCTTTGGTAGGTTCTCCAACTCCTTTGTTAAAGATCCGACCGCTCCAGGTAACTCGGCTGATGTCGACAATGTTGACGACGAAGGGTAATGGAGTTTCCTTTCCATTTTCAATGGTCGTTGTACTGTACTTGTAAGGGATAGCCTTTTCTAATTTGTATGGTATTGGTCCTGGCAGGTAGATAACCACAGGAGCCCTTTGATTTCTCTGACCGTTATAGGCGACCTCAATCAGTTCCTAGTTGGGAACTTTTCTACCATCAAGAGGGATTCTTGATTCATTGAGTAGAGGTATTATGGCGCAAACGTCTTTGGTCATTCCATGATCAGAGGTTACGACATCATTTTTGCTTTTACCGGGGAGGTGATCTTGTATCATATTGATCGACCCAGAACTTGAACATGGTCGAGTCTCTTTTCAGTCTAACTGATTTTGGAGGCTATTCGTACAAGATAATATCCTACGTTATTTTTAGAACATACTCTACAACGCTCATAATTGTGCGGTGATACCCGACCACACCTGCTTTGTATGTAGTACATCTTTACTAGATCTGTTTCTGTTGAGCGGATATCACAACTTTGATGTCAATCTGGATTCCCATCAGTCATGCTAATCCATTGTGTGAATTCCTCCAGGTAGATTGGAAGCCACCAGTGGTCCAACAAATGTTGAAGGGTTCTTTGTACAAGTGCACACCCTTGGTCGTCTTCGCAGCATTCTTTACATTCTAGATAATCATGTGAAGCCAGAAAACCGAGCCTGACTTGCTTATCATGTAATTCTACTGGACTGGTATTCATCAAGCGTATGTCAAAGATCTGAACCATATTGACTTGATGGTCATTTCCTTCATGGTAGTCTTGGATCCATCCGAGATCCATCTGATGCTGGAGGGCCTCTTGTATAAAAGAGCATCCCTGATTGCTTGTTGAGCAGATCGGACAAGTGATGTAATCGTGTCGTGGCAGAGTATAATATTGATTTTGCCTCGAATGCATCGCCACTAAATTAACGTTCATCGCAAGAATGTTGTGGTTTTGAACAATGTTGGGATGTGCATGGGCCATGTTTACTTCACGAATCCTGTGATCCTGAATCCAGCCCAGATCCATTTGTTCTTGTAGAGCCGCTTGCACTACGGAACACCCTTGATTGTTCTTTGAGTAGATATCACACTGGTGATAATCGTGAGATGGCACATGACCGTACCTGCTATGTCTGCTATGCATTTTCACCATATCGGTTCCTAATAGGAGTACATCGTGAATTTGATAACTGCGACTAGGTTCTTCCTCTATTAAATTCACTGCAGTCTTCTCATGTTGCGACAACGGGTTTATCTGAACATTTGGATTAGTATCTTTGAAAGATAGGACCCCATTCCTGACAAGCTTCTGTACATCAAACTTGAAGCAGAGACAATTCTCAATGTTGTGCCCCGATCCTCCTTGATGGTAAGGGCAAGTTTGATCCGCTTTGAACCAAAAAGGCGGATTTTCCGGTACTGTGAGAGGAGTCCTGGTCTGGACGTGCCCCTTGGCCAGTAGAAATGGAAATAGTTCTGCGTATAACATCGGTATAGGGTCGAACCCTGATGGTCGTGCCGTACGATTGTTGTTGTTGTACTGTGGACGAGCCTGCTGAAGAGGTTGTTGCGTCCTTTGCTGATACTGTTGTTGATTTGGTTGGCTCTGAGCAACCTGAGGTTGATAAGTCAGAGCTGGCACTGGGTTGATAGCGGGAGTTACCGCCGCTACTGGTTGATACCTTCGCCTTTGCTTTCCCAGAGAGATATTACTGATCTCCTGTTCTTTCTTCTTTTGGAAAGCACTACCGTATCTTTTGGTACTGCTAGATGGCTCTGCATCTTTGACCAATCGTACTTCTCAGACCGCTTCTTTAAGGCGTACTCCCATGTTCACCATTTCAATGAAGTCACTGGGCACACTGGCGACCATTCGGTCGTAATAGAACGAGCTTAAGGTTTTCAAGAAAATCTTGGTCATTTTCTTTTCCTCAAGAGGGGGACAGATCTGAGCGGCAATTTCACGCCATCTCTAGGCATATTCTTTAAAAATTTCTTTGTCCTTTTGCGACATTGCCCTGAGCTGATCCCTATCTGGTGCCATGTCCAAATTGTATTTATACTGCTGAACAAAGGCAGCGCCGAGATCTTTGAAAGTACTGATCTTGGTGCGTTTTAACCCATGTACCATTTGAGTGCGGCACCGGTTAAACTGTTTTGGAAGTAATGGATCAGTAGCTATTGATTTTCTGTCTGAGTTGACATTTTTCGAGGGTACATCACTAGATGACTTTGAGGGCAAGAGTTGCCTTTGTATTTTTCAAAGTCAGGCACCTTGAATTTGTGTGGTATCTTTACATTAGGGGCCAAACAAAGGTCTGCGGAGTCCTTTCCGAATAAGTCTTGACCGCGAATGGCATGCAGTTCCTTCTGCATTTCCAAGAATTATTCCTGGAACTCATTCATTCTTTCGTACATGTCTTCGTTTCCACCAGAAATTGCTTGTGGAATTTGTCCTTCCGGGACAGTGTGTACCACTGGTTGTGGCATAGACATTACAGCGGTGATTCTTGGCGCTTCCCTGCCCCAAAGTTTGTAACCTTCAGGAGTTGCTGTTGTAACCCTTGCATCTTCATTTTCCCGAAGTTTGTAACCTTCAGATCCAGTGGTTCCTACTACGGTTTCTGGGTTTTCAGTGACCAGTGGGATATATCCTTCAGGTATAAAGTTGAGAGGCATGCCCCAGGGGTGACCTTTAGGCATGTTGTATCGAGGATGATTCTCATGTGTCTCCATTATGGGCGTAGATGTAATCTCTGAGATTACAGTCTTTTGATGCCGCTGCTCTTGAGCTGCTGCTAGGGATTGAATGTCACTGTGAAGTTTTTCCAAACTTTCCTTCAGAGCGTCGATTTCTTCTCTTAGCTCTCTGTTCTCTTCCTCGAGATCGTCCATTTTCTTTTGTTGATTGGCCCGAGTATTGTATGGGTGAGACAGTTTGACTCTAGAATTGTGACATATACGTGAGACTCAAAGATAAGAAAAATGTGTTATGTGAAAATGATGAATGATATGCAAAGACATATTTTTTAGTTTTTTGTTTTATTCAAAAAGAAACTTCAATAAATAGATTGCAAATATCATACAGTGGGGGGGGGAGACCCCTTTTATTGAATTCAAAAGATTGCAGTATTTTACAAGGAAAAGTACAGTATTTTACAAAGTGCTGTAAGGAAAACGTATAAGCTCATGGATCCTGAGTCCTCTCTGAAGAGAGCTCAGATGCTGGTTCTTGTATTTTCTTTTTCTTTGATCAGGGCTCTTCAGCTGTTGTCGGGTTGTCAGTCCTTTGCCAAGTGAAAGGAGCGAGCAAATTTCTTCGGTCTTCCTGACTTTCTACAGCATGTTGTTCTAATATTTCAATCAGAGCATCCTTCTCCTTTAATAGTTCCTGAATCTTGGTACATTCCAAATTAAGGATTCGATATTTGTTTTTCCAAGAGCTCTTTTCACGTTGAACTTTGTTAAGAGCGACCTGGAGTTTTTCCGCATCAGACATGAAATAAAGGACAGATTCCTTTAATGGAAAAACTTCTTGGCGAGGGTAAGGCATTCTTAGCTTTAGGGCTCTAGTTTGCACCCAGTGGAGATAAGGTTCCATGAAGGTACAGTTTGGTCTTCCCAGAGACTCTCTACCTTTCCTGTGAATATGTTGTCAGGCATGCACTATTTCTTTCTTCAGTGCCCTGTCATTTTCTCCTTCCTTGAAGAAAAGACCTTCCAGATGAACGTTATGTGGGATATTCTTCATCGGGTATCCGAGTTGACGACGAGCTAAAATTGGATGATAGTTGATTCCTCATTTAGTTCCAATGAGGGGTACGTTAGGGAAAATTCCGCATTTGTCTATGATCTCTATTCCTTCGTAAATCCTATTGTACCAATCTATGCCAGAGTTGGTAAGGGACATAATCCTTTGCGACCAACGTAGAGTACTCTTATGATCCCAAAAAGCAGCAGACTTGGGCAAATGGGAAATGAACCATTTGTAGAGTAAAGGTACACAGCATGTGATCATTCCTCCGCTGTATAAATTCCTTAAGTGTACAGAATGATAAGCATCCGTGAGCAAGGTTGGCACGGGGTTTCCTATCAAGAAAATCCTAACAACATTGGTATCGACGAAGTTGTCAATGTTTGGAAAAAGGAATAACCCATATATGAGCAGAACAAGGACGTATTCGAAGGCAGTTATGTTTCCTATACTAGCAAAGTACAGAGCTTTCTCCATCAAGAATTTAGCTGGTAAACCTTGGATTCCTCCTTTAGTGGTCATGTGAGTCCTAACTTCTGACTCATTTAAAGAGATTGCTCTTGCAATGGCCTGATTCTTTGGAATTTCTTCCAGTCTAGAAAATAGAGCTTGATCAGTGATAGGTAAATCAATCAGGTGGGAATACTCTTCCAGTGTTAGCACAAGTTAGTAATCTGGGAAAGTGAAGTAGTGGTAAACCGGATCATAGAACTGAATTAGCGTAGACAGAATCCATTCAACTACGTTGACCCTTAACAGAGACAACAGCCCTCTGTGCTTAGCTCTGAAAGCCTCGGGATTGGTAATCATCCTTGCCAATTTCCTTAAGTCTTCTAATTTTGGAGCCTTGAAGGTGTACTTGTGCGTCTTTCTTCTACCGAAATCCATAACGCAACCTCTGATATTTGCAATTATTGTTTTAGTTCTTTTGAAAAAAAGGTTTTTTTCTTGTTTGAAAATAGTTTTTTAGATGAATGCATGAATGCAGCACACAAAAACATTTGAAAACATGGGTTCAAAGGTTCAACGTCACGAGCATGGAGTCATGGCTCTACCCATCCCCAAAGGTTGTACTATTTTGGTCAATTTTTGTACCTGTAGAACGGGTTCCAAGGTTCCCAAAACCATTGACCCCTCCTAGGGATATAAACAGCAAGCTGATTCACTCGAGCGAGCTGTAATATCCTAGGATGAATCTCATTTGAGTGTAGTATCGCGTATCAACTATTCCCGATAGTCATCGCACTACCAAATGGTTATATGGTTAATGTCTACTAAATCCTCAGGTTCATGGGTACCGCACTGGGAAAGACAATGCTTTCATGACAATCGGTCGTTCAACATTGATACTTTTGCAGGGGTACCTCGACTGATTCAGCGGACTGCCAAGTTAGCTTGGTCGGGATTCACTCCCTATAAGCGTTTCCTGGATATGCCACCCCTATCTTAATGTTCTCTCAAACTTTCCACATGCGTATTAACTGCATTCCCATTTGACAGAAAATTAAACACGGGTATCAAGTAGTAATAATGATATATATATATATATATATATATATATATATATATATATATATTATAGTATAGAATAGAGAATGCTAACAAAGTCTAGACCTCTTAGGAACTCTAATCCTAATGATTTTTCCCCAGCAGAGTCGCCATTTTTCTGTAGCGTGCGATTTTTGTCGGTGACACGACCACCTTACCGCAATGGTTGGAATTGGGTGCTACTTTCTGATTTCTCATTTATTCTATGAAGCTAGAAAGTAAAGGGAAGATATCTAAAACTAACCTTGTACGCAAATGTTTTCTTTAACAAATGCTAAGAGATTAGGGGGTCCGGGGTCAGGTTATACAAAGGGAAGTTGTTAATTACCCAGTTTATATATGGTTATCCATAGATCTTGTTTCTGGCATGTTTCTCTATTATCTACTTACTGGTGTTTATCTGTTATGAATTGGGAAAGTTTCTCCTTTGGAAGTGTTGAGAGAGTATTTTTGTTGTTTTCGGGTTTTTTCGATGTTTTTGGTAAGGTACTGGACCTAAAGTTTTTGATATGTGTGCTCGCTAAGATTTTGTAATCTTATGCCTACGTATTCCCATAAAGATAACAGGGAAATCAGAGCAATCATAGTTCCTCCTATTCTATGGGAGGAAGGATGATGTTTGGTGTCTTATTCAAAGCCCAAGATTGAAGCTAAAGGTTTGACTGAGAGAATTTGTCATCTCTAAAGGGAGATATCTCACCTGTTCATCACAGTTGTTGAGTAATTGGTTATAAAGGAGAATTACTTTAACTAGAATGTGTGGAATCCATCAATGCTATAATTTCCTTTAAGGGAGGTGTCTTGAAGGAGGAAACTTTAACTCAGTGTAGAGCAATGCCATTTTTCCTTAGGATTCTTCCATGCTAAGAGAGGGACATGGCTTGGATGTAAATAATCCAGAGGCTTGCCACTTACAGTTGTTAGATGAAATAGGAAGTTTACCAGGATAAAAGAGGGACCACAACTTGGATTTTTGAATCAACAAGTGTGCCACTTATAGCAGTTATCTGGATTTAGGGTTTTTTTATTGTCTGTGTGATGTACAGAGAAATGTCTTCCTACAGAGAGAACTTTTAATTTCCTCTAAGGGAATGTTGGTTTTATGTGCCTTGATCAAAGCCCGAGGTTGAAGCTAAAAGGTTGACTCTACTAGGGAGTTTTGTTTATGTCTTGTACAAAGCCCAAGATTGAGGCTAAAAAGAATTGACTCTCCGGGGAAAGTTTGGTCTATCTTGTACAAAGCCCAAGATTGAGGCTAAAAGAATTGACTCCACTGGGGAGAGGTTTTATCTGTCTTGTACAAAGCCCAAGATTGAGGCTAAAATAATTGATTGACTCAGCTGGAGAATATGATCTGTAAAGCCCAAGATTAAGGCTAACTTTGCTGAGGGAAAATCATTATACAAAGCCTACGAGGAGGCTGGTTAGGGAATTTCTTATATAAAGCCTAAGAGGAGGCTATCTTCTGGTAAGGATTATTGAGATCCAGATACAGGTCAAAATTGGGGAATCAACTCTTGCTGAGTGATTACAGAAGAGTTGAAATATCAGATGTCTTAAGGTTCTGATTTTTCTGATGGTTTATTGGTTGTAATTTTACCCTAGCTGGGGAATTTAGATTGACAGTTTGAAGATTTAGTTTGAAAACCTATGGAGGTTTTAACTCTGCTATAAATTGATGAAGTGATCAGGGTTTTTTCCTGTACTTTTAGAAAACTTAAGGGTTTCTTTGAGATCCAAAAGGAGATGAGACTTTCCAAGTCTACTGGTATGAAGAAGTTTATCTTTGTATGATGCCCAAGAGGAGGCTGATGTTTTAAGGGATGAGAATCAACCCTAAACTGGTATGATGTTTTGGAATTCTGACCCTCTGGAGGATTGAACTAGTAGAGATGACTAAGTTCTGTCCTATACCTGTAGGAGGTCTTCAGGTCCTTGTACTAAGCCCAAGAGGAGGCTGAGAACTTCTAAGAAGCCTGAGGGTCCTTGTACAAAGCCCAAGAGGAGCCTGGGGATGCTTTTAGGAAGCCTGTGGTTCCAAGCCTAAGAAAAGTTCAAGAAAGGTTTCACCGGGAATAATCCTTTCTTTAGTGAACACTAGGGTTTGAAGAAATTCAGAAGAGGTTTTACTGAGAATTAATCCTCTTTGGGGAAATGAATTTTTTGTACACACATTTCTAAGTTGTGACAGTCTTGAGAAAAGTTTCACCGAGAATAATGCCTTTCTCTGTTCCATATTGTATAAGCCCAAGAGGAGGCAAGACTGTATCTGGAATTTCCTATGGGGAACTAGTTTTGACTTTGTTAAAAGAGTAACCACTGGTTTGATCTAAAACCTAGACCTAATTGCTGGGGAAAACTCTAAGCAAGTATATACAGGCATACTTATACAGATAAAATATATAAGCAAGTATGTATAGAAGAAAAAGGTAGAACTTACAGGTGTGCAAGCTCGAGCATTGTAACCACAGCTGTATGATTAGTTATTCAAGAAAATTGAAGAAAGTTTTGATAACACTTTGAATTTGAACCTAATTCAAAAGGAAAGTTAGTTGTAAAAGGGAGTTTGGGGCTTATTACTCAAGGGGAGGCCCAGATTAAAAATAGTGATCACACCGTTGTTTTTTAAAATCGCGTAGGGACTTATACAATGACTGAGGCCCAAATTATTTGTGTGTGACAAGGGATTGGTCTTACACTCTATTAAAGGCCTAAAAGTGTTTTGAAAAATGTTTGTGAGGGTGAAAATGATCGAAACCCTAATTTGATTGAAAATTACATTTTAATTATGAACAAAAATCAATTAAAACGATCAAATTTATCCAACATGTGTGAAAAACAAGTTGTGATCTTGGATAAATGTTTGAAAAAACATATTTCATTCATAGAATGATTTGAAAATCAATTGAATTTGAAAGATCCAGAGAAAGAATTTATTTAAAATGTTTAAAAACAATTAAAAGGAATTCTTTTCAAAAAGTTCAAAATATATTAAATAAATAACATCTTTTTATGATTTTTTGTGGAATAAAATATTCTAACATATTTGTGAATTTTGAAAAAAAGAATCATTCAAAAATGATTGAAATTGAAAGAGAAATTAATTTTTGAAGTTATTAAGAAATTGTGAAAAAATGTGAAAAGAATAAGTGGTAAAAAAATAGGATGGTCCTCCCAAGGTTTGAACCCAAGCCCTTGGGGTGGAGGGTTTAAAACTTTACCAACTGAGCCAGGTGAGTTGGCTGATAGAGAATGGGAAGAGTGAATAATATAGGAAACCTTATTTTGAAAATGGTTCAAAAAAAACCAAAAGGTCTAGGGCGAGGGGGATTCGAACCCCATACCTATCGCTCGCTACACACACATAAATACTTGTGTTTCCACTAGGGCGCAATGCCAATTCAAACATATATTGGCAAGGGAAAATATATAGTAAAACTAAGTTTGATTCTGAAGAATTGCGCCATGGCCACCACCTTCATCTTCATCATTTTCCTCAAATTTTTGAAATCGTATCTCCATCAATATGCAACCATTTTGGATGATTCAAAAACGAAACTTATCTATTTTTGAACGAGAAATTGAATGGCATTACTCAATTTTATTTAAATTCAAAGAATTGAAAGAAAATGGTTTGAAATCGTATGAACCCTAAAAATAGAATGTAAAATGAAATTTCATATGTACAAGATATGAAGCAATTGATTGAGGGAAAATGATCTATAAACTATCAGAAACGCATTGGTAACTTGAAAGGATGTTTATGATGCATGAATTAATGAGTTCAGTTTTGAGGAAGCTAACCTTGCAAGTCAGAATTGAATTCTCTGTTGGAGATGTTACATATGTGTTCTGATGATCTGGATAGCCTCCCTGACCCTTACGGATGGTGTTCCAATGTTGAGACTGGATTGAAACCTCCTCAATCACTTGACACGACTCAATCTGCAGCTTTGAGGCAAAGTTGAGCAAAAGGATGGTGACTTGAAGATTTTGATGTTACAGATTGAATGTAAGTGTTTAGATTACTCCTATATGTTGTATATGAGGGGTGTGAACCATTGGGTTGAGTTGCATTGGTCTCTAACTCAAAACCCGATAGTGCCTTCTCAAGAGAATGAAGTTTTTGTGTTTAAGAAGGAAATGAGAGAAAGCTATGTTGTAAATTGCTTTGGTGTGTTTGTAAACATCAGAAGAGAGCTCTATTTATAGGTGAATAGATTTTTCAAGCATGAACAGTTGGAACTTGAAGGATAAGAACTGAATTTAATGGTCTTGGCTTGGCATAATTGCTTCTTACACAAGGTACAATAGCAGTCCCAAATAGCTCAGCTATGTATTGACTCAATCCACATTCTGCAGTCCTTTTAAATGTTGTTTATTAGAGCATCTTGACTACAAGGGATAGGAATCTTGAATATGCACTATTTGCTCATAATTGCCCTTGAATTTTAAGGCTTCCATAACAAAACTTCATCATTCTCATGATATTTTTCCTTGGCTCTTTGGCACTATCCTGCAGGTTTATGAGGAGTCACTCTGATCACATTGAATTGGTTTGGCATAGTGATCATTGCATTTGACTCAAAAATCATGGCTTGAAAGAAAACATCCAAACTGTCATGAAAACAATTGCAACAATGCCTCTTGTGGCAGCCATAACTCTTGGCTCAAGTTAAGTTGTTTCATGCCAATGATCTCTTTGGATTGTTGGCAACATGTATAACAACTTTGATGTTTACAATTAAAATTGATTCTTCTTTTAACTAGGTGTAAACATCTCCCAAGTTTTGGTGTTTTACCTAAAATATGTCTTGGACAGAATTTTCTCTAAGTGTTGGAAAAAGAAGCATTTTCATGTTTTAGTGATTTTGATTCAACCATAACTTAGAATCCATGATGATTTGGAATGAGATGTAGTTAACATATTTGAAGTATGTCATGAGAGCTTTCATTTGAGCTTTGGATGGAAGCAAATGGCTTTGTGGTTTGGGAGTTATGACCTTGCAAAGTTGGTACCAAATCATTTTTGTTCCATAACTTAGAAATTTTTAAGTTTTCTATGGTTGCCCCTTTTGCAAGAAACCTCGCTTTTATTGATTTTATTGATGAATGATGATAAAAACCATACATTAACATTGTTTTTTACTTAGGGGAGCCATATTTGTGAAAATTCCAAAAAGTCAAACTTGATTTTGGGCACAGTTGACTTTTTGTCAGATGAATTCCAAACTGTGTGATCCTTTGTACAATCAAGTTCTTGACATAATTCAAACCTAATGGATGGATTCCATAGGTGTTTTAGGGTGTCTTGAACCATGTGCCAAGGTTTGAGAACATGTCTTGGTCAAAAGTCAAAGATACAGTTGACTTTTTCTTCAAAATCCTAATTGTGGTCCTGATGAAATTGAAACTTGTGAATCAAGCTTCTTGGGTCAATCCATTGTTGTAAATGGATCAATATGGTGTATTTAAGGCCTTCAAATCATGTCTTGAGGTTTTGGTTCATGTCTTGCCTCAAAAGTCAACTTAGGGGTGAATTAGGTCAAGAAACCCTAATTCCTGATTTTTTATGAATGCCTCCCCTGAGGTTGTTTTGACTTGATGATTGGGTCCATGAGGTCCCTTTGAGTATCTTGGGTCATGATTTGAAGCATTGTCTCATGCCCAGATGAAAATTTTCATCTGTTGGCTTTGGTGGACCAAAACCCTAATTTGGTGACACTGTCGATCTTGAGGCTTAATCCACTTTGAATGTTGCAACCTTGTGCTTGATCCTTGATGTGGGAGACCTCTTGATACTTTATGGGTGTTTGGGAGGCTAGACAAGTTAAGGATCATGTCCATTCTTGATTGATCCTTTGTCTGAGTACTCTGAGAGAGCTCAAAACCCTAATTATTAGTTGAGGTGAGTGCTCAACAATCCTTGAAGAGATTGATGAGTCATGAAGGTACATACATATTATGGTAATGATTTTCACAATGATGGGAAATCTTGGTGGTCAAAATTTGGGGTATGACAGATGCCCCTATTTAATCTTCTTGGACCCGAATGTGTGAATGGCGAAGATATTCGGACATTCAGGGTGCAAGAGGATTAAATATCGGAATACCCGAAATTTCGATTGTGATTATGAATAGCAGTTTGCTCATCCATCTTCTTTTTCTAAGCAATGTTACTTAGAAAAGGGTAAAACTTCCCCTCGATCCTGGTTTTCAGCCACGAAACTGTTCTTAGTTTCTTCTTGAAATAAACTTCCCCTCGATCCTGGTCTTCAGCCACAGAACTGGTCTCAATTTCCTTTGAAATAAACTTCCCCTCGATCCTGGTCTTCAGACACGAAACTGGTCTCAGTTTCTCCTTTGAAATAAACTTCCCATCGATCCTGGTCTTCAGCCACGGAACTGGTCTCAGTTTCCTTTGAAATAAACTTCCCCTCGATCCTGGTCTTCAGCCACGGAGCTGGTATTAGTTTCTTCTTGTCGAGTTCTTTTCTTGACAAGGAACGCTATTCGTTGTAGCGGTTTTCATCAAACTTCTCGCCGAGTTTTACTGGGGAGACGCCATTTAATGGAAAAAGATTTGATTTCAGACTTGCTTGGGAACCCATTCGTCTGAACTGTAGAGGTGTGCAAACTTCTCTGTGGGAGATGCCATTTGTCGAACCTACTGGGGAAAATGAGTCTCTTGAGAGACCACTTTTTGCTTGGTGAGGTTACATCATACTTTCCTTCGAGACCTTTCTCGGAGAAATGCCATGTGATGTGATCCAATTTTGAGGTCCTGATGACATCATTAACATCGAATTTCTTAGGAGAAAAACCGATGTATTGTCGAGAGTCTTTGGTTAAGAGGTTTTCTCTGGGGACTTTCCTTAATCCGGGAAAGCGAAAATATCTTCAATGGTGAAGAGTGGCATTCCAGAGGTATCCGTCGAATATCTTCTTGCCTTTCAGAGGTTCAAGTTATCAAAGTGGTCGAGGATAGGCTCCAATCCAGAAATAAACTAGGGAGAAATTGCTCGGACAATACATTTTCGGATGAGGAAAGATTGAATATAAGTAATAAGGTTCATACAAAGTCAAACTGCCATATAATGCCAACAAGATTGAATAAAGTTCATCACACACAACCTAACCTAGAGAATCTAGCTACTCATGATAAAATTACAATACCAATTGATAAAAGAAGAATAGCATGTGAACTCCCTTGAAGGATTGGCCTCCAATAGCTTCCAATGCTCTCAAAATCACCCTCTGATGCTGTAAAATTGTGCTCTCAGTGCCAAATTTTATAACCCTTGTAAAAGTGCAGAAAATCCCCTTTTAAAGTTGTTAGAACGGGTCAGAACACGTCAGATAAAGTTGTCATCGCGTGCGTGATGTTCCTTTTGCATCTCTATCGTGTGCGCGATGTTGCGCGTGATTATTTCAGTAGCTGCGTGTTTTCGTCCCTTTTTCACCAAAATTTCCACTAAGTCCCATTCCTTCATACTTGACTCTTTTCCACTCATTCTTGAGGCATTCTTCATCATTTCAACTTATCTTTTACTTGTTTTCCCTCAATTCTTTGCCTGATTTTATGTAATGACGACTGTTATCATAGTCTAAGTAAAAAATAGGGATAAATAAAAAATAAAACCCAATGAGTCGAAAACCCGAATGGACGACTTAGGCAAAAAAGGGTATATCATCCCGGTGGACTAAAAACTAGAACCACAAGAGAAAAAATATGTGGTTCGATTTGGTTTGGTTGGCTTTTAGAAATAAAATTGAACCAAACGAAATCAAACCAGTGCAGTTTAGATTGGTTCGGTTGATTCGATTTTTTACAAGATTTTTATTGAGCCATACATACACATGTATAGGAAAACATGATTGTGTGTTTAGTTATTCATACATTACCATAAAATAAGTTTATAACTGTACAAATAAATTTATAATTTGATGCATAAATATGAATTGTGTCTTACAATTTTATCTTATGTCTAGAGGACAATGGTTGCATTCTTAAATAAATTTTAAAAACTATTATATTTTATATATAAAGAGATGCAAAAGTAACGTAAATTAAGCTTTTTCTTTTAATCTTATCCTTATCAACATCAACAAATTAAAAATATAAACAAAAATAAATATATAACAATTTCGTTTCAAATAAAATAATAGCATTTATAAATGAATAATATTTTGGTTTGGTTTGATTTGTAAAATATAAACCTCAAACCAAACCAAACCGTACGGTTTTGTTAGAAAATTGCCCAAACACATCGGAATCAAATGTTGTTTTTTGCAATTTTTGGTATGGTTTAGTTCGATTAACGGTTTTATATTGCGCCGGTTTGGTTTTGAACACCCCTAATTGCTTGAACTTGATCAAGTTAGTTAAAGAGTGATTCATGTTTTGGAGAGAGCAACAAGGGGGTTGATGGGTAAATTAACATCGCCATCGATTTTAAAGTCAAGGTGGAGAATTGTGGAGATTGACTTTAAAAAGTTAAGAAAATTTTTGTGGAAATGCTCTGCGATTGGAAGGAACACAAAGCTTTTGGAAAAATGCAGTATGTTAAGTGGGAACACATTGTGTTTCCTCTGACACTTATATAAATAGTTTTTAAGTCCTTTTTGGAAATTGAGAGAGGTGGAATTCTAGTGAGATAAACTTGAATAATCAAAGGGTGAGATTCTTAGAATTCACTAAGAATTGGAAGTCCTTTCGAGGTATATGAGGGGATTGGGAAATACTTATAAATACACTGCATTTGTGTGATTGATATATAGAGCGGAGGAGAGATTGTGAAACACTTGGATAAAAAATATGATATATTCTTATAAACTTGGTAGACTACTTTCTTGTAATTCATTTTGTAACCACTTGTAACAACTCTTAAATTATAGTGGATAAGTTACTATCTCCCTTAGAGTAGAACGATTTGATCGAAATGGTTAAAGAAATTGTGTGTGTACTTGTCACTTTATCTAATTTTTTTGTTGTGGTTTACTTACACTAATTAACCGATTAATTTTATTTGAAACCATATATTTTAATTGTCATTGTTTATGTTGCAAATCATTATTCTTAATATGTTTGATACATTTCTCAATTTCACAATTAAAAATGTGTTTAATCACTGTCCTCAACTATTGTAATGACATCCCAATCATTTATTCTTTGTTGGCTAATATCAACAACATTCAAAGAAACCGCGTTGCAACCCTTAATGTTCAGGTATCTAACATTTCATATCTATTATCAACCCATTATAATTCTATTGCATGATCTTACAAGTTTACCCTTTCACTTTTAAAATTTTACACTACAAAAAGGGCTAATGAGTAATTAACAAATGTTCCAATTAAAACACTCTCAAACCTCTCTTTACATTACACTTGTCACACTCTGATTAGCACAAAATCTTCATTCTTCTTTCAAATATCTCTTATCTTCTTCTCTCTCTCTCTCTCTCTCTCTCTCTCTCTCTCTCTCTCTCTCCCGTTTCCATATTTCATTTTCCACACTTTTTTTCTCCCGTTTTCTCTCTCTTAGATTTCTCATTTTCCCCACAAACCCTACACCACTCGCCGCCCCCTTTCTCTGCCTTATATACCACCACCACCTCCTCTAATGAAAAACCAAAGTCATATTCTTACTCTTCATCTCACGACCTTATCTCTCGGCTTCACTTTCTCTCATCATCTAATTGTTATCTCTTCCGCGAAACTCAGAGACGAAGACAGTGAAATTTCAAAATTCATCGCCACTTAACCTTATCGTGTCGCCGCGGTCACAGTTTGTAGGTATTTCTGTCTTATCCTTTGTATTATATATTCTCTTATCCCTCCCCCTTTTTTCATTTTCTATATTTTTTCTTCGTACTCATTAATTTGTCATAGACTTGCAGATCTATGGAATGATAATGAATATGAAGAGAAAAGAAGAAACAAAATTGTTGAACAAATAGAGCCTGGGATCTGTTGGGACATGGACAATGGAGTTCCCTAAATCTAAACCCATCTCGAAAGTTCTAAGATGTGGGTCTCACTTTTGTTTGTTATTTTATTTCCTCTTTTTATTTCTTATTTTTTAAGGTTGATTCAATACATTGCTGAAGAAGAAGATAAAATAGGAAGAAAAAGAAACAAAAGCATAAGAAAACTAAGCATTAGTACAACCAAAATATCATGGTAAGTTAATATTGTCATTAACTTTAAATTTTGAGCTCAGGAAATTATGTATAAGACAACTCTGATTTAAATATAGTTATTTTATAAAAATCATTTCTTTTTTCTAAACTGTGTGATCAAGATTAAACAAACAATATTATCTTGACAGTGGTAATTTTAACTGCCAATAGTTCAACTTGGCTACACTTGCATAGAACATAAATCATACGCAAACCTTTTATCTTACTATCTTCATGATATGCATTGATATGTGAGTTTTTTTGTGACACTTATAATTTTTCAATGAAAGTTGTGTGAACTACATGATTAAAATTAAAGCAATGTGATTAAGCAGTATTCAAGTTAAATCAAAGTTTTATTACCAATCCTTAATATATTTATGGCTGCAAAAATGTTTTGGCATATTTAGCTTCATGATTAAGCATAAAAATTGTATTTTTTGGCATTAGTTTGGCATAAATACTTAACTACCATGTTTATGACCCTATTATTTTGGGATTATGCTTCCAACTGCTAAAGAGATTTTGGTCTTTTTTTTTCGGTTTGTTAGACTATAGGTTGACTATATCCTGAAACAGTGACATAGGTGTTGTATTATGTACAATATTTATTTTGAATTGAATCATGCACCATCATTGATTTATTGGTACAAGCTTTACACTCAATCAAAATCCAAACAATGCTCTGATGCGTAAATGAATCTATCGATCATCCAACCACAATAGCCAAAGTGCACACAGAACCACATTTTGATGAATCACTTAGAAGATCTCTCGAATCAACCATAGCCTTATGGGTCAACATGAGGGGGAAACATTCACATTGGGTGAAACACTCACCTAAAGGTCAAAGACTCACCCAAAAAAGTAAGAGAGACACCACATATTCACCCAAAACCTTAAGGTGATAGGTGTATGGGTCCTCTTACTTATAAAATGCTTAACCTCCACTTTTCTAAGCAATTGGGACTTAAAACTCACATTTGTTTCTCCACACAACTCGCACTTGTTTCCTAACAATCTCCCCCTCAATTGTGAGTCCATCCACTATACTCCCCCTCAAGCGGAAGCTCTTTCCTCAGCACACTTGTACCACCGTTGACAGACACCCTTATCTTGTCATGGGCACTTCAACGGAACATGTTGCCTGACCACCATGTCAGGAAGACTTTCAACACAGAGTCGGTCCCTTACTCGACCCGGGCTCTGATACCACTGATGGGTCATCATGAGGGGGAAGCATTCACATTGGGTCAAACACTTACCTAAAGGTCAAAGACTCACCCAAGCAAGTGAGAGAGACGCCACATATTCACTCAAAACCTTAAGGTGATAGGTGTATGAGTCCTCTTACTTATAAAGTGCTTAACCTCCACCTTTCTAAGCAATGTGGGACTTATAACTCACACTTGTTTCTCCACACAACTCACATTTATTTTCCAACAATCTCCTCCTTAAGTGTGAGTCCATCCACTATGATCCCCCTCAAGCGGAAGCTCTTTCTTCCACATACATGTACCACCGTTGAGAGACACCTTTATCTCGTCTTGGACACTTCAACAGAACACGCCTCCTAACCACCAAGTCAAGAATACTTTCGACACAAGGAGCCATTCCCTTAATTGAACTGGGCTCTGAAAAGGTCAAAGACTCACCAAAACAAGTAAGAGAGACACCACATATTCACCCAAAACCTTAAGGTGATAGGTGTATGGGTCTTCTTACTTATAAAGTGATTAACCTCCACTTTTTTAAACAATGTGGGACTTAGAACACACATTTGTTTTTCCACACAACTCACACTTGTTTCCTAACATAGCCAACCCATCATCAGAAACCTATCATCATCAAACACATTTCAAAATGTTTTTCTTAGTTTAGTTTATTTATAAATAATGCTATTAACTATTCTAAGGATACTGTCTAAATAATTTTCAAAAGAAAATTGTTTCTTAGAAATAGAGATTAAATATTTGTTCAAGTAATAAATTCATTATTTTGTAAGTCTTATCTTTTGAATTTTGTTTCATCTTCTTCCTTTCTAAATTTTCAATACTTTTTCTTTGTTAAATTTAAGTCATTTTTGTATAGTTTTCTTTTTTATTGGTCAAGAAAAATCACTGATAGATTGAAGGGATCATTTGCAGGTTCTTGGAATTTTTCACTAATTGACTTGCCATTTGATTCCAATTTATAAGAAAAAGTTGATTAATTGTCAATTGCACATTAAAGATGGTAAGTATAGCACAACATTTGCTACCATGAATTTAAATACATACTTCATGCTTAAAACATTAACTATTGTAGTTATGATGTTAACAATATTTTAAGTTTAGAACTGATAATGAATCATTCAAGGAAAAAGTGATTTACGATGAAGATTGTGGATTTGATGAACAAGATAATTTCTATGGCAGATTAAAAATGAGTATGGAGTTGTATGTCTCGCATTCCTTGCCAAAACCACACGAATGATGCAACAATGACTTTTAAAGACAATCCATATCATTTGCTTGGGTTATTCGAAATTATGTCTAATTAGACATTTGCTTCTTCTGTATGTTCAAGAGTTAGAGAATGACCTCTAAAAGGTGATAATTCAAGGGTCGGAGGATCTTGACGTGTTAAAAAAAAGTCGGCATAAGGGCTACAAACAGCAGTAGATAGGATGTCGAAGGGAAAAATAGATGAGAATCGTAGCCATCATATTTTTCCCAGTTGAAGAATAGGACCAACTTGGAAGGCAAGACTTCTAGCGCTACATCTGTCACCTAGATACAATGTCTAATGTAAAGGTTGTTGTGTTTTCATTTTTGTTTACTTTGGTGCATTATATAGATTTATATCTATCAATTACTTAACTTTATTTATTTTTATATCCTATGCTTTTAACAATTAAACAGTCTGGCTAAACTCTAGCATTTCAATATCCTATCACAATCCTCTTTGAATGCATCTAAATTTGTCTAAAACAGTCAAATTAGATTGGTTTTGTTTCACTGCGGGGCCTTACAAATACATTCACGAGTATTAATTCACGAGGCACAATAATTTATAACAAAAGATAAGATAAACTATTGAATGCAAGTAATACTCAATAGGGAGATATAACATAAATTTATAGTAGAAAACATGTAAAGAGAGTTAATAACAAATCAAGAGATACTGATACTGTAATTAGCTATGCTACTATAAGTGTGAGTGTTTTTCCGATGTTGTTGGTTATCTCAAAGGACAGAGGTCGGCATTGCAGGTAGAAATTGCCTCATGTTTTCCCTCAGTTTATCTAAGAAAGGCAGGAAATTATGACTTGGTGTACTACTCTTTATGTGTGGTGTAGTTATCATTTAGCCTCAAAATATTATGTGTGTATGCAGAGATAGCTTCTCTTTGGATTTAAGTTCATTCACATGTGTTAATAACTTCATGTGTGAATTGACCAAATATATGAAAATAATTTTTGTGGTAAGAATGATGTGAATGCACATATCATGATCTGTAATGATTAGTTTTTTTTTTTTCGGTTGGAGATACATGTTTGATTAAAATAAGGGTTGAAATGTTTCTTTGTTGAAGTGCATATGTACTTTTTGGATATTTCATTTTTTTGTTAATAATATCAAGAGTCTACTAACTTTGAGTTTGATAAGATATAAAATCTTGGCAAAATATTATTTTGCTTCAAGTACTGTATATTACGGATGTAGGTTCATGTTTGTTACTCATGTGCCAAGATTTTTCTTAAAAAAATTATTGCTTCTTGAATGAAATTGAGTTGTCCGATTATATAACCATCAATAGTTAGATTGGTTGGATCAAATACTGATCTCAATATTAAATAGACTATTTACGGATGTAGGTTAAAGTTAAAATTAATGATTTTTATTTTTACTTTTTCCTATTAAATTGTATGATTATAAAAACTAAACTACTTGAATATTTTATCAGTCATCAATATTATTTTTTACTTTGTATTCATGATAATAAAAAAATAATTAATAATTAATAAGAGTAATTTTAATAAATATAAGAATTATAAGGCTTAAATAGTTTATTAGTCCCTGTAAATTAATAAATTTTTTATTTTGATTTCTGTAATTTTTTTTTTTGTGTCTGAGTTCATATATCTCACTTTTTGCGTGCGGTTTAGTCCCTAAAGCCAAAATCCACAGGTTTTCAGCGGATTTTAGCTTTAGAGACTAAACCGCATACAAAAAGTGATATAGAAACTCAGACAAAAAAACAAAATTTTCAGATATTACAATAAAATACCCGCTAATTTAGAAGAACTAAAAATGCATTTAAATCAAACTATAATTAAAGAATGAATCGATGAGACAACATTAAATTCAATGTGTGTCAAATTAAAATAATATAACTCCTAATTCAGAATCTTTTTTTAAACTAACACACTTTTTCAAAAAAAAAAAATACCAAAAAAACTGAATTTTCAAACTATTTACGAAACTGGCAGGGTTTATAAAAGGGTTCAAAGGGTGGCGCCATATGGAATGACGCCTCAGGCCATATATTTTTCCTAAAAAAATTCCCTGAGAAGTAGCCATATGAAATGGCGCCTCAAGTCATTTTTTTTTTAAATGTTCGTTTTTAAATTTGTGCAGAGGCATGGTTAGGAACAGTAGAAAAAGAGTGTAGGCATGCATTGTTGAGTCATGCAGAGTGTGATCTTGTCAATAGTGTAGCCATGCAGAGTTGTGTGGTCTTGTCAAGCTTAGTGTAGGCATGCAGTCTTGTGTGGTCATGTCAAGGATAGTGTGTAGGCATGCAGAACAGCACATGGCTCTTTGGCAATGCTTTTCTGAAGCAATTAGACTAAAGAGACACGTTTCTTGTAATATTTTTCTGCCTATTAATACACATGAAATATACATCCTATCATCACTTACATTCAAACCATTTACAATCTGCAAACTATTTTTCTTCCAAACTTTAAAGTTTGTAACCCATTTCTTCCTAACACAAATTCAGATATGGCTCAAAGACCACAATACTTGATAACTGCACATCCTTGGTGAGATATTTGATTGTCCAATGAGTGGTTTCAATTTTAGGGATACAGAAGTGACTAGGTTTTTAATTGATAGAAGAACAAATTTCTATCATTTGAAAGCCCGTTAGAGAAGAAATTGCAGTGCGGTCCAGTTGGGCAAATTATATACAAAAACCCTATCTTTTTTGAGGGGCATGATGTGTGCAAATTTTTTTAGATGAAAATACGGGATGATGAAGATGTGCGTAATATGTTTCTCAGCCATAAGCATTCCGGTTTCAATGAGGTTGAGTTA